>OZ010592.1:17831156-18058656 GCA_963932145.1 Acanthosepion lycidas
AGCTAAACTCAAAAATCAGAATATCAGCCATAAACACATTGGTTGTCCCAGTGGTGCAATACAGCTTTAATGTCCTTAACTGGACCATAGCTGAAATTAAACGAATGGACGCCTAAACGATAAAACCTTTTCACTTGATATTGCATGCATCATCCCAAAGCTGATGTTGATCGTCTGTATGTGCCCAGATCCGGAGGAGGCAGAGGATTAGTTCAACTAGAACTGTTCAACAAAACTACAACAATTGGCCTCCAAAGATACTTGAAAACTACAGAAGACTGGATGATGGTATGCGTCAAGGAACATGCAACTAGTAAGCGTCTTTACTCCGTAATAAAAGAAGCCAACAAATTCAAAATGGAGTTTCAAATCAAAGATGCAACTACAGCACAATACACCGGCTGAAACTGCAAAATACTTAAAAAAGACAGCAAAGACGAATGCAACCGACCAGATACAGAAGCGATGGCAAGATAAACCACTTCATAGCCAATACTCTGCCCGTGCGAAACAAGCTGACGTAGACAAAACCCGTACCCATCAGTGGCTACGTAGTGCAGGGTTGAAAGCTGAAACTGAAGGTTTTATCCTTGCTGCACAGGACCAATGCTTGCTAACTAGGAATTATCAAGCACATATACTAAAATATTGTGTCAGCCCAAAATGCAGATTCTGTGATAAATATTCAGAAACGATTGATCATCTTGTATCAGGTTGCACGATATTGGCACCCACTAAATATAAAACCCGACATGACAGATTTGGCCAATATCTGCACTGGAAAATCTGCAACTTCTACGGGAAGGAAACTGAAAGAAACTGGTATGAACACCACCCAGATCCGGTTACGGAGATAGGACCTGTTACAATTCTATGGGACTACACAATACACACTGACAGAACAATCAAAGCCAACCGCTCAGACATTGTTATTAAAGACCACAAACAAAAATGGTGCCTCCTTATTGACATGGCATTCCCGGCTGACTGCAATGTATCTTTGAAGATATTCAAAAAGCTGTCAAAATACAAGGACCTTGAAATAGAAATATCGAAAATGTGGCATATGGGAACATCAACAATCCCTGTTGTAGTTGGAGCCCTAGGACTGGTTGGAAAAATTGCAGTAGACTAATTGAAGGGATTCCTGGAAGTCCATGCCTCAAGGAGATACAAAAAATTGTTCTCACAAGTACAGCCCACACTTTACGAAGGGCTTTATCTATGTATTTCTTTTTTTTTTTTTTTGTAAGTTGAAAGTGTCATGATGCCATTTCTAACCTTAGGTCCCTGGGCGGGACCCGGAAAGAAATGTGTAAACGCCAGAAATCAAAGAAAATAATAATAATAATAATAATAATAATAATAATAATAATAATAATAATAATAATAATAATAATTGGAGGAACCTAGTGCAGAGTAAAAAGCTGAAACCGAAGGTTTCATTCTTGCTGCACAGTACCAATGCTTGCTACAAAGAAATTACCAAGCACATATATTGAAAAAATGTGTTGATCCTAAATACAGATTCTACGATAAATATCCAGAATCAATTGACCATATCGTATCATGTTGTATAGATTTTGCAATAACTGAATATAAACCTCGATATGGCATAGTGGGCCAATATCTACATTGGAAAATATGCCACTTTTATGGGAATGAAACTACAAGAAACTGGTATGAACATCACCCAGACCAGGTTACAGACATAGGACCTGCAACAGTTTTAGAGGACTTTACAATACACAGAGATAGAACAATCGAATATAATCACCCAGACACCATAATCAAAAATCACAAAACCATAATGTCCTTTCTAATTGACATGCAGATTCTAATGTATCTTTGAAGATCTTCAAAAAATCTATCAAAATACAAGGACCTTGAAAACAAAATCTCAAAAATGTGGCATATGTGAACATCAATAATTCCAATTGGACTTGCAACCCTCTGATTGATTGGAAAAGGTTCCGATAGACTCATTGAAGGTCCATGCCTTAAAGAAATACAAAGATTTGTGCTCACAAGTACAGCTCAAATCTTACTTAAGGCTTTATCTACGTAAAATGCGTGTGACCGTTGTTTTTTTTTGGGGGGGGGGGTATTACAATTATGATCAGGGGGAAAATGTCATGAAGCCATTTTTGACCTTCGGGCTCTGATTGGGACCCGCAAGGAAATATGTATACAACAGAAATCAAAGGAAATAATAATAATAATAATAATAATAATAATAATAATAATAATAATAATAGTCGCCCAGACATTGGTATCAGAGGCCACCAAAACAGAACAGGCTTTTTTATTGAAATGTCAGCCCATGCAGACTGCAATGTAGGGTCACATTCATAAAGAAGGTTGCTTGGATCTGATAAAAATGGTCTCAAGGACTTTCAGATGAAAATAAGAATGCGAAGGGCCCAACGCATAAAATATATCATTGTGCTGGGCCAAACCGTATTGGCGATGTTCAGAAATTCCACACACGGATATAATGAAACACTTATTGAGAATTTGAAGCTGATCTGTTGAGAAATTCTTTTCTCTACCGTAATTAATGGTCCTCCCGAAAGAAATGTTCGTGAGATCAATTGGCTTTGAGGCCTTTGTTTTGTTTTCCTTATCATTTATTTTCTTATCTCCTTTCATTTTCCATTCTCTACGTTTTTTATTTTTCGTTCATCAACAAATTTATTGATAAACAAGATATTTTGATTTTTTCGAACTCCAGCTGTGTAAACAAATGCGTATATATTTGAGAATAGTTTTGGATTACATATTAGGCCTTTACCTTTGCATGCCTCCATAGCTCAGTGGTTAGAGCACTGGTCTTGTAAACCAGGGGTCGTGAGTTCGATCCTCACTGGGGGCTTGTATCACGTTTTTATCGAAGTTGATTAAATTTTTGTTCTCATCGTGAACGTAGAAATCATATTGGGATGTTTTATTTATATTTTTTTACTCCTTTATTGAAAGCCACCTGGTGAGAAGTATATGATAAATAAGGGTCAACTGATGAAGACCGTCGAATGGACTGATCGAAATGTTATTGTAAAAAAAACAAACAATAAGAATGAGATTTTGGAATTATCATTTCTTTTGTGATCTTTTTTATATTTGTATTTTTTTCCAGCTTACGATAACTGTTGTCGCATATATGGCAAACACTGGACATTCTGCCTCGTACTACTACTACAATTACTACTACCAAATAATAATGATAATAATAATAATAATATAATTATAATAATAATAGAATTATTATTATTATTATTATTATTATTATTATTATTATTATTATTATTATTATTATTATTATTATTATTATCCTTGCTGCACAGGGCCAATGCTTGTTAACTAGAAATTATCAAGCACATATGAAAATATATTGTGTCAGCCCAAAATGCAGATTCTGTGATAAATATTCAGAAACGATTGATCATCTTGTATCAGGTTGCACGATATTGCCACCCAATGAATATAAAACCCGGCATGACAGAGTTGGCCAATATCTGCACTGGAAAATTTGCAACTTCTACGGGAAGGAAACTGAATAAAACTGCTATGAACACCACCCAGACCCGGTTATGGAGATAGGACCTGTTACAATTCTACAGCGACAGTGGACAGTCTCTTTCATGCTTTAACGTAGTCTTCACACACACACACACACACACACACACACACACACACACACACACACACACACACACACACACACACACACACACACACACACACACACACACACACACACACACACACACACATATATATATTAAAAAAAAAAACATTCGAAAAAGGTATGTCATGTTTAAAATGCATTTTAAACCATAGGTATATCTCTTTTCTCGGAATACATTGTTTTAAATAAATGTTTCGTTAACAAAATTAATCTAACTTGCCTTAAAAATTTTAAGGCAAGTTAGATTAACACGTCAATATTTTAGGTTTAAAATGTTGACGTGTTATTGTAGAATAGCCTCTTTTACGAAAGCGAGTGGTCTCCCTTATTTAAGCCACATAAGAGTAGTTTCCCTTGTCACGGAAATAATCTGATTATAATTTTTTTTCTCATGGTCACTTCATACAACGCCCAAGTGCCACTCGAGGTAGAGTTTTACTGAAGGAGTTGCTTGTGTGAGTGGTAAAAGTACGAGTTAAGAGTAAGAGTGTTATTCAAATGAATACAGCTGGACACCTATTAACAAACCATTAGTCACAAGTATGTATTTTTAATTTTAAGAATAATTCTTAAAATACATAAAAATATTTAAAAAAATAAAAAAAATATTTATAATATTCTTAGAATATTATAAATATTTTTTACCTGTTTGCCGCATTCACTTACGATGTGAGTTGTTGTTGTTACTGCTTCCGCTGATTATTATTTTCACAATCATCATTATCATTATTAATAATAAAATTTAGTAATAGTAGTAGTAGTAGTAGTACGAAGTTGAATAGCCAGTGTTTTTCCTGTTAGCTTGGAAAAATACAAAAAAACGTATTTTGTTTTGATAAAGGACAAGAGTAGAGCACCCAGCGAAGATCGAACTCACGACCCCTGGTTTACAAGACCAGTGAACTAACCACTGAGCTATGGAGACACACGAGAACGTTTGCTCAATATGCAAGTCAAACAAAACTATTCTAAAATACATATAATTAAGCATTTGTTTACATAGCTGGAATTCGAAAAAAATCAAATATCTTGTTAATCAATAAATTTGATTGACGAACAAAAAATACAAATTTACAGAATGCCAAATGAAAAGAGATAAAAAAAAAATGATAAGGAAAACAAAACAAAAAGCCTCAAACACGGTTGACTTCTCTTGTTGAAATGAGAAAATTACTGAGATTTTGCTCATTGAGACGTTGGAAGTTGGGGAAGGGAATGGCCTTTATCATATAACGTTGAGTTTGAGGCAAAGATCAAGGCGAAGATTTTCGTCTAGTCTATCGAGGAGGATATGACCCCAGGGCCATTAGTGGACACAGCCATTTTTCCTCTGCTCATAATTTGGTTGGTGATCTTCCAGAATTCATGAGATTCAATTTATTTATTTTTAACCATCGCCTGAATCGCACGCAGTGGCACTTTGCGTTTTTCAGAACTCTCTTACAGCGATTACGGAATGTTCTGAAAGAGGTAAGGGCCGGACTATACCGCTCTTTGCGATAGATTTTGAAGTAATGGTTCCGGTCAGCCATGGCTGCAACTCATTCAGGAGTGAACCAGATCTGACTGTTTGATTTTTGTTAGAAATTTTTTAATGGGTAAAAAACATTCCATTCCACAAAGGATACATTGAGAGATTAGGGCAGCAGTTTTGAAGAGGTTTGGGGTTAGGAGATTCCGTCATAAAACCGAAAGATGTCCCGGTCTGCTTCCGCATAGCGAAAAACCGTTCTCTGGGACGGTAAATCAGGGGATGTCATAGGTTTGGAGTCAATGGTGACACTGACTAGGGAATGATCTAACGTGCCAATGGGGACTAAACCTTCTGCTGAGTATTTGTCAGGGCTGGATGTTAGAAAAAGATCGAGGGTCTTTTTTATGGTTAAATGTGTCCAATATCACAGATATAGCGTATGGAAATATAAAAGTGGAAACTGGGATCTACAGCAATCGAGGATGTTTACCTGCTCTCTCGTCACATCCGAGACTCGGGTGGGTTCTTCAATGATTTGGGTTCGTTAGTTCATAGACGATCGAGAAGTCTCTGCAATATTTGCCTTCTTCATCGGTTTTGTTAGGGTGGACTAACCACACCTTGTGGTGAACATCGAAGTCACCGCATATGTGAAATTTAGCCGAGAGAAACTCGGTGAGGATATTGTCAATCGATATTTGATCGAAGATTACCGGCCCTTCATCCTGAGTAAGATTCAGGGCAAAGATGAATGTGGTACTATGGATAAGTGCCCCGCGGTAACACATATACGGGAGATCAGGATCCTTGTTTTTTGTGCTCCTGCCACAGGGAAACTCGTTATTGATGAACCCGTGGCGATTTAGGTGGTCGTAATTTATAACAGTGGTTGAGTAGCCCGGGATTATGAACTCCTGCAATGGGATTGAGGCATTGATACCCGTTTCAGATAGGAACAGGACAGATTTAGACTGAAGAATATGGAGTTCCTCTTCTGGAAAGTTGGAACGTAAATCCTTACATTGGTGTAAGATATGGTATAACTCGGGTCTACTTCTGTTTTTCTTTTTTTCTTTTTCTTTTTTTCTTTTTCTTTTTTTCTTTTTCTTTTTTTCTTTTTCTTTTTTTTTTTTTTTGTTGGTGGGGGGCGGGTTGCTAGTATTTGTCCGTGTTTAGTTTAATTGCTTTCATGATTGCTTTGGACGGGGGTTTTTTTTATCACTAGTAGGCAGTGAAACAGAAACTCATCGGAGAAACACGCATAAATATCATGAGCTGACTCGCCCGGAGAGATTCTGCCGTAACAGTACCCATCGCTATGGCATCGAGAGGCCCCACCAGAGACTACTGCACGGTCAAGAAACCATTCATAAAATAACAGTACGATAGACCCGATATTTTACACATGCTAATAGGATAATCTCCTTCGAAGTTACTCGACGGTTCGGATCCCTGACTATCAGGCGGATAACGACAAAAACCAAAAAAACGTTTACTGCCAGCACCCTTAATGAGCAAGCAAATAACCCAGGAATGATTCAGGAGAGATGCTCCGAGTGTATATGTCTCGTCCGCCTAAAGGTCAGGGTAACAGAACTCCTCCTTGGGTCAGAAACATCATACCGTTCAGCGACCTACGATACCAAAGCAAGCTCGCTGACATACATGAGGACTAAGTTTACCTTGTACAAGACCCGGGGGTCACTCGAGGTAGAGGGTTACCTTAAGGGGTAGTTTATGGATATTCCTGTTATTTGTTCACTGCACACACTGCTTGCCTTTTTTATGTTTTAATTTCTCTGTATGAAAAATGTGTAACATATATATATATATATATATATATATATATATATATATATATATATATATATATATTATAAATTAATAGATTTAAAATATGGTTTTTCCGCTATACAGTTCTATTACTAGTTACTATTTTGTAAAAATAAAAATATCTATAAGAACACCGGATTATATATCTTACTGTTCTTTCTTTTTATTTACACACACACACACACACACATATATATATATATATATATATATATATATATATATATATATATATATATATATATATATATATATATATGTAATATAATATAATATAATATAATATAAAAGGCTCAAACACTAATATTCCATGGTTATAATTTATTACATTGGAATCGTAATCACGATCCAATTCATCAGACCTACAAATTCAAAAAGAAATTGGAAAATATCTTTGTGAATTTGTAGGTCTGATGAATTGGATCGTGATTACGATTCCAATGTAACAAATTATAACCATGGAATATTAGTGTTTGAGACTTATATATATATATATATATATATATATATATATTTAAACAGGTTTTTCTTAATCCCACACCAAATCAAAATAAGTTTAAGGACAAAGATCATAGTTTTATTATTAAAATAGATACAAAAAAAGTATCTCGTTTAAGAAAAGGATTTGAGACACTTTTCGGCCGAAACTTCCTCAAAAACAGAATCATCGCCAATATAAAACAAAGATGCTGATAAGAAAAATTATTATCAACAACTGATACTAAGAAATAAATTAGCAAATATGCATTTAAGGGCGAGCGGGTGGGGAATATTACCAGTTATGTTCCTAGTCAAGCAGTAGTTTCCGCGAATAGGATCAACCTATATTTCATCTCCCGCTGTCTCGGCAGGGAAGGACGTTGCATGTTAATGATATGATGTCTAAATGGAGTCTCGTCCTAGCCCTGTGTATGACAGAAAAGAAACCAGGAGAATAATTCGTCCTGCAAGAAACAGAATTTAAAAGGTGCTCACCAATCGCAGACTCATGAGTCTGCCAACACCCGGATGTCTCAGGCTCGTGTCTTCATACCTTGCCCGGAACATGCTGGGCGATCCTTACCTCTAACTATTGGATGGTCTTGCCCACATAGTCGATCTCACGTCGACATTTATGTTGATATATAACTAAATTTTGTTGACTGGTAGGCAAGACATCCTTACGACAAGATGGGGGAAGCCTTTTTGGGAGTAAAAAAAAACTCCGGACTATGACGGCTTTAAAACACCGTTTAGAATTAGCAATTCTGTCTGCATATGATTGACTCCCGGGACCAACCCAAGGGAGTCTCACATAAACTTAACACTTAGAGGGACCATATCTCTTAAACTTATTGAATTTAATGATCTTTTGTTCAATGGTAGATGTCACATCGGGGTAGCCATTCATTAATAAAAGCTGTTTAATTTTCTTTAGCTCGGCGTCGAATCTACATCCAGAGCAAAACATCAATGCACGATGAGTTAGGGTATTATTAATAAGATTAATTTCCCCGAGTCTGGATGCAAATGAATCCCAAATTAAGTAAAGCCCAGAAAAGGTGGGTTTACGATAAACACTGGTAAGAAAGCCCTCAGGTGTTCTCTCCACCAGTACCATCCAAGAAAGAAAACTGATTATTCTCTTTTATCTCCATTGTATATTTTAGAAAAGGATGATTATTAAGCGGAGAAAAACAACTCTTCCGCTTTACTCAAAGAAGAGAAAAACGTAAAGGTGTCATCCACATAGCGGACATTTATGATTTATATTACTAAGCCTGACAAAGATGCAAGTGTCGTAATATTAAATTATTCCGATAATGCTTATTACTTAAACAGTAATAATACTGAATATTTTTTTAAATATTATTTAATCACATCTCCCTAATAGCTGTCACGATCTGTAAATTAAGAAGAATAGAAAAATGTATGTAAAAATTATTACTAAATATGTTCCTAGTCAGGCAGTAGTTTCCCCGAATAGGGCCCATTTTGAAAATCGCGCCGAAAATGGGTGAAACAATTTGTTAATAAGTTAACAAATCGCGACATGTATCAGAGAGATGAAATTTAAAATTTTATTATTGCATTATTCCAAAATTTTAACACATCGGCAGATTGTAGCAGACCCCTCGAACGCCCCCGTATCACGAAAGGGTGATGAGGTCACAAGATGCCCGCTAACATTTCGAAGACGTTAAATCTGAGAAGGTGAAACAACATAGACGACAGAACGAGGATATATAGGATATATACTAATTTATTCTAGAAAAGTAATAGAGAAATAAAGGTGGTCGGAACGGTAGAGACGCTGATGTTCCGGTTCAGGCATTGATGGTCAAGGTTGGTCGTTGCAAGATCAACAAATGAGCACAAATAATTATTAATTTAAAAACTTAGTAATTAATGTATAATATTATCCAGAAGTACATGTACAAAAATGTCGCTTTTGATAAAAGTTTACAAAATGACTATAAATACGTAAAACAAAAAATGAGTATATTGTCTTAATTTATGCAAAAATAATGACGTAATAATGTCGTTTTTTGACGTAACGTCAAAAAACGACATTATTACGTCATTATTTTTGCACCAACCTAATATATATTCAATTGAGTTCATCTCAACGTAGAGGCGTAGAAGAGTTAGAAACAGAAGCATTACTAAGGAGCGAGAACGAAGAAAGGGGAATTAGGCGGACAGTAGATAGCGATTGACATTGCATTTAAAAAAAATTTCAGATTAAAGTTGTCTGGAAATCATGGAGCCGAAAGAGTGTTCCACAAGTGAGAAGTGCGAGAAATTAAACTGTTAGCATAGAATTTACGGTTACATCTATCCAACTGATTTGTAAATTGGTGAGACCCCGTCACCAGTCAACTACTGCGCTTAAATTCAAAGAGTCTAGGCACCGCAGCGAAGAGTGATATTTATTCTGCTTCTGCGCAGAAATGTGACACAAAGCCAAAATGGGAAAAAAAAGGACAGTCTACTTCTGACCCAAACATACCCCAATATTCTTAACATCACAACAACGCATTCTTACTTATCTTTCATTACATCCACCATAATACCGCAATGTCTCGATAAAAAGTCTTAATTATCTCCATATGTACAACTCATTGTCTGGGGAATAAAACAAGAAATTTAAAAAATCTAACTCCAATGAATATTTACAAAAATGTACAAAAAACTATACACCATAGAGAAGAGCCCATCCAAACAATTACCATGAATGTATAGAAAAGGCAAAAGGAGGTAACCTTACGGCGGTGGGAAAGTGACTGAACACAAGACGCAAGATCAGGACCAATAATATATTCTTTGGATCTTACCAAGGTGGTCTAGAAGAATAACAAGAGCATCCGACCATATGTGGTGGATCGCTCAACCCCGTCATATGACGCCTACTATAAGAATCTGGTGTCTCCTTGTCTTACTTAGTGTATTTATGCGAGAATATAAGATGAAGATTACTAAATAACAATACCAATAACAATACCAATAACAACAAAAACAACAGCAATGATAATGATCTTGTTATTTCTTTCCTGGTACTTTGCAAATGTTATGTGTTTAATCAAATTTGTTAAAATATTAATTGTCGATTTTCAGTGTAATTTTAATGTTTGTTAACGATTAGTTATGAGTTGCCTCCCTTGTACTGAGGTATATCAACTCCCAATATTTTCATTGTTCATTGAAGGAAAAAGAATACAAGCAAATCCTATGTGAGCATACACACACACACACACACACACACACACACACACATATATATATATATATATATATATATATATATATATATATATATATATATATATATATATATATATATATATATAGTCCATTAGTTGACAACTAGTCTAAGACCAAGAAAGCTCTAAATTAAACATATCACTGCTGCTATCACTACAGTGCAGTATAATGTGATACGGCAATATTCCGGTGACCGTTTCGGGTTTCCAAGACAGCTTTTCGCACAATTAATCTCGATCCATCAAAAAAAAATATAGGCAAAAAAAAAAAAACGTGGAAAATAAAACCAGTTTTCACGAAAATAGATGCGTTTTTTCGTGTGTTTTTTTTGTTTGTTCTTTTCTTCTTTTTTTTTTAGTTTTTTTTTTTTTTTAACGAAAACTATTTTAAAATATTTGCCAAAAATCAGAGAGAATTATTAACAAATTCAAATCCAAACAAAAACGAAAACTTTCAGCACTTATTCATTAATGAACGAAGTTTCGACTGAATAGATTTTTTTTATTGTAAAACATTGTGGAAATATTTTCGGTGGGATCTGTTCATCCCTTTTCAATATCTCGTTTAATTTCTTTTCATTTTTGGTTTGGTTCGTTTTTGTTTTTTTTTTGTTTTGTTTTGTTTTGGTTTGTTTTGTTTTGTTTTTTGTTTTGTTTTGTTTTTTACGGCATATCAACCTCAATGGGTTAAATGCCGACAAGATTTTTATTGCTAGTAATATTTTTTTCCAAAAATTGCTGCTAATTTTTTTTTTTTTTTTTTTTTTTTTCGAAAATGTATTGCTGGTAGTTAATTTTGGAGGTGTTCATCAATTTTTTTTTTTTTTTTTTTTACAGTTATATAAAGAAAAATTCCTGAAGAAGTTATTTCAATAAAAAAAGAAATTATACAATATTAAGTGTGAACATACGGAAAATTCGTCCGAAACCTAATAAGAAATACTTAAATAAAACACAATAAATAATTTTTTCTGAGAATTGCTGCTTGCATAATTTAATAAAACACGTTATTTACTTTCAGATTGGACGGAAAAAAATCTGCGCTTAATATTCATTTTTAAAAAATGCTTGTAATTTTTCCATAAAATTTTTAAATTCATCCCGTTGTTGTTCGTAATACTATGAGTTTTATTTTTTATTAAAGATTTTTGAAGAATTACAAAGTGTAAAGTTTAATGACATTTTTGTGAGTGAAACGGTTTTTACTTCTTTCTTTTTTTTCATTTTAACAACTGTTAGATTATTTTTTGTATGGATGTGCAAAAAAGAAATAATTATAAATTACTGCTTTTGACTACTTTCCCCTATTGGTAGATTAATATGATATATAATAATTCAATAACTCTTAAATTCAGAATACTTAAGAAAAATTACATTGAGTGTAATTGAATATTTTATAACATCAAACAGGTACGAAAATAAAAAAAATAAAAGCAATGTATTAAACTTAAAAGTGTCATTTGACAAAAAAAAAACAACTAATAATAATGTAGTATAAAAATAAAATTATTCATTCTACTAAGTTTCATAAAATCGCATAGGTTTAAAAAAAATTATATTCTTAAAATATTGGTTATGTAAGGTTAAAGAATTTTTCTTGATTACTGCACTGTTGATGTTCCGTATTTCTTTAATTTTATTTTTAATCTTTCACGCGTTTTTAAAAGACGCAGGTGTAATTGTACAGTTTTTGTTTTTAACCTTTGATCTTACAGCCGAACGTTCATAAATAGACCTTATTTTCAATAACTTTTAAGCAAAGAGTAAACATTTTTTAAAAATCTTATGAATTAATCCTTAAATTTACTAAATAACTTGAAAATATATCTCTTGGACAAATATTGAATTTTTAAATTTGTTGATAAGAAAATAAAGCAGAAAATTTAAGTTCAAAGAAGCATGTATATAAATATATGTATGAAGAAATAAATTTTTAAGATGTGCTATATTTATGGGATAAAGTGATCAATATCAGTGAGCATATGTAAATATAAATATAAAAGTGAACATTGAAGTCAATACTCAGAGGCAATCGTGTGTTGGATTTTTTCTCGACTATAAAAAATTCCTAGACAAAAATCAATGTGATATTTATCGAAAGATGTTTTATTAAAAAAGTATGCTGTTATTAACACTTAAGAATATTTTTGAACGTGCAGAAATGCAACGATAGATTTTTGAATATTGTATTAATGTAGTAATTCAAAATTTCTGTTGACGTGACATGGACTATTGGTCCAATAATTAGAGCAATGTCTGAAAAGAAAAACGGGAAAAAAACACAATAAACGAAATTTTGAATTACTACATTACTACAAGATTAATTTAATGAATTTGTATTTAATGAAGAAGTTCTGTTCAACTTCCACCTTCCAATTTTTTTTTTTTTTTTTTTTTTTGCTAACACGTCTTTTTATATAGCTCTCAAATAGGCTCTAGATGGTCCTCAACTTTTTAAATTTGTGTGGGTGGAATTTACCCTCGAGATTGCTCAAAAAATTTGCAAATTAAATCTCAAGCCTTCTGCCTTGATCGACTTATTTTCAACGGATTCATAATCGAGCCTTTCTCTGTGTACATCTCTGAGATGATATATTATTATGATTACTTGCATTATTTACATTATTTGGACTGTTATCTTCATCTTCATTGCCATATTCACAACGTTGCGGCTGTTGTACGCTCGGGCCTTCTTCATCTTCATCTTGCATTATTTACATTTTACTGTCATTCTCATTTTCATTGCCATATTCACAATGTTTTCGGTCGTTGTACGCTCCGGTCTTCTTTAGGTGATTGGAATTTCGATCGAACCCTTTATTTCGTCCACCGGGGTAGATTGTTCTAATTCCACGTGCCATGCCTCTTCCGGATGTCTCAGTTATTTCCCAACTCTCCAAGTTTTTTGGTTCACCACTGCTGTGACTTGAACTCACAACTTTTGGGGTCTAGTCACTGGATCTAATCAACGTCTTTATCCACTGAGCCATCTACCCCTATGGGAATATTAAAAGGTTCGGAATTCCAGTCACCTGAAGGAGGCTGGAGCTTTCAACGGCCGAAACGTTGTGAATATGGCAATGAAGATGTGGACAACAGTTCGAGCCATTCTATTTTCATTTGATTTATTCATTTTTTATTAACCGTCTGGTTTTCTTTTAATTATTTAAAATACTTCTCTTAAAAAAAGCAAGTTTAAAAGACAAACGAAAACAGTTATAATATTTTTTTTATTTATTATTTATATAATTTACATTTTTTTATATAAATTATTATATTCTCCCCTCAGGAGAAAGAGCAATAAACAAACTTAGTTTATTCTATTCATTATTTTTAATTATCTTATTTTCACTTTTTAATTATTTTAAATTAATTTCTAACAGTGACGTGAAAGGGTTTGGTGATACCCGGGGTTAACTCCTTGATTGTATATACCCTTAAGACTCAAGTAGGGTGGACTATAGGGACTAGTACTGAAAAAGTACAAATTTTAACCATTTAAAAATTGGTTAAATATGAAATTAACACTTTATTTAAGTTAAATATTATAAACTAAATTTTTATTTCACTCTTTGCTTGGATGCACTCTCGATATGCATTCCCGGGGCCTTCGCACTAATCACCACCTCCACCTTTCTGCATGCTACAGCTTTCTAATAAACTTTTTTGTATAATAGAATAAAAGAATTATTAAAGTGAGTTGTTTAATTAAATTACGCAATTCAATTCAAATTTATATCAAAAGAATCAATAGGAATATTTATTTATAAAAAAGAAAGCGACTAAATGTTTACACAAAAACGCCAGTAAGCATCGAACTCGCGACCATTTCTTTAAAATACTGGCATCCTTAATACTTGGCCAATGATAATAAAATTTACTAACTAAAAGAATGACTCTAGGTGTTCGCAAATGTAGTGTAAGTTCGGTTTGTTGTTTAAATAAATTACGTAATTCAAAGAAGAATTAGTTGGATAACTTTGTTTATTTTTTGTTTGTTTTTTGGGGTTTTGTTGTTTTGTTTTTTTTTTGTTTTTTTTTTGTTGTTTGTTTTGTTTTTGTTTTTTGTTTTTTTGATTTTTTTCAATTTAAGGCATTCAAAATTTTAAAATCGCTTAAGATGATCAAATCAAATGCAAGGCCGGAATTGTGCAAAAACCATTCTAAAAGCTACTGTTATTTTTTTTTAATTTTGTAGCTACCACAACAAATCCTGATGTATATTTGATTATGTACATTCTATTCATATATTTACGTTTTAACAATTTTAGTTTGCCATTAAAATCAAAATTATAACGATAGGACTATATTTAGGGAAAAAATTATCTCACACGGACAGCCCCCAGTGAGGATCGAACTCACGACCCCTGGTTTACAAGACCAGTGCTCTAACCACTGAGCTATGGAGGCTTAGACACGTACGTGGCAATGATATTAAATATTTATATAAACTATAATACTATGTACACCTGTTCACAATTCTGACAATTATAGTTGTTAACCGACTTCCATCCAATTAAACGACTTCCATCTAATGTAAATTTTATTTATAGAACAACTATTCGTTTCCTTTACTATCAAAGGTCTCGTTTCGGTTTAAATTTGAAAATAATTGTGCAGATAGAAACGGCAGTATTGTCATCTGCGAAACTCTTGAGAATTTTTAGGCAAAGTTACTTGTTTTTAATTATTCGTATCTGTCCGGAAAATATACAGCCATTTACTTTTAAGGAAAGATAATGTAACCCGGCCCATTGCGCCAAAGTAATCCCCTTCAAAGTAATTCCCTTCAAAGTACTCCCCTTCAAAGTATTCCCCTTCAAAGTACTCCTCTTCAAAGTACTCCCCTTGGGATATCACACATTTTTATCCCAGCGTTCCTCCCACTTTTCAAAACGGTCTGTAGCATGTTGCTCTATCGATACTTCGATGGAAAGTGTTCAGACAAACTACATTCTCTGGTCCCGACAATTCAAACCTTCACGGCAAGGACACGCCATGCCACTTACATAGTAGCAAACCAGCCACATTCCCTCCGTATTACTAAAATTCTTGCGAGTCCTTCGGGGTAACCAACCACCCTTTGAACGGGCCCCTTGGCATTGTTACAATGATCCCTGTGACTGGCTGAAAAGGAACCAATCAGAAGACCCCTTACTGAAGCGGATTTGTTCCGATCTGCTTGCCTCTTTTGAATCTTCCTTCCTCTTTCCCAACAGATATGTGGAATCCAGGATTGTAGGGCCTAGGAAATATCTTCTCAATCCTCAGGAATACCGAATTCCAAGACATCGCTGCCATCAGCACAACAACAAAAATCACAAGATCTCAAACAACAGTTAACAGGACGTTTCTTTTCTGTGACAAGATAAGTTCGCAAAATATAATTATTATTTTTTTTTTTTTGCAACACTATTATTGTAAACGTTCTTCCTTTCTCCTTTCTTCTCATTCTTCTATTATACTCATAAAAGTTTTGAATCTCAAAGGGTTGGTTGGAAGTCGTTTAATGCAACTACCAACTAATATTGTCAAAATTTTGAACAGGTGAACATAAAGTTTATATAAATATTAATAGCATTCCCGCATCGGTATCTAAGCCTCCAATAGCTCAGTGGTTAGAACACTGGTCATGTAAACCAGGAGTCGTGAGTTCGATCCTTACCGGAAGCTGTTCGTGTGAGATAATTTTTCTCCTAAATATAATGCTATCGATATAATTTTAATCTGACTAAAATATATCATAGAAGCTACGTTACTGAGGTAGGTAAGTGACTGGAACTGAGATGCCATCTCAGTACCGATAACGTTGCAGCTTCTTTTTTTTTTCTTTTTAGTTTGCCAATAATCTCTAGATACACGGAAGATCAAGCCATTGAAGCTTAGTTTTTAAAGAAATAATCTTGGATATTATTAATAATAGAGTTCACAAATGTGACTCACACTTTTCGATTGGTGGTTTAATGAAATTCAGTCAGTCAGTTATGTGCTTAGGCGATCATGTATCTTTCGATACATGACTGTCGAGACAGCTTTTAATCCCGCAGTAGGTTGCCATTTCTTTTTGCCATCCAAGTCTATATAATCAGTTCTCTCCTGCTATTTATCCATAACAAGAGGGAGAAGAAGAGGATTCATACCTTTCCCAAGGGTATTAGCACGTAAATGAATGTAATTGATTCGACTGCTATCCATTACTACACTACATAATTCAAATTAAAACCATGCCAAAAACACGTTTATTAATAAAAGAAAAAGCCTGATACAGTCCAAAGTGAGAATCGAATTCACGGCCGCTGGTTTATAAGGCCAGTGTTCTTACCACTGAGCTATGGAGGCATATGCAGGCACTGCTGTATGATGTCTATTTATACGCCAATTCGGTGTGTCCACGTGTTCGCGATCTGCCAATAAGAATTACGCACATACAATTCAAATCCACGACTTTTTTTCCCCCTTTTTATCATTCGTGAATGTTTGGTGGAGTGGAGTGGTTAGATCGTAAGCGTTTCGACCATGACACGGGTTCAAATCTTACGGTAGTCGATTTGTTCCGACAGCATATAAGCTCTATATATCACACATTGGCTCAGTCGTTGTTGAACAAATGCACATCGGACTAGACAGGCGTCTGCCATAGAGCTCAGCTGGCCACCCCCATCAGACAGGTATTCTCAGAAAACCAGCCATCACCCATGCTATCCGCTTCCTTTGCGACATCTACTACCAAAGCCTCCCTTAAATGTAAAAGCTGTTGTGCAGAGAGGATCGACAGTATTGCCCCTTCCACAAATCTCTTGAGACGAGATACTTTTTTATTTATCGCGCCTGTCCGTAAAGTATGGAAATATTCAACAAAGAAGAAGAAGAAGAAGAAGAAGAAGAAGAAGAAGAAGAAGAAGAAGAAGAAGAAGAAGAAGAAGAAAGAGGAGAAGGAGGGGGTGAAAAGAAGAAGAAGAAGAAGAAGAAGAAGAAAGAGGAGAAGAAGAAGAAGAAGAAGAAGAAAGAGGAGGAGGAGGGTGATGAGAAGAAGAAGAAAAAGAAGAAGAAGCTGTAGTGATGTATCGGCAGATAGTGCTTTAGACATACCCACTTCATTTATCCTAGTGTCTATCAAGCTTTTCAAAACAAGATGTAACATGCTATTTCGGTAATGCCATCACCTACCCCGATGTTCTCCTTAATCTTACCCACGTACTGAAATAACCTTTTTTATTTCAATTACGATAACTAGAAATCTAAGATAAGTATTATTGAACTTATAGTCATTCAAAAGAAATGAGTGATGTGATAATAGAAATTCCGGTTAAATGTAATCATTTTAAATTATTTCATTGTAGATTTCAATTTTCAAATTAAATACCTCCATTAAAAATAAGCTTTTCTATTTCTCCACTTTAACATTTATTCATTTTATTTATGTCGAGACATCACTCTGTGAATGAATGACGAAAACAATTAAATAAATTTCTAAAATAAATTCCCGATTCAGCTTTTTAATCCGCTTTAACTTCGTCTATTCTATCTTGGAACAGCACATTCAAAAATGCTACAAAAAAAAATATAACTAACAGAACAGCCCCCAGTGAGGATCGAACTCACGACCCCTGGTTTACAAGACCAGTGCTCTAACCACTGAGCTATGGAGGCAACTGGTTTACGTTCTTCACTCTAGAATATAAATCTGATTTACAAATATTATATGATTATATTTTGATCCCTTTGACAAGCATTAAAACATATATCACAAAACTTTGTCAATGTCGTTCAATAATTTACCATGTTGCGCAATGTGCTTAAATTGTCAACAACAACTGATATCACCATCCCTAACTCATATGGAAGCCTTCTGTTCCAACTTATCAAATCCATATATATTGATTGGGGAATAGAATATTATTTGCTTAGTTTAGTAAGGATGTATTGAATAAAGCAAAAAAAAGACAAAAAACAAATAAATAAATAAATAAACCCAAACATGTGGGGAGACGTAAAAGCAAACATTCGGCATTAATTAACAGAACATTTAGCGTTGCCGTCGGTTGACATTTATAAAATCTTTTTCTTAAAGCGTATTTTCAAGGAATTTCACTATCGTTATTATCGCTCTTTCACTGGAGGTTATCGTGAATGTTGGCTTTTACATTGAAAATGAATGAACGCTCAGCGAACATTGTTTTAAAAGGATTTCTTTAAATACAAAAATAAAATTGTATCATTGTTGCTGGTGGAAAAAGAAATCGAAGCTTACAATAAGATGGAACAGACAATACAGACGATAAAGGAATTCGTAATATTAAGATTTAGACATACAATAGTCAGCGTAAAAAGTTCTGATGTCATGCAAAACCTCAGTAAGGACCATCACAATCTGTAGTTTAACAAAACCAGATTACAAACCACTGAGCCAAACTTGGCACGATATGACATCCCACTGTTCAGCAACTTTTTGGAGTGAGAGGGCCAGAAAGCTATGCAGTGTCTTGGAGGATGGCCATGATATCCAATTTACTATAATTTTCAGAGTTAATTCCTCCTTAATGTCCAAATTGTTCACTAGGGGGGCGCTCTCCCTACACTATAAATACTTGGCGATCTCTTGCCTCGTTCTCTTTTTACTTTGCATTTCAGCGGACACATTTAAAGGATGTGATCTCTCGCAGAGATCTGCGTTTTGCCCACTTGTGGGAAAACGCCATGTAACACACATACACGTACGTACGAACATTCACCAAAGTGTCAATATCTGCTAACTCACTCATGTCTTCTATCTCACTTCCTCACTTCTTTAATTTACATATGTTTAATACGGCCCATCAAAAATGTGTAAATTTTCTTTTCATTTTTTGTTTGGAAGTGAAGTCTGATGATCCGCAGTTCTTTAAAGGGGCTGTGGTGAAATAATTTATTACATGGAACCTTAAAGTGGTCTGTTTTTATTTTATATATATATATATATATATATATATATATATATAATTATTTTTTTTTTTAAATTTATAACATAAAAATATGTTATAAAATCACTACAAAAATAGCCATTTTGTTTCAACACCCTCGGTGTCTTATATGTTGAATCTATCTATCTATCTATCTATATATATATATATATATATATATATATATATATATATATATATATATATATCGGTCTTGTTGGTTTTCTTTACACTTCTTTATAGTGGATTCAATCTCTCTGAGTCCACCATGTTCTTGTAGTGGACCTTCTTCTAGCAGGAATAAACACACGTGTTCCTAATTTAACAGCACGTAAACCCCCGGTCCGCTACAT
Source organism: Acanthosepion lycidas (assembly GCA_963932145.1). Taxonomy (NCBI): domain Eukaryota; kingdom Metazoa; phylum Mollusca; class Cephalopoda; order Sepiida; family Sepiidae; genus Acanthosepion; species Acanthosepion lycidas. The sequence goes on from OZ010592.1 coordinate 17,851,187, forward strand.
AATAAATTGTCTTGACCCCTGACCGCTATGTCCAGAAAACTGCCTTGGTCTGGGGGTTTAAAGAAAAACAACGAAGTTAATGTTATATTATTTGAACAAGTTTCCTTACTTTACTGCGGATAACAACTAACACAATCAACAAAAATGTGCGAATTACTTACTACAAATGAAATATAGTTAAAAATGGCAAATTATTTAATAAGACACTAGTTTCTGCTTATAGTTCGATAACTTCTCCAAATCAGGTGAAATATTTGTTGGCAACAGGAGCAAAACATAATCCAGGTGGTCATCACACAACCTTGTTCGAGAAAACGATTTTAGTATATTTCATTTTCGACAAAGTTATTCACAAGCATATGTACTTCCAAATAATGATACCATTCAATAGGCTTTTATATTTTCCGCTTAGCAAAACATATTTCTTGTAGGAGTCAGCAGTGGATTTGCAACTACATTTTGATTTTAAAAATTCGTCGCATTTTAAGTTGATTAACTCCAACTGATATATTTCTGCCATTTGCTCCACAAATTAATTAAATAATTTGTGTCCAGGTGTTAAAGTTGGCGGGCCGGACAAAAAACACTTCACGGGCCGGATGTGGCCCGGGGAGCGCGATTTGCCGACGCCTATGATATACAAATCTCATGTGTCTGCATATTCGCAGTCTGCCAGTGAGAATTCGTAATGAGATGGCTGAACAGATTTTATGAAACAGCGTTTGGTTTAAAACAAGAACGCAAAAGGATATAACGATTTTCACGTAAGAGTTGTCATGTAACGAGTGTTGTTTAAGCGACTGTTACATTTTGCTCGCGTTATGCAACCATTATACAATATCGGTGATAATAACAGACGATGAAATTTTTACTTGCGTGTAGAATGTGATCATATCAGTATTAGAGAATATTTGAGAAAAAAAATCATTAAGGAGAGAGGACAATAAAAGAACAAGGATTAAGAAGAGAGAAGATTACGACTGAAATTGCATTTGATTTTTTTTTTTTTTTTTTTTTTTTTTAAGCGTTTCACCCCAAGCAAGGCGGGAAGCCACTAGGACGCAAAGGGTTACAGAAGATTTGGAGCAAGATCAGATAGGAGTGATAGAGGAAAGGATGAGGAGAAGGATAGTGGATAGATCAAGGCAACTGGAGATGTCGATTGACATTACATTTGAATAGTTGGAGATTATAGCTCTCAGGGAAACTGGAATAGGGAAGGGAGTTCCACAGGCGAGAGGTGCGAGACATGAAGCTATTGAAGTAGAAGAGACGGCTACATTTAGTAGTTTCGACAGTGAAAGGGTGAGAGCGGGATGCCAACCACGTAGGGCGCTTGAATTCATGAAGTCTAGGAACCAACGAATGCATCTCCTCGCAGCAATTACCATGAAAGTATTTGTTTAAAATACAGAGAGAGACGACGGCGCGTCTGTGAGAGAGCGACTGTAGACAAGATGCCAGAACAGAGCCAATTATATTGCATATCCGCCTCTGGAGCTTATCCAGAACCCCGAGGCAAATCAATAGTTGACTTGGAAGCAAGAACCTAAAAGAAAGTTCCACAAGCGAAAAGTAGGATAGAAGAAACTGTTAGCATAGAACTTCCGGTTAAATGTAGCCATTTTAAATTTAATTATTTCATTATAGATTTCAATTTTATAAAATTCCTTAATTGAAAATAAACTTTTATATTTGTCCACTTTCACATTTATTCATTTTAATTTAGACACAAATCGTTAATTAGTGACGAAAGCAATTAAATAGATTTCTAAAATAATTTAATTATTCAATATTTTAAACCGCTTTAACTTCGTCTATTCTCTCTTGAAACAGTACAACACTAGAAAAAAGACGCTTTCCAGCAGAGCCCCCAGTGAGGATCGAACTCACGACCCCTGGTTTACAAGACCAGTGCTCTAACCACTGAGCTATGGAGGCAACTAATGCGTAACACTCTAAAATATAAATCTGATTTACAAATATTATATGATTATATTTTGATCTCTTTGACAAGCATTAAAACATATATCACAAAACTTTGTCAATGTCGTTCAATAATTTACCATGTTGCGCAATGTGCTTAAATTGTCAACAACAACTGATATCACCATCCCTAACTCATATGGAAGCCGTCTGTTCCAACTTATCAAATCCATACATATTGATTGGTGAATAGAATATTATTTGCTTAGTTTAGTAATCAGCAAGGACAGAATATAACAAAAATAACAACATACAGAGACATAAACGAAACATTTAGCAGTCATTGAGCGAGCAGTTAGCGTAACTGTCGGTTGAAATTTATAAAATCTTTTTCTTAAATCTGGTTTTCAAGGATTTTCACTTTCGCTGTTATCGTTCTTTCTAGTTTGGAGGTTGGCGGTGAATGTTGGTTTTTACACTGAAAATGAACGAAAATTGTATCCTTGAAGATGGTGAACCGGAAATCCATTCTTTAACAACAAACAAGGGATAAAACTCTACTTTTGGTGACGATCAAACTCACGACCCCCTGGTTAACAGTGCTCTAACCACAGGTATGGTTAACAAACTTGCAAGTTACTTATATACAATCTTTGCTCCGATATACTGATTAACCGGGAATCACTTTATTCCATTACTGCAACTCCTCGGATCTCTAACTGCCATGAGACTTTGAACATTTCGAAGAACTTTTAAAATAATTTCCCAATTAGATGCCAGGGGCCGTCACTGCCTCTGCACCCCTTCTGCACGTTACTGATTGAAACGATGCTTTTAACAAAACTATAAAAAGTTGCTCTCAGATCAGATCGAACTCACGACCTCTGTTTTACAAGAAAAGTGCTCTAACTACTGAGGCATGGAGAATGCCGACTCTGGCTTCCAATATACAACTGCAAACTAAATTTCAAATATTATATGATTATATTTTGATCTATTTGGCAAGCGATTACACAAATATCACAAACCTTTGTCAATGTCGAATACAGCTGCCATACATGGGCGAGAGGCACGGTGAGTAAAGGATAGTGTCTTGGATTGAGGAATCGGAGAGCCGAGTTCGAATTCCAGTCGAATCCATTACTTACGTGAAAGGTGTGAATCCTCTTCTTCTTCCTCCAGCTATGGATAAATAGCAGGATAGACTGGGTTCTATAGCCTTGGATGGCAACTGGTCTAGGAGAAGGACAACTCTGAATTCAAACATGGAGTGGAGCCCCTAAGGCGGATGAATGGCACTTTGTGCTACATTCCGGAAACTCCTGCAGCCGCGCTGGTACCAAACTGTATTGGTTCATCCTTGCCTTTGGACTCTACTAGCAAGGCCGAAAGAGAGAGAACTAGACCTCTATATATCCCGCCCAGGCTCGTAGCACACCACGCTACTCCATCTCTCTCTCGAGACGGACGGATGCCGACGAAGACGACATGGGCGGGAGTAGCCAGGCCGCCACTTTTCACTCTCGATAGCGTCAGAAAGCGTCTCCGCGTCCTTGTAGGCGACGAATTATTTTCCGCTTTGCAAACTCTTTCTCACAGACGAGACATCGTATACTTCTCACTGCTTTATCGCTATAAAAAAAAAAAACGTTTATCTTAAAGCAGTTTTTCCAGGAAATTCATTATCGCTCTATCTAGTGTAGTGGTTGGCGCTGAATATTGGTTTTTACATTCAAAATGAATTAACTCTCCGCGAATGTTGTTTTGAAGCTTGTTTTTCGTACAAATAAGAATTCGTAGCTTGCAGTACGTTGGAATAGACAAGAGAAACAAGCAGAAATTCTACGTAGTATGCAGTCATTCTTGATTAGTTTTTTGGTGGGGTAGGGTGGAGAGGACAACCCTCACCCGCTATCTGGCGAAAGGTTAGAGAAAACTGGCCTCGAGAGCCTGTTTCCTGGGTTTATATTGTGGTCGGTAAGTGGTCAGATTTCGGTAAGTGATGTAGGATTATCGTTCGCTTTAGTACTGGGCCTTTGATCATTTTTTTCGCTTATCCAAGTATCTTGTTTCAGAAACTGGGTTATCTGATAGACCTGTCCTTAAGAATGTCGGTGATAATGTTAATGATTTGTTACGGAAATGATAAGTAGATTATACTTTTGTGAGATTTAAGAAATAGTTTAATTTTATTTTATTTATTAAACGCTGCATATTACTACACTAGTACTGTCCGGAGTTTCTTTGCCAACCATTTGTTTATGGCAGTGTGGAAGTCAACACAGTCATTATATTATTTTCACTTTCATTTACATCTGTTACCGACTTTTGTTGTCATGTGGCTTTAGTTATTTGGTAAAGTTCCTTGTGTGCGATTCTGTCACACTCTGCTGAAGGATTGTCTTCTTTAAGACCTAAAGGGTTTTGTGGAGTTACTCCACTTACTTTCCTAAAAAAAACGCCACTAGGGGACGCTCCCTAAGTCTACAAATAGGGAGTTACATTCTCGGTTATTCTCTTTCTCCCGTTTCACCCAAGGACGGTAAAATGTAGGTCGATCAAGGAGAAAAGCACGCACGCCAGCACCTTTCTCCTCACTTTCTTCAATGTAATACCTTTCACTCAGACTTCTACACACATTTTATACACACAAACATTCTTTAAATGTTTTCTTCTTTCATATTCATTGTTTTGTAACACATAACAATATTCTATTGTCTATGTATACCTTTGATTCGTTAATACAAACTTATCGTTTGTTTATATATATTGTTTTGTTGTTACGTTGTCAATTTATTACGCGGACTTGCATACCGAGTCCACCATTTTTGTCTTCGGATAAATATACCAGGAGGTATATGTAGTCGCTGAAATTAAGAAGTGAAAAAAGAGAAAACGAGACGAGAAGTCGCCCAATATTTATAGTAGAGGGAGAATGACCCCTAGTGACAATTTGGGAATTAAGGAGTGGCTAACTTCGACAAACATACAAGACAAGACTCATGCAACGTTTAGACATGTCAGAACTGATATCATTTCAAATTTTTCTTTTTATTTTGCCAAGTTCTCTAGATACTAGCAGAAGCATCAGGCAAATGTGGCAACAATATTCAATGCGAGGTTATTAGTGAGTTACAATTTTTAATAATAAAATTCTTTGATCTCACTTCTTAAGAACACAAAGATTTTGACAATGAAATTTTGTTTTCATTGTTTCACAGGATCTTGTGTTTTATAATCTACCTGCTTTTTAGCAGTTTGGGAGGAGGGTACCTAAATTTGGGTGCAAGATAACTCAACAAATGCCGAATGAGCACCGGGACAACTCAGGACTGAGACAACTCAGCACCAATAAAACATAATTTTTTTTTTATAACCGAATAAAAGTAATTTATTAAGGATTGCAATCTTAAATAGTGATTATTTTACTTCAAATAAAGCACTTGAAAAGACATTATGTAAAATATAAACAAGTTTTTTTTATTATTTTTAATAAAATAAATCGTAATGTAATTTTTTAGTAAATCGAAATTCTAAAATATTTTATAAAAAATTTGCTATATTAAAAAAATAAATTACATTACGATTAACTTTATTGGAAATAATTAAAGCAAAAAGCTGCTTTTGTTTTGCATTTTTCGGTGTACTCAGTCGCCGGTGTTGAGTCGTCCCTACCCGCCTATATATATATATATATATATATATATATATATATAGAGAGAGAGAGAGAGAGAGAGAATGAATGGACGGATTTTATTTTTATGTCACTGAATATTAATTACCAAATACACTCGAGTATAGTATTAGGTTGGTGCAAAAATAATGACGTAATAATGTCGTTTTTTGACGTTAAAAAATACGTCAAAAAACGACATTAATACGTCATTGTTTTTGCACCAACCTAATATTTTATAGTAGAGTTTTTACGAGTTTTAATATTTTCCCGCAAACAATAGGGGTCTCGCATATGAATAAATCTCAAAACTAACATTTAACTATTTTTAATTGTGATTTCTTTTTCTTTTTTTTTTTCTTTTTTTTCATATACTTTTATTTAAGGTGTATTTAGGTAGGAAGAATTCATACAAACAAGTTATAAATAAACCGATATAAGAGTTTGTCTGTTGACTATTTTTTATTGTATTTTACCAATTTTCGGATGTTAGTATCGGAACTGTGAATGAATTTAACACTTGTTTCAAAATTATATATATATAAGAGAGCGATAGAGAGAGAGAATGATTAATAATAATATTAGGCTATCAACGACAATACAGAAAACAACAGAATTAAACATACCAAAATCAACCTAAAAAAGTCAATGCTATGCAAGCCCCCAGTGAGGATCGAACTCACGACCCCTGGTTTACAAGACCAGTGCTCTAACCACTGAGCTATGGAGGCTGACGTTGCAAATGATCCTTGTATCCGTAACATTTAGTCGGCAAGAATGTTCAGCGTTTGCGTGTAAAGTTGTACTTTAATGTCTTCAGTCGATACAATCTGTTGTCCACAGAATCAATCAAAATTCATAACTCAAGATTTCACATTTTAATGAACACGTGTTTGTAAAGCTAACAACCTCCTATATTGTTATTTGTTTAACTTAGCTTAGTCTGACACAAGGTCACAGGTATAGAGCTCTTGAAGTTGATCGAACTTGCTTTTTAGTCGTAGTGATCAACCAATTTAGCTCGTTAAACACGACCAAAATAAATGTTAAACAAATATTAAAACTTCGCTCAGGAATATCAAGTCTGTCTGTCTTTTGCCTTTCTTTCGTCACCGTACCTTCCTCCATTCTATCGCTTTTCTTTTCGTTTTTCTCTAGCGTTCTTACTTACCCTTTATTCGTATGCGCGTGTGTGTGTGCGCGTGCGTGTGTGTGTGTGTGTGTGTGTGTGTGTGTGTGTGTGTGTGTGTGTGTGTGTGTGTGTGTGTGTGTGTCTGTGTGTAATGGTGCGTGCACGCGCCTAAAACAGAAGGATATGCCGATAGGGTAACGGACGAGAACGAATATCAGCGCAGAAAGTGAAAATAGCGAGCCGATTTCAAATTCTTGACTTTTTGCCTTAGGGCAGTGGTTCCCAAACTTTTTTTTTTTTTTTCCTCTGGGCCGCATTTTCGGAATGAAAATCTGCTCGCGCCTCACCAAATTTTATGTGATAAAAAGTACATTTAAAAAAAAAAAAAAAAAATAGAGAAAGGGTTAAAGAGAGATAACCGGGGATTCGAATCCAGAATATTACCATTGATAACTCTCTCCTCCAATTTGCGGACTCTAGTTACTATATTCTTAATACGTAATATATTGCAAAAATATCACAATGATAAAATAGATCAATAATTATTTATAACTGTTTATACTGGGACTCATGCGTGCAATTACAAGCAATCCATAATAATATTTTAAATTTTCAAATCATCTTTATTTTTGGCATATGAATTTTTTGAAACTGTTTCTAAATATTTGATTGTCTTTAAATCATTCCGCCTCACCGGCTATCCTCTTCCGTCACACCTTTGAGGCGCACCGCACCGTTTGGGAACACATGCCTTAGAGTAAGGCGTGAATCTGTCTCTTCTGCCCTGTACACGTGGGTTAAATAGTAAGATAACCTCGGCTATTCAGCCTTGAGTGAAAATCAGTCAAGGAAAAAGAAAACACTGAATATTAAACCCTGTAGCCAGCAACGGACAATCACTGCACTGTATTTTCCAAGATGTCATGACATTTCGCCAATAATAAACCGAGGAGAATCATAATTGCCAACGGTCTGGCAATATCTCTACATGGTTTGCCAGATTTGCCAGGACACTGTTAGGTGGCTCTGAGTAAGACCTATAATAAACAGGATACTTTTTGCTTCTTCCTCTTTTTCCTTATAGCATGCAGTAGAAGCAACACCAACACGGAACTCGTTTCCGGCTTGAGGATATCTTTCCGTGGGTGACTGAATTCTTTCATACACCGAAACTTGTATGCAGGGTTTTAAGGCGCAGGCTGCTGGAACACGCTCCTATTTTCTGGAATCAAGGAGGGCTCCTTTATTTTACAGTGGGAACCGCTCCATTTTATAGAAGCAAAGAACTTATAATCCACTCCTTTTGCCGCTATTAAAATAAAATAAAAAGTTGTAAAATTTGAAGGGTTACCTTCTGAGTGAGGGGAGATATTTCTTTTATCTTTTTATTTCTTTTTTAAGACGATGACGTCATTTGTTTTTGTTTTTTTATCTGATTCAAAGCTAAAGATTAAATATTTTTGGTAAACAAGTTACTACAATCGAAGAATGTTTAAACTTTGTCAACAGGGTTACGGTTATGGATAGGGTTAACCCCAGATTCGCAATAACTAAGGTTTAAAATGAATTTGAGAGCTTTTATTTTAGTTTTAATTTCAAGCTAATAGATTAAATTTAATATTTACAATAAGCAAAGTACTTTGCTGTATTTCAAAAGTGATTTAAATTGAGTGCAAGTAGTTTGCTTTGGTTTTTGGTAAAAAAAAAAACTGATTTTCGCGCCATTTTTAGCCACTGTCCATCGAAATGTAATTTACTTTATTAAAAATCTTCCAAAAATAAAGTATACTTTTCCGAAACTTTATTTAAGGAATATTAGCTAATTTAAAGTTTAATTAACCTGATTTGAAACAAATATTACTTTAAGTTTAAAATATCGCAGAATGCACTTTTAACACTTGAATAACAATACGTACGCTGTTGGCACACAGATTTTAAAACCCTAAGTCGGCACATAGCAAAAGATTGCCGACCCCTTGTCTATACCGTCTGTCCTGCACCTAGCTAATCCGATTTGCGACCCATTCACTGTAACAATCGACGCAATCATCCCAAGAATCCATCTTTCTCCATCCAATCCCAATATACATCTTCTTCTTTTATGTGCTGTGTCCCTTCAGGACGTAGGCGATCATGGCCCTCCACATCTTCCTGCCTTTTGTAGCTCTCAATAAGTTTTGTCTTTTCTTTATTTCTTCCCAACTGTGTTCAAGTATGTTAGACACTGCTTTCTTCTTCCCCTAAATCTGCCCTGTGAGTATCGGATTTTCCAAGCCATCCTTCCTCATTACATGCCCAAGAAATGTGAACTCCACCGGGACCTAATAAAAACGCATATGATAAAATCTTTTGATATATACAAATATTTTATTTATTTATTTATCCTGCCTCATAGGGGTACCATGTGTACCGCAGTCGCAGTAGAAGTTGTTTTTTCTTGGGTAAGATAACCTGACGGAGCCCAACCCTCTCTAGGCAGGTTTTGAATTCAGATTTTTTTTCCTTCTCCTAGATCGGTTGCTACCCAAGAATATAGAACCCAGTCTGTCCTGCTATTTACCCATAGCTGGAAGTGGGGGGAAGGGAGAAAAGGATCCCCAAGGGTAAGTGAATGTAATGGATCCGACTGGAATTCCAACTTGTCTCTCCGATTCTTCAATCCGAGACGCTGTCAATTAATCCACCGTGTCTCTATTTAATTATGTTTATATTTATTGTGCGAAAATACACAATTATGGCACAAGGCCAAAAAGGGGAGGGGTTGAGGCTGGTTGAAACTAACTATCTTATACCTGGCTAATCCGATTCACGATCCATTCACTCATTACAATTTTCACATTCACCATAAAATCTCGTCCGTCACAAATCAATCTTCCATACACCACAATACCGCATCCTCTCAAGGGGACCTACAAAAACGCACCCCAAATAGTGATTTTCAAAGCACAGCTTAGATGTGGCAGATGGCCGAAGGTATGGGGCATCCAGTGAGGATCTAACTCATTTCTCACTCGTAATTGATCTAACAAGAAAAGCTTTATAACCAGGTATATTTACTTGACCCCCCCCCGAGTCAGGTTGTGACACAAGGTCAGTTTTTAAGGTGGGGACCCGAGTGTTTTCACACAGGCCGATGGTCATAGCTTGTCCAAGGTGGTCAGAGCTAGTCCAAGCTAATCTTGGCTTGTCATAGCTTATCCAGTTTAAAGTGATTTTCCAAGTGTAGTTTGGATGTGGTAAGGCCGAAAGTAAGGGACAGCCAGTGAGGATTGAACTCACTACTCAGTCGTAATTGTTCTAGCGAGACAAGCTTTCTAATCATTATACTACGTCGAGGTACCCCTCCGCTTAACGCATCTACAAACCAATACAAACATGTTATCAAAGAGGAAGAGGAGGGTAGAAACGAAGACTAATTTGCATGATCGCTTCCGCTTTGCACTTAAATAAGAGAAGCAGTCTGGAACAAATCCTGATTTGATGTCAAAGAACGACACTAGCAAATGGCACCTCCTTCGACCACCAAAGTCTCTAAAAAAAACGTTAAGGCTAAATCCGAACGCCTCGGAGACAAAAAGAGAAATCGCAAAAGAAAGGAAAGCTATTCCCTTTACATTTACAAAGTCCTGAAACAAGTACATCCCGATACGGGCATCTCCGGCAAAGCTATGTCTATCATGAACAGCTTTGTGAACGACATATTTGAAAGAATCGCCGCCGAAGCTAGCCGTCTGGCGCAGTACAACAAGCGCTCGACGATTACTAGTCGTGAGGTCCAGACAGCTGTTCGTCTCCTCCTTCCCGGTGAACTAGCGAAACATGCGGTCTCTGAAGGCACTAAAGCCGTAACGAAATACACAAGTAGCAAGTGATCTCTTTTGATATTTAAATCAAGTGATACGTTAAAGTTGAACATTACTCTTTCTGTGAAAATAACCTAAGCTATTATTTTATTCATAAATAATGCACTTGATAAGTTTCTTGCACTAATGGTTTTCTTAATAAAACGTTATTCAACAGTGAATAGCCGATACTAAAAGGCATATGTTTGTTTTGTGTTTTTTGTTTTGTTTTTTTTTAATACGTCATCACTTTCTTGTTTTGTCTAACAATTCTTTTTCTTGTAATATTTAATGTTCTTTCGTCGGTGACCGTAAGTCTTACGTCTGAACTCATCAATCGCATGGACGTACACGCCGAGGGCGTTAATACGGTTGAGTTCTGTACTTGAAGTTGCTTACCTTTTACTGGTAGACTTTTTTTTTTGACAACATCGGCTGATTGTACTCGAACTTGTGACTGCCACTATAATTTGAGCACCTTGTGCTGTGAAAAGAATCATGATCTAGATTTCTCCCGTTTCCCTTCTACTTGTCTTTTTTCGAACCATTTGGACTATAATTGAATCTGACTTATAATCAGGACTTCTCAAATAATGTATACCCTCGTACATCTGAAACTGCCATATTTGCTTAATGCCTAACTCGCCTGAGCTACAGTTATTTCTTGATAGCTATCCCTGGAGCTAAATTTCAATTAAATTCGCAAGTCTTCACTAAATGTTTTCTCAAAACTATTGTAAGGTAATTTTCGTATGCCTAATTGAAAATAGACTGCCAAATGCTGCTTTCTCCCTGCGTCATTAATTTTTTTTTTTTTTTTTTTTTTCCTCATCCACCCACCACCCAGCACTTAGTTTCATCCAACTTCGATATTGTTACCCGGTTTGACACCAGGCAGTAACGTCAACACTCTCCCGATCCGTAGCGCCAGTCAACATATCGTCTTCGTCTATTAACAGCAAAAGTAGCCCTGTAGTAAAAGAATAAACAAGAAATATGGTTTTCCGTTGCTTTTTATCTCTCGGCAAAAGATAAAGACGTGCCCAAGAAAAGTTCGGTTTTCTGTTGTACGCAAACTAGACTGCCTCCAAGAAACTGTAGAATCCTAAAATAGAAAGCAAACATTTGTACGAAGGCAGATATAATTTTCCACAAATTAAAGTCTAATGACTTTTGACCGCCATTGAAAGTCTTGGGTATTTTTTTCTCTACAGCTACTTGATGAGCTACTTTCTGATCTGGCTTCTGTTTACCTTTCCGTGTTCAATTTTTTTTTTCTTTTACATGTTAACACCTCCCCCACACACACACATTTTTCCGTAAAAATTTTCTAATTTAAAATCGTCTCTGGATAATATCTATATATATATATATAATTTTTTTTTTTTTTTTTTTTTAACTATTATCAAGTTTCATATCTGTTCTAAATCGTAAAATAAAAACTTCAATAAAAGTATCTAATCATTTAAATAGACTTTAATTGCTTTTATAAATAATATATATTCAGGGCATACTTTGAAAAATTTCGATGAATAATGAATTTTTACGAGAATTGTTTGCATCTTACTTTTTTAATTATAAAGTTTCAAAAATGACTTAACTTCCAAACATCGTCTATGTTTGGTTATTACGTGAAAATATTACGTGAAAATATTACGTGAAAATTGAAAAGCTTGATTCAAATCCTCCTCCTGAAGATTTTTACAAAAATTATATTTTTTTGTCTCTTGTTTTTTAATGCGTTTCATACGCAACATTAACTTTGACAGCTGTAGAAAAATTAATATAGAATTTATCCATTTCAATGTTTCAATCAGACGAAAGGCACGAGACAGTGGTCAGGGAAGGGTGGAAACTATAAGTCTAAAAGGGAAGAGGTATTATAAAATTAAAACCGTATATTAACTTTATGACATTAAATTGGGGTTATATAAAGAATAAAATGGTAATTTGAAACTGAGAGAAACGAAAAAGGAGTTTTTTTTTCCATTTATAAGGATAAGGTTAAGTTTAAAAAGTTCCTACTTAAAAATACTCTCCCAAAGATAAATTATACTTACAAATAAGATATATTTAATAAATTAAAAGTATGTCATATTTAGATAATTTATACTAAAATTAAGAGTATATTTTAAACATTGAAAAAATGGTTATATTAAAGAATAAAAAACATTTAAAAATAAAATATAAGATAAAATAAATCATACATTAGAAAATTTTTTAAAGATAAGTTAAATCAAAAACAAGTCATATTAAAAATTACAAATTCAAATTTCCATAAGCTAGATTTTACTCTGTTAGATATTATAATTCTCTAACTCTTGAAATGTCAAATGTATAACTATTTCTAATTTCTATATTTCCATTTTTATACCATATTAATTATATCTTATAATTGTTCCTTGTTCTAAGAACACCCTTTCCTTTTATCACTTGCATCTCTTTATATTTTAATTATTTTCAAATATAACTTTGTATTTTTAGGGGTGGGGGGGTTGTGCTAAAGATTCAGCTTGGGCTCATCTGTTATCTCTGATATTTCCACAAATGCATCGTACACTTCTCCAACCTCATAACGAATAGCTTTAATACTATCAATGCGACACTCCAACCTTGTACTGCTCAAAGTTTTAACTGATAACCCAGGTACATGTTTTTTTAATCTCAACTTTTTGTTGACTCTGAGAATAATATGTAGAACGTTTGCAGAATCAAAAAATGTTATAGCATCTGAACAACACGTGGTTACATTTACAAGTAAATTTATTATAATTGTGACATGGACAGCATACAAAAAATGCTCTTGAATTATTCTTCAACAGTCGTGCTTGTACTCCAGATTTGTGTCCTTTCATGTTACTACTGTTGCCATAGCCTTGGCCTCGAATGCCTTGCACTTATAAATTTAATTCCTTCCGCGTGTTTAATAATGTTTTATAGAAATCTTCTCCTGTGCTACTTCCAACTTTTATAAACTTTATGAAATGTTCATAAACGCCTAAAGGAGTTAAGTTACCATCAGACACATACCTAATCGTTAAAGTCATTTGGTGACACATATCTGGTGTACCGTCTAAAATAATGGCGTAGTACTTATCTGTTTTTACATGTTTCAGTATCTTTCAGTTTAGTAGTTCATTCTATTTTTTCCTAAATATTGATTATGAATTTCGTGGGTTTTGATTTTTCGTAAATGTTGTTACGTTAGCCCAATATTTGTACCCTCACCTCAGATTTTATAAGTATATTTTAAGTACATTGTGTATGTGCGACGAGACATAGGAATATTAATAACTTCTTTATTTCTTGGAAGAGCAATTTGTGGGATATATTTGTTTTTTTGTTTTTTTGTTTTTGTTTGTTTTTTTTCATCCCCAGTTGAATCAGGGCCAGTTCTCGGAAGAGAACCTCTCATTTCCTGTCTGGTTCTTGATCGTAGGCCAGACGAACGCTGTTTGACAAATAAGTGCAAATGACGCCAACAGTATTCCATGAATGACGCCTACGCATTTTTCGTAAGCTGGCACGTGACGGTTTTGTTTCGCGCGTGTCGGGGTAACAAATCTTCACTTAGCTGCTTGCCCCGGACGAGGTAGAGGTTACCAGAATCTGTCTTAGCCGTTTGCAGTTGGAAGAAGTAGATGTCATCAAAACCAAATTTCGCTGTTTGCTGCCCAAAGAATTAAGAACATCAGCATCCTACGCTTTTATGATTCGCATGTGTATACTAGAACATTGATAATCCCTCCTTTTTATGTTCCGAAAAAAAAGAAACAAAGAAAAGAGTGTATGAACATCTTTTTCCGTTACACTGTATTGTTGATGAGAATCCTGATCGACGTCGATCATCATCTACTGTGAATGTTGCATGTTTTATATATATATCTTATTGTCTGCTTGCTCTATATTCCTATATTTGTCGCAGCAATATCTGTCTAACGGATTACTCATCCCCACCATCCCTTGTGTTATTAAGTTTTGTTTATTTTCTTATCTTTCTTTTGCACCTTGTATATTTGTAAATAAATTATACGTTAAATCCTCGTTTTGTGTCTACGCATTGTGTATTTCTTGCTGTGTTTACCGGTGTCGGGATTCGGAGAATTCCACCCTGCCACTGTTCTTTTTCTTTATTTTTACATTGAACCCTGGGATCTCATATTTATTTATTTTATTTTCTCGTTGCGTCCCGGCTATCGTTATCCTAACGAAACCCCGGGCGTAATAATGGGTATCAAGAACAGGGTCAAATCTTCCAAACAGCTTCACAAGACCTAAAACGTTTCCATTATGCAAACTCTCATTACCAACATTTTCTTCTGTTCCTCTAAAGGCTATATCGTCATCTGAATAGTTTGTTTTCTTCATCCTCAATACATTGGCACTTTAAAGATGGAGTGACAATGAATTTTTTGATAGCGCCTCTGTTTTTCCTTTTCAGTTACCTTTCCTTTGGCGGTGTTCGTTTCTGGTTGCCACTTAAATATTTGCGCCCTTTGTCTCGATTTCTGCTTGTACTTGCCATGATGTAAAGCCTTTTTATATCATCGTTTTTTAGAAAAGATAAACAACGACAATAATCTCAAATAAAAAATTGTATTAACAAGAAGGAAGAAAGCTTGAAGGATGAAAGAAAGACCTTCAATATTGAAAAAGTTATAAGAACTATTTTCCCAAAATTTCAAAGATTTGAGAAATCGCCTTCTAAACATTTTGTACGCATTTACTGTAATCGATTCTAAAATATTAAACCGAAATACTTGAAAAATGCATTGATTATACAAAATCTTACAAGGAAACCACTGTTGAAATTTCGTAAGTATAGGATAAGTTTTTGGTATGTACTGGCATGAAGTTCATAAGTACACAGAACGTCATAGTAAATATCAAACCGCAGTTTTCCTACTCATGTATGCAAATAGACGGTTAAATATTTTCTCTAGTTTGTTAAAATTTGAAAAAAACAAATAAAATCGCATATGCAAAACGCTAAGAATTTTAATTTTTGTAAAAATTCAGATAAAATTAATTTTCTAGCCTGACGAGAGCTGCATTCTTCACTGCAAGATTTCTTTGGGCTTTTACCAGCAATATAGTGTACACCTCACAACTGGGGACCATAAGGACATTCTATCTATTTTTCAGGGTTGTTTATTTATCAGTGGTGAGCCCTTTTCCTTAGATCCAATATTCTCACACATAGAACTAACTGAAAGAAGATTCGGGAGAAATACAGACAATTATATTTTGTTACAACACAATATATCCTTAAATACGTAACAAAACACGATATATCCAAAGAATAATGATGATTACGTTGTTACGAGGCCCCATTTTGTCCGACTTCTTTACGCTTATACTATAAAATACAAAATGTAACTTAAAATGATGACTTAAATCTGTAGCTACTAGATGCCCTTTTTACCTTACGCAAAGCTCCCATTTACCAAACCCTTTACATTTCGTAATAATAGAATGGAATTTTCTAGAAGTCTCTAGAAACTTCTACTAGGTTCTATAGGGTACAAAAATAAACAGTAGTTCGTATCAACTAGCCAGTTGCCTCCTGAACCCACAGCCACGACTATTGAGGTCGACTGCGGTCCTTTTGATTCAAGAACAAATCTTCGACCGAAAGAATAAATTCTTACTGTCCTAAAAAGAAAAGAATATCAGTAAATACTTCACCCTTTTTCCTTGATATTATTGACCAAACTCTTATTTTATATACAGTGTAACCCGGATATAAGAGAGTTGTCGGGACCGGAGACGAAGTCTCTTATATCCGGGTTTCTTTTATATTCGGGTTTGGTCTATTTTAGTAAGGTAAGTATGGCTCTAATTTGGGACTAGATAAAATCTCTCTTATATCCGGGTTTCTCTTATATCAGGGTTACACTGTATATATGTGAATATCAAACTATTTTTAAGAAGAAAATAATATAATCCTTTGACTAGCGACGAATTCCCACCCGTCGCCTTAATCTTAACAACAGTGGATTTCCTCTCCCCGACTCTTTATAATTTCTGCAGTTTACACGTTAATCCAACTACTTTCTGGGCTCTCGCACGCTTAGTAACTTGTTAGCGTTTCCCAACTTATATTATTTAAATCTCATCCCTATTGTTAAAAAATATATTGCATTATATGTAAAATAAAATCCGCATTTCGTTACGAGATGTAATCTTTTTTCTTCAACCTTCATTTCTACGTATCCGGTTTTTCTTATTTTGTGTTGCGCCAGCCGTAACTACGTGAAGAAGTATTTACACAATATACTGGGACTTAAAGTACGGCCCTTATAAAAATTGAGGGAATACCTAAACACAGACAAACTTAATCTTTTGGTTGAAAGACATAACCTTTTGGTGGTTGATAGAAGTGACATGATAACACCTTTCTGTTAATATAGTATGCATAGTAAATTAATGTGATGAACAACAATATCTCATTATTCATTTCATGTTTTCAGTAGTTGTTTATTCCTCTTAGAATACAGAAAAGACTTCAAACGCTAACTCGGACGCCGCTATCGCGCCCCCCTTAAAGTGTGTGGCCCAATTTGATAAAATCGGTCAAATAGGCTTAAAGCCGTCCCTGACACTGAGGCTGTGAGGTGGATAAATATTGATTGTGAGCAGAAAAGGTTTAAGCCCAAAATAGAATATAGGCTGGAAGAAAGAAAGAGTGGAGACATTTTCCTTGGTGAAAATGGGACCGTCTGGATTTCGTCTCTCCTAAAGTTTGTTTTCCTTGTCTGCTGGGAGTCTGGCATGCGGACGGAAACAGATTTGGAGAACAACTTTATCTTTTTCTTGGGAAATTAGGAAAACACATGTCACAGGCGAACAGAGAAGCATACGAGAATAATATTTGTGTTAGCGAAAATTAATTGAGAAATGAAAACAGAGAATGAACCCGCTACATTAGATTAAGATTATGAAAATCCATCCTTCATAAAATGCAGGTGATCTGGTCTATGTTTTCGCTGAGACAGCGACCGGCCCATGAATGTAAAACAGAGTCTCATTATTGAGAATTTAGTTAAACAAATATATTTTCGTTGACGAAAACAAATTGGGAAATAAGTTTATCTCTCGCTCGGAAGGTTAAATGAGAACGAATTTCTCTTGAATGTACGATTAAGCTGGATTTATGAAAACAAGTTCTGACATTGGTGGTTTGGTTTATATTTTCGCTAGACAAAGATAATTCCAGGAAAATAGAAAAGATTCAGAGAATTAAAATTAATGACGAGAATAAAACTCCGCCCTTCTGCCTACGCGATTTAAAAATTAGATTAGATTTATATCATAAAGATAGTTATGCAAGACCTGGGAAGTGGAGTGAGATTGAATGCTAGGAGGGTAGGAGGAAGAAGGAGAATTTGACACCGTCTGTATGGAGTGGTGGTGTGAGATGTGAAGTGAAGCCGGTGGAAGTTAGGGGAAGAGCAATCCCTGTAACTATTGCGAAGGAAGGTGGATAAGTCTCCAAATTTGGCAAGTTGATTACGAAAGAAGAAATAGGGAACAAAGACAACCCTTACTAGAATTAATGTGAAAATTAAAGAATCAACGAATCTCAAGAACCGTTTGGCCCACGCCAGTTTTGGGCCGAAGTGCATATAAGCAGATAAATTTGGGGAGCTCAGAGACTTGGGCTAAGAAGTCGCATCGAGTTCCCCTGTAATTCACGTCAGCTGCCACCAGAATTCCTGATTCCAAGACTTTAAATTCAGCCTTCCAGAAGTTTAGACAAGGGCCAGAGATTAATGCGGAAAGGGTTATTTTTTTGATGTACCAAGAGCTATACCAATTTAAGATCAACCCCATGAATCTCTTGTTTTAATTTTCGTCGTGAAAATGTTATTTCCTTAACATAGCACCCGTCAAGGATTTAACCATTGCTGCGAGATTACGACCTTCGATTTTCCATTGCTCTAACATTAAGAACAAAACATGGGCATAGTTGGTGTGAATCGAAGCGGCCAGCGACCAACAACCACCTTAGACAAGCGTCAGCTTTGACCAGTACAGGGTAGCCCTGTGATTAAAATGTCGTTCTAAGATCCCGAGGACTGGACCACTAAAGATGGTTACACCACTGAATGTAGGCGGCAGTGAAAGGTGTTACAATTTAACTTTCTTAGACCTTTCTAAAATCAGCAAAGTTGTCAGATCGAAAATTATTGATATTTTATCGTTTTAATTGGAGCTCCAAAATAATCTCAAAATGATTTCTAACGTTTTTAAATGGTACCATTCACTGGTTTTTGTTTGCAAATGTCAAATTTTAACCGTACTCATGTCATTGATAACTGAACTGCTGACTCTTGCTTTTATTCCATTTATCATTAAGAATTATTTTTCTCTTTCAAACCTGAATAAGTATCTTCTGACAAAACATTTATTTTTAAGCAAAAAAAAAAAAAAAAAAAATAGGCATGAAAAAATGTTTCCATATATTTTTACGAAGTTAGAAATGCCCAAACTCCAATTTCGTCCATAAAACCGATTCAAATTAAATTCAAATCCGTTTGAATTAAAGTTTAAACTCCCAATGTAATCGACTTCTGGCATTCCCGGTTTGATTTGATTTGATTTGGTTTGGTTTGGTTTGGTTTGGTTTGGTTTGGTTTACAACATATCAACCTGAATGGGTTATTTAATGCCGACAAGATTTTATTGCTGCTAATATTTTTTCCTTCAAAAATTCATTGCTGCTAATATTTTTTCCTTCAAAAATGTATTGCTGGTATTAAAACCTATTTTTACACATTTTGACCCCAATTTTGGGGTTAACTATTTTCCCATAGCTGGGATCCTAACAGGTGCTATCACCCCGAGTCAGGGTGGACCTGGGAACACCAGCAATTAAGAGGTGGTTCAAAGCGCCTCAAAATCTCCTGATCAGAGGCCTTTCTGTTGGATGTAGTTTATCGTCATATCCAGGACGCGAATGTAATTTATCATCTTACCCAGGACCCGGAATTCCCGGAAAATATCTTCAGATTTCGGACAATATTTTCTACATCAAACGCATGCTTAATATGCACAATGTTCGAAATTCGGGCTTTTGTTTCTGTAGGAATATACATGTATTTTAAAAAAATCGGTCACGTCTTATTTTAAAATGTAAATTTAATTTTTTTCTTCCTTTTGATGCTACTTAAAAAAATCGAAGTGTTAAATCTGTCCAAAATGTGTTGGCATTATGTTGAAGTAGGGAGAAATATAGACTTAAACAGTTTTCTGTTAACAAGTGCCAACGATGTT
The DNA here is from genome assembly GCA_963932145.1 of Acanthosepion lycidas. Taxonomy (NCBI): domain Eukaryota; kingdom Metazoa; phylum Mollusca; class Cephalopoda; order Sepiida; family Sepiidae; genus Acanthosepion; species Acanthosepion lycidas. The sequence goes on from OZ010592.1 coordinate 17,871,039, forward strand.
TTTTATCAAATGATTCGCATTTCCATCTTGTAACGAACATTATTTTATATCCATGACATACAACTTGAAACAGTTCAAAAATAGATTACAAACGGAAAACATTTTTCGCTAACTATTCTAAAAAAATGTACGCACAGTGACTCGAAATGAAAGGATTGTTTATCTAAATTAAATTTCTAAAACTTTTACCCCCTACCAATTATTCTACTCACTTTTCATCAGCAAACATAAAAATAAAGAAAGAAATTTTAAGGCTGATGTTTGTGGTTAAATGGGGAACAATAAACTGTGTGAATTAGGTGAAAATACTATTAAAATTCGTTGATGTAATACTGCAACGTATCGATGGAGTGAAAAAGAGCGCGCTCCATTTTTCAAGAACGGGAGCTGGAGCGGCTCCTTTTTTTATGAAATGAGCGAGGAGGGAAGAACGTTACATTTTGGTGTGTACGAGCAGGAGCCGCTCCAGAATTAGCCTTGAATGTGTGTATCACATACACAGTTCCTAATTGCTAAATTTTTAATGTCTCCTTTCTCATCTGGGCTGGTTAAGCTCTCTGCCTCCGGGCAGAGAGCATCCTCAAACAGCTATGTCGAAGGGCAGAGTCTCGTCTCGGGAAACACGTACCCGACCCCGTTTTATACGAGGTATATGGGGAATTTTTGGCTGAGTCTACGGGCTCGAGAACCCCACATTAAATTCGACCTTGTGTTACATCTAACTGCGTGCGGTAGTTGGTAGATATCGTCTCCTTTCTTTTCAGCTATTTTTGCATGCATATAAGTATATTATTAGTCACATATAAAACATAAAAATAGAGGTTTGTTGAAAATTATTCCATTTCCTTTCACATCTACAAGTAATAATGACGACCCGTTCTTTACATGATTTTGATCCTAGACCAGAAATTCGCAATTACCCTAATGGTAATGCCGATCCATCGTAAATTAGTCTGTCATTTTTTTTTATGACTAATATCCTAGTGATAAATAATAGTTAGTCTTGAATAGGAAGGGTAATGTGGCTTAAGAGAAACTGAGTAACCCCTGATAAAAATTTATCTTGAATCCCTGTGACCACGTGCTCTCTCATGCATTTCACTCAGCTTTCTTTTGCCAATCTTTATGGCATTTGTCAAAAGAATCGACCATGGAATTGTGTGCAGAAAGAAGAAAATTCATGCCTTCCCTAAAATAAAGAAGTAAGAGGCTAAACTAGAAAGCAGTCGGGCGAATACATCTTATGACGCAAATAATACGATTTTTGTATTTTCATACATCTTGACAAAAATGTCGAAAAGTCTAGGTATCTGAAATTCAGTCAGAATTTAAATGCATAGATATTCGCATTTTACTACTGACATACCTAAAAACACACCCGTCACCTAGCCCCCAGTGAGGATCGAACTCACGACCCCTGGTTTACAAGACCAGTGCTCTAACCACTGAGCTATGGAGGCTTACGAGGATTCCGCTTTATATTATGAATAAAATTTACACTCCCACCATTCCACGTGGCTGCCACTGATTGCAATGGTGGATTTGTTTCTATTTATAGAGTTTTTCTATGAAAAATATGAAGAATTATTTTGTCTTGTTTTCATTCACTCGAGTCATTATATTTTTTTTTTCTTTCTAATTCTTTTCTTTCTTTCTAAGTAAATTTTCTTTCCCTGTATTTTTTTCTTTCTTCTTTATCTTTCTCAGCTGACAAATGTTTTCTTTCCTCCCTGAAAAACTCCGATCTCGGATTAGAGCAGCAGTTTAAACATACTGCTTCTTTTACAAACCATTTTTTTTTTAAGAAAGAAGAATGAATTTAATCTTCATTAGATCATATTTTTCGCTATCTACGCCTTGAAATAAGAAATAAGTTTAAAGTAAATAAATCTTTAAAAACTCGCTACTTAAGTTTATTTCAGTCATATAGTTTTTTCACTTTTTTACTCACACTGCCAATATAAACGTACCTTTTTTTCTAATTTACCAAAATCAAAAAGGGAATAATATTTTTTAATTTTAATTAATTAAAGTATTTATTTATTAATTCAAAAAATAAATCGCCAGCAACATCAACAAACCCTACCTTCATGACCAGTTTCTCAAAAGTCAAAATAAATAAAAACGAAAAATAAAGACACAAAAAAAAGCACAATAAATCCGCAGTTATCGTTAAAAACTCACAACAAAGGCTTTCTAGTGAGTTTCTTTCTCTTTCTTTCTTTATTCGTTCTTACTTACTCTTTTTCTTTCTATCTTTGTCTTTCTATCTTTGTCTTTCTATCTTTCTTGCACTTTCTTTTTCTCTTTTTCTTCATTTCTTTCTTTTTCTCTTTCTTTCTTCATTTCTTTCTCTTTCTTCATTTCTTTCTTTTTCTCTTTCTTTCTTCATTTCTTTCTTTTTCTCTTTCTTCATTTCTTTTTTTTTTCTCTGTTTTTCTTCATTTTTTTCTTTCTTTTTCTCTTTATCATTCTTTCTATCTATCTAGCTTTCTTTCATTTTCCTTTTATTTTAATTTAAGTTTTTGGCCTAAGATAAAAAAAAAATACCTCCTTCTATATTGCTTTACCTAGTCTCATATTCGGAACAGACATTTTTCCTGTTAATGAATAATTTTAAATATCATTTCATTTTAGAAATTCAAGACTAAAAGATTTAAAATTTAGAACTATTTACTTAGTTTCATATTAGGAATACACATTTTTTCTCTTAATGAGAAATAATTCAATTTCTGTGATCAATAAGAATTTGTAAAATGAAAGTAATTAAAAAATAAGAGGGAGTCGAGCCTAATTTCTCTCCAGGTCCTCTGATATAAAAAAAAGAATATTAGTTAGTAATAAAAAATAGTTAAAAATAATAATTAATGAAAAAATTCAAATTTCAAAAATGTATCAGTTATGTGCCATGTGTGACAAACACTTAGGCGATCATGAATCTTTCGATACATGACTGACGAGGCAGATTTTTTCCCGAAGTAGGTTGCCATTTCTTTTTACGGTAGACCAGTTACCATCCAAAACTATAGAACCCGATCTGTACTGCTATTACCCATAGTTATATGACATGCGTCATACACGCGTAGGCGATCATGTATCTAGCTATATGAAGCAGATTTTTTTCCTGCAGTAGGTTGCCATTTCTAAGCTTTCTGTGGTAGACCAATTGGCATCCAAAAACCAAGTATGTCCTGCTATTTACCCATAGCTGGGGGAGAAGAAGAGGATTGATATCTTTCCCAAAGGTATTAGCACGTAAATGTAATGGATTCGACTGGAATTCGAACTCTGCTCTCCGATTCCTCAATCCGAGACGCTATCCATTACTCCATTATCCGTACGTAATTCTAATTAAAACCATGCTAAAAACACATTTATTAAAGAAAGAGAAAGCTTGATGCAGACATCGAGCAGCATCAATAAGGATCGTCCTCACGACCCATGGTTTACATGACCCGTGCGTTTACCACTGAGCTATGGAGGTATAAACGGGCGTGGTTGTACGATGCCTATTTATATGTCAATTCGGTGTGTCCACGTGTTCGGGATCTGCCAATAAGAATTACGCACGTGCAATTCAAATCCACGACTTTTTTTACCTTTTTATCCTTCGTGTGTGTTTGGTGAAGTAGTTATCGTAATTGTTTCGACCTGACAACATATAAGCTCTAACACACACTGGCTCAGTGGGTGTTGAACAAATACACATCGGCCTGGACAGGCGTATGCCACAGAGCTCAGCTGGCCACCTCTATCAGACAGGTATTCTAGGATGCAGTAATGGATACCGGCTCGGGTGGACGAATTGGTGTGCTGAGTTCGAATTCCAGTTAAATCCATCACTTCCACTTACGTGCTAATACCGTTTGGAAACGTATGAATCTTCTTCTTCCCCATATACAAACAAAAGGAAGACTTGAGTAAAAAAAAATAAATATTACAAAAATTACTTTTGTTAAAGAAAAATACATCAACAAAAATAATGTTAGTGTGACTGTGAACTAGGCAAGGTTCATGTAGAGGGTGAGAAATAGCGTTGTCCTGGGAAGGACAGTTTTATTGTCACTTAGATAGAAGATGTCCTGGGAAGGAAGAATTTCGTGGCCGCTAGAGAGTATTGTCCCGAAAAGGACAGTTTATTGCATAAACTTGCGGAACTTTATCAAGGCAAGTGTGGAAATTTTATTTGATGAGCTGCATTTATACACAGAATTAAGATGGAAAGAAAATATGATCTAAAATTTAAGTGTGTCAAAACGCGTAACCCTAAACTTGAACAAATGACAAAAAAACAAAAAAGAAAACAGCACAAATTAAAAAGGCGGCATTTGTAGAAAAGTTAGTTTTGTTCTTTCATCCCAACCGAGGGACGCGGAAAAAAGTATTATCGATATAATATTGAAACACACACACATATATATATATATATATGGTTCGTTCTGTTCTGAGAAAGCCGATCTGTCATCAGATCGTTTCATTGGCGTAAAAATTTTTAAATATTTTTTATTTGAAAAATCATCATTTGTACCGATTTTTAATTTAAAATTTTAACCTGGCGTCTCTGATTTTGCGCCAATTCTTGGACATTCTTTTAGTGGAATATTGTTGCGGTACTGCTTCTAGTTAGACTAAAAGAAGAAAAGCAGACAAAAATACATATATATACAAACGTCATACAAAAATCTATTTCTGGTAATATTTTTTCTTCAAAAATATATTGCTAGTAATATTTTTTTCAAAAATTTATAGCTGGTAATGCTTTTCTCAAAAATGTATTGCTGGTATTTTTTTTATGTATTGCTGGTAATATTTTCTTTTTAAATGTATTGCTGGTAATATTTTTTTCTTCAAAAAAAAAAAAATTTCCCGTACACCACGTATAAAACGGGGTCGGGTAGCTTGTTTTCCGAGACGAGACTCTGCCCTTCGTTATAGCCTTGTCTGGGGATCCTACCTGCCTCCGGGCAGAGAGGATCCCCAGACAGACACAGCTGGAGACGAATCTCCAACTCTAGGCCAAGATGCAGTATTTACTACTGCATTTATGTGAATGGGAACATGCCCATCATCGTCTGTAGGTATGCTACAAGACCAACGGTCAACTCACGATGCAGCGGCTTGTATCCTGAATTACCACAACTCCGTCCGGAGCGTGTGGAACTTACAAATTGAGCCGGATGCTCCAGTTTTTGTCCGTTGCTTTCAATATCCATTAAAGGGAGGTACGTAATACCGAGGTATTAATGTATTTTCTAATGAACGTAGTATTTTAAATGAACAATCAATTTAGATTTGAATTTTTCTCATCTTGCTGTCAGCGAAATGATAAGAAATTGATTGATTCGTTTTTTTTTTTTACGGCTTATCAATCCTTTTCAGTTTATTTAAAATATTTTCAGCTTTTAAGAATTTTTTTTTTTTTTTGAGATAATAATGATTTAGTGATACAAGTTTCACTAATTAATCCGTAGCTCTTGCAAAGGTAAATTGTTGCTTGGTTGTTTTTCTTTAGCCGTTATATGGGTTATTTAAAGCCGAAATCTAAATATTTTGTACGGGATTTTATTTTTGTAGATAAGAATGTTTTGTTTATGTTTTTTTGTTTTTTTTGGATTTTTTTTGTTTCTTTTTTTTAAGCATTTCACCCCAAGCAAGGCGGATGTGCCACTAGCACGCACGGGATTACAGAGGATTGAGAGCAAGAGTAAAGAGGGGTTTTGAGGAAAGGATATACAGAAGGACGGGGATCAAGATCAAGTCATCAGAAGATGCCGATTGACATTACATTTGAATATTTGAAGATTATAGCGATCAGGAAAGCAAGTAAGAGGAAAGGAGTTCCACTATCGGGAAGTGCGAGAGAAGAAGCTGTTGGAGTAGAAGAGGTGTTTTTTAGTGATTCCACTCTTACTAATTAACCCATAGCTGAAGCAGAGAGAAGTGGTGGATCCATACCTTCAAAAAGGGTATTTCTACCTAAGTGAATATAATAAACTCAACGGGAATTTAAACTCGGATTAACGATTCCAAGCCATTATCCATTACACCATCCGGATATCCAAGTTTGGTATTCCCATCTAGCAGTCACCCATCTAGGTAATGACTAGGCTCAATGTTGCTTAACTTCGGTGTTTCTACGGATATAAAGAAATTGAAAAAGAAAGATTTTGATATTTTATAAGTACAACAAAACAATTGCAAAATGATTTAAATAGTCTGTCATTTTTTGACAGCACGAAAAAATGCTAATAATAGCAGTAGTAATAGTACAAGAAGAGGGACGGTGGATAGTAATGGATAGCGTCTCGGATTGAGGAATCGGAGAGCTGAGTTCGTATTTCAGTCGAATCCATTACATTTACTTACGTGCTAAAAACCTTGGGAAAGGTATCAATCCTCTTCTTCTCCCCCAGCTATGGGTAAATAGCAGGAGATACCGGGGTTTTAGATGCCAATTGGTCTACCGCAGAAAGAAATGGCAACCCACTACAGGAAAAAATCTGATTCATATATTAGGTTGGTGCAAAAATAATGACGTAATAATGTCGTTTTTTGACGTATTTTTTCACGTCAAAAAACGACATTATTACGTCATTATTTTTGCACCAACCTAATAGATAGATAGATGATCGCCTACGCGTGTATGACGCATGTCACATAACTGAGTAATAGTAGTATTAGTAGTAGTTGACGTTAGATAAAAAAAAAAAAACAGGATTAAAATGTTTCATCTAAAAAAGCAGTTGTAATAAATTTCTTCAATCGGAAAAACCAAAAACTAGAATAATAGATTTGTTTATCTAAATCAGATTTTATAAGTAATTTTTCCATCTATAATTTTAATAAAATCACATCAGTTCAAAAAAATGTGATAAACGGAACACAACAGCCCCCAGTGAGGATCGAACTCACGACCCCTGGTTTACAAGACCAGTGCTCTAACCACTGAGCTATGGAGGCAGCTGGAGTTGTAAGTTTGAAAAATGCATATTAATATCATAAACACTGATCCTGCCACGTGTTGACTGCCTGACAGCAAAGACCAACTGGCTGTTAAATGATTTTTCGCGATTTGATAAGTTTTATCATTTTAGGTCGTGTGTCCTGAAATAGTGACACGATTTTCTCGAGTAAATAAATTCACTGTTCGAACCCAGGGTAGGAAAAAAATCAGATGTTGACAAGACAAGAGAAGAATAGTTGATTTGGTTGGTTTGTTTTCTATTACTTTATTTAAAGCCATAAAATACTTTTAAATTGTAAGAATATTTTTGAAGTTTATAATGATTTAGTGATATGAGTCTTACTAATTAACCCATCGCTGGAGGGCAGAAGAGGTGGGTTCAAACCTTATATCACGAACCCAACTGGAATTCGAACTTGGTTCTCCGATTAACAATTCCGAACCATTAGACCACCAGCACACCCAAGCTTACAGCACCTGATATTGCTAAGTGGTCACCCATCTAGGTACCAACCAGTCTTGACGTTGCTTAACTTCGGTGAATATACGGGAACAGTTAGTTCAACGTGATGTGGCCTTAAACTGCTCGGAAGGATAATGTAACATAATGTCGCCTATAACCATAATCTATATTAAATTTCTCCCGTTCAAAAGTTTAGGTTACCCTATGAGGATCGAGCTGACTTCTCTTCAATTTCAGTAAAATGTTCCATAAGACTACTTGATTAACCCTTGCCCCATATGAAGTTAAAGTTTCACATCTCTCAAATGACAACGGTCCTACGGCCAAATCACGTTGAAACACCGGTTCCCGTTCAATCACAGAAATTAAGCAACGTACTGCCTGCTGATTACTTAGATGGGTGACCGCTTGGGAATACAAGCTGCTGTAAGCTTGTATGTGCGGATGGTGTAATGAATAATGGCTCGGAATTGTTAATTGGAGAGCCGAGTTCTAATTCCCTTTGGATTCGTCCCTTACACGCAAATACCATTGGAGATTATATGAATCCATTTCCCCTCTCCCAACCAACCTCCTAGCTAGTCAGGATCATCGAATCAATGCGAATGATCCTTTTCCTGTATAGTATGTGCAGGGCTACATACATTTTGAATTCAGAGTTTTCCTTCTCCTAGACAGGTCCCCACCCAAGGCTATAAAACCCAGTCTGTCCTACTATTTACCTATAGCTGAGGGTAAGCAGAATTGGATTTATAACGGTATTTAGTTTATATAAGTTAATGTAACTCGACCTGGATTCTTGAATCCGAGCCACAATCCATTATTCTATCAAGCCTCTTCGTATCACTAAACCATTATTTGCTCTGAAAAAAAAAAAAAAAAAAAAAAAAAAAGAAGAAAAATTCTTACAATCTAAAAATTCTTTTCTGGCTTTAAATAACCTGCAAAGAGTTGATAAGCCGTAGAAAATGAATCAATCATAAAAGCAACTTATAGACTCTTGATGGCGAGGGGATAAAAAATATTGTCAGAAATAAGTAAAAGTTTAGGGGTCCAATGTGAGCGAATTTAATAATTGACTGCATTTATTAATATAACGGAAAGAAAAAAATCCTCGTATCTTTTTAAAAACATTTTAAACACAGAACATAACTTAAACTCCCAAAAAACTTTGATCTTTTTCTTGCCCACCAAACTATCCCCCTTTTAAAAAAAAAAAATAATTTAAGTCTAACAATGACTTAACCGTTAACAAGAAAAAAGTGAAAGTGAAAAAACAATAGATGAAGACAAGACGTGGTTGAGATAAGTGAAAGGATTTCGCTTTTTTTATTTTCTCCTTGATCTACAAGCTTCGATGGTTTGTTCTTTTCCGGTATATCGTATATCATTTGTAGGAGACTAAGGTTTCGTTCGGAGTATAACACACAATGTAGTCTGTGGTTCTGATTTTGCGTTCTTCGTTGAATTCCACTCTTTGGTTCGTCGCCGTTGGTCAGTCTCTAAAGACTAAAATCATCGATTTCGCCGGTAAACCTAATTAACTTCAAGATCATGAATACATAAACAAAACGCACTTGTAGAAGCTTCACCGTATAAGGGATTCTTAAGCTGGGAGGAAGAGATTGACTGGCGGTTGCTACTATGGCTAAAAAAAAAGTCCAGAATCGTCCAGTTATTTAAATGAAGGCATCTGATCGAGGGAATTCAAAAAGTGGTGTAGAGAACAGGATTTTAGCTGATTGAGGCACCACAGTCATCCGGCAGGGAGAGTGTTGGTCTACTAGCAGTGAGACCAGTTCGATCTTACTCCTCTGCTCATTTGGCGACTGATTTTCATAGGGATGCATAGGGGAGGGCTGTGAGCTTAATTTTAAAAACTTAACTAACTTCAACAACACTCATTAAGAAGTGTAAAAATAACAACTTTAATTTGTGGTACGATGACTGATTAATATCATGAATATATAAATAAAAGGGGTTTGAATGGGAGGAAGAGGTTGACTGGCGGTTGCATTTATGGCGAAACAACTCAGAGTCGTTCAACTATATTTAAATGAAGGCAGCTGATCGCGGGAGTTCAAAAAGCGACGTAGGGACTAGTTCTTTAGATGGTTGAGGCACCACGGTCAGCCGGTAGAGAGGGTGATGGTCTACTACTCTGCTCTTTCTGCAACTTCATACTACTTCGGGTTTTTTAGTTATTCAGGTTCTTGCAGAATAATCTCAATGGTAAAAATTTTAATTCTTTGGATAACATAAAAAACACCTTAATGTGTTCTTTGCCGAAATCAAGATGGAATCTTGAAGTTAAAAGAAAAATGGAGAAAGGTTGTGCAACAAAATGGTTCATATCTAGTTGAATAAATATTTAATGGCATAATTTTGTTTTGTGTTTTAATTTCCTTTAAAAATCAGCATGAACTTTTCCGGATAACGCAATACATTGACCAGGGCAGCTATGAAAAAGAATGTCGCCCTAATGACTTTCCGACCTCGATGCAGGACTGTGATAGTTGGCGTAATAGACTCGTGAATGTCCGAGTTAACTCCACTGTTTCCTACTGGAACTCCAATTATTTATGTCAAACACAAGTGCATCCATAGCTCGTGTAACAAAAACAGACCTTAATTTCACCCGGCTCCGTGAATCCACTTTCGGAATACTGTTCAAAAATACCAGGATCATAAAAATCTTTTCTGACCATAACAGCCATTTCTGAGCCGCTGACTAACTATAAAGCTAACGTCGATTTCACCCACCAGAGCAGATCCAACCTGGCTGGTATTAGCGACGGAACTCCACGATACGGGAGACTACATGACTGCTCATACCATCAGCAGCGACACCAAGGCGCTATCAACAACAGCGATGTCTTCGGTGAACGATGAAATCAGCAGCAAAGACTAACCCCCGACTATTATTACAACGCGAAAATTCGTGGAATATTTCTCTCACGAGTCTATTTCTCTCGACCATATGCGTGTAGATTTTCTCCCACGTGACTATCTCGACTACTTATGATACTGTGACTTGTGTCAAAGGTTGACTGTCGATCTAATTTTTATTTCCAAAGAAAGAAAAATATTTTTCATGTTAAAACAATGAGATACCATGGATTTTCTGATTTGTTTTTGAGTATAGTGTGAGAGGTGAATTTGTAAGCTTGGGTGGGATTGGTCATTAGGTACAGTCTTAGGACTTAAGTCTGTTGAACTTGAGTGCTGTTTTCATTTGCTAAAGGAATTATTACTTGAAATGAGTAACACAAAGTAAATCTTTACAGGTCAGGTTTGTTTTGATATGATAGCGGTGACGGTGACACCTGTGGTAATCAGGTCAAACGAGGGTGAGATTCTGGAACATGGAAAATATTCCACTGAAGATGGATATGAGCGAAATGCCACCATTTTAATTGGCCCGCCAGTGAAATAAGGGCTGGGATGGAGTTTCTCGTCTCCCCTCCGATACTTACGACACAGGGGCATTATTTTGATTGAATCACCAACCATAGTGGGGTCTTTGGGACTTCCTTCCCCACTTTGTTGCGGATGATACAAAACCTATTGGTCAAGCATTATTATTGCCTAGCCAATCAGAGCAGTGCAATTGTAGTTGTGCAAACCACAATTGCACTGCTCTGATTGGCTAGCCAATAATAATATGACGAGTGGGTTAACACTTGCCAGCCAAGATGTCTAGTCGCCTAAGAAACATGAGGTCATGAACTATCCTGATGGAAAACACCTTTCCTTTTCGCCAATTCTGGGTGTTTTTCTTGAATTGCTGCCATTAATTCGTCCAGCTGCGGGCAATACTTTTCAGAATCAATTGACTGGTTACTTGGAAGAAGTTCATTTCTATTGCATAGCATGACTTTCTTAGTATGAAGACCTGCTTTTGAGGAGACTAAAGTTGACTCATGTCGCTTACCCCAGAATTCTTTTCGCTGAACATTGTTGTAAACGACCGAATTTCTTATCACTGTCAATTTCCTTTAAAAAAGGGTGCATTTTCATTACGTTTATACAGAAAATCGCAGATGAAATGCAACCCAAAAGATTCTTTACACCCAGATCTTGTGGTACCCAACTACCGTAGCGATTTGAGTACTCAAGCTTCGCTAAGTGCTCATGGATGGTGGATTTTGATAAATTTAGTGTTTCTGCCAATTCCCACATTCTGTAATGGTGGTTATTCTCAGCCATTGTCTTGATTTGGTCGTCATCTATATTGTGGGGAGGGTCTGTTTAAGTGTTCTTCATGAATAAGGCTATAATCACCAACTTTAAATTTAGGAAACTACTTCCGTGCTGTTCTGTCAGCTAAAACACCTAAACCGTACACAGCATATATCTTTTTTGTTGATTGTAAGGCATTTTTGCCTTTACAGTAAAAAAAAAAGCATCAAGTGTCTAAAATGAGCCTCATAATCTTCCATTTTCATAGGGATGCAAAATTGACACTAATTAAGTAATTTTAAGCTTTCTTTCTCAAGAGATAATTTGAAGTGTGCTCTCATCGGAAATGCAAGCATATTATATCTGTTGATAAATTTGACGTGTTCTAACGTTTTGGAACATGAACGACTAAAAATCGGCATGAACTTGTCCTGCAAATTGTATTCTGCGTTCATGTAAGATTGTAGAGATATCAGGGATTGTTCCATAGAGCTGTGCACGGCGCTAGCATTAAAGGTACATTCTGCATTTATAGTTTACTGACACTTTTCTCATCAAAATGGTATTAACGCTCCTTTAATGGCGTGTTATCATCACAGCATTAGTACCAAGTGGTTTTGAAGTACCATTTAATACGTTGGGGCATTATGCACCTTGTCTACAAGGGGACTTATCTTAACGTCCACTAGGTGGCGTTGTATAAAGCAGTATAAAGGGAAAGAGCAAAAATTCTCGTTTTTTTTCTCTCTTTTTACCCATGGGATGCCATAATGACAAGACGTGCCTCGTTTCATCTTTGGAGAACTTCTTAATACTCAGTCATATTATGTATAGCATACAACACACTACACTATATATACCTTTCAAGAAAAAAACAAACGCGAATGCATTATAATTAGTAAACATTTTTCTTTACAATGACTTTGGCTTATGCAATGTTCACAATATAAACATGAATATGAGCAATAGAAGTAATTAATATTAATTACTAATTACGCACCTTGTCTGCACGGGGACTTATCTCAACGTCTCTAGGTGGCGTTGTATAAAGCAGTATGAAAGGAAATAGCAAAGATTCTCTTTTCTCTCTCTCTCTCTCTCTTTTTACCCACAAGATACCGTAGTGACAAGACGTGTCTCGTTTCCCATCTGGGGAACTTCTTAATACCCAGTCATAGTATGTATAGCATACAACACACTTCACTATATACTTTTCGAGAAAAAACTCACGCAAATGCCATTATAATTAGTAAACCATTTTCAATTACAATGGCATTGGTTTATGCAATGTTCACAATATGAATATGAATGATAGAAGTAATTAATATTGATTCTAATAATTATGATTGACTACCAAAAAATCAATGTTGTGTGCCTTTGATTTTAAGTTGAAACTCTCAGATATGTCGAGAGTTATTGATAAGTGAATTAGAAACACAAGAAAATTAATATTTCAACAAGTATAAGACCTACTTACATTCAGAACAGTGGCTTAGATAGGGTGTGTGCTGCCAAGGGCATAATGTGTACCGCGCGGGACAGCCCTTGAGTTTGTGGACTCTCCCACTATTTTCCACCCCTCCCCACTGTTTTCCGTTCCACGCGCACGTAGAATGGTTCAGTTGTATTCACTGGTTGTTGTATCTCGGATCGCTAGATCAGTTGTAAGTGACTAGTGAGTTCGGTCCTCATTGGGTGCCGCATACTTTTGGCCTTGTGCCACATCGAAGTTACGTTTAGAAAATCGCTTTGTGAACTTCGATGTGGAGTAATGGTTAGCAAGCTTGTCTCGCTAGATTAATTACGATTGACTAGTGAGTTCGATCCTCACAGGATGCTCTATACTTTCAGCCTTGTGTCACATCTAACCTTTGGTAAATCTTGATTGTATCCCGGATCGCATAACTTGTCCTTCTCATTCTTTCTCTTCAAACTGCTTTTCTAAATTCTGTTACGATTTTAGGTAAAGAATACAGTGAGTCCCCCGTATTCGCGGGGGTTAGGGACCAGAACCGGTCGTGAATAGTTAGAATCCGTGAATACATGTGTAGTGGACGCCTGCGTACACCACGCCCACAAATTACTCAACAGTAATTGGACGGAAAATAAACAATACCTTTTGTACAGACAATTTACGCATCGCACGAGCCACATAAAAATTTCTCGTGTTTTTGCTTCACCAAACTAGCTATAGAAAAAAATCAACAATTGGTCGATTTTTGGCCAATCACATTAATTGACACTTTCTTCAATATCCTTCCCGCACTCGTTCCTGGAGCCACTTTACATCTATAAAAAGCAGAAATTAAAGAAATAACTTTAGTAGATTATAAATTTTCACAATCTAAACGACATACATGTATTTTCAATTTTCTACTCACACACAGACATAAACTACACTCACACAACACAGTGAACTGTCTGTTTTCAAGCTAAGTGAACTATCCGAAACTCTATCATTCTTCTGCACAAATATTTCAACTTTCAAAATCAAACATTCTTAAACTACCAACAAATTTAAACAAAAAGCATTATTACAACATACATTTGTTCTTCACGGACACCTCGAGGCGGTGTAATTGTTAGCAAGCTTGTCTCACTAGAACAATTACGACTGAATAGTGAGTTCGATCCTCACTGGGTGTCCCACATCTAAGCTAAACTTGGAAAATCACTATATTTGTTCTTCACACAATACAAGGGAAACCACTTCGTGTGACTTAATCTTTATTATCATTAACGGAATTATATGTATATATTTGTTTCAATACATGTTTTACTTGTTGATTTTCCGTCCAATTACTGTTGAGTAATTTGTGGGCGTGGTATACGCAGGCGTCCACTACACATGTACCTAAACCCCACAAAGTGCTTATAAGTACCTATTTTGATTGTTAAAACGCTATATCTTAAACTTCCATCCTAAACACTTTAGAAACATTTCAGACCCTTTTAAAAACATTTTTGAAAAATAGTATTGGTGAGCATATACTTAGCATAAATTTTCTTTCATACGTACAATAACTGTTTTTAATATCGCACAGATCGATACAACCATTGAAAATACTGTAATATGTGTAACAAAACATAGAATATAAAGTTTAAAACATTTTCTAAAAACAAAAAACAGAACTGTGATGATACCCCAAACTTAGCATAAGCCACTTTTAAGACTCCAGCCGAAGCCCCTAACATAGAACAAAGTCCAAAACACTACACATGTTTTTTGCATTTGTTTTTTTACAATGAAGTTGTACAATTCTGCCAATTTTTACCATAAAAACAGACTGTTAAAAATAGGCTTGTCCCTGGTAACGCTAAAAAAGTGGTATACCCTGGAGAAAAAAGGTCCCCAAATTGATAAAAAAAAAAAAAATTGTTACGTGTAAATGTTTATGTTAAAATTAAAGAGGGAAGACCAAAGCATTTTTTGAATATTTTTTCAGATTTTTTAATCCTTCCTATAAATTTTAAAAATTTTATTTAAAAATCTCGTTTTTCTTGAATAAAAAAAAAAATTAGTAAATTCGATTTATCGATCATTTCTGACCGAATTTGTAAACAAAAAATCAAAATTAGTTCAAAAATCAATTAAAATTCAGTTACTCATTTTTTTTTTTTTTTTGGTATCTTAGGAAATTTAGAATGATTAAAGTATAATTTGAAAGAAACATTACTTACTTTTTTAGCAGAAAATTTTTTAGAGATATTTCCAACCGTGGTGCTTGCGCGGGTGCGTGATTGAAGGGTGTTACTGTTAATTGATGGGCGTTAATATATTGACAACTTACGTCAAGGGAATTTATCGTACGGTAGCGCAGAAGTGATGTTCTAATTTTAAGTGAACCTGGTTAGTAAATTTAAAAAAAAAAAATAACATTCAATTTTTTTTTTTTTTAACCTAACGTTTGAAGAAAAATTTCTGCACTGAAAATAACATTTAAATTGTGAAAAAAAATCAAATTTTACAAGTAAAAATAAAACAGTAACAACATTTTTTTAAATTGAGTTATACATATTTTATTTATTAATAAAATTAAAATTGAAATGCTATGCAATCGATTTCAAATTTTGCTTTGTTGTTAACTGAATGAATGCAAAGTAATTTCTGAAGTAAAAAGAACTTGCTTCTATCTAGGGAAACAACTCTACCTCACGTGACGTTATTTCAAAGCTGTGCATACATACTTTCGTTGGAGACGATTTTAAATACAATTTTGGAATATTAAAAAATTATTTTAAAAATATCAACGGTTGTCAGATTTTAATAAGCTTTCAAATTTATGATCTATAAGAAGTAGAGAACATAATGTCATTTCCATAAAGCTTCATAAAGAAACTTAATTTTAAAATATATAACAACATTTTGTCATATTGTGTATTCAAAATAGAAAAAATTATTGTAAAAATTCATTTTTCATCAAATTTTTTTTTTTTTTTTCATATAAGAATTACCTTAGTATATGTTATTCAGAAAAGTCATAAAAAGTTTTTTAAATTAAATATTGTCTTAGTTTTATTGAGTTTTGTATTTTTACAATTGAGGTAAATGTTTGGACAATTTTGCACAATTTTTTACTAAAAAAATCGATGATTTAGAATCTTCAGAGTCGTGTGCATTTAATTGAAAAAAATGTCATGCTTTGAAAATAAATTTTTGAAGTTTTCATAAAATTAAGTTCGAGGGGTGTAACAGATATAAAAAAAAAATATTTATACCATGACTTTCAAAAAGACAAACATTTCTAAAATAATTTCATTCATTTGTGAATAAGTTCTGAAAGTTTCATTAAAATCCAACAAGTACTTGATTTTTGCCAGATTTTCCAAATCAATGTGTTATTTTCAACTGAAAACAGTGAAAAACAAGTAATGTTAATATTACCTAATTTTTTACCTAAATTTAAAATATGCTGCAAATGAAAAAAAAATCTTTAAAAATAATTAAAAAATACCTTGGTCTTCCCTCTTTAATATTAACATAAACATTTACACGTTACAATTTTTTTTTATCTATTTGGGGACCTTTTTTCTCCAGGGTATATCACTTTTTTAGCGTTACCTGGGACAAGCCTAGTTAAAAATGTCTTAAGTTATTTAAATTATAGTGGGTCAGCCAATTTCTATTGGTTATAAATAGAAATAAAAACTGACCCTCTACAATTTTTACAATATCAAATGTAACAAAGACAACAAGAGAAATAATCAAGTAGAAGAAATTATGAATTTGTTCAACAATAAATATTTTTTTATAAACACAACAAATACATACATAATATATGGTACAAAAGTTGATAAACACAATAGAGTTCTTTGGTGTGTGTGTTACTGAAAGAATTTGAGTTACTGTACTGTATGTGTGAAAATGAGAAGGTGTAGTTAGCTATAATTGTTTTTATAGGAAAATTAAACAGTTGTTTTTGTTTTTGTATTAAATAGAAAAAAGTATTGTTCTTGACTCACTGATTGTTATAGAGTTATCGCTCATTAACCAGGGATTTTTCCTGTGGAATAGAATATTTTGTGGGAGTGAGTGTTAAGCCTGGAAATAGTTGACTTGACAAGGTTTGTTGTTGTATTGAAGATAAAGTTCGTCTCCTTTGCTGTGTTGATTTCCAATGAAGTCAAGTGAATTGGTTCAATATTTTAAGTGCCCACTGACCAAGTCGCGTCGAAGTTTCGTTTTTATTAGTTCTCTTGGTCACGTGGTGAGGCTCGTGAACATGTTTACATTTTATGGCGTCAACTAGAGGTTAAAATTTGGGTCGGTACCTTCGGACGTAGTTGACGACACCTAATTAATATTTTACAACCAATCAAAATACATCAGTTGTTATATTTGGTTGGGAGCCTCTATGTGTTTAACTTGCACAAAATTTAAGATTTAAAAAAAATGTAGGAATCTGATTCTACAAAATAAATAAAATAATACAAGAATATTTTAAATATGTTCAATCTAAGAAATACGCGAATCTAGGGAGTTCTCAGAGAATAATTTGTACATATGTTCTTCACAAAAACATGCGAATATTCGGGGTTTCTGCGAATAACAAGAACATATGTTCTAAAGAAAAATCCGCGAATGTGTGAAGCCGCGAATGCTGAAACGCGAATAGGCGGAGACTCACTGTAATTCGTTAGAAACAAAGAAAAGAATGCTGAACTGCTTTCTAATATCAGTTCTCCTATATGGCAGTGAACAATGGGCAAATTCCTTGCAGATGAAGAGATGAATTGAGGCAATAAAGATGTGGTTCGACAGAAGGATACCGTGGACAGACCATATGAACAATAACCGAATTTTTAAGGAAAATTGAAACAAAAAGGACACTTATACTTAACATCCGAAAAAGATAGTTGGGATTTTTGGAGTACATAAAGAGGAAATGTGTCTTGGAGAATTTGACACTTACACGTCATAGGCAAGAGAAACAGAAGGAAACACTTCTAGTAACGCTACCCCCAACAAGCAAAAAGTGGATGGACGGGGAGGGATAGTGAAAAGACAAACCTTAATAAGAGCAGCAAAGGATCGGAAGTTGTGGAGAAACATGGTCTCCCACCTTCAGTGCAAGTAGGTGTCATGCTACGGAGACGCATACGTGCTGTTTTGTTAAATTTTGAGAAAGTTGAAATTTCTTGGGCACATAATGAAGAAAGAGGGATTGGAGAATTTAGCACTCACATGACATATTAAAAGCAAGAAAGGACAGAGGTAACTGACAGCGAATAACCTAACGAATAAATTTGTGTAAATGGATGACAGAACAAGGACTGACAGGGATAGTAAGGGAAAAACATTGACTAGAGCTACAAATGATAGGAAGCTGTGAAGAGCCATGATTTCCAACGTCCTGAATAGATATGGCGCATATTACATGAATTCAATTTTCTTCTTTAATGTCGTTTCCCTCTTACACTACTGTTTAAGGTAGAAGTATTGGAGTCATGCCTTTCCGAAGAATATTTGTACGAAAGTGAACGCAACAGACGTGGTTAAAATTTGAACTCGGATCGGCGTTTCCACTTTCCTGTGAATTGCCATAACTTTTTAAGAAAATTAGTGGAATGGTTCTTACTTGTCTTCGCCACTGTTTTGAATTCATAGTATTCCTTCTCCTATACTAGCTGCCACACAAGGCTAGAGCACACAAGTCTACCCTGCTAGTTAATCCGCCCAGTCTATCCTGAGTGCTATATCCCATTTCAAATAAAAATAAAATGAAAAAAACTTACTTTCAGTTGCACCAGTTAGGATATTTTTTTAAATAAAAGTTTGAATAGCAGAGACGCTGATAGTTTTTGTTTTTTTTAAATATTCCTTAAATTATATTCTTTGCTATCATTAATAAAAAAAAATAATACAGTAAGTAAAAATAAATGTGTTTTGAAAAATATGCTATAATAATTAGGGGGACATCACTCTTTGCGTGTTATATAATCAAGGGAGATTATTCTATCAGAATAATAAAAATATTGACATTTACAAAGCTTTTTTTTATTATTTTAATCATTTCACCCCAGGCAAGGTGATAACCCATTAATACACAATGGGTTATTGTATGTGAAAGAATCTGAAAAAATATTAACGAGAGAGGACAATAAGAAACAGGATTCAAGGAGACAGAAGATAGCAACTGACATTACATTTATAAAAAAAACATTTTGGAGATCAAAGTTGTCTAAAATGCAAGAATTGCCAGGTCAAGCTTACAGCAGTAATGGAATGGGAAGAAGATAGTTTTTGGCTTAAGTTCTAAACGGAAACCTGCTGTTTGTGTTGATCTGAGCGCCCGGAAAAAATTATACGTATTTTCTTTACATAAAAATATTAAACTTATACATGAATTATGATTTGCATAGGGTAACTTATTGGAGCAGAGACGGGGACCGGCGTGCCAAATTCAAATTCCCGCCTTGTCTGTTGAGTTTACTAAAAAAAAACCTTGAGGGAAAATATGAAACAACTGCCTCTATCCAGCAATGGGCTCTATAACGTCTAGTAGCTGCCAATCTAGAAGGACTAGAATGATTTCAAAACCGTTAAGGCAACAGGAAACCATACGACAATATTTCCCCCACAAATCATGGCTATTTACAGATAAATATACAAAAGGAATCAGTGGAGAGCCATCATTGCTTACGCCTTGAATTAGACATGGCATTTAAAGAAAAATATAACGAACATAAAATTAGAATTGAAACATTATGCACGCATATATATATATATATATATATATATATATATATATATATATATATATATATATATATATTATAAATTAATTGACTTAAAATATGTTTTTTTTCGCGTTCTTCAGAGAAATTCCGAAATTAATTTTCTCCATATTTTCTTCTTGTTAAAAATAAAGATTTAGAGTGCTCGACTTTGATTAGGAGCAAATGTATGTATATTAATAAAAAGAAAGAACAGTAAGATATATAATCCGGTGTTCTTATAGATATTTTTATTTTTAGGAGAAAATAAAATCTATTTGATCTATTTTGTAAAAATAAAAATATATAAGAACATCGGAGTGAGAAATCGGAGAGACGATTTCGAATTCCAATTGGGTTCGTTACATTATTAAACATCGTGAATTATGTCTACCGATCTGCGTATTCGAGAAATATATTAAAATAAAGTGTTCGAACTTACGTTCTTCGTTGTAGGAGCATTCATCATGTCTTAGACCGCATAGTCATAGAAAGCGTCACAGACTGGTTTCAATTACTACTTTTGAAGAATGCACCTCCTCCTACAACGCAGGACGTAGGTTCGAATCCTGCCGGAGAGTAAATTACCATCATTAAATCTCTCGAGTGCGCAGGCCGGTAGACATAATTCAAACTGTTTAAAAAACGGAGCATCTACTCAAAATTGTGCATCCATTAAAATAACATTTGGATTAATAAGAAATACAGTCGTATTAAAAATTAAATTCATTAATTAAATTCATTAATTGCTTATAGAGAGAGCCATGATTGCCTATGGTGTGAAGGGACACGTTACATAAAAGAAGATCTTACAAGATCTTATAAAGTGCCAAATTGGCAAATCGTGCTATTCTGAAATCAGCAAATACTGACACCAAATTTCACAAGACCATAACTTTGGAACTAAGATTTTAAGGAAGTTGTTGAAGAGTAGTTTTCACAGTGGAGGTTTGTATTTCAATAAGTCGTCCTAAATTAGGTTCGACGTACAAAACGTTCGGAACTTGGAAATAAGAGTTAATGACGCAGCAATCTAGTTGTGATGGTTGGTACTTCAATGTCCGATATCGACTAACTCGCTCAACACCACTGGGTATTTATCGATCCACCCACGAGGATTGAATGTGGCACAAGGCCGGGTTTAATGTGGGTTCCTCCGAGCCCGTAGGCTCGGCCAAAAATATGGCCTTTGAACCCGCCTAGACGGGTTCAGGCCCTGTCTACCTCCCCGGACGAAACCTTGCCCTTCGGCAAAGTCTCGTCCGGGTTCCTCTCTGCTAACGCAGAGAGTTGGACAGAAGGCGTCCGCAGTCAAAGAACGCGAGACGCCACTGAGTATTTATTAATCCACCCACAAGGACCAAATGTGGCACAAGGCCAGTTTAATGTGGGTTTCTCCGAGCCCGTAGGCTCCGCCAAAATATGGTCTTTGAACCCGCCTAGACGGGTTCAGGCCCTGTCTACCTCCCTGGATGAAACCTTGCCCTTCGGCAAAGCCTCGTCCGGGGAGTTGGACAGAAGGCGTCCGCAGTCAAAGAACGCGAGACGCCACTGAGTATTTATTAATCCCCCCACAAGGATCAAATGTGGCACAAGGCCGGTTTAATGTGGGTAATTCCGAGCCCGTAGGCTCAGCCAAAAATATGGCCTTTGAACCCGCCTTGACGGGTTCAGGCTCTGTCTACCTCCCCGGACGAAACCTTGCCCTTCGGCAAAGCCTCGTCCGGGTTCCTCACTGCTAACGCAGAGAGTTGGACAGAAGGCGTCCGCAGTCAAAGACCGCGGGACGGCACTGAGTATTGAGTATTTATTAATCCCCCCACAAGGATCAAATGTGGCACAAGGCCGGTTTAATGTGGGTATTTCCGAGACCGTAGGCTCAGCCAAAAATATGGCCTTTGAACCCGCCTTGACGGGTTCAGGCTCTGTCTACCTCCCCGGACAAAACATTGCCCTTCGGCAAAGCCTCGTCCGAGTTCCTCTTTGCAAACGCAAAGAGTTGGACAGAAGGCGTCCGCAGTCAAAGACCGTGGGACGGCACTGAGTATTTATTAATCCCCCCACAAGGATCAAATGTGGCACAAGGCCGGTTTAATGTGGGTATTTCCGGGCCCGTAGACTCAGCCAAAAATATGGCCTTTGAACCCGCCTTGACGGGTTCAGGCCCTGTCTACCTCCCCGGACGAGACCTTGCCCTTCGGCAAAGCCTCGTCCGAGTTCCTCTCTGCAAACGCAAAGAGTTGGACAGAAGGCGTCCGCAGTCAAAGACCGTGGGACGGCACTGAATATTTATTAATCCCCCCACAAGGATCAAATGTGGCACAAGGCCGGTTTAATGTGGGTAATTCCGAGCCCGTAGGCTCAGCCAAAAATATGGCCTTTGAACCCGCCTTGACGGGTTCAGGCCCTGTCTACCTCCCCGGACGAAACCTTGCCCTTCGGCAAAGCCTCGTCCGAGTTCCTCTTTGCAAATGCAAAGAGTTGGACAGAAGGCGTCCGCAGTCAAAGACCGTGGGACGGCACTGAATATTTATTAATCCCCCCACAAAGATCAAATGTGGCACAAGGCCGGTTTAATGTGGGTATTTCCGAGCCCGTAGGCTCAGCCAAAAATATGGCCTTTGAACCCGCCTTGACGGGTTCAGGCCCTGTCTACCTCCCCGGACGAAACCTTGCCCTTCGGCAAAGCCTCGTCCGAGTTCCTCTTTGCAAATGCAAAGAGTTGGACAGAAGGCGTCCGCAGTCAAAGACCGTGGGACGGCACTGAGTATTTATTAATCCCCCCACAAGGATCAAATGTGGCACATGGCCGGTTTAATGTGGGTAATTCCGAGCCCGTAGGCTCAGCCAAAAATATGGCCTTTGAACCCGGCTTGACGGGTTCAGGCCCTGTCTACCTCCCCGGACGAAACCTTGCCCTTCGGCAAAGCCTCGTCCGGGTTCCTCACTGCTAACGCAGAGAGTTGGACAGAAGGCGTCCGCAGTCAAAGACCGTGGGACGGCACTGAGTATTTATTAATCCCCCCACAAGGATCAAATGTGGCACAAGTCCGGTTTAATGTGGGTATTTCCGAGCCCGTAGGCTCAGCCAAAAATATGGCCTTTGAACCCGCCTTGACGGGTTCAGGCTCTGTCTACCTCCCCGGACGAAACCTTGCCCTTCGGCAAAGTCTCGTCCGGGTTCCTCACTGCTAACGCAGAGAGTTGGACAGAAGGCGTCCGCAGTCAAAGACCGTGGGACGGCACTGAGTATTTATTAATCCCCCCACAAGGATCAAATGTGGCACAAGGCCGGTTTAATGTGGGTATTTCCGAGCCCGTAGGCTCAGCCAAAAATATGGCCTTTGAACCCGCCTTGACGGGTTCAGGCCCTGTCTACCTCCCCGGACGAAACCTTGCCCTTCGGCAAAGCCTCGTCCGAGTTCCTCTTTGCAAATGCAAAGAGTTGGACAGAAGGCGTCCGCAGTCAAAGACCGTGGGACGGCACTGAGTATTTATTAATCCCCCCACAAGGATCAAATGTGGCACAAGGCCGGTTTAATGTGGGTATTTCCGAGCCCGTAGGCTCAGCCAAAAATATGGCCTTTGAACCCGCCTTGACGGGTTCAGGCCCTGTCTACCTCCCCGGACGAAACCTTGCCCTTCGGCAAAGCCTCGTCCGAGTTCCTCTTTGCAAATGCAAAGAGTTGGACAGAAGGCGTCCGCAGTCAAAGACCGTGGGACGGCACTGAGTATTTATTAATCCCCCCACAAGGATCAAATGTGGCACAAGGCCGGTTTAATGTGGGTATTTCCGAGCCCGTAGGCTCAGCCAAAAATATGGCCTTTGAACCCGCCTTGACGGGTTCAGGCCCTGTCTACCTCCCCGGACGAAACCTTGCCCTTCGGCAAAGCCTCGTCCGAGTTCCTCTTTGCAAATGCAAAGAGTTGGACAGAAGGCGTCCGCAGTCAAAGACCGTGGGACGGCACTGAGTATTTATTAATCCCCCCACAAGGATCAAATGTGGCACATGGCCGGTTTAATGTGGGTAATTCCGAGCCCGTAGGCTCAGCCAAAAATATGGCCTTAGAACCCGCCTTGACGGGTTCAGGCCCTGTCTACCTCCCCGGACGAAACCTTGCCCTTCGGCAAAGCCTCGTCCGGGTTCCTCACTGCTAACGCAGAGAGTTGGACAGAAGGCGTCCGCAGTCAAAGACCGTGGGACGGCACTGAGTATTTATTAATCCCCCCACAAGGATCAAATGTGGCACAAGGCCGGTTTAATGTGGGTATTTCCGAGCCCGTAGGCTCAGCCAAAAATATGGCCTTTGAACCCGCCTTGACGGGTTCAGGCCCTGTCTACCTCCCCGGACGAAACCTTGCCCTTCGGCAAAGCCTCGTCCGAGTTCCTCTCTGCCAACGCAGAGAGTTGGACAGAAGGCGTCCGCAGTCAAAGACCGTGGGACGGCACTGAGTATTTATTAATCCCCCACAAGGATCAAATGTGGCACAAGGCCGGTTTAATGTGGGTATTTCCGAGCCCGTAGGCTCAGCCAAAAATATGGCCTTTGAACCCGCCTTGACGGGTTCAGGCCCTGTCTACCTCCCCGGACGAAACCTTGCCCTTCGGCAAAGCCTCGTCCGGGTTCCTCACTGCTAACGCAGAGAGTTGGACAGAAGGCGTCCGCAGTCAAAGACCGTGGGACGGCACTGAGTATTTATTAATCCCCCCACAAGGATCAAATGTGGCACAAGGCCGGTTTAATGTGGGTATTTCCGAGCCCGTAGGCTCAGCCAAAAATATGGTCTTTGAACCCGCCTTGACGGGTTCAGGCCCTGTCTACCTCCCCGGACGAAACCTTGCCCTTCGGCAAAGCCTCGTCCGGGTTCCTCACTGCTAACGCCGAGAGTTGGACAGAAGGCGTCCGCAGTCAAAGACCGTGGGACGGCACTGAGTATTTATTAATCCCACCAGAAGGATCAAATGTGGCACAAGGCCGGTTTAATGTGGGTAATTCCGAGCCCGTAGGCTCAGCCAAAAATATGGCCTTTGAACCCGCCTTGACGGGTTCAGGCTCTGTCTACCTCCCCGGACGAAACCTTGCCCTTCGGCAAAGCCTCGTCCGGGTTCCTCACTGCTAACGCAGAGAGTTGGACAGAAGGCGTCCGCAGTCAAAGACCGTGGGACGGCACTGAGTATTTATTAATCCCCCCACAAGGATCCAATGTGGCACAAGGCCGGTTTAATGTGGGTATTTCCGAGCCCGTAGGCTCAGCCAAAAATATGGCCTTTGAACCCGCCTTGACGGGTTCAGGCCCTGTCTACCTCCCCGGACGAAACCTTGCCCTTCGGCAAAGCCTCGTCCGGGTTCCTCACTGCTAACGCCGAGAGTTGGACAGAAGGCGTCCGCAGTCAAAGACCGTGGGACGGCACTGAGTATTTATTAATCCCCCCACAAGGATCAAATGTGGCACAAGGCCGGTTTAATGTGGGTATTTCCGAGCCCGTAGGCTCAGCCAAAAATATGGCCTTTGAACCCGCCTTGACGGGTTCAGGCCCTGTCTACCTCCCCGGACGAAACCTTGCCCTTCGGCAAAGCCTCGTCCGGGTTCCTCACTGCTAACACAGAGAGTTGGACAGAAGGCGTCCGCAGTCAAAGACCGCGGGACGGCACTGAGTATTGAGTATTTATTAATCCCCCCACAAGGATCAAATGTGGCACAAGGCCGGTTTAATGTGGGTATTTCCGAGCCCGTAGGCTCAGCCAAAAATATGGCCTTTGAACCCGCCTTGACGGGTTCAGGCTCTGTCTACCTCCCCGGACGAAACCTTGCCCTTCGGCAAAGCCTCGTCCGGGTTCCTCTCTGCAAACGCAAAGAGTTGGACAGAAGGCGTCCGCAGTCAAAGACTGCGGGACGGCACTGAGTATTTATTAATCCCCCCACAAGGATCAAATGTGGCACAAGGCCGGTTTAATGTGGGTATTTCCGAGCCCGTAGGCTCAGCCAAAAATATGGCCTTTGAACCCGCCTTGACGGGTTCAGGCTCTGTCTACCTCCCCGGACGAAACCTTGCCCTTCGGCAAAGCCTCGTCCGAGTTCCTCTTTGCAAACGCAAAGAGTTGGACAGAAGGCGTCCGCAGTCAAAGACCGTGGGACGGCACTGAGTATTTATTAATCCCCCCACAAGGATCAAATGTGGCACAAGGCCGGTTTAATGTGGGTATTTCCGAGCCCGTAGGCTCAGCCAAAAATATGGCCTTTGAACCCGCCTTGACGGGTTCAGGCTCTGTCTACCTCCCCGGACGAAACCTTGCCTTTCGGCAAAGCCTCGTCCGAGTTCCTCTTTGCAAACGCAAAGAGTTTGGACAGAAGGCGTCCGCAGTCAAAGACCGTGGGACGGCACTGAGTATTTATTAATCCCCCCACAAGGATCAAATGTGGCACAAGGCCGGTTTAATGTGGGTATTTCCGAGCCCGTAGGCTCAGCCAAAAATATGGCCTTTGAACCCGCCTTGACGGGTTCAGGCCCTGTCTACCTCCCCGGACGAAACCTTGACCTTCGGCAAAGCCTCGTCCGAGTTCCTCTTTGCAAACGCAAAGAGTTGGACAGAAGGCGTCCGCAGTCAAAGACCGTGGGACGGCACTGAGTATTTATTAATCCCCCCACAAGGATCAAATGTGGCACAAGGCCGGTTTAATGTGGGTATTTCCGAGCCCGTAGGCTCAGCCAAAAATATGGCCTTTGAACCCGCCTTGACGGGTTCAGGCTCTGTCTACCTCCCCGGACGAAACCTTGCCCTTCGGCAAAGCCTCGTCCGGGTTCCTCACTGCTAACGCAGAGAGTTGGACAGAAGGCGTCCGCAGTCAAAGACCGTGGGACGGCACTGAGTATTTATTAATCCCCCCACAAGGATCAAATGTGGCACAAGGCCGGTTTAATGTGGGTATTTCCGAGCCCGCAGGCTCAGCCAAAAATATGGCCTTTGAACCCGCCTTGACGGGTTCAGGCCCTGTCTACCTCCCCGGACGAAACCTTGCCCTTCGGCAAAGCCTCGTCCGGGTTCCTCACTGCTAACGCAGAGAGTTGGACAGAAGGCGTCCGCAGTCAAAGACCGTGGGACGGCACTGAATATTTATTAATCCCCCCACAAGGATCAAATGTGGCACAAGGCCGGTTTAATGTGGGTAATTCCGAGCCCGTAGGCTCAGCCAAAAATATGGCCTTTGAACCCGCCTTGACGGGTTCAGGCTCTGTCTACCTCCCCGGACGAAACATTGCCCTTCGGCAAAGCCTCGTCCGGGTTCCTCACTGCTAACGCAGAGAGTTGGACAGAAGGCGTCCGCAGTCAAAGACCGTGGGACGGCACTGAGTATTTATTAATCCCCCCACAAGGATCAAATGTTGCACAAGGCCGGTTTAATGTGGGTATTTCCGAGCCCGTAGGCTCAGCCAAAAATATGGCCTTTGAACCCGCCTTGACGGGTTCAGGCCCTGTCTACCTCACCGGACGAAACCTTGCCCTTCGGCAAAGCCTCGTCCGAGTTCCTCTTTGCAAATGCAAAGAGTTGGACAGAAGGCGTCCGCAGTCAAAGACCGTGGGACGGCACTGAATATTTATTAATCCCCCCACAAAGATCAAATGTGGCACAAGGCCGGTTTAATGTGGGTATTTCCGAGCCCGTAGGCTCAGCCAAAAATATGGCCTTTGAACCCGCCTTGACGGGTTCAGGCCCTGTCTACCTCCCCGGACGAAACCTTGCCCTTCGGCAAAGCCTCGTCCGAGTTCCTCTTTGCAAATGCAAAGAGTTGGACAGAAGGCGTCCGCAGTCAAAGACCGTGGGACGGCACTGAATATTTATTAATCCCCCCACAAGGATCAAATGTGGCACAAGGCCGGTTTAATGTGGGTATTTCCGAGCCCGTAGGCTCAGCCAAAAATATGGCCTTTGAACCCGCCTTGACGGGTTCAGGCCCTGTCTACCTCCCCGGACGAAACCTTGCCCGTCGGCAAAGCCTCGTCCGAGTTCCTCTTTGCAAATGCAAAGAGTTGGACAGAAGGCGTCCGCAGTCAAAGACCGTGGGACGGCACTGAATATTTATTAATCCCCCCACAAAGATCAAATGTGGCACAAGGCCGGTTTAATGTGGGTATTTCCGAGCCCGTAGGCTCAGCCAAAAATATGGCCTTTGAACCCGCCTTGACGGGTTTAGGCCCTGTCTACCTCCCCGGACGAAACCTTGCCCTTCGGCAAAGCCTCGTCCGGGTTCCTCTCTGCAAACGCAAAGAGTTGGACTGAAGGCGTCCGCAGTCAAAGACCCCGGGACGGCACTGAATATTTATTAATCCCCCCACAAGGATCAAATGTGGCACAAGGCCGGTTTAATGTGGGTAATTCCGAGCCCGTAGGCTCAGCCAAAAATATGGCCTTTGAACCCGCCTTGACGGGTTCAGGCCCTGTCTACCTCCCCGGACGAAACCTTGCCCTTCGGCAAAGCCTCGTCCGGGTTCCTCACTGCTAACGCAGAGAGTTGGACAGAAGGCGTCCGCAGTCAAAGACCGTGGGACGGCACTGAGTATTTATTAATCCCCCCACAAGGATCAAATGTGGCACAAGGCCGGTTTAATGTGGGTATTTCCGAGCCCGTAGGCTCAGCCAAAAATATGGCCTTTGAACCCGCCTTGACGGGTTTAGGCCCTGTCTACCTCCCCGGACGAAACCTTGCCCTTCGGCAAAGCCTCGTCCGGGTTCCTCTCTGCAAACGCAAAGAGTTGGACTGAAGGCGTCCGCAGTCAAAGACCCCGGGACGGCACTGAATATTTATTAATCCCCCCACAAGGATCAAATGTGGCACAAGGCCGGTTTAATGTGGGTAATTCCGAGCCCGTAGGCTCAGCCAAAAATATGGCCTTTGAACCCGCCTTGACGGGTTCAGGCTCTGTCTACCTCCCCGGACGAGACCTTGCCCTTCGGCAAAGCCTCGTCCGAGTTCCTCTCTGCAAACGCAAAGAGTTGGACAGAGGCGTCCGCAGTCTAAGACCGTGGGACGGCACTGAATATTTATTAATCCCCCCACAAGGATCAAATGTGGCACAAGGCCGGTTTAATGTGGGTAATTCCGAGCCCGTAGGCTCAGCCAAAAATATGGCCTTTGAACCCGCCTTGACGGGTTCAGGCCCTGTCTACCTCCCCGGACGAAACCTTGCCCTTCGGCAAAGCCTCGTCCGAGTTCCTCACTGCTAACGCAGAGAGTTGGACAGAGGCGTCCGCAGTCAAAGACCGTGGGACGGCACTGAGTATTTATTAATCCCCCCACAAGGATCAAATGTGGCACAAGGCCGGTTTAATGTGGGTATTTCCGAGCCCGTAGGCTCAGCCAAAAATATGGCCTTTGAACCCGCCTTGACGGGTTCAGGCCCTGTCTACCTCCCCGGACGAAACCTTGCCCTTCGGCAAAGCGTCGTCCGGGTTCCTCTCTGCCTTAGCAGAGAGTTGGACAGAAGGCGTCCGCAGTCAAAGACCGTGGGACGGCACTGAGTATTTATTAATCCCCCCACAAGGATCAAATGTGGCACAAGGCCGGTTTAATGTGGGTATTTCCGAGCCCGTAGGCTCAGCCAAAAATATGGCCTTTGAACCCGCCTTGACGGGTTTAGGCCCTGTCTACCTCCCCGGACGAAACCTTGCCCTTCGGCAAAGCCTCGTCCGGGTTCCTCTCTGCAAACGCAAAGAGTTGGACTGAAGGCGTCCGCAGTCAAAGACCCCGGGACGGCACTGAATATTTATTAATCCCCCCACAAGGATCAAATGTGGCACAAGGCCGGTTTAATGTGGGTAATTCCGAGCCCGTAGGCTCAGCCAAAAATATGGCCTTTGAACCCGCCTTGACGGGTTCAGGCTCTGTCTACCTCCCCGGACGAGACCTTGCCCTTCGGCAAAGCCTCGTCCGAGTTCCTCTCTGCAAACGCAAAGAGTTGGACAGAGGCGTCCGCAGTCAAAGACCGTGGGACGGCACTGAATATTTATTAATCCCCCCACAAGGATCAAATGTGGCACAAGGCCGGTTTAATGTGGGTAATTCCGAGCCCGTAGGCTCAGCCAAAAATATGGCCTTTGAACCCGCCTTGACGGGTTCAGGCCCTGTCTACCTCCCCGGACGAAACCTTGCCCTTCGGCAAAGCCTCGTCCGGGTTCCTCACTGCTAACGCAGAGAGTTGGACAGAAGGCGTCCGCAGTCAAAGACCGTGGGACGGCACTGAGTATTTATTAATCCCCCCACAAGGATCAAATGTGGCACAAGGCCGGTTTAATGTGGGTATTTCCGAGCCCGTAGGCTCAGCCAAAAATATGGCCTTTGAACCCGCCTTGACGGGTTCAGGCCCTGTCTACCTCCCCGGACGAAACCTTGCCCTTCGGCAAAGCGTCGTCCGGGTTCCTCTCTGCCTTAGCAGAGAGTTGGACAGAAGGCGTCCGCAGTCAAAGACCGTGGGACGGCACTGAATATTTATTAATCCCCCCACAAGGATCAAATGTGGCACAAGGCCGGTTTAATGTGGGTATTTCTGAGCCCGTAGGCTCAGCCAAAAATATGGCCTTTGAACCCACCTTGACGGGTTCAGGCCCTGTCTACCTCCCCGGACGAAACCTTGCCCTTCGGCAAAGCCTCGTCCGGGTTCCTCACTGCTAACGCAGAGAGTTGGACAGAAGGCGTCCGCAGTCAAAGACCGTGGGACGGCACTGAGTATTTATTAATCCCCCCACAAGGATCAAATGTGGCACAAGGCCGGTTTAATGTGGGTAATTCCGAGCCCGTAGGCTCAGCCAAAAATATGGCCTTTGAACCCGCCTTGACGGGTTCAGGCCCTGTCTACCTCCCCGGACGAAACCTTGACCTTCGGCAAAGCGTCGTCCGGGTTCCTCTCTGCCTTAGCAGAGAGTTGGACAGAAGGCGTCCGCAGTCAAAGACCGTGGGACGGCACTGAATATTTATTAATCCCCCCACAAGGATCAAATGTGGCACAAGGCCGGTTTAATGTGGGTATTCCTGAGCCCGTAGGCTCAGCCAAAAATATGGCCTTTGAACCCGCCTTGACGGGTTCAGGCCCTGTCTATCTCCCCGGACGAAACCTTGCCCTTCGGCAAAGCCTCGTCCGGGTTCCTCACTGCTAACGCAGAGAGTTGGACAGAAGGCGTCCGCAGTCAAAGACCGTGGGACGGCACTGAATATTTATTAATCCCCCCACAAGGATCAAATGTGGCACAAGGCCGGTTTAATGTGGGTATTTCTGAGCCCGTAGGCTCAGCCAAAAATATGGCCTTTGAACCCGCCTTGACGGGTTCAGGCCCTGTCTACCTCCCCGGACGAAACCTTGCCCTTCGGCAAAGCCTCGTCCGGGTTCCTCACTGCTAACGCAGAGAGTTGGACAGAAGGCGTCCGCAGTCAAAGACCGTGGGACGGCACTGAGTATTTATTAATCCCCCCACAAGGATCAAATGTGGCACAAGGCCGGTTTAATGTGGGTATTTCCGAGCCCGTAGGCTCAGCCAAAAATATGGCCTTTGAACCCGCCTTGACGGGTTCAGGCCCTGTCTACCTCCCCGGACGAAACCTTGCCCTTCGGCAAAGCCTCGTCCGGGTTCCTCACTGCTAACGCAGAGAGTTGGACAGAAGGCGTCCGCAGTCAAAGACCGTGGGACGGCA
Organism: Acanthosepion lycidas; assembly: GCA_963932145.1. Lineage (NCBI taxonomy): Eukaryota > Metazoa > Mollusca > Cephalopoda > Sepiida > Sepiidae > Acanthosepion > Acanthosepion lycidas. The sequence continues at coordinate 17,902,549 of OZ010592.1, forward strand.
CTGAGTATTTATTAATCCCCCCACAAGGATCAAATGTGGCACAAGGCCGGTTTAATGTGGGTATTTCCGAGCCCGTAGGCTCAGCCAAAAATATGGCCTTTGAACCCGCCTTGACGGGTTCAGGCCCTGTCTACCTCCCCGGACGAAACCTTGCCCTTCGGCAAAGCGTCGTCCGGGTTCCTCACTGCTAACACAGAGAGTTGGACAGAAGGCGTCCGCAGTCAAAGACCGTGGGACGGCACTGAATATTTATTAATCCCCCCACAAGGATCAAATGTGGCACAAGGCCGGTTTAATGTGGGTATTTCCGAGCCCGTAGGCTCAGCCAAAAATATGGCCTTTGAACCCGCCTTGACGGGTTCAGGCCCTGTCTACCTCCCCGGACGAAACCTTGCCCTTCGGCAAAGCCTCGTCCGGGTTCCTCACTGCTAACGCAGAGAGTTGGACAGAAGGCGTCCGCAGTCAAAGACCGTGGGACGGCACTGAGTATTTATTAATCCCCCCACAAGGATCAAATGTGGCACAAGGCCGGTTTAATGTGGGTATTTCCGAGCCCGTAGGCTCAGCCAAAAATATGGCCTTTGAACCCGCCTTGACGGGTTCAGGCCCTGTCTACCTCCCCGGACGAAACCTTGCCCTTCGGCAAAGCCTCGTCCGGGTTCCTCACTGCTAACGCAGAGAGTTGGACAGAAGGCGTCCGCAGTCAAAGACCGTGGGACGGCACTGAGTATTTATTAATCCCCCCACAAGGATCAAATGTGGCACAAGGCCGGTTTAATGTGGGTATTTCCGAGCCCGTAGGCTCAGCCAAAAATATGGCCTTTGAACCCGCCTTGACGGGTTCAGGCCCTGTCTACCTCCCCGGACGAAACCTTGCCCTTCGGCAAAGCGTCGTCCGGGTTCCTCACTGCTAACACAGAGAGTTGGACAGAAGGCGTCCGCAGTCAAAGACCGTGGGACGGCACTGAATATTTATTAATCCCCCCACAAGGATCAAATGTGGCACAAGGCCGGTTTAATGTGGGTATTTCCGAGCCCGTAGGCTCAGCCAAAAATATGGCCTTTGAACCCGCCTTGACGGGTTCAGGCCCTGTCTACCTCCCCGGACGAAACCTTGCCCTTCGGCAAAGCGTCGTCCGGGTTCCTCACTGCTAACACAGAGAGTTGGACAGAAGGCGTCCGCAGTCAAAGACCGTGGGACGGCACTGAATATTTATTAATCCCCCCACAAGGATCAAATGTGGCACAAGGCCGGTTTAATGTGGGTATTTCCGAGCCCGTAGGCTCAGCCAAAAATATGGCCTTTGAACCCGCCTTGACGGGTTCAGGCCCTGTCTACCTCCCCGAACGAAACCTTGCCCTTCGGCAAAGCGTCGTCCGGGTTCCTCTCTGCCTTAGCAGAGAGTTGGACAGAAGGCGTCCGCAGTCAAAGACCGTGGGACGGCACTGAGTATTTATTAATCCCCCCACGAGGATCAAATGTGGCACAAGGCCGGTTTAATGTGGGTATCTCCGAGCCCGTAGGCTCAGCCAAAAATATGGCCTTTGAACCCGCCTTGACGGGTTCAGGCTCTGTCTACCTCCCCGGACGAAACCTTGCCCTTCGGCAAAGCGTCGTCCGGGTTCCTCACTGCTAACACAGAGAGTTGGACAGAAGGCGTCCGCAGTCAAAGACCGTGGGACGGCACTGAATATTTATTAATCCCCCCACAAGGATCAAATGTGGCACAAGGCCGGTTTAATGTGGGTATTTCCGAGCCCGTAGGCTCAGCCAAAAATATGGCCTTTGAACCCGCCTTGACGGGTTCAGGCCCTGTCTACCTCCCCGAACGAAACCTTGCCCTTCGGCAAAGCGTCGTCCGGGTTCCTCTCTGCCTTAGCAGAGAGTTGGACAGAAGGCGTCCGCAGTCAAAGACCGTGGGACGGCACTGAATATTTATTAATCCCCCCACAAGGATCAAATGTGGCACAAGGCCGGTTTAATGTGGGTAATTCCGAGCCCGTAGGCTCAGCCAAAAATATGGCCTTTGAACCCGCCTTGACGGGTTCAGGCCCTGTCTACCTCCCCGAACGAAACCTTGCCCTTCGGCAAAGCGTCGTCCGGGTTCCTCTCTGCCTTAGCAGAGAGTTGGACAGAAGACGTCCGCAGTCAAAGACCGTGGGACGGCACTGAGTATTTATTAATCCCCCCACAAGGATCAAATGTGGCACAAGGCCGGTTTAATGTGGGTATTTCCGAGCCCGTAGGCTCAGCCAAAAATATGGCCTTTGAACCCGCCTTGACGGGTTCAGGCCCTGTCTACCTCCCCGGACGAAACCTTGCCCTTCGGCAAAGCCTCGTCCGGGTTCCTCACTGCTAACACAGAGAGTTGGACAGAAGGCGTCCGCAGTCAAAGACCGTGGGACGGCACTGAATATTTATTAATGCCCCCACAAGGATCAAATGTGGCACAAGGCCGGTTTAATGTGGGTATTTCCGAGCCCGTAGGCTCAGCCAAAAATATGGCCTTTGAACCCGCCTTGACGGGTTCAGGCCCTGTCTACCTCCCCGAACGAAACCTTGCCCTTCGGCAAAGCGTCGTCCGGGTTCCTCTCTGCCTTAGCAGAGAGTTGGACAGAAGGCGTCCGCAGTCAAAGACCGTGGGACGGCACTGAATATTTATTAATCCCCCCACAAGGATCAAATGTGGCACAAGGCCGGTTTAATGTGGGTAATTCCGAGCCCGTAGGCTCAGCCAAAAATATGGCCTTTGAACCCGCCTTGACGGGTTCAGGCCCTGTCTACCTCCCCGAACGAAACCTTGCCCTTCGGCAAAGCGTCGTCCGGGTTCCTCTCTGCCTTAGCAGAGAGTTGGACAGAAGGCGTCCGCAGTCAAAGACCGTGGGACGGCACTGAATATTTATTAATCCCCCCACAAGGATCAAATGTGGCACAAGGCCGGTTTAATGTGGGTAATTCCGAGCCCGTAGGCTCAGCCAAAAATATGGCCTTTGAACCCGCCTTGACGGGTTCAGGCCCTGTCTACCTCCCCGAACGAAACCTTGCCCTTCGGCAAAGCGTCGTCCGGGTTCCTCTCTGCCTTAGCAGAGAGTTGGACAGAAGGCGTCCGCAGTCAAAGACCGTGGGACGGCACTGAGCCGAACTGGCCACCGCTACTACTACTTATTATCTGTCGGAGAGTCCATTACAATAGAATAGGTACTATAACAGAAGTCAAAATGTCAGGGTATTTAGTTTCTCATAGGTAAGTACAGCATATCAAAATTTCATCAAAATCCAAGATGGTGCCCATAGGCATTTCCAAATATATATTTGAGTTGATGTGTGTTAAGGATGCGATAGATAAATCGTCGTCTAAATTACGTAAAAATGAAAATAACACTGACGTCTCATTTTAATAGATATATTTACCAAAATTACACAAAAATTTCTTGAAATACTAAATAGTAAATTTAATCAATAAAATCGCCATTGAGTTCTACCACGGCCTCCAGACGAGTTCAGAATCTCCTGCAACTCTTTTGGATGGTGTCCTTGTTTAAGTTGGTGAATGCTGCTATAATCCTTGCCTTCAGTTCATCTTTGGTTTTTACAAGGAGTTTTGCTGGTCTCTCGCTCAACTGCGCCCACAAACAACAATCAAGGAGATTGCAGTCTGGGGAGTTAGATGGCCAGGTGTAAGGAGTTATGTGGTTGTAGAGTCCTTTTGCCAGACATAGAGTCTTTCATCAGCCACCCTCTTGACCCAGGGCAGCACTACCTCCTCAAGGCACTTGATGTATGTCTCTGTGTTTAGTGTGAAGAATTGCTTCATGGTGCTCTTATATATATATATATATATATATATATATATATATAGGTATGTGTGTATGTATGTATAAAACATTAGAAAAAAGTATTAAAATGTTCATGTTCTAACATAAAAACTATTCATATAAGACTAATATATTTAGTTCGGGATTAAAAGATAAAAATAATAAATAAAAAGAACATTTGACGTTCAATGACACATCATGGGTTAAAATGTCGTTAAATCCACTAAACTAACCTAATCTTATCTTTAGTGCTCTACCATGCATACTATTAAAGGTATGACAGATATGATACATGTCGCCATCGTCTTCTTCTTCTTCTTCTGGACATGGACAATCATGGCTGTCTACAACTTTCTCGTGTGGCTCTTAGCTGTTTTTTCTCACTTTGCTAAAATCCCCAACAACATTCCACCATCCATTCACACAGTTCGTCAGGTAAATGATTCACTACCACCCTCTATTCCTCTTGCCCAAAATATATCCCGTGAGGGTTAAGTTTTCCAAACCCCCCTTCTTCATTATGTGATTACCGTAACTAGAATACACAAGGTTAACCAGATTGTTAAACCACTTAAATAATCAGAGAAAAAAACCTGATCTACTCCATGTAGAAAGAGGAGACACAAACAAAATTATTTGTCATCAGAGACCAATTTGCATTAGTGAAAGCAAGCAAGATACAATAGCAATTATCAGCTCGTCAGTAATTTGTTAATTAAAAGATTAGCGAGCTTAACTAGTAATTTTGAATAGATATTAGAGTAAAGCTATAAAAAAAAAATGGGTGTCATTGTGTCAAATCAGATGTTTAAACAAGTACGCAATTTCAGCTCTTACCATAGACACTATTTCCCTTGGATACGCCTATCCCCGCTACTAGTGTGACTAAACCTATAAATACTGTCGAAATACACTTTATAGTAGAGTACTTCACCAAATTGACTTTCGAGAACTGTTGCCTAGTATTCAAAACTGTATCTTTATTAAATCAAACTTGGAAAAAAATATTAAGGTAAACTTAGACCTTCTCAAGCCCGCCAAAAAAATAATAAAATAATAATAATAATAATAATAAAAAAATAAAACAGAGTGTATAAAGGACGGTTTTTCCCTTGAGACCGCTATTATTTTAAGTACCCTCACTCCTCGTTTATTGTTTTAAAAAGCGATGATTAGAATTGTAAATAAAACCGAAACAAATTAAAGTGAATTTATACATTTTCTTTGTTTTTAAGAATTGACAACAAAAACATTAAACACTATTTACTTATTATATTGTTTATTAGAATAATTGGCAAAACATCGACTAAATGCCAAAAGATTTTAACTTTATAAAACGGTAAATAATAAGGATTTCCTTATAAATGGTTCACATATTTTAATAATTTCCAAAATTTTTATACGTTTTTCGACAAAAAATTGTTTTATATTCATTTCTTTATAAATTAGTAAATGATAAATATTGCATTAGTTTTAATTGTATTAGTGTTTAGAATGTTGTAAATATAAAATCATTCTTGTAAATAAACGGCCTAATAAATAAATAGCGTTTAATATTTTTGTTGTAAATTCTCAAGAACAAAAAATGTATAAATTAACTTTCATTATATGTTTAGGTTTTATAAAATTATAATTATCGCTTTTTAAAACAATAAACATTACCGAGAAGTGAAGGTAATTAAAATAATAGCAGTATCATCGTAAATAAACGTCCTTTTAACACTCCGTTTTTTTTTTTTGGGGGGGGGTTGCTTGCACGAAGATCAAAGTTTGCACTCATTAGAATTTTATGTTTTTTTTTAATTAGTCCTGATTTGCCAAATCTCTGATTTTACAGACTTATTTTCATCTTCAGACGAAGCATGCTAAAACCGATAACCTGGTAACCGGTGACCTTCCCACACCCCAGACAAATAGACATAACAGGCCCGTTGCCATTTGCAACCCCCACTTCCTATGAAATGCGAACTATTTTAGTGTGTTTGACGCTGCGTCTGCAAAATTCGAATGATCATTTCTTGAACGAATATTGCCTTGTGCTGAGAAATGGATCCGTTATGACTATCGTAAACAATCGATTCAATGGCTTAATCATGACGAAGCACCCAAGCACTTTTCAAAAACGAAATTGCACCAACAGAAGATTATGGTAATTCTCTGGTTGTCCGCCATTACAGCTTTCTGGGATCCAACATCACTGCCCAAGTTTACAGCCGGCATTTTATTAAATACACATCCAGTTAAGCAAAATACGATCGTCACTGTTTAATCGACGCGGTCCAATTCTGCTCCATGTCAATATTTCGGCCAAATGTTACCAGATGAAACTGTAGAAACTCACCGACTTGGGATACGAGACTTGCCATATCCACCCTAATTTGTCGTCCACTAACTACTACTTTTTTAAGCACTTTGACAATTTTTTAAGCCAAAAGACATTTTGTTGCAAAGACGATGCGAAAACTGCATTTAAAGATTGATTTCTTGGCATAAAAGCATATATAACTTTGATTTAAACATTTTTTAATACATTAATTCAGGTATAAAAATTGATTCTAAAATTGGACGTTATTTCCCGAACAACCTATCTGTAAGAACAAGGTCTAATTGCCCAGTGGGTAGATGGACCAATACTATTTATATTATTATACTTTCAACGTACAGGATTTAAGTAAACAACAAAACACCAAATGTGAATCAATAAGTATATACTGAAATAATATACAAAAAACAAACATGCAACGCAATGTATAGATTAAGGAAAAGAAGTTGTTCCCTTTTTACTGTATTTTGATTTGTAATTGATTGTTCGAAGAAAGTTCTCGTGAGAGAAAAATGTTCAAGAATCAATATCAGAACAAAGGATTGTTTGTCAGAATAGATAACACAAAAATACAATTGATCAAAAAGTGTGTTGTGTCACAGAATGGTTCGATATAACAGAGTCCTGGTTGATTGAACTTGGCTAGGTCACAGAGAGAAGTGTGAGTTTGTATTACAAAATTCTGTGTCTGTGTGTGCGTTTGAAATGTTATGAGTAAGATCGTGGATTTGTTTTGACAGGTGAAATTTACTAGATCCTACTGATGACTTGTGAAAAAGTCGCCTCTTTTAAAGAAAAAGATAGGTTCCCACAGAAGCGCGGGAAAAGTTAATCTTGCGTTAAAAATATGTGATTGGTTAAAAATTAACCAATCACTACATTCGTACTAACGAAACAGGCAAGCAAGCTCAAAACCGAAGGATTCAAAGAAACGACAGCGATAGCTAAATTGCCCTATAGAAAGGTAGTATTGATTTATTAGCCAATCGCAGACAAATAAAATGTGGGCGTGGGAAAACATAGCAATTGCTACTAAGGGATATATTGAAACCGTTTGGTCGTATATTAATTGTAAGGGTCTCATAGATCATGATACTTTCAATGCATCTTCATCTAAATATATATATTCAGTTCTTATGAAAAAGGTGTTTTCCAGGTCAAAATTGGGAATTTCGATGAATTGAATGTATTGTCTGATAGCCCCCAGTTTAAAAAAAGCAGAAAACGATACTAAACGATTACTAAAAATACACTCTAAAAAATGTCCATAACCTCATGACAGCAGGGTTAGATATTCTCTGGAGCAATTCAAGGAATTGACTATTTTTCCAGCACCTTTATCGCAAGTGTCGATGCTTTGTCTTTTGACCAGATGCAGAAGTTTATCCCTTGTTTCCTTTTTTAGAATTTAGTTTCCGGTTCCTTCTAAAGTCTTCTCGTTTTCTTTCACTCCCAGTAACGTCTTGCATCTTAGTGGCATTATAGCCTAGCTTGGGGTGAATTGATTAAAGAAAAAAAATTGACAGATCCTATCAAATCAGCAGTTGAAGTCAGATTTTGGGATGAATGCACTTTGTCTTCTAACGCCCTCTAGGTGGCGTTATATAAAACAGCATGAAAGAAACAACCACAATCTCTCTCTCTCTCTCTCTCTTGTTCTTCCTCTATAAGATGCTGTAAAGACAAAACATGTTATATTTCCTTTGTGTGGGACTTAGTCCTCAGTGTACCACATATCGCAAAATACTATCACTATGCTCCTGTTCAAATATCTCACGCGACCACAATAATATCTACACTACAATCTATCATATATATATATATATATATATATATATATATATATATATATATATATAGCCAACACAAGAAAATGTTCCTCTTCAACAAATTGATTACATGTCACATCAGAAGTCGTGTAACTCATTAGAGTCGTCTGTACTGTACTGGCAAGCGTGTATGTATTTCAAAGGCACGTCTAAAAGCTACAAAAAATGAGCAGCAGCATAAAAGACGACCAAAAATAAAAAGCTATAATGAAATTTTAAAATTCACGGATGTAGTAGAAAGCAGTTCATGTTGAAAAAATAAACTTTTGAACCAATCACTACTTGTTTTAGTAAATTCAAAAATCCCCGACGTTTTATCTGAAAATAGATAAATGCGAAACTTTGCAACAGATCCTTTCTAGACAGCTAACAGTGCAGTTTGTCTACATAAATCTATGTCAATCGACTCACTATATTCCAAATGGTAATGGCATTAGCCGTTTCCCTATAAGGAAACATTCAGCATTCATTGGCCGAGGAGACAGTGATACTTTCGGTTGAAATTTATAAAATCTTTTTCTTAAAACAATTTTCAGGAAAATAAGTTTCTCAAGTCCAGTAACTGCTATTGCTCTTTCAATATCCTTAGGGGCTTCCTTCCTACTTGTTTTCTTTAGTAGTGTGGAATTTCAACAGCTTGATTATATCATTTATTTTCTGCTTGAGCTATATGTGTTGTCCATTTTAGTTGCTGTTGTTAAAAGTCTCCAAGTGATGTAGTTTTTGTTACTTGGTACAGATCTTTATTTGTGATCCTGTAGCGCCAGTCCATAAGGTTCGAAGAAGGATAGTCCTCGTTAAGACCTACAGGCAACATTTGCTCGAAGCTATTTTTGACCATCTGAGAAAGCGGTTGTATACAGCTAATAGTTTAGATCAGAGGACGTTGAACGTATTTTCTTGGAGGGCTACTTTCAGTAATTTAAGTGATAAAGAGGGCCGGCCATCTCCAAAAATATGACTTTTTAAGACAGAACATATATTTTTAACGTACAAAGATTAATTGAAGCAGCAACTTGTATAGATGCATTTTCACATTTTTATTAAATGAATTAGCATGTGAATACATAATTTGATTAATGTGACACTTGATATGTTTGTCTTTGCACAAGTTTTCAATATCAGCTTTTACAGATGCAGTGGACCCGCAAAGTTATCATCAGTAAGCTGACTTCGGCATTTAGCTTTTATGAGTTTCATCATTGAATAAAAACTGTTCACAGCAGTATGTGCTTCCAAAAAGAGGGATCATTTTAATAGCATGTTGTGTCAAATTTGTATATTTTCTACCTACATACTCTGAATGAAATGTAAGCAAATCATCCTTACTGTATGCTCTCTTCAAGTTCATATCTGACTGCAAATCAATAAACTCTATTTGATAGCAGTCAGCACTGTCTTTGTCTGCCGTTTCAAATGGTTGCGTAAACAGTTTTAACTCCTTTTCATATTTTCAGAAATCCACAAACCTGTTGGCGAATTATTCTCTCTGTTTTTTGAATACTTGCAACATATTTTGTACAAGTGAGGTCGAGAACCACACCTTTTCTTGCTTCCAGACAGGGAAAATGGCTACATGCTGCTTTATTCAGTTGCCATTTAAAAAGAATCATTTTATTTTCAAATAAAAAGATATCTTCAAATAGCTTGTTCATCAACTGACCTTTCCCCTGCAGGTTTACATCTAAATCGAATAGGTGTTGTGAGATATCAGTTTAAAAAAGCAAATTCATTCAAGTAATTATCATCTTTTAAATAGGCAACATCCTGTTGTTTGCATCTTATGAATGACATTTTTATCGCATCTCGAAGATTCCAGAATCTCTTCAAAGTGGCAGTTCTACTGAGTAAACACACTGAAGAGAAATATACAAGATCGGGACAATCAGCGTCGATTTCTTCTAAAAAAAAAGCCTTAAACTGGCGATGATTCAATCCCCGTAAACGAATATAATTCTCACATTGGACTACACTTTTCATAACTTTAGCAAAGCCCAATACTTTTGCGCGCAGATTTTCCTGGTGGATAATGCAGTGATTCCTTACAACGTCATGAGATCCAAGAGCATCCAGAAATCTCTTAGTGAATCCATTCGTTTTGTCAGTCATTGATAATGATCCATTAGTTGTAAGTCAACACAATTTTGAAGAATTTAACTGAAACTTCTCCATCAACCTAATCATCTCATCACTAATATTTTGTTCGGTAGTTGTTGAAGATATACTTGCCATATCCAGAAATTCCTTAACGATTTCAAATTTGTCCATCACACCTCTAATAAACGCAACCAATTGGGCTGTGTCGCTCACATTAGTACTCTCGTCCAATGCTAAACTAAATGCTACTACCCACTTATTCTGTCTTTTAAGGTTTCTTCGATATTATCTGATAGGTCAGTAATCCTACGAGTCAGCGAGGGAGGTTGGTTTGCTGCACTAAAGTCCTCTTTTCGGGACATGCATACTCTGAATATTTTCATGCAATTTTTCAAATATTCTCCATCACTGAAAGCTTTTCTTTTTTCGGCAATAAATTTGCATACTTTGAAACTCAACTTTCTAAGGAGTTACAAGTCTCTCTTATAATGAGTAAATACTCCTTGTTGCATTTTAATAGATTTTTTCATCAGTTCAATTTTGCCAATTCGGGATTTGCCAACGATTGCATCGTATTATGCAGAATGTTTCGTCACATAGTAGCGCTTAATGTTGTAATCCTTCATCACTGCTATTACGCTTTGGTAGATAAGGCAGACAATGCTTTCGTTATGTTGTACAATAAAGTATTCGTGAGTCTGTAGTGACTACTACTACGTTTGCCACGCCTACAGTTTTCTCAACTGTGAGTGGTTAAATAATAAAAACTGTTTATCACAAGACAATTTACTAATTGCAGTCACCACACTGAATTTTTCTGCCGTGAATTTCACAAACATGCTTTTGTTAGAAAATCACCGATTGGTTAATTTTTCACCCAATCATATATTTTCTGTGTTCGTTCAATTCTCCCGCCTTTGTTCCTGGACCCTACCAATAGTTATAAAAGCAGTGTTTTGTTGCAAAAATAGACAGTAGAACCCAGCAACTCACACGCGTCTACACAGACTACTGATTCTACTCACTACGCACACACAGAACTTGAATTACATTTCACCATTCGTTTTCTGTGAACAAGCCAAGTTACAAACCAACACTCTGTTAGTTATACAAGTAACACACAATTGAATTAACTGTATGTTTTTCTGAATGCAACATTCTATTTCAAAATAGAACTTTGAACATTCTATTCAAGAAACATTCTTAATTACATTTTATCTTATTCAAACTAACAGATAAAGTGAAACTACTTTCTTTTCCTTAATATTCACACATTACAGAATTGTTTTGTATTTGTTGATTTTAATGTATATTTTATCGTTGAAACAAAATCGTTTTCTCGCTGTTTTTCCTTGATTCAATAATGTATAAATGTTAAATGCTCTTCAACACGCAACCACATCAATCTCTTCAACATAGTACACAAGCAGCATTTACAAGTCCATTCGTTGTTAAAAATTCCCCCCTCATCATCTATTTTCGTTTCTTAGCAGCAGACATTTGCACCTATATAAAAAAAAGTTCTTAAGATCTGATAGGTAGGTAAGTAGTTAATCAGTGAACTGGTGTGTAGTGGCACACGGTGGGGGGTCGCTGTTTAATATATTATAATAAAGAATATACAGGGAAAATATTGACACTAAAAACTGTTACAACAAAGGAAGAATTCTTAATAAAAAGACTAAAGTTTTATTATTGGCAAACAACCAACAACTTATAAATTTGCAAATGTGGTAAAACTAGTAACCCAGAAAAAAAGAGCATGATAACCAGATGCAAGTGGTAAGTCTTTGGAAATATTCGTGTGTTATGTTCCTTGATGAAAGGTGTAGAGGACCGTGTCGGCGATGTTGAGTAGAAGTAGATGAATACACGTGAGTTAAAATTTCCCTGCTAGCCGGTCCAACTACATGAGAAAGTTGGACTTTAATTAAGTCCAAAGAAGGCAAAGAAAAACAAACACAAGACCGATAAATATATGTAGACAAATATGTGTATTAATAACAAGAAAGGTTACAAGTTATATGGACAGTTACATGGACAGAGTGCGTGTGGTGAATATCATATGTGTGCGTGTTGTGGTGAGTGTTCGTACGTACGCGTATTGTTCTTATTGTGTTCCCAGCATTTGGGAAACGCTGTATCTGTGAGCGTTCACATCTGCGAAGTGGTAAGGCTGAAAGCCTGAGGCAAAAAGTGTTACCTCAAGGTAGCGGCCCAAAGGCCTGAGGGAAAAAGAGAGAGAGGCGAAGGGTCAGCGAGTATTTATAGCCAGGGAAGAGAGAGACCCCTGTTGAAACGTAAGGAGCTAAGGAGGAGCTAACTCCGACAAAGGATAAGTTCAACTCAAGAGAAATCACTTGAATGATGACAGGATCAGCAACGTAACCCTGGTGTTTGAGGTGGGTGTTTTAAGCCCACAGACAGCCAAAAAGTCTCTCTATATAAAACAAGATTGTTATGGCAACGTAACTTGACTTGTCTTTTCTATTTCTTTTCCTAAGAAATTAAGTAGACATTTAGAAAACGTCTTTTCTTTAAACAAAGCTTCCTACTAGCATTCCGGAAATGTTCATCAAGTTCTTATGTATTATACATACATAATTTTATTAAATATAGCAAACCAAATCTTTCTTTATGCAACAAGCAATTTCACAAAACCCCTAGCAGTTGACTCATATGCTAGTGTGGTAACTACCACCACGATTACATACACACAGTACATAGAAATCATGCAACAAGCATTCATTGGTTGATCTCCTCAAAACTAGCTCGCTGATTGGTTAATTACGATCAATCAGTTATCCTGCACGCGAGGAATGAAATTTCCCGCTCACTAAGGTTGAGCCGATCACGTAATACCCAGCCTTATATAAACAAAACACATGTAAGCTCTCTCTCTCTCTGTCTCTCTGTCTCTCTGTCTCTCTTCGTTTTTCTCATTCATCTTTCTCTTTGCTGCCAAGATGTAATCTTCAAGAGCTACCGTCTTGACCATGCGGTCAGACGTTAAAGAACATTACCAATTAACGCAAGTACTAACTCTTAACTCTTCTGAACTCTTACCAACTTTACCAATTCACCTTTCCTAACATGCTAAAGGAACTTTATTCTTCTAAACTATAGTTTAATAATTACTTCATCTTTATGAGCTCAGGTACAAATATTTCCAAATCTAACTCATTCAAACCTTCAGCTTATATGCATGTATATCAACACTAATAAATTCAATTGTTATGTTTTGAATCATTACGTTCAGTCTTGTATCTTATACTATGTGCTATTTTACGTCAAATATAAATTGCATTGCGCGCGCCACATTGGTTAGTAACCTCCAACGTCGTTGCTTTCCTTAAGCATGCCTTTCCTAGTCAAAAGATAAATATACGTAGCATCTCCCCCTACACTAGCAACCAGAGGCATACAGTGGCATCTATGTTAACCTTGTATCACCTGCTTCAATATTTGTGTCACTGAATATGTAATACTTCACCATTCAAAATACATGCAAGAAACCTTTTCCCATGTCATGTGTACCCTTTTCCCATGCCATGTGTACCCTTTTCCCATGCCATTATAGCGGCTCACCGAGGTCTCGCTGTTTTATAAATCAGGAATTCTTAATAAAAATATACAGGAAAATATTGACACCAAAAACTGAGTTACAACAAAAGAATCGTTCTTAATAAAAAGGCCAACGTTTTATTGGCAAACAACCAACTGTGGCGACTACTACGTTTTCCACGCCCACAATTTACTTAACTGTAAGTGGCTTGTAAATAGATACTGCTTTAACATAACACAATTTAGCAATCGCATCACCACTTTGAATTTTTCTGCCGTGAATTTGCTCACATATGTTTTTGTTACAAAATCAGTGATTAGTTGAATTTTAACCAATCAAACATTTTTGTGATAAATCTACTTTCCCGCGTTGTCGCTGAGAGCCTACCAGCAGTTATATAAACAAGTGGTTACTCCAGATATTACGCCTGTCTACATAAATCCACGACTTTGCTCACAACGCACACACAGACGCAGATTTTTGTATCACATTACACTATTCTTCTCTGTGACTAAGCCAAGTTTACAAACCAGCTCTCTGTTGATTACACAAAACAACACATTTCTTAATTAACTGTATTCCATTCAATACCGAACATTCTATTCACCATAGAATCCTGAACATTCTTATCCAAGATAAATTCTTTAGAACGTTCAATCTTATTCAGAATACAGTTAAAGGGAAGCTACTTTTTCTCCCTTAATGTCTACACACCATTGCATGATTGTTTTGTATATTATTGTTTCAATATATATTTTATTGTTGATGCACAGTTGAAGTATCGTTGTTTTTCCCTGAATCGTTAAAGAAATGTATAATAGTTGAATGCTCTTAGAACACGCAATTACATTTAATAACTCCAATACATAAACCAAAGCAGCATCCAACACAACGACTTAATTACAAAAATATGTACATTTGTTGATTTGTAAGAACTGAAAGGAGTCACCATCTGGGAAGGTGTGAAAATAACGTGTATTTACTTATTTCAAATATATTACGTTTATTTACTATTAAGTCTTAAAGTAAAAACATTATTTTCGCTATGTTTTAAGCAAGATGTATTATTTTTTTGCAAAGTCCAGTTAATAATCCATAAATTTACTATTTTACTCTGAAAGAAATCTGTAGCACAAATATTGCATTTTTAAATTTGTTCATTTTATTTATGATCAATATGACTGCTAAATGGCCGTAGCAAAGTTTTTATATTGTTTACAAACCTTATTTCAATATCTAAATTATATTTCTTCTTCACGGATTTGCTTTTTGGTGGAAATATTTGCGTAGATATGTTTGAGCCAACTACTTGTGTATTTTAATTTTTTAATTTTGGGAATGTTCCTCGCTTTTTTTTCTCTATTATATAAAGAAAACTCCCTGTAGATACAATTTCAGTAAAAGAAAATGTATGTGTAGTGGATGTGTTAATTATGTGGTAATATTTGTTGAGAATAAGTTGCGTGTCAATTAACTATTTCCACTAACATCAAAATAAAGTACAAAATTCAGCTGAATTATTTTAAAACGTAACAATTAGATTTATTTAGGTTGGTGTACAACATGCAAAGAAAAAGTAGGACAGAGTCGTGTCCCTTTGATTTACCAGAGTTCATATTACGAACAAGACATATTTAATTAGAAACTAATAAAACATTCAAAACAATGTACAAGCAGAATATTTGGTATATGTTATGTTGGCAAATATGTATGATGTTTTAGGTTTCAGAATGTCTTTCTTGTAATCGTTCGTTAATGTTGATATTAAAGTTGTTAATATTAAGTGTCTTTTAAACAGAAAGTTCTTAAGTAATTTACCTTTTACTGTAATATTGAACTTGTAATTCAGAAGAATAAAGTTTGGAATTGTGAGTTCTAAAGTTGATAAAAGTTCAGGAGTGATTTCAGAGTTCACGAATGTTGGTAATTGTCTTAAAAACGTCTTGTCAGCAATGACTAAGACGGAAGTTGGCGAAGTTTACATCTTGAGACGTGCGAGAGAGATGAATGAAAATTACTAATCCTTTCTCTAAAAAGTTCACACGTGTTTTTGCTTTTATACTGGTCAAGTGGCTCTCAGCACATGAGCGGGAAAACAGATTGGTCGCGTGCAGGCGGTTTGATTGGTCGGAACTGACCAATCAGCAAGCCAGATTAGAGGTGAATGACCAATGAATACTTGTTATATTATATGAAAGTAGAATTTTGCTTATGATATAGGAAGAGTGCATTTCCTAAAAAGGAGTAAGGCTGGTTGTGTAGTGGAAGATTCCACAATACCCCCGCGAGATTAAAAGTTGCGGGAAATTAAAACTTTTAATATGTAAAAAGGTACTGTCCTTGTGGCTGAAAGGAACATGTGTCTAAATTTGGTTGAGCTTATAATACCCTCCGGCAGATTGTAAAATATTCCAAAAGATTTTTTTCTAATATGTATAATATTTTTTTAACTTGGTAGGCCAATGAACGTGCCTCCCAGCTCTTGTAGTAACTTCCTTGGGCTGTGTTTGTTTCTGTTGAGGGGTAAGATTTCGAGTTGAACTGGAGAAAGGTTGTGTCGGTACATCCAGAAATGCTGGCTTCAATCTGTCAATACTGACTTTCGTTTCTCTGTTATTGACAAGAACTGTGAAATATTTTGGGCAACGGGAGACTACTCTGTATGGGCCAGAATATGTTGGCGTAAGTGGGCTTTTTACTGCATCTCTGCGAACAAATATGTATTCACAATTTTCCAAAGTTTCTGGAATAAAAATCTCCTTGTCTTGCGTGCGAGTAGGAGTAAACGAAAGATCGGAAATGCGTTGCTTCAAGTCCTGAATAAAATACGTTGTTGGCCGAGTCGGGATATCTTTTTCAATGAATTAGCCAGGGAGTGTAAGCGAACTCCCGAAAACTAGTTCGGCTGTAGTACAATGTAGATCTTCTTTTACTACGTTACGGAGTGAAAGCATTACCAGTGGTAATCTTTCAATCCATGTTTGAGAGTCTTCAGTAGCTGTAAGTGCAACCTTAAGCTTCCTATGAAATCGTTCGACTAATCCGTTGGCACATGGATGATAGGCAGTAGTCGACACATGTTTGGCACCTAGCAAGTTTGTGAATTCTGTAAAAAGAACAGATTGAAACTGAGTGCCTCGGTCAGTGGTGATAACAGAAGGGCATCCAAATATAGAAATCCACTCGCGTAGAATCGCTTGAGAAATTACATCTGCGCTGATCGATTTGAGTGGGACAACCACTGGCCAACGTGTAAAACGATCGATAATGGTTAATAGATACGGACAACCATCGACTTCAGTTAGAGGACCGACTAAATCGACGTGTATGTGTTTGAAACGACCATCTGGTGCTGCGAAATGTCCCGGAGGTGATTTCGTGTGCCGCTGGACTTTAGTTTTTTGGTACTTAGTACAACATTGTGTCCAGTGTTTAATGTTGGCGGACATATTTGGCCAAACGAATTGCTCCGCTATCAGTTTTGTAGTAGCTTTGCGTCCAGGGTGAGAAAAGGAGTGAAAATGTTCAAATATCTGTTTGCGCATTGAAGGTGGGACGTAGGGTCGTGCATGACTGGTAATGACATCACAATACAAGTGTGTTGCGCTGAAAGGAAGAGGTCGTTGCTCAATTCGTAGTGGCGTGTCCTGCTTTACTTTCTCAAGTGTTACATCGTTCTTTTGTTCCCTGGCTAAACACTCCAAGTCCAAGGATTGTGAACGAACAGAGTTTAAAGTTGATCTAGACAAGGTGTCTACAACAGTATTATCTTCTCCGTGAATGTGACGGATATCAGACGTATATTGAGATATGTAATCTAGCTGCCTTATATCTCGTGGGTTGTATTTGTCCGTTCTAGAATGCAAAGCGTAGATTAGTGGCTTGTGGCCTGTGTAGACTACGAAATTCCGACCTTCCAACAGGTGTCGGAAATGACGGATTGATAAATAGATCGCGAGTAATTCGCGGGAAAAAGTACTGTATTTCCGTTGTATGGAATTTAATTTAATTGAAAAGAAGGAAAGTGGTCTTTTAAAATCACCATATTCTTGATGTAGAACAGCTCCTATAGAATCTGCTGAAGCGTCTGTAGTCAGAGTTAATACATCTTCTTCGTCGCTAGAGATGTATGATAATTTAGTAAAATTCACAAGAGCTTCCTTTGCGTTTGTAAATGCTGTCAAAGTATCACCAGTTAAGGTAATTTTTGCATTCTTTTTTTGTTGGCTCTGCAATAAGTTCGTCAAGGGAATTAGAATTTGAGAACATTTTGGAATAAATTGTCTGTAATAGTTAATCAAACCGAGAAATCTGCGTAACTGACGGAGAGTTGTTGGTTGTGGAAATTTTTTAATTCCATTAATCTTTTCAGGGATTGGTGTTATTCCGTTCTCGTCAACTTCATGACCGAGAAATGTAAGTTTAGAAACTGCAAATACACACTTTTCAGGATTGATTTTCAGTCCAAAGTACTTTAAACGCTGGAAAACCTGTTCTACGTGATCCTCGTGTTCCGCTGCGTTCTTGCTAGCGATCAAAACATCGTCTATGTAGGCGAAAGTAAAATGTAGTCCACGTAAAACTTCATCAATCAGGCGTTGAAAGGACTGTGCCGCATTTCTTAATCCGAAAGGCATTCTGGCAAATTCGAACAATCCGAACGGTGTAGTGATAGCCGTTTTGTGGATGTCCTCTTTAGCCACTGGAATCTGGTAAAAGGCCTTTCTCAAGTCTAACTTGGTGAAGATTTTTGCACCTTCCAAAGTAACAGCGAAGTCTTGCAGGTGGGGCACAGGATATTTATCCGGAATCGTGTAAGAATTAAGTCTCCTAAAATCTCCAGACGGTCTCCAAGATCCTGCTTGATTTTTAGGTACCATATGTAACGGGGACGCATATGGGCTAGATGAAGGGCGAATATGCTGAAATTCAGCTTTCGCCAGTTTGTATTTTTCTGGGTTAGTCGGCGTGGCTTCGAAAATACAGGAGGTCCAGTCGTCTGAATTTTGTGTTCCGCGCTGTGTCTAATTGGCTCTGTGTATGTAAAGGGTGTTGTGATTTCTGGATACTTCAGAAGCAGATTCTGTAAGCCATTAGCGGCAGGCAAGGCTGTACTAATGCCTGTAGTTGTGAATTTTGACGTTATTCCTTTAATTGAAAAATCTGTAGTTCGATCTGTGAGAGATCGAGATGCCATGTCAACACTTAAGTTGAAATGAGACAAGAAGTCTGCCCCTAGAATAGGCGTATTAACTTGTGCAATAGTAAAAAGCCAAGAGAACGATCTACGTAAGCCAAGATCTAACGTTAGTGAAGTTTCACCGAAAGTTTCGATGCGATATCCATTCGCGGCTTGTAAGTTAAAGTTAGCTTGTTTGGCTTGGGTGGTATGACACTGACTTGGGCTCCGGTGTCAATCAGGAAAAGGTATCCAGAATTCTTATCACTAATGTAAAATAGGCGGCTTTGCATTATTTCCCCAGCAGTAGACGCCGTCCTCACGTGCTGCCGGGATTGTCGTTTCCCGCCTGTCGTTGAGGACAGTTGTTTGTAAGGTTTGCACTGTACTTGCACGGTCGGATACATTTCCGCGCCTGTTTACCAAATTTGAAGTGATACCAGCAAGTATCATAGTGTTGCGGCTGTTGCCTATGTCTGGGTGCCGAGTTCGATCTGCGTCTATATCCGTGTTGACGCGACGAATGTCTGGAACGGTCGTTATAAAATACGGTTTTCTGTAGCCCTTGTAGTTGTAAGGTGAGTTCCGATATTTTTTCTTTTAACTCTTACTTCGTGTGACTGGTTGATAGATGCTACGGAGGGTGACGAATCAATATTAAAAATAGTATTAGATGGCTGATTATCAACGATCTTATCAGCTATTTCTGCTAGCCTCTGAAGTTCGATGTCGTCTGGCAGTGACGCTAGAATTTGGGTGGTCTGCGCATGTAGTTTGTCCATCCATAGTTTGCGTAAAATAATATCGGACATCGTGTTCCCTCCCAGCAATGCTCTCATTTTCCTTAATAGTTGGGAAGGCTAATTTTGTCCAAGATGCAAGTTATTGAATAGGTCGTGCAGCCGTCTCTCTTCTGATTCGCCTGTGCGGTGAATAATAGCCTCTTAAAGTACATCATAAGGCTTATCGGCGGGTATCTCACTGAGGAGGTCGGAAACTTCAATGGCTACATCAGTAGGAAGCTTCTCGACTAAAAGAGCGAATCGAGAATTCTGTGATGTTATTTTCTTCGCGTTGAAAATGGCATTTAACTGGGCGAACCACACTTGCACATTAGGTTGATAGATATCGCTGCCTCTGTGTGTGTTTCAGCCATGCTCGTAAATTGAAAATGAGAACTTGTATAAGTTCTGGCGTTTGAATTTGGTTGTTTTTTAAATGTGCTTTTATATTCCTTGAACGTCGGGTCACCAAAATTGTTGCTGAAATCACGTATCACATCGAACGTCGGGGTCGCCAAAAATGTAGTGGATGTTTAGCTACCACTTTTTCATCTATGTCGATTTTCGTGCAAAAAAGCGGATCACATCTTCATAAATGTTTCTGAAAACCCGAACTTCTCATTGGACAATAAATATTAAAATTATCTCGTATACCTTCACGTGCATTGTTCTCAATAAGCAACACAAAACATATCAGGTTCCAGACTGAGTTTTGTAAGGCGCTTTCTGAGAGGTTAACAGATATTAAAAAAACAATTTACCTGCTCACCACTACGTCCGAATAACGTCAACCTAGTTTTTGACCTGACGAAAAAACAATGCTTATTGGAGCCTGTCACATGATTAAAAAACATATAAATTGAAGGTACGAGCGAACCCAGTCAGTGAGAATTTACGACGACTTGAATTTGCTAAACGAGTTCACGACGCTTGAATCATTACTGCAGCGAAGTACAGAGTTAGAACCTCAAGTTCTTTAACATAAAATAACTTCACGGAAATACAGGCTACAATTTCAATGAAACATCTCACTCACCAACTTCTCCAACTTTCTTTAAAGCTAAAAGTTTATCAACATATTTTCAGCTTTACAGTGAACATTTTGAACAAGATAATTCAGCTTTTTGTGAGCTCCGATAAAAAAAAGTTTTATTAGTGAAAACTTTAGCCCAGTCAAAGGGAAGTAACTTATATTAATAGTTAATGTAAAACTGTTGTCATTTATAAATATAAATATTGTACCTGTTATGAAAAGTTATTTTCTTGTGTTCTTTCTCTTGTTTGCTTTTTGTTTTCTTACACATTCGTAAAGTAAAAAAAAAATGTGTGGGTTGATTTACGCCGTCAATACCACTACAGATGGGTTAATTATGTGGTAATATATTTGTTGAGAATAAGTTGCGTGTCAATTAACTATTTCCACTAACATCAAAATAAAATACAAAATTCAGCTGAATTGTTTTAAAACGTAACAATTAGATTTATTTAGGTTGGTGTACAACATGCAAAGAAAAAGTAGGACAGAGTCGTGTCCCTTTGATTTGGAAATATTTGTACCAGAGTTCATATTACGAACAAGACATATTTAATTAGAAACTAATAAAACATTCAAAACAATGTACAAGCAGAATATTTGGTATATGTTATGTTGGCAAATATGTATGATGTTTTAGGTTTCAGAATGTCTTTCTTGTAATCGTTCGTTAATGTTGATATTAAAGTTGTTAATATTAAGTGTCTTTTAAACAGAAAGTTCTTAAGTAATTTACCTTTTTCTGTAATATTGAACTTGTAATTCAGAAGAATAAAGTTTGGAATTGTGAGTTCTAAAGTTGATAAAAGTTCAGGAGTGATTTCAGAGTTCACGAATGTTGGTAATTGTCTTAAAAACGTCTTGTCAGCAATGACTAAGATGGAAGTTGGCGAAGGGTACATCTTGAGACGTGAGAGAGATGAATGAAAATTACTAATCCTTTCTCTAAAAAGTTCACACGTGTTTTTGCTTTTATACTGATCAAGTGGCTCCCAGCACATGAGCGGGAAAACAGATTGGTCGCGTGCAGGCGGTTTGATTGGTCGGAACTGACCAATCAGCAAGCCAGTGAATGACCAATGAATACTTGTTATATTGTATGAAAGTAGAATTTTGCTTATGAGATAGGAAGAGTGCATTTCCTAAAAAGAAGTAAGGCTGGTTGTGTTGTGGAAGATTCCACATATGCAATATCAAGTGTGAACATGCGGAAAATTCGTCCCGAACCTTACCAAAAATAATACAATAAAACTCAAAAAATAATTTTTTAATCCTAAAATAAAAAAAATAAAATTATTCACTAAAGAGTTATTAGGTTGGTGCAAAAATAATGTCGTTTTCTCACATGTGAGAAAACGACATTATTTTTGCACCAACCTAATATAACATCTTATTCTTAACATAATAAAAAATTATATTCTTAAATTATTGGTGATAAGGTTATTTTTAAACTTAAAATTATTGCAGTGATAGTGTCCCGTATTACTTTTTTGGTGTTTGTTTCCGCGCGACAAGGATTGAAAATATTTATAGTTTTGAGCGCTTACCTCACAAGCTGCCGTGCGTAAATAAACGTTATTTTCATTATTTTTTTAAAACGAAAAGTAAAAACATTGATACTGAAAACTAAAAAAAAGTAATCATTGTTTATAAAATTCAGTAAATTAAATTGATCCTTAACTTAAATTTACTGACTTTAATTAATTAAAATAAAATACATCTCTCGAACAAATGTTGGAGTTTTTACTTTTTAAAATTTGTTTATTTTCAATTTCATATGTGATATAGTAGTAATATAGTACCTAACAACTTATCACGGATTAACTGAAACGAAGCACAAGATGATTTCAAGCACTAATATTTAACAGATCCCCCCACACCTCCAAGAGGGATGTATGTGGCACAAGGCCGAGTTTACCATGGGTTCTCCAAGCCCGTAGGCTCGTCCAAAATATTCCTTTAGAACCCGTATAAACGGGTTCAGGGTCTGTCTACAAAGCCTCGTCCGGGTTCCTCTCTGCTCACGGCAGAGAGTTCGATAGTTAAATTAAATAGTTTGGAGCACTGTTCCCTATTTCAAGCACTATTACTGACTGCACCTCTTTTTGACACATAAATGCCTTTCCTAAAAATAAAAAATAAAAAAAAACATGACGAGAAGTTAAGATCGATTACTTTTAGCGACCAATCAAAAATAAACAGGACAACTCGCGGCACAAAGATTTGACCAATCAAAAACGGTGAATCATTTTATTTAGCGGCAGGAATGAGAGTAACCAATCAAAAATCGTTACACATCATCGACGTGGCTTGGTTAAAAACGTGATTATTATTCGTGCAGCTTTCCGTATTTACAATTGGAGTCACGTCAACATTTGTGTCGTCGTATTGGATTGCTCTTCTGAAATATTTAGAACTTATTATTAAATTTTAGTCTTGAAAAATATTTAAGAAATGGCCTATTACGGACGAAGGCCCGGCCCTGCACCTAGCAGCAACGAGTTTTTATGGAGCATTTTTCAGAGGTAAGTTTTAAATTTCTATAGAAAAAAGAGGATCGACATCATAGGCCACCGTTAGCCTAGTTTTCCCCCTTATTTTCCTGTTCATTTTATTTTAAACGTTAAAGTTTGAGTTATTCCTATTTTTTCTGCATAAATTGCTATTGAATTTTTATATCTTTGTTCCTTATCCTAAATACTGAGCAGAATTCTTTTTTTTTTCATCGTCACGCTAATAATGAAATCAATTTTATTAATTAATTCTAGAACACTACTGAAGTTTTTGTAATAATCAAATTTGTTATTTTTTCTTTGTTAAAAAAAAAACAATCACAAATTAGTTTTCATTTGTCATTAGATCAAGAAATTATGTTATAAAACTTGAATCACTACGGAATTTTAACAAATATTTTAATTATTAAATTAAAAATAAATTTTTTTTTTCTTTTTTTTAAAGTTTTAAAAATAAAATAAATATTTCGTTTATCTCTTTAAAATAATCTTTTAGAAACTAGATAATTTTGATTTAATAATTCCAATATAATCCGCTATGAATGTATTCTTCTATAATCGAAATTAAAATTAGAGTAAATAAGTTTTTTAAAAGTAAAACAAAAAGTTTGTTGACCCAACCAAAATAGGGTGTGTCGTCGGCGTAGGGTAATGGGGTTTTTTGTTTTTTTTGTACATCGACTTCGATTAGGCTGGAGTTGGTCCTCACTATTTGCCTCATATTTGTGTTAAAAACTAAGTTAAAGTTGATATAAAACAAATAAATCTACTATTAAAAACAAAGTAATGTTATTCTCAAAATAATTGGGCAACTTCACATCAGAATGGCATATTGTCATTACCGTGGGGTTTTGGCGCTTACTGCAAATTAACCACTTAGTTGACGTCTTTCTAACATTAAAAAAAAGAAAGGACTACACCCCTTCAAACAAAGCACTTTGCATTTTTCTCAAGGGATTCGTTTTGTTTATTTAGCAATTGCTAACAACAACAGACAGTGACATAATAATAAATTTCGAATACGTAAATCACTAATTCCGAAATTATTTTTTACATTTTCTAGTCACGAAGCATCCAAGTAATTAGGGTTAAAAAAGCTTAAAAAAAACAGAAGCTGAACATATGGGGAATAATAAAATCGTAGATGTCCCTTTTCTATTTATTTATTTTTTTTTATTAGAAATTGTTTAGGTAATTCAAATTGTAAATTGTTCAGTTTAAATCTTCTTAATGTCTGTTAGTGTTGTGCTGTTGTCTAATCATGATTAAGTTATTTTTTTGTCGCCGATGAAAAAAAAAATAGAAGTAGCTTTCCTGAAATTTAGAGATTTATTTTTTTTTTTATAAATTATATTGGATACAATTTTGTCGTTAGAGATCAAATGTTCACAATTAAAATTAGTCCCTAAAAGATAATGTGCAAATTTACCAAAATAAAATGCTAGCTTTTGAAATGTTAGAAACGTATTCAAAGAATCTCTAAAAACGTGTCATTTTTTTTTTTTTTTTTCTTTTTCGGAAGAATAACATCAGGAATTATTACGAATATAACAGAAAGTTGCCTTTTTTTTTTTCTTTTTAAAGTGTAAACTTCTGTCAAGATTATTTTTTTTATGGGACTCTTAGTCTTATTTCCTTCTTCTAAGATAAATTAACACATTTTTTGTTTTTAATTTCTTTAAATAATTTGGAATTGGATTCTAAGTATCATAGTGTAACCCGGATATAAGAGAGTTGTCGGGACCGGAGAAGAAGTCTCTTCTATCCGGGTTTCATCTATTTTGTTTAGGTAAGTATGGCTCTAATTTGGGACCAGAGGAAATCTCTCTTATATCCGGGTTACACTGTAACTTCTCTAGACATTTAAAAAGAAAAAGAATTAGTTTGACAAATTTGAGTAATTTGTTGACTGATACATGCTTTAAATTAAAAATTCTTTTAAAAAAGTTAAAAACAAAATTTGGACACAAATCAACTTTCAAATATTTTTTACGGTAATTTTGATGGTTATCAGAAAAAAATTATATTTCGTGTTGAATTTTTTTTTTTTTTTTTTAGCAGTGTCTTTTTAAAACTCATGGGAAAATATTTGTTCTTGGACATAGATAGACTTCACTTACTTATTTCAGTATTTCTAAAATAAATAAAAAAAACATCTTAAAAATTCCAACAAATCTAGCATAGGATCAGTAATTTCAAAACACTTGTTATTGTTAACGAAAAGAATTTGAGATTGGATATGAAAAAAAACATGCAAGAAACTGGGAATTTAATTTTAAGTGAACTTTTTATTTTATTGGAAAAATAAAACATTTCCCTTATGGTCAAAGTTCAAATAAAAAAAAAAAGCGAGGGAGAGAGAGAAGTAAATGTAAATAAAGTTGTGGATTTCTGTTTTACTTTGATAAAATTTAAAAAAAATCCTTTAAAACTTATTAAATAAAAATTTAAAAAGGAAAATTTGTAAATGACTATTCCTTTTTTGTTTTTTCTTAGTTTCTTCCCCTCAAAAATAATTTAAATTTATTGTGGTGCAGGACTTTCATAGTTTTTTTTTTTTTTTTTTTTTTTTCTTTAGTAAGGAATCTAAAATCGGGGTGGGGGAGGATCAGTAAACATTAAAAAAACAATGACTAAGGTAGAAAAGTGCTCATAACTAACTTAAAAGATTATTTTTAAAACCACCCAGCACTTGTCATAAGTAAACAATTTGATTGATAAACAAACTCCCATTTTTTATTACTACTTCGTTAGCTGACAAAGCTGGGCATAAGTGCGAGGCTATTTTTTGGGTGGGTCTGGCCTTGAATAAGAAGACTAAAAAAAATCCAAATAACGATAATGAACTCTATGAACAAAAATCGAACTGGATTGACTTTTTTTAGTTTTATTCATCTCTCTATGTTTGACTAACATCAAAAAGTGCATCGTGGTAATTCGTTGCAAACACCTCACCACAAAGATACATCATGTTCCCACATGGTATATAATTCGTTGTTGCAAACATCCCTCAAAGATGCATCGTGGTAATTACCTAGAAATTATTAATTATCTAACCTGGTTTAAAAAAAAAAAAAAAAAAATTTAAGTTTTAGGTACCTCCACTTTTTTGCGGAAAACAGCATCTCAGCGTAATGAAAAAAAAAGCATACAAACTTAATAAAAATAAAGTTTTATCGTCAAAAAATATTTGTTTATTGATGAAAGACCAAAGTCTTTTTTGATTATTTCTTTTTTTTTTTTTTTTTTTTTTTTTTTTTTTTTTAACCTTTTTTAACACATTTGAAATTTTGGTTAAAATCTTGTTTTGTTATGTCATCGGGGTGGCGTCATAATTACATTGACTTTTTTGCGCTTTTTTCCGTTGAAAACACATCGATTTGGAAATCCTTGTAAAAACGGAAAAACCAAATAATTATCTGATTTTAATGAAATTTTCAGGACTTATTCACAAATGAATTTTTTTTTTTTTTTTTTTTTTTTTTTTTTTCATAGATATGTTACCCTCTATTTAATTTCTTGAAATTTCGCGAAGTACAGTGTAACCCGGATATAAGAGAGTTGTCGGGACCGGATACTAAGTCTCTTATATCCGGTTTTGGTCTATTTTGTTTAAGTATGGCTCTAATTTGGGACCAGATAAAATCTCTCTTATATCCGGGTTACACTGTACCTTTCAACTCAAGTTATTAAGCCTTAATAACTTTATAATTAAAAGGACACTATTGATTGCCTGAAGAAATAAAATTTTTTCGATGAATAATGATTTTTTTACAAGATTTTTTTTTTTTTTTAATTATAATAATTTAATTTAAAAATATTGTAAAAATTCTATATTGGGCTATTTCCTGGATGTGATATAATAATAATAATTAAGTGTAAATGAAATTTACGAATCCAAAATTGAAAAGATTTTTTACACTATTCTATTTTCAAAATTATTTTTTTGCTTAATTTTTTCTCTTTACAGAGAAAATAATTCAAGAAAATTTTAGTATTTATAAAAAAAAAATTATTTTTGCATAAAACATCTTTGAAAGGTAAATCAAAGTCAATAAATTGTTAAATAATTGCAGAAGATATGTTCATTTGTAAAAATTACTAGGTAGTTAAGAAAAACCCAAAAAAAATGCATTCACTTAGATTGCATAAATTTATGTCGGTTCTGGTCAGCCATACTAGCTGTCATCACTTTGTCACTCAATCATCCATCAATCATCGCCTCAGGTAAACAGGACAAATCATTAAGAAATGGTTGTATATTACTTTTTTATGTTATAAGTAAGTAATATTTATTTCAAATCAGATTAGTTTTACTTTAAATTTTCTAATTTTGCTCAAATAACGTTTATGTTTATATATATAGAGAGAAAGAGTGAGAGATAAATTTGTTTTGTTTACAAATTTCTTAAAATTAAGAAAATGGTCACTTTTAAGAAAATTTTAAATCAAAATTAAATTTGACATTCCAATCTATAATTTCTATCTGAAATACACCAGAATATTTTACTTACTGGAAATAATAAATTTAATCCTTTAGCTTTCAATTAAAGCTAAAATGAAATCTTCAAAATTCTTTTTCATGTTTAAAAAAAATTCTTCTTAAACCCTAGGTATCAAATTTATGCTGAAGAAGTGGAGGTACCTTCTCTAAAATGAGTAATATCTTTATTTTTGGTGAATTAGCCATTATTCAACATCCTCCTTCATAACAAATTTATTTCTGTGATTGTATTAAATTATTAGGTTGTTGCAAAAATAAAGACGGTTTTTGACGTTAAAAAAACGTCAAAAACCGTCATTATTTTTGCACCAACCTAATATTTTATTTAGCTGCTTGAAGGAGAAATTCCTTCTCAAGTCTCTTGAAGGTGTCAAGTGTATGCCCTGTTTTTAAAGAATACTCATGAGTACTCATCCCCATCTCAGTAAAAATCCAGCACATGGTATTCACAAACTTTTTGAAACGATCAACATTACAGTTGTTGATCAACTTCATAGGAACAACTTCTTTACTGAAAAGTAGTACAAATTTAAATCTGTTCGCTCCACTGCTTTTATCCTAACTGTCAAACTGTCATTACTCACAGAATGAATGAGGTATGAGTCGTCTACATTTCAAGGATGATCACATTGGATATTTTGAAGGCTTTTGACAAGGTGTGGCATAAAGGATTGCTGCACAAACTCTCTAGTTATAGAATCACTGGAAGAGTCTTCTCATTATCAAGTCCTTCCTAATTGGGAGGTCCCTGAAGGTAATTGCCAATGGACAGTCCTCTGAAACCCTAGCAATCAATGCAGACATCCACAAGGCTCACTTCTTGGTCCAACCTTCCTTCTACTTTACATAAATTATCTGCCTATAAGTATATTCTAATCATTTATGAATATCTATGCTGATGATTAAAGGATATATGGGTGCACCTCCAAAACTCTTGATTGGGGGTCGGCAACCTATGGCACCCAAGAAATTTCTAATGGCATGCAGCCACAAATCACATCAGGAAATCTGAACCAATAACTACTACAATGCAAAAAAAGATATTTAGCTGTTTCAATTTTAATATATACTAAAGTATATTATTAAATGGAAAAAGTCCGACAATTATTTTAAGACACTTTTAAACAACATTTACTGGCCTTAATGTCTGAGAAATTTTCATAGAAGATAGTTGGATGACGAATATTTTCTATGAAAATTTCTCGGACATTCAGGCCGGTAAATGTTGCTTAATACAGTTTATTATAAACAGAGCATTTACTTAAATATTTGTATCTATAAAAAGAATGTATAGACATAAAAATGTCTTAAAATACTAAAGTATATATATTACATATTACTATATAAAATATATTGTAGAACTGGTATATTGACCTTGACTAGCATAAAAATACATATTATGTTGGCACACTGAATGCTTTTAAGACCCTAAGTCGACACATAGCAAGAGGTTGCTGACCCCTGCTGTAGATGACCAAAGCCTGGAATCTGATGCCTCTGACCTAGCTTTAACGTCTCATTTCGGGGAGGAAAACTGACTGGTCACATTCAATGCCTAAAAAACCTAACTAGTGATGTTTCATCATCACTGAGTGGGCTTCAGATTTTTACCTGTTGTGATGAACATGTGTTCTGTGGAGTAGGCTCCAAGTATTGAGAACCTATTGAAACTTTGTCAACAGTCCTCAAGTAGAATCCCTGCAGATGATACATTGTCAAGGATAGTGAGAAAAATGGTTGGTCCCCTTTACCACTGTAGTAAGTACCTGACTCCTGCCATCCTCTAACTTTACAAAGGGTCAGATCAGGCTGAAAATGGAGTACTTCTGCTTCCATATATAGACAGAAGCTGCCCAGTCTTAAGTTTCTGGTTTTAATAGTCCAAAAGTGTCTCCACCTTCTTGTGAATGAGGAATTATTTTCCATTCTACAACCCCTTTCAGGCAAACAAAACATTGCAAACATCTCGCACTTCCTGTGGAAAGTGTTCAGATACATTACATTCCTTAGTTCCACCAGTTCTAATCTTCATATCTAAGACCCACCCTGCCAAGCCCATTGTATCAAACCATTCTCATTCCCTTCATATTCCCCTGGTGAGATGTAAGTATCACTGAAACAGCTTCTTCTCAAGAACCATTACTTTGTGTTACCAACTACCAAGATGATGCTTCTCCAATCACTAGAATTTTAACCTCATCAAGTCTAGGGCTAACCACCATCTTCCCTACATATCCCCCATAAACTGTACTACTTTGTAATGGAATGTTTTTAATTTGCTCATGGAGTTGGACTGATTCCAAAGTAGTATGAAAGTTGCAAAAGTGTGACAGATTGACATTTTTCATCTCGACTGGGTCAGCTTTTTTCTTTCCCCATGGTTGTATTTATTTTATCCTTTCTCTTTCCATTAATGAGAGTGCCTCTTGATTTTTCTCTAAAGGCAGAATACAGCAGCCTCTCTGAATTGTTTTGACGGTTTGACGGGTCTGACTAACATTGATTATCCTTTTATTTTGTGTATTTGTTTTGATATTTTAGTTTGTTTTGGGGTTCATTCCCTCCCCTATCATTACGTATCATCCACAGATTTTTGTATATAGAATTTCATAATTGTTAACTTTTATGTCATGGGATGTTTTTGTAAGTCCCCTGATAGTATGCAGTATTGTGGTATATGGAGGATTGAATGATGATGGATAAGTTCTTTTGGTGGATGTGAAAATTGTAATGAGTGAATGGGTCATGAATTTGATTAGCTCGGTATAAGATAGTAAGTGATGACCAGCTTCAGTCCATTCCTCCTCATTTTCGATTTTGTGCTACAATTGTATTTTATGTACAATAAATCTAGACGCATTGACCTTTGCATTTATTATATAGAAGCAGGAGCAGTCAAGTTGATAATTAGCTTTCTTTGAATATTTTTGCATTTAATGATTTGAAAAGAGGAATTCCTTCTTGCATGTGACAATAGATAAGTCTAAATTACTTATGCAGTAAATATAATCAATGCAATTGCAAAATTACTTAAATATTGCTATTAGTACAAGTAAACTTGTATGTATGTGCATTTTTATCTGTAGTTGAAGGTATTGGAATTATAAAGATCAGTCATTTCAAAACTGAAGAAAATAGTTACTCTCTTAAAACTAATAGCCTTTGCTTTGTCCATAATTAACATGCCTTAAACTTTATATTTAGACAATTGAACTCTTTTCTCGTATACTAAAATGTGTTGACAGAAAGTCAACACATTTTAGCAGATCTAGCAAGCTAAAATGTCTTCCCACCTGCCATAATGAAAAGGTTCTCATTCAAATAAGATATTGGGTGTGTTACAATCATTTGTTTATGATAAAGATTTTGGATTAGAAATCACAAATCTCTAGCCCTTGAAATTAAGGGCTTCAAGAAAAATTTAAAACCACTTTAAAATCCCATAGAATTTAGGTTGTTATGAAAATGCTGAACTTAGCCATAACAAAAAAAAAAAAAAAGCATAATTAACCTAGCTACTAATGACAATAATTTTCTTTGACTTTAAAGAAACTAATTGACAGTTTAACATAGTATGTTGATGTTCCATACTACTTCAAATAAAAGGTTAGCAAGGACACCTCCATGAATACTAGAAAGTGCAATAGCATCTACAACCTATTTTCCTGAAAAATTGTTTTAAGGGGATGTTTTTATAAATTTCAACTGAGAACAGCACTGTTTGCTCTATCAATGAATGCCAAATGTTTCCTTATAAGGAAATAGTTAGTATTATGATAACCATTACTATTCTGCTATGAATTAAATAACAGATCAGACTGGTAGGGAAACCAGTCTAGAAGGCCAACTCTGAATTCAAAACTTGTTTGAATATGTTATGTTGCCCTAGATTTACTGTTGCTATAGCCACAGTTCATGTAATGACCTCGCTACCTCAGTGGGTTACAGGATTCCTCACTGTTCCATGACAACTAACAGTGAATATAAAATACAATTGAGGCACAAGACCTAAAAGTGGGGAATGAGTTGAGGCTAGTCATCACTGACTATCTTATACGTAACTATTCAGATTCATAACTCATCCACCCATTACAATTTGCACGTCCACCACAAGAAATCATCCATCATTCAATCCTCCATATACCATAATACTGCATACACTCAGGGAACCTACAAGATGCACCCTCATGGCATAAAAATTTAATTTGCATATAAACACTGTTGTCCAACCAATGGGTTTTTTGCTTCACAATGGCCATATATGATATTGTAAGAAAGAATTCCTCATTTACATTTTTACTTGTATCATTATTATTGCATCTTTTGGGGTTATCATATTGGTAGACATCTTATGGGCATATCACATTGAAACAGCGGTTCTGGTCCAATCATCAAAGTTAAGCAATGTTGAGCCTGGTCAGTATCTACATGGGTGACTGTTTGGAAATACTTGGTGGTGTGATGGATAATGACTCAGAATGAGAAATCTGATTTCAAATTCCAGTTAAATTCACTTGTGTGCAAATACCTTTGAGAGTGGTATGGATCCATCTCTTGTCTCTCCAGCTATTGGTTAAATAGCAGAACAGAATGGATCTTATAGCCTTGATTGGTAACAAGTCTACCACAGAAAGTAATGACAACCTACTGCAGCAATTGTCATGTCAAACATTTAATCAAAATGAAACCTGATCACCCAAGCATGCATCACACATGGTACCAAAGGAAGGATATTGGTGGACAGTTAATGACTACTGTAAGTAGTCTGTTGTAATTCCCAAAACAAGAGTAGTTTCCCTTTATTTATTTTTTTTGAATTAACCAACATAAAATTTTTTTTTTTTTTTTTTTTTTTTCTTTAATCAATTTACCTCAGGTAAAGCAATAATACCACTAAGATGCAAGGGGTTACTGAGAGTGAAAGAAATGAGATAATGTTAGTAGGTAGAAATGATAATAAAAGAACAGGATTTGGAAAGATGGAAGATGGCGATTGATGTTGTATTTAAACTTTTGAAAATCATACTTGACAAGAAAGCAAGAAGTTGTAAGAGGATGCCAAAAGTTAGAAGTTCAAGAGAAGAAACTATTAGCATAGAACTTATGGTTACAATAAAAGTGAGACCTAGTTGCCCATCTACACATAAATTCATAAAACATGAAATTCATCCAGGCATGGAATATTGCTGCCATCTAGTCTGGTGCTCTTGCTATATGTGTCCAGATTCTTAACTAAATCCAAAGAAGGGTCTGTAATGTTATCAATCCTGACCTGACATTTTGGTCTCGGTTACTTTCTCACCACAGTAAACTAGCTTCCTTATGTCTTTCTAGAAATATTTTCACAGCAATTATTTTAATAAGCTTTCCTCTTTGGTTCCTTGTATTTAAGTGCAGTACTAGATTGGCAGATAGTTCTCAACCTTTTTACTGTTGAAATTTCTAGATATAACTAAGTTCTATTCTAATAGTTTCTTCTCCTGTGCCTTTCATTTGTGGAAATCTCTTTCAGCTACTTGCTTTGCTGTCAACTATGATCTTCAAAAATTTAAATCATCATCATCAATCTCTATGAATTAAATCATCATCATCAATCTCTATGAATCCTGTTTTTTTTACTGTCCTCTCTGTGTCTTTTATTCTCAGTAACTCCATGCATTTTAATGGCTTGAGTACTGGGTAAGACAATAAACTATATCCAGCAGCAAGGCCTCTCTGATCAGGAGGTTTTGAGGATTGTGGAATCACCTCTTAATTGCTGGCATTCCCAGGTCCACTCTGACCCGGGGTGGTAGCACCTGTTATTTTCCCAGTTATGGGAAAATAGTTAACCCCCAAACTGGGGTCAAAACCCTATGAAAGTGTAAAAATAGGTTTTAATACCAGCAATACATTTTTGGAAATAAAAATCTTGTCACCATTAAATAACTCATTTGAGGTTGATATGCTGTAAAACAAACCAAACCAAACTTCGTGGCTTTTATTTCTGTTTCCAGTGGGTACTTTGACTCAGTGGAAACAGGGTGAGCAATAACTGAGCAGTACTAAAAAGAACTAGACTTGATATCCCTAGACATGGGCAGTGGGCCAAGTACAGTCTACCCTTTAGATAAAGGGTTCAGTTTGGAATATCCTGTAGGTTACCTGAATTGATTGATGAAGGCCAGAAAGCACAACAGTCAAAACATTGTAATAACAAAAACAAAGTTGAGAATAATAGTCCAAATGTAAATAATGATAACTCCTCATCAAAGAAATTCAGACAGGAATATAAGAATTGTTCAAAACCATAAAAACCAGAGAATGTTCTAGCCATGGGCAAAATATTGTGATGACAACAAAGATGAGAATAATAGTCTGAGTGTAAATAATGTAAATAATGATAACTCCTCATCAAAGAAATTCAGACAGGAACATAAGAATTGTTCAAAACCATAAAAACAAGGAAATGTTCTAGCCATGGGCAAAACATTGTGACAAGAACAAAGATGAGGATAATAGTCTGAGTGTAAATAATAACTCCTTATGCCAGAAATTCAAACAGAAATTTTCAGTGTTGTTTATTAAATCAGCATCATTTTCAGCACTGAGACCAATCAAGTCTATA
Source organism: Acanthosepion lycidas (assembly GCA_963932145.1). Taxonomy (NCBI): domain Eukaryota; kingdom Metazoa; phylum Mollusca; class Cephalopoda; order Sepiida; family Sepiidae; genus Acanthosepion; species Acanthosepion lycidas. The sequence continues at coordinate 17,936,797 of OZ010592.1, forward strand.
AACTGAGAGAAATGAATCCCATTTCATTAGCTCGTTGATCCTAATATATTATTGATATATTGTCACTTATACATAATTAAGGAGGCATGGTGGAGTAATGGATAAACGGCTTGGATTGAGGAATTGGAGAGCTGAGTTCGAATTCCATTACATTCACTTACGTGCTAATACCCTTGGGAAAGGTGTGAATCCTCTTCTCCCTCCACCTATCGGTAAATAGCAGGACAGACTGGGTTCTATAGCTTTGGATGGCAACTGGTCTAGGAGAAAAACAACTTTGAATTCAAACCCGGAGTGGATCCCCTAAGGCGGATGGACAGCACTTTGTGCTACCTTCCGGCAACTCCTGCAGCCACACTGATACCAAACTGTATTGGTTTATCCTCTCCTTTGGACTCTGCTAGCAAGGCCAAGATGGGGAATTAGACGTATATATATCCCGCCCAGGCTCATAGCACACTGCGCTACTCCATCATCTCTCCAGATGAACGGATGCCGACGACAACGATACATAAACTATGTGCACATTTTGAAAACATGATATGCTTTGATAATTCTGGATCTAGATCCAGTAGGATTGAGTTTCCAGTTTCTTCACAATTCTATTTCAACTCTGTACTTCTAAAGTCTCCACCTAAACTCTGAAAGTTTTACCTTTTTATTAATCCATAGTAGGAGTAGGTAGGTTCACTTATCATTTGATTCAATCTCTTCCCCATTCTTTTGAAAAGGAGTATAGGTTTATCCCTTGTTTACTGTTCAGGATTGAGTTTCTGGTTCTGCCTAAATTCTGCTTCAACTCTATACTTCTAAAATTTCTGCCTAAAATCTAAAATTTATACTCTTTCTAAAGTCTTTTTTTTCACTTTCTCTTCCCCCCTGCATCTTAGTGGCATTATCACCTTGATTGTGGGGAATTGATTTTATTTAAATAAAAAAAAAAAAAAAAAAATGTATAGTACAGTATCATTTGTCAGGTGGCAGACAGGTCCCCCTCTCACACATGCACACACAGTATGGTTATTGTGGCAAAGCCTCCCTAATCATGTGCACAATGTAGTCCTGAAAGAACTATTTTCAGTACAGATTCAGAATTGGTATATTCAATTTAATCTAAAAGAACAAATACTTTTAACCTATCTATATTTCTGAGATGAGGTATTATGTACACTAACATTATTCGGACTATTGTCCTCATCTTTGTCGCCATTGTACACTTTGGCCTTCTTCAGCGAAAAATAATAAATATGGTGACAAAGATGAGGCTCAATAGTCTGAATAATGTAAATAGTGTACTTTTAACCTAGTAACAAAATCTTTCTTGCTCTGTGTCATTTATGGTATGCTATAATCTAAGTACATTCAAACTTAGTCACCAATATTTCTCAAACTGCAGCTTGTGCAATACTCTTAAAATTGTATTTTTTTATATAAACTATTTCATAGGTTAAATGTTTTTACATGTATTATAAAGAAGTCTTTTATAATAGCAATAAAAATAGACATGTTGTAGCTAGAAGAAAAAGTAACTAAAAGAGGGATAATGAGAAAAAATACATAGCCATTAAGTTGTAATATCTAAATAAAAAAAAAAACAAATGGTTTCTTGGTCTTCTCTCATTGGAACTCTTATGAGAAACATGTACACAACCAAAATGACCCCTCCCCCCCCCCCCTAGGCGTAATTTGCTTTTTAAGCCCTATGCTAAGTATCAAATAAAAATTTCCCAAATAGTTATATTTAGGTGTAAATGTATTTGCTTAATTCGAAAATTTTTATAAAATCTACTGTTTTGGAGTTATCGACAGTAAAAGTTCAGATTCATTCACATCACAGCAGCCATTACTGGCATTGTTTGTATATGTTTGTTGCTGAATTGACCTTAACTTGATTATTGTGCATGCAATGAGACCTCAGTTGCACAAGATCAGTAAAAAGGCCATTAACAAGGTAATCTTCTGCGCATGTCTATTCAGCCATGAATGAGTCCGAAATTTTATTGCCAATGACTCCAAAACTCTAGATTTTAGCGAAATTTCTTTTAGTTTCAAATTAAGCATGTAAATTTACACCTAGTTATAACTTTTCGAGAAATTTTTACTTGATACTTAGCATGGAGCTTAAAAAAATAAATTACCAAGACAAAATGTTACCTACTAAATATTAGGTTGGTGCAAAAATAATGACGTAATAATGTCTATTTTTGACGTTAAAAAATACGTCAAAAAACGACATTAGTACGTCATTGTTTTTGCACCAACCTAATATATACCAATTATAAGCTAATTAAGCCTAACAACCATTCCTTCTGCTTATAGAGATGGCCATTGGGATTAACCTTAATTTTAAGACCAGGCACTTTTTTTTTTTTTTTTTTTTTTTTTTTTTTTTTCTCAAGCATCATTGTTTTAGTAAATCAATACTTAAATGATGTAAAAATTCATTATATTAGGTTGGTGCAAAAAATATCGTTTTCTCACATAGTAACATATGTGAGAAAACGACATTATTTTTGCACCAACCTAATATTTCTGCTCAGTTTCATTCATTTTTCTTTGTGTTTGAGTTAGTTTTCTCAAAGCTTATCAAAGTTATTAAATGTTAGAATAGTGCTTTAAGACGTAAATGCAGTAAAATTCTAATGGTTACTTAATAGGAACATTTAATAATTTTTTACATTCCCTTATTTTAATGATGTTCTATGAAATATTTTTATATATAAATACATACTTTCAAAACTGCTTTTCTTTTGTCTTCAGTTGTACCTTTTATATCAGGAAAAATAATTTTTTATACTAATATTAATTTAAGATTTAAAATAATGCAGATTCCTTTTATTATTCAAAATTATAAATATTAACCTTTTAAGAAAATGTCTTTTATTATTCCTTTTTTTTTTTTTTTAATATAAAACAAATTAAATACCATTTTAAACAGTAAAAATCTCAGCCTTTTCTTTAATCAAAAATTATTTATACATTTTTTTTCAGTATTTTTCTTTGTATATCAAACTTTTATTTTGTATTTTTGTATGTAAAACTATAAAAAAAAAAAATTGTGCATCTTTTTGTTTTATTTAAACTATTTTATTTGTATTTTATTTATATTGTCATTTTTGTATAAATCCTTTTGTGTCCAGAGTGCAAAAACAAATTTTGCTAAGAAAATGTTTTCTCCAGTAAAGGAAGAAATGCTGAAATTAAAAATGGCTATAAAAATTTAAATGTACCAACAATTTATAATCTTGTAAGGTTGTTGTTGCTTGCTTTTGAAACACCTGTTTCATTTAGTACCTGCATACATTGTTCTAAGCTAAACATGTTAGCACCTGTTTAATATACATGTGCTGCTCCCTCGCACTGTCCTTTTCTTTCTTTCTTTCTTTCTCTCTCTCAAAAAAGAAATTGACAAATTATAGCATATGACCTATGGATACAAGATTAAAAAACATAGCTAAGCATAAAAATTTAATTTTACCTTAATATGCTAAAACCAATTTCAGTTGATGTGGTCGTCATTTTAAGCTTGAAGAAACACCACTGTTGTTGTGTGTGGATGGGTGAGAAAGGAATAGTTGGTGTTATGTCTGGTCTGTGAGGCAGATCCATGTGAGGGAAGAAGCAATAAAAATCTTTATCAAGTGCCACAATCCAATGGTTGATGATTCTCACACTGAGGTCATTAATGTTCACTGGGTTTTAAATTTAGTCCAGTTCAGAAAACACTATTCATTATCAAACCCTTATGAAGGCTGCAAGAGCAGCTGAAAATTTTGATTCCCCCCCCCCCCAAAAAAAATTTATTTTGCTCCCACATGTCAACTAAAAAGTAAAATTAAGAAACATCAAAAATATACATAGTCATCTATAAATAATATTAATCTCAAAAGAAGTGTTGAGGAGGCTTGAGCATTTTTTCTTGTTAAACCCACTTTAAACCATGACCATGTGTCACACTTAGTAGCAATGTGGACATACTGAAAAATATACTTAAGTTCTTATAGAAGATGACTGATGTGCCTGCATCAGGACTTTTGTCCTGGATTAAAGTGTAGTATCTGTGCACTCTGAAAAGTGTTATACACAAAATGTATATGGATGCACAGGACATTATTTTTTTATAAATATATCTACACAATAAAAAAAAAAAGAAAAAATAGAATTTAAGTAAATTCTATGTTGGAAAATCGTGTTTCATTTATGCTTCTAAGTCAGTGTCCTATAATCAGACTTGGCTGTATGAAGTATCTTATTTTGAATGATGTTTATTCACAGATGTTAAGGATGAAACCTTTTGATTTCTGACAGTGGAAGGAATTGTTTTACCAAATAATATGAATGCAGTAGACTCTAGCCCTTTTATGAAAAGAGCAAATTTTAAGAAACTTTGCATAAAACAATCCTGAAAGTCTTTTCTACAAATGGGCATTGGAATTCCTTTAAAGTATATGAGTTTTGGCCAATACATCCACACGCAGCAATCACATTTGAGAAAGGAAATTTGTATATTAGAAAAAAAGATCATTAAATATAATACACAAAATATCTATTGTTTTTAACAATACATGTTTAAAAGGATTTTTATCTGCATGTTTGTTTAATGTGAAACATTTCTGACACTGGCATGAACATTAATTCTCTACTGACAACTATCAATTCTTTGCATTAGCACAGGAGTTCCATCCTCTGAACTACACCTTGCATTACACACACAAAAAAAAAGAAAACAAAATAGTCAGAGTATTCTCTGATGATTGTAATTGCTAGCAAGAAAGCATGTCTTTTTTTTGTTCTTATCTACATTGTCCAGACATACTAAAATTATTTCACATCTTTAGTCCATGTTTTACAGGGCATCTTTTAAGTCTCTCTATGGCAAATTCTATACATTATAATCAGTGGTGTGCTTAAACCATTTTTAATCATTTCATTCCAAGTAAGGCAATAAAGCCACTAAGATGCACGGGGAGGTTACTGAGTATGAAATAATAAGAGAAAAACAGAACAGGAATTCAGAAGCCAAAAGATAACTGACATTGCATTTAAATTTTTGGAAAGCAAGAGCCCAGAAGAGAGTTCCACAAATGAGCTGTGAGAGAAGAAACTGTTTACATACAACTTGGTTACATCAAGCCATTTCAACTGTAAAATGATGAGACCTTACTGCCAATCTAGTACTGCACTTAAATTCATAAAGTTGAAATGCCAAAGAGGAAACCTCATGATAACAATTACTATGAAAAGGCACATGGAAGCTGCATTACCTTGGTGAGAAAGCGACTGAAATCAAGATTCCAGGTCAGGACCATTGCAAATACTTTGGATTTTATTAAGAATCTCTAGATAAGCACCAGACCAGACGTGACAGCTATGTTCAATGCATAGACAAATGATAAATTTATAAATGTTTAAGATAGATTATAGCGAGAAAGATTTTCTAGCATAACACAGCAAGCCAACTTTCCTAGTAGCAGATTCTATATAAACATTCCACTTCATGTCAGTGGAAAATGTAACTTAAGTATTCGATCCTGACCAGGCATCTCGACTTCACTTTGTTGCCAACATGACATGGCTTCTCTCTGTCCTTTTTACAAATATTTTCATGGCAAATGCTCTGCTGATTAGCTTTTTTCTTTTCTTTTTTTTCCTTTTTTCTTTTTTTTCTTCTTTTTTCTTCTCTTTTCCTTTTTTTCTTCTCTTTTCCTTTTTTTCTTCTCTTTTCCTTTTTTTCTTCTCTTTTCCTTTTTTTCTTCTCTTTTCCTTTTTTTCTTCTCTTTTCCTTTTTTTCTTCTCTTTTCCTTTTTTTCTTCTCTTTTCCTTTTTTTCTTCTCTTTTCCTTTTTTTCTTCTCTTTTCCTTTTTTTCTTCTCTTTTCCTTTTTTTCTTCTCTTTTCCTTTTTTTCTTCTCTTTTCCTTTTTTTCTTCTCTTTTCCTTTTTTTCTTCTCTTTTCCTTTTTTTCTTCTCTTTTCCTTTTTTTCTTCTCTTTTCCTTTTTTTCTTCTCTTTTCCTTTTTTTCTTCTCTTTTCCTTTTTTTCTTCTCTTTTCCTTTTTTTCTTCTCTTTTCCTTTTTTTCTTCTCTTTTCCTTTTTTTCTTCTCTTTTCCTTTTTTTCTTCTCTTTTCCTTTTTTTCTTCTCTTTTCCTTTTTTTCTTCTCTTTTCCTTTTTTTCTTCTCTTTTCCTTTTTTTCTTCTCTTTTCCTTTTTTTCTTCTCTTTTCCTTTTTTTCTTCTCTTTTCCTTTTTTTCTTCTCTTTTCCTTTTTTTCTTCTCTTTTCCTTTTTTTCTTCTCTTTTCCTTTTTTTCTTCTCTTTTCCTTTTTTTCTTCTCTTTTCCTTTTTTTCTTCTCTTTTCCTTTTTTTCTTCTCTTTTCCTTTTTTTCTTCTCTTTTCCTTTTCCAGGTGCCCCAACTACATGAATTTAAGTGTGCCACTAGATTGATAACTAGGCCCTCACCGTTTTACTGTTGAACTAGCCACTTCTACTTGAGCAGTTTCTTTTCTGGCACTACCCACCTGTGGAAGTATTTTCCATTTACTTGCTTCTCTGATAACCACAATCTTCAAAAATGTAAATGCAACATCAATAGCCATTTTCCATCTTCTTGAACCCTTTCTTTTTCTGCAATCCTCCCCTGTTTTCGGTTTTTCTCATTCTTTTCCACTTCCGCTCCAAATAACCTTCAATTTTTAGTGATATTATTGCCTTGCCTGGGGTGAAATGCTTAAAGAAAAAAAAAATGGTTGTAGGTATGTCATATGGCCTGTTTTGCCAAATCATCTGCAATGGAAACAAAAATTTCTTCAGATCTACAACCCTTTTTCTTTTTTCTTTTTTTTTTTTTATCATGGGTGGCTGTAATGGATAGCAGGACAGACTGGGTTTTATAGCCTTGGATGGCAACTGGTCTACCACAGGAAGAAATGACAAACTACTGTGGGAAAAAATTTGCCTTGTCAGTCATGAATCGAAAGATACATAATTGCCTAAGCGTGTATCGTGCATGGCACATAACTGATATTGTTAGACCCCAACCCCTCATTTAAATTCCAATAAAAATACATGAATTAAAGCAGGCTCTATGATCTTACTATGCTAACTGTAGAAAGAGGTGAATATTTCACATCAGGAACAAATTTGAAACAATGAAAACCAGAAGAGATGTAATTATCACCTTCCCCATAATTTAATTGAAGGCTTAAACTTGTATTTTTGAGCAGATCATATGATAAAGGCATTAAAAAGATGCATGTCATTGTCAGATAGGCTTAGCCATATTATGTTCGAACACCAGTTCTTGATAAGTTAAGCATTATCTAGCTTGGTCAGTACCTAGATGGATAATCTCTTGGGAATACCATGTGCTGTAAGCTTGGGTTATGGATGGTGTAATGGAAATCAAAGAGTGGAGTTCCAATTCCAGTTGGGTTTGTTATATTCATTTACATGCAAATACCTTTGGGAGAAGTATGAATCCACCTCCTCTTCCCCCCCAGCTATGGGTTAATTAGTAGAACTTGTATAAGTAAATTATTATTATCACCCAAAAAATTCTTAGAATCTAAAAATATTTTCTGGCTTTAAGTAACCTACAAAAAGTTGATAAAAAAAAAAAAAGCACAATTGTGTTTGATGTTTAAACAGGGTCGTAATTTCAAAGCTCTTCATAAAAAGTATTTTTTATAGGTACACCTCTCGATTATAATATATCCTAATGCTGTAAACAAATTTGATGTTACTTTTCAGGTCACCCTGTCCATGGTTGCTTTGATATGCTTTGTGCTGACAACAAAATTATGAGCTTTTAAAATTACCTCTGGATTCAAAAGGATTAAATTCATTCAGTTTCATATTAAAAATGTTTTTGTTTTTGTTTGTTTTTTTTTTTTTTTTGTTTTTTAATTTGAAAAAATGTTATGATGGTTTCTAGGGTGGACAAAGATCGCAGTGGTCAGGTTACCGCAAAGGAATTACAAGATGCTTTGTCAAATGGTAAGTTTGGAGGAAGGCAACACTCTTCATCACACTGTGCATCCTTGTAGATATCACATGACAAAGACTTCCTGTCATATTTCTATGCAAGAAATTCCTCACCCAGTTAGTATGTGCTTTTTTTTTTTTTTTTTTTTTTTTTTTTTTTTTTTTTTCCTGCTATAGGAAATCCTACCAGAATATTGATGGCTTTTTTTTTTTCTTTTTCTTTTTTTTAAGTAAGGGACAGTTTAATTTCATGGGCAGGTTATGTGATTATGTGAAAGGCACAGTGGAGTAATGGATAGCAGCTCAAATTGAAGAATCAGCTGAGTTTGAATTCCAGTTGAGTTCATTTTACTTAATACCCTTGGGAAAGGTATGACTCCATCTCCCAAGCTATGGGTAAATGGCAGGATAGACTAGGTCCTACAGCCTTGGGTGGTAACCAGACTAGGAGAAGGAAAAACTCTGAATCCAAAACCAGCCTGGAAAGGGTTGGTCTGTGGCAATATGTGATGACCCTACAATCCTAGAGTTACAGGTTTTAAAAAAAAATAAATAATGGGGAAAGCAAGCATAATTTGGCACTCACGGGACATATTAAAAGCAAATGGAACAGAGAAAAGCAATGAATAACCTACAAAATGAGCTTGTTTGTGCTACAAAAGCCAGAAAGTTGTGAAGAGCTATGATCACCCACATCCTCATGGGACATGGCATATTCAACATCATAAGGAAGGGAACTTTGACAAAATGTTCAAATAACAACTGAGGCAGGTTTGATCCACTTAACATTTAAGCTCTTGGCATGAACCATCTCTCCTCCCCCTCCTAAAAAAAAAACTCGGCTCTGTTAAATAGTAGGGTAAACTGAGCTCTTTAGCCTCTGCAGAGTAACTGGTCTTGGAGAAGGATGACTCTAAATTAGAAATTGTGCAGCTGGCAGAATGGAATCGCTCTTCTATCTTTCCTAAGAACAATTATGACACTACATAGTTTAGATATTTAACTAAAAGCTGTGGCAATCCATGACTGCTTGCCTATTTTCTGAACAGGCATAACTTTTTCTTTTTTTCTTTTTTTCTTTTTTTCTTTTTTCTTTTTTCTTTTTCTTTTTCTTTTTCTTTTTCTTTTTCTTTTTTCTTTTTCTTTTTCTTTTTCTTTTTTTCTTTTTCTTTTTCTTTTTTTCTTTTTCTTTTTCTCTTTTTCTTTTTCTTTTTTTTTTCTTTTTCTTTTTCTTTTTTTTTTCTTTTTCTTTTTCTTTTTTTTTTCTTTTTCTTTTTTTCTTTTTCTTTTTCTTTTTTTCTTTTTCTTTTTCTTTTTTTCTTTTCTTTTTCTTTTTCTTTTTTCTAAAGAAAAATTTTAGTGTCTGAATAGATATTTTAAATTTCACATATTTTCTCTGTATGTAGAATAATTGGTTTATTTACTTAACAGAAATATATTTTTAAAAATTTCTATATTTATGGAGGAACTGTGCTCCATATTGGGAGTTGGTGCTTATGGATGTAGACAGTGTTGTTATAAGTGACTCAGTTTTACACCTTTGCTGTGAGGTCTCTTGTGGCTGAATAGCCAGTATAAAATGACTGCAAGTTCAATCCCTAACAAGTCTTATTTTCTTTAATAAGACTTTCAATTGCCCAGGCCGGCACATATCAAATTCACTATACAAAAAAAAAAAACGGGATATCTACTCCATGATGTTTGAATAGTTTTATTTCTGTTCAGCCTTTTATGTTTACTGTTTAATTCAGTAATGTTTTTGTTTTTTTTGTTTTTTTTTTTTTTGTTTTTTTTTTTTTCTCCACTTTAAGATTTTGTATCTACAAAAAAAAAAAAAAAATTGACTATGCCCACTTTTAATTAGAAATTTTACGGTAGTTCAAGCAAAGTAAATTGAATATTATGTATCAAAATTGCAAATTTTTAAGTGTCTTCCATCCTCTTCCTCCTCTTAAGCAAAACTTCAAAAATTGAACTTTGATAGTGTGAGTGGATATAATTATTCAATACAAACTTGTATGTATGTATGTACTGTTTTTTGTTTTTTATTACCAACAGTTTGACTAAGTTGTTGTCTTCCTGGTGTTTTTTTTTTTTTTTTTTTTTTTTTTTTTCTCCTCCCTTGTGTTTTTTCCTTTACTTTTTTTTTTTTTCTTTACTTTTTTCTATCTTCATCTTCAGCTGCTCCAGCTTCTTGCTCAAAATAACAGTATACCTGTTCCCATGCTTGGATTCATTCAGCATTAATCTTAGACATTTAATCATTTTAGTCTTTGTTTCATTGAGCTTGATATGGGAGGTGGGATTTCTCCTGCAGATTAGGTGAACCAAATCACTACAATGGATAAACTTAAAAACTAACTAGCATCCAACAATTTAACTACATTGAAGCAAAGAAAATACTTCTGTGATTTAAATTCTGCATACGAGGGGGGGTATATATATATATATATATATATATATATATATATAATTTTAGAATTCACCTATTTAAACTTCTATCTAACAGCTCTACTTACCTACATACATTGATGAAATCATCTTGCTTTATTCCCAAGATTTTTAAAACATAGCTAAACTCAATAAGGTTGAGCCAACCCTTGAATTCACACGTGATTATGTAGCCCTAGTGAAGTAGAGGATTATATTGAGGACAAATTCAGATTTATACACTATCCATACCATTTCATCTTAAACACAAATGAACAAGCTCACAAAATCCATAAAAACAAATACTTCCAACAAAAATTCATAACCCTACCCTTCAACAATTTAACTAAACCCAAAAATGAGTTAGCCATCCTTGGCACGAGTATTGTCACCATCACCACCAAGACTATCAGAAATATAATCAGGATAAAAAATAAAATACCAACCTATTCATATGCCTATTTATCAAATCAAATGTCTACAGTGTGGTTACATGTACATTGTGGAGACCTCACACGATCTAAAAACTTGCATCCAGGAACACAAAAGAGACTTTCAATTAGATAGACATTCAAGCTCTCTTCATCTTACACTGCAATGATGTGAGATATGACTTTAATTTCACTAATGCTAGGCTTATTAAAAAAGAACATAATCCTTTTAAAGAGAAAATATTATGAAAATATTTATAGCAATCCTCCCAACTATTAGCATGTTTTAAAAAAAAAAAAAAAAAAAAAAAACTACATTATTCATGAATCTAACTAATATCTGTCTAATACATAAAAATCAATGAAGATGTATACAAAATACGCACCAGATATGCTTTAATGAAAAATTGAAACAAAATAAAATTTTTTTAAATATCCTACTGCATCTCACTCACTCTTACACACTTTGTTGAGAATGTTTGCCACACATATTTTTTATCCTGATCTCTGACGAAGCATTAATAAAGTGAAAGATGTTAGATTAAGATCTGTTTCCTACTTGTTCTTTGTCCTATCACACACACACACATATATATATATATATATATATATATATATATATATATATATGTATATATATATATGTGTAAACTTCAAAAATCATGAGGTCAGTTGAATCCGCTATCTTAGTTTTAACCTTACAGTATCTTCAGGCAATTTTTAACATATGACCTCTTAACAACTTTTTTTTTTTTTTTTTTTTTTTTTTTTTAACTGATGAACACTACATAATTTTCAAAAATAAATAAACAAACGCATGGCATTGGGTTTCATGGAAAGGGAGGAGGAGGATGTGAAGAAGAGGGAAGAGAAAAAAGGCAAAAGTGTTATGAATTTATCGGTGTGGGGTTAATTGAAATTGTACTTTTTTTTTTTTTTTTTTTCCCCCTCATTGAGGCATATATGCTGTATGGTATTGATAATTATTATTATTAAGCTTAACGTGGTCTGGTATGTGGTCATAAATATGGAGCAATTAGTCATTCTCATTACAATAATGGTTTACAAAACTTGCTTGCTGACTACTACTACTGAACAAGAGTTGTAAACACAGTGATTGTATTATTTGTGTGTTACAATGAAAAAAAACTTCTTTTTTTTCTTTTTCTTTTTTTTTTTTTTTTTTTTTTTTTTTTTTTTTTATTATTAGTAAGATCAATAAGTGTCAATTTTCCAATAAGTTAGAATGGATGTTTTTGTAACAATTTAAAAAAATTTTTTTTTTTTTTTTTTTTTTTTTTTTTTTGCTTGCTTCATTAGTTCATGAACACCACCAACTTGGATCAAAGTAGGATAGATAGTTTCAGATACTCCTGATTTAAAAGAAAACATTGGGTGGCAACTGCTGTTTTGTGAGGCAGGACAAGGATTAATCTTACACAAAGCAAAGTGGGTCCTTCCTGACAGTGGATTTCTCATAATGATTTGGGGCAAGTTTTTGCAAAACTGAAAGCTCTTCCTGAGTCCCAATTACAACACCAATGGTAGTCCTAGTACAGTGTTTTTTTTTATTGAGACACCATATCAACGAAGGTTGCCATTCAAAGCTTGAAACCTCATGTTGGCTATTTACTCCTACAAAAAACTTATCCACACCTCACCAGGTTATGTTTTTTGTCATTTGGGGTGACATGCTGCCCTCCTCACCAGCAGTAAACCAAGTGAGGAAGTTGGTTTAGACACCAACCACTCATCCATGTGGCAGGTTGTACTGAATTCAGTGTTGCCAGTCGCAGATTTAAGCATGACCTATTGTCCATTAGCATTTTCTGTTTTTTGTTTTACTTCAAATCACCCAATACAAAACGTAAGGTCCACTCGAGGTAGAGGTTTCTGAGTGAGATTCTTGTAAGGGAAATGCAGGAGAAAGTAAGAAATGCATATTATGAGGATTATATAGAATAGATATCTGTTAACCGTGTGTAGAAATATTCTTAATATAAATATCACAGTGCTTCATCTACAACAACATAATCGCCTGTAAACTGTTCTAAGTCACTAGAGATTTTGACCTCAATTTGTAAGCATATTTTAAGTTTTTTATTTTTAGCATAACTACTTTTATAATTGTTACTCTTACATACTTTTTCTTAGTTTTATGTATTTAATACATGAGATTTACAAAAAAAAAAAAAATCTTAAGTAGGATTAAATTGGTTATTTCAGCTGATAATTGCCAGTGATATTAGTTGTGATAATTTTACTCATTTATTTGAGCCCTCAAAAAATATACAAGGTCTGCCTGAAAAGTAATGGGGCTGGGTGTGCTGTGTAAGCTATGGACGAAAGAGGGATAAGCAGATAGTGTTCTTATCTAACATGATATCTTGGGAATATATAACTGTAATCTTAGCTTTCTGCAACCATTGCATTCAACATGCAAAAGTTGTAGTAAGGCAAATTGTGGCAGCTTCACCACAACAATGTACCTGCTCACAATGCCCTGAGCATCCAGCAGTTCCTGGCCAGGAAGAACCTTACCATACTGGAACAACCTCCCTATTCACATGATTTTGCTCCATGTGACTTTCTCCAAGGTCAAGGGAACCCATTTTAAAGGCATGGGGAGGGCCATCAAGAGGAATGTTGTGATAATGCTAAAGGACATCCAAAAAAATCCTTCCAACAGTCCATAAAAGCATGGCAGAGAAGAGTTAAAGAAAAAAAAAAAATGCATTACTCAAGGGGAGATTACTTTGAAGGGGAAACTATGACGTTTGTTTGAAATTTAAATAAATTGTTTTTCACACCAGTTCTGTTACTTTTCAGACATGCATATAAGTAGTTTTGCAGTAGCATTGTATTCATAAAATATCAAACTTTTTTACTCTGCATTTTCTTAATGTTTATCCATATTGGCAAAAATGATTGCATATATGAAATCGGCTTTTAAAAACTATCCAAATTGACATTTTGTCAAGTCCTTATTACTTATTAGGTTGTTTTCTTTTATAGTTTTCAAATTATTATTGATATAGTCTGATTTAAATTATTAAAAAAAATATATTGGTGCCTGTGACAAACTTAGATACCGCAAAATATCAGAAATCATGTCCTTATATTTGAGCAGGATGTTCTACATTTCTGTTTGGTAAATCTAGCATTTCTATGTATGATGTAATTTTAATTATCTATCCACTGGACCAGTGTTTCACAACCTTTTTAAACATTGCCACCCCTAGGAGCAAATGAAAATATCACAGGACACTTAGCAAATTAAAGGGTCTACATTTAAATGCTATGAAATAAGTCTTTTAAATAAATAAATATATATATATATATATATATATATATATATATATATATATATATATATATACACACAGATGTGAACTTACGTTATTTTAATGTTTCTATTCAATTATTTGTGCAAGCTATTTAGTATGAAACCTATGCCTCGGGTTTGTTTTTGTTTTTGTTTTTTTATTACTATTTTGCAGCAAACTTAAGAGGATTGTGCAACACACTAGTGTGCCACATGATGGTTGGGAATCCCTGCACTAAACAGTAAGAGGGTAGGTTGCAATCGAATCTTGGTGACTGAAACAACACGGAATAAGAGGAATTGAATTCTCCTATACAGCAATGAATGTTAAACAATTTCCTCACAAATGAAAAAGATTTATTGACACAACAGATAGGGTTCTACCAACAAAAGTGAAGACCATGAACAGAACATGTGAAATCTTAAGAATAAACAGGGGAAAAAAAAAACTCTTTTGTAAAGAAAGAGATGAAATTTTTGGGACATATAATATGGAAAGAGAGCCTAGAGAATCTAACACTCACAAGTTATATTGAAAATAAGAGGTGGGGCAATACTGTGAAATCTACTTAACAAGTTTGAGTGAATAGATGTTTGAACAGAAATGGAATAAGTTAAAAAATTACTTGAGCAACAAGACACAGTTGTGGCGATCCATTATCTTGCATGTCCTTAAAATAAACTTGGCATATAAAAGTTTTTCTTCATTTAGCGTTAAATGCATTTGGGACCAGCATGACTGCAGGAGTTACCAGAAGCTTGTCTTTAACAGCCAATTGCTTTTGGGACTCCACTCCAAATTTTCTGCCCATATTTACTTCTTCAGCTTTTTTCATGTTTGGATATGGGCACAAAGCAGCAGCATTTTTTTTTTCCTTTCCCTAGATGGGCTTCCTTCCCAGGATGAGGAACTTCATCTACCTGAAGCAGCTGGTTAGGGGGCACCAGAAGTGCCCCTTCTCTGGCTTGGAACTAGAGTTAGTGTTGAGAGGCTATGGCAACCTTTGTAGGGATTATGTAGGTCAATTTATTTACAATTGTCTTACATAATCCCTATAAATAACACTGAGATTAAATGTAGACACAGAAAAAAAATTTATATGGTTCACCCCGCCCCCGTCCAATGTTAACATCAGGCAGTATTTCCTAAAGTTAATCAATAAGCACTTCCAAAAAAATAACACTCTAAGTAAGATTTCCAATAGGAAAACAATTAAGATTAGCTACTCTTGTACTAACAACATGTATAAAATTTTAAGGAAATACTATGAGGCCAACAACAAACTTGGTATTGAACCCTCCTGTAGTTGTAGATCTAAAGGTAATTGTCCAGTAGAGGGCAAATGTAAATCTACCAGGTTTATATATCAAGCAACTCTTTCCCTAAAAGGAAATATGGAAAGCAAAAAAAAAAACGTTTACATTGGAATTTCCACAGGGGAGTGGAAGCAAAGATTTTATACCTATAAGCACTCCTTCTCTAACCCTAAACGGCTCTTTCAAAAAAAAAACTTGGAATTAAAGGACAAAAATTTAAACCCACAAATAGTTTGGAAAATTTTAAGCTTTGCAAAAACTCCCAACAGCATCAGATGTAGGTGTAATTTATGCTTAGAAGAAAAAATTAAAATAAAATACAATAATGAAAGCCAACTATTGAATCAGAGGAATGAATTAGTGTTTAAATGTTAACATAAAAACAAATTAAAATTCCCATAATATAATTTCACCTTAATTAGCTACTCTAAATCACCCCCTCAACTCCCCCCCTCTATATCTTCAAATGTCAACATAACAAATTTAAATTTCTATAATGTAATTTTGCTTTTTCAGCTAACTTAAGTCCTTCCCCCACTCCCACCTCCTCTAAAACTTTTTTTTTATGCTATATTAATTATAATTTATAATCTTTCCTCGACTTAGAATTTCTCCCCAATTCTCTTTCCATTAATCCCTTATGTCCTCATCACAATATATGTTTTTTAAAATTAATTTTAAATACATTTTTAATTTTAAATTTAAATTTCTTTCCTATTTCCAATGCCCCCAATTTGCCTTGATAGGGCTAATATTTTGTGATTTATTTATTACACCTTCTCCCCTTTTAAGATAAATAGTTACCACCCACCTTGATGCCTGTCTGGTGCCTATCGTCTGACTTAAACAGTGAAAAGCATGAACACTATATTTGGCAAGTTAAATTTTATGTTAACCCTTTAGCTTCTAATATCGCCTCCTTACAGTTAACTGACTTCCCTCTACAGACGTGAACTTCATTCTCCATCAAGGTTGAAAAAACAGATGATCATTTTCATTGTCTGCTGAAATATATGGGGTAAAAAAAAACTTTATTATTCATACATGTGTAGTAAGGTAAAAAAAAAAAAAAAATCCTTTGGTATATAATCCAAGTGGATCCTAGTAATATAAAGACATTAGAACTGATCCACAAAACAGCTTGATGTATTTTAATTATATATAAAGTAGATACTGATGTCATCAACTATTGGTGTTGACCTCAGTCTCCACACATGTATTGTGTGTTTGGTGTTTGGACACTGAGTGACTGGAGATTTTATAAAATTTACTTTCAATAATTCTTCCCTAAATCAATAGCTAGAATTGCTTCATTAATTTTTTTTTTTTTTTTTTTTTTCTCCTCATAATAATTGTGTTCAATTCTTAGGGTGGGTAGTTCAGACACAGTTGAAATAGGGTGAGCAATAACCAAGTAGTACTGAAAAGGAACTTGACAGTTGAAAGGGAACACTGCCCTTGTTGATTAATAAAGAGTTCAGTTTGAAATATTCTGAAAGTTACCTCGATTGACAAACACCTGGAGAGCACAACAACTGAAACATAACAAAGATATGGACATTAATCTCACCGTAAATAGATCCTCAACCCAGAAATTCAGGCAGAAAAAAATGTCTTGCAAAATATCTTCACCAGTTCCAAGTTGTTGACGAAACACAAATAGAATATGTTCTTATTCTAAAACAGTCATT
This sequence comes from Acanthosepion lycidas, assembly GCA_963932145.1. NCBI lineage: Eukaryota > Metazoa > Mollusca > Cephalopoda > Sepiida > Sepiidae > Acanthosepion > Acanthosepion lycidas. The sequence goes on from OZ010592.1 coordinate 17,953,969, forward strand.
TTATTATTTTTTTTTCTTTTGATATGCATAAGATTAAAAAGCAATGTCTTTTGTTTTGTGTATCAATCCTTGAGTATCTACTTATTAGATATGCAATGAATAATCTACCTGCAGGTTAATACAGTGAGGAGAAAGTTAAGTAACTTTTACAAATCCCTTCCAAATAGAATTTTTTGCTTTAAGATTTTTGCCTAACAATTTTAGTATTTGGCAAAATTTGTGAGAAGGCATTTTCAAAGATAAAACCTGATAAATCTACATTTAAGTCAGTTTGAAATGATCGGCATTTAAAATCAATTTTGATAAGAGGCACACATTTTTCACTATAGTTTGACTAATTTTTGTCTTGCAGAAAATTAACTGTATCATTCTCATTGATTCTTTGTTTTTAGTACAACCACTAAAAGAGTTGCATTTATAATCCAAAGGCTTTTCTGAGTTTCATGAATACATTATTTTGTCTTTGCTTGCAAGTCCGCAAAACACTGCCTATCTAGGCCTCCTTTCCAAAATGTTAGCCAACTTCTGTATTGGATTATTTTTTTGCTTTTTCTCTCACTGTTCTCAAAACACTTGCCAATCTTACTTTTTTTTTTTTTTTTTTTTTTTTTTTTGTCCACCTATAATTAGGCAAAAATCTGAGTGAATAACATTTCAGTGCCCACCCAAAATCTGTGTGCACATACTTAAATTGACCAACAAAAAATTCCTACTGCGTTGATGCAAATATTTCCAGCACTCTGTTTTGCAAAATTTTAGGGGAATCTTAGAAATGTCTGAAGTTTACTCAGCTCTTTATTATTTGTGCAGTCAGTCAGCTTTAAGAAAATGACTTCCAAAGGAACTTATTTAAAAAAAAAAAAAAAAAGTCTGTTAGTATTTAAACACTTGCTTTTCTCTTTTGGCTGAAAGTCATTTTAGATTCAAATACTTGTGAGCAATCACAAATAGATTTAATACAAAAATCTGTGCTAGACCTAGGACAACTTTCAACAGCTCAACCTAAATGGAATTTACTGAAAGTGCAGAGTTCTCTGTTTGGGATTCTAAGTAAATTCTTTACAATCAATTGCTAGAATCTGGTTAAATTTTTATTATACTAAATTTGTTTTGCTTAAGGTATATATTGGAAAGGAAAATACCATTTATTCTTTCTTGTCAAGAAAATTGAGTGGAGAATTTGTGGCATGACAACACCTGCTCTAATGTTCAAAATGTGATTCATCAGGTCTTCTTGGGTAAGACGACAAACTATGTCCAACAGCAAGTCCTCTGATCAAGAGGTTTTGAGCAGCATGGAACCACCTCTTAATTGCTGGTGTTCCCACATATGCAATCATGTGACAAAGATTTCTTATCATATGGGAGGTCTCAAAAAAAATTTTTACATTCTAAAAATATTTTCTGTTTTTAAATAACCATCAAAAGGTTGATAAGCCATTTAATAAAAAAAAAATCAATCATTCTTATGGAGAGTTATACAGAAAGCAAATATCTGTTTAGTTTTCACCTGCAGTGTTTTCTATTAATGAACAAAACTTTTTGTACAAAATAAGAAAATATAATCCACCTGAGTACGTATTATTAGAATGGTGCAAAAATAATGTCGTTTTCTCACATAGTAACATGTGAGAAAACAACATTATTTTTGCACCAACCTAATAATATACAAATATGATACATATGGTTTGCTGAACATTGATTACCCATCCCTGAGAACCTTGGGAATAGACTTCCTTTCTTCAATTCTGACCCGGTTACTGACCTCATTTTTGGATCTAATCCAGTTAGGCAAAAGGGTGGAAGAACTGAAAGCTTCAGAATACTATTGTGGATAAATGCACTTCAGGCCCGCAGACACCATTCCCAATGCCATAGTTCTCCTACATCTAGAAAATACTGCTAACCATATTGAACTCTGTCAATTCTTCTCAAACTGAATTCATAGGCTTCAACCAGCAAGGCTCAATACAAACAGTCTTGGACAAATCGATAAAGTCTGTCAAATATTTATATACCTAGGAAGTGAGATAAATTTTATTGAAAATGATGTGAAAATTTGCATAGCTAAAGCCTGGGCTGCCTTGAATAAAATGGGTGTAAATTTGATCTAGCGGACAACCTCAAATGGACATTCTTTTGAGACACTGTAGAGGCAGTTTTAATGTATGCCTAAAAACCTAGAGTCTAAGCATGATGGAACCTAGACTCAGATGCTGAGAGCTACACTTAACATCTCTTGGAAACAACATAAAACTAAATCACAGCTCTATGAGCCTATCTCTGATATTTCTACAATCTTATGTGAACACAGAATGCGTTTTGCAGGACTGCTGGTAAACAAAACAAGAACTTGTTAGTGATTTACTGCACTGATAGACTCCCAAATAAGGCCAGTATTCTGTTCCGAAGCTATCAATGGTTGTACTGGAACAAAGTCCTTACTTAGTGGGCAGATAGATTGCTAAGGAATGTCTATTGAGAGATGATCTCTCGGTCAGAGCACCCATTCCCCAGCAGCCTGGCCACTTATAATGACTGGAATTCTTAATAAAAGGAATTGTGTCAGGTGAATTTTCTGCAGGCAGAGATAAGGCAAAAGTGATGTGCAATTTTTAGTAAAAGTGGATTGCTGAACTATACTCTGACTAAAATATGTAACCACTCATGTTCCACTCGCATTGCTAGGAGGCTTGACACGAGGGGATTTAATTCAATGATAAACTGCTTTCAAATAATTTTAATTTAATCTTAGAGTATAAAAACATTTCAACTTTTCTCCTGAATGGTCAGTTTTGTGAATATTTTCTCAGATTATATATATATATATATATATATATATATATATATATAATACACACACACACACACACACTCAGTAATATTAGTATATTACATACACACAAACATGTATCTCCCAGTAGGCAATGACTGGCTACAAATTCTAGTTTCATGCGTTTTTCAGCAAGTGGCTGTAGCTTCTAGAATGGGTACCCTATATGCTACCAGGTGAATTCAATGTGACAGGCAAATCTATCTCATATACTGCACTCAACAAAATTACATTTCAAACTAGTCACAACACATTGAATTGCATCTAGACATGTGCTTCTGTTGTTAATATTTGAACTCTCACATTGTGCGCCATCATAGAACTGCATCATGAATTTACAACCTGCATATACTATTCTGCAGCTATTATCATCGCATAACAATCTGTTATGTCAACATAACAGAATATCATCTTCAATGGTGAATATCTTTGTTAAAATGTCTGTATAACCACTTTGAAGATGGCTCATGTGAGGCAAAAACTTAGATCAAGGACCAGATTAATAAAAAAAAAAATATCCAAATGTTGAACAATTTTTGTCTTTTTCACTCGAAATTAAAGCAAATGTACAAAGATTAGAACAGCTCATGATCAGACATAAGACATTCATTGTCTGTTAAATTTAACAATATATATATATATATATATATATATAATGACAATTGGAAAAAAAAAATCTTGGATTTTGCCGACGCGTTTTGTCTTCCTACTTTTACAAAACAAAAATGAAACCAAGATGTCTTTGTTGTTATAGTTACATTAAAAAAAATCCAAATTAAAAAATACATGCTTCTAAGCCTTTTTCTGGTTAATGTAAATTTCCTTTATACTAATTTAACTATATTGTCAACATGGGGGGGGGAATCTTAGTGTAAAGGAAATCTACATTAATCAGAAAAAGGCTTAGACAGAAGCATCTTTTTAAATTTGGATTTTTTTTAAGTAACTATAACAACAAAGACATTTTGATTTCATTTTTGCCTTGAAAAAGTCGACAAAACCTGTCCAAAATCTAAGATTTTTTTCCAATTGTCATTTTATACCAATTTGTCTTGTCCACAGAATTGATCTGGGAATTTAACTAATACATACATATATATATATATATATATATATATATATATATATATTTTGGGTAGCAACCTTTCTTTTCAACAACTTTCATGAAATATGACAGGCAAGGAAAAATTTTATTTCTTTAGTTTTTCCAGCATTCTTACATTTTTTATTTTGGTGTGAGTGAGGGAGTACAAACACTATCTGTATTGTTCATTGTCCCATTTGCTTTCAGACACTTCTGTAACCATTTTCAAGGAGCTTTTGTTTTGGTGCTTTTAGTTTCTTTTCATGTTTTGACTGAGATGTATTATTTGTGTGGTTTTTGAATCCCTAGTAGGAGTGTTTATTCTAAGCCTTTGTGTGTTGGACATGGCTGGAATTGAATGAACAACTTTCTATTTTTAAAAGGCTTTCAACACGACATTCCTATTGTTAAACAAAGTGAGGTTGGTGGTGAAGAGATGTTTGATGTACAGGGCCTGTCTTATAGTGCAGTAGTAGTTTGTCCGATATAGGTAATTGATTTATTACAAGAAACACAGTCTTGTACTTGACAGTGAAATTGGTACACTGTATTGGTCATTACTAGTTTAGATTTGATGGGTTTATTTTGATTAGTGACAAGGTTTTGCAGTTATCCATTTTCTGTAATATATAAGTTTTACATGTTTTTCGGGAATTACGGTAGAAATATGGTGTTTAATTTTTCATGTAGTGAATTCATCCTTATCATTATTTGCATCTGGTTACCGTAGAACAATCACGTTGTCAAGATAAACACTCAGTTGTGGAACAAGCTGAGAAAAGTGTATTTACTTGACTCCCCCCCCCCCATTTATGGTGCCATGGAGCATCTCATTTGTGCTCAAGTGGGATAGTCCATTGCATGGGCTGTGATTGGCTGTTGATACATGAGTGGAGGTATTTCTGTATAAATACCAGCTTGATTCCAGTCAGTTTGCGGGGTTTGTATCAAGTTACAACCTGCTTTATTTTTGTCTGCCAGCTGGATGCTAACTGGGACCCTTACACCAGTAAATGTTGTTATTCTACAGTTACTGCAAATTGTGTGTTGATAAAGTCACTATGCACTTATAATTTTATTAGCAGACCTGTTTCAATATAGAATGCAGGAGAATATGAATAAAAATTATAAACAATGTTGAAAATGATACAGGATTGGATCTTACTATACCAAAATGTGTTAGGATTTCTATGCCATGTTTCAAGTCGCCCTTTATAACACTTAATTGCCTGGTAATTCTAAAATACCATACCTGTTATAAGGGCATATGTACTTATTTATGCTTTTGAGACACTGTTTATAGCATTACATAATGTTTATATCTTAATGGATTTCATAAATCCTTTTGTTATATTTCATCACAAGGTCTATTATTTGTTCGCAAAGTCACTATGCACTTATATTTTTTTTTAACAGACATACAGGATGAGAATATGAATGAGAATTATAAATACTGTTGAAAGTGATTCCCGTTAGCATCAGTACAGGATTGAATAAATCTTATTTTGTCTCTGAATACTGCTATCAGTTGCTCACTTGAAATAGACTGAAGGGAAATACTGTTATCACTGCTTTCAAGTCCTCAGTGTGCACGAACAATCTTGATACACTTTTTCTGCTCCCCATAGATAAGTCTGGTGGATATAGAGATGGCAAGCTTGGAGGTTTCCTATCTTTAGAAATAATGCAGTCTGTAAAAATTTTCTCCAAAAACTGCATTGATCAGTGAGGTGTGTGGGCAGTAGCACTGTCCTGTTAAAACCATGGGTAATTAATTTCCTCACTTGTCATCTAACCGATGAATGTGGGGAGAATATTGCTGTTTATAGTGTTCATAAAGAAAATAGGACCAAGAGTTCTACATCTGGAAATCTGAAATATAAAAAATATGATTAGAAAATGTCCGCGATGAGCTATTGTAACTATTTACACTGTTTACATTTTTTGGACTATTGTCCTCATCTTTATTGTTATATTCACAATGTTTCTATCATTGTACGCCCTGGCCTTCTTCAAGTGATATATATCCCAAAGAACACATGACCCAGTGGATAAAAGCTTTGGCTGAAGTAATCTAGTGACTTGACCCAGAGAGTTGTGAGTTCAATACATGGCCACAGCAGAGGTGAACAAAAACTTGGAGAATTGAGTTACTAAAGGGAATTAACTGAAACAGATATCCAGAAAAGGCATGGCATGTGGAACTGGAACAATCTACACCAGTTGACGAAATAAATGGTTCAGTTTAAAATTTCAATGTATATCACCTGAAGAAGGCCAGAGCATACAACAGCTGAAACATTGTTAATATGACGATAAAGATGAGGACAATAGTCTGAACAGTGTAAATAGTGTGAGTGGTCAGAAAAATGCCCAGTAAGTTTCTGAATACCCTGTATATATAATCCTATTTTTTTTTTTTTTTTTTTTTTTTCCAGCTTTACACAAAGAGGATCTTTATCCATATGCCATGTCTTTTGAGGACATAGGCGACCTTCCTGTCTTTTGTTAGGCTCAGCAAACCTTGACCTTTGCCGTCACTTCTTGGCTTTATGGTCTTTGTTCTACCATTCAAATTTCTCAAGTAGGTTGCTCCTTCTTTTCTCATGCTTCTTATGACATCACTATACCTTGTGAGTGTCAAAATCTCCAAGACTTCTAGAAATTTCAGCTGTCTATTACAGTTTTCTTTGCAGATACTGTTGTCCTTAAAATATCTTTGTTTCTCATAAAGAGTTTAATGCTGTCAAAAGTTTAAAATAAGAAAAAAATGTAGCAATGTCAGGTTTGATATTTTCATTGGGAATAGATATATAAAGTTTCTCATTAATCCCTCACCCCACTCGAGTTGATGTTTTTTCGTGGTGAGGACGAAAGTTTATTGAAACCAGCTGTTCATGTTTTTAGTAGGATTGAATGCTTTCTAAATCAAAATTGTTATCTGCTCAAGTGGATCTACAAACTATTTATTCTCTAATATTATGGTTGTTCAGTTAAAAACTTAATGATGAAAAAAAAAAAAGAAATACCGAGTGAATGTTATTCATGATCTGAATTCTATAAGTTCAGTTCAATTTGCTCATCAGTGTTGTCAGAACTGTTGATTTGATGCATGATTTAATTTTTATAGCCTGAAGATAGAACAAATCTTAGTCCACCCTTTGCCTGTGGCATTTCAAAATCTGTTTTTATCCAGCCACAGGAAGGACTTAGAGATTATCTGTTAAGCTCGTCTTATAGATTGTCATCAAGGTCCAATCTTTGATAATGTTGTTAATCACAAAACACCTATACCTCTTTTTTCTTTTTTTTTTATTGAAGATGTGCAGCAGTTAGTGTAATTGATATCAGTGTGGAAAGTGGAAGCAGCAAGTTAAATTTAAAATACTGGCTAGTCTGTTGCGTTCATTTTCATACTGATGCCCTTAGAAAGGCATGAATCTCTTACTTCTCATCCCAGCTAGATATGCATTACATAGCAGGATAGACTGGGCTCTTTTGACCAGTCAAGAAGAATGAAGACTCTGTCATCTCTACGGATGGGAATTCAATGGAAAACTACTACATTATCTTTCCTAAAAATGTATGACAATTCATAGATAATAATAATAATAATAATAATAATGCAATCTGGAGAATTATGATTGCCTATTTTTGAAACTGATATGGCATTGGGAAAAAAAAATTTATTGAATCAGTCTAAACTTTGCTTATGAAAATAAAAAGAAAAAGAGTATAAGATTTGTATGTTCTTGCCAGCAAGATAACCCAATGCTGCCAGGATGTTTGTGTTTTTTTTTTTTTTTTTTTTTTTTTTTTCATATATTGTGCATTATGTTGTTCTTCAGGGTATAGGCAGTCATCGCTCCTCCCCCTCATAAATTTTGTCTTTTGTTATCTCCCCAAAACCTTTCTCCGTCTTCCATTTACTCAAGCTCCATAAGTAGGTTATGCATTGTTTTCCTCTGTCCCTCTGTAAGCATTAGCTTCTATTTGCTGTGTTCCTTCAGGATATTGGTGATCATAGCTCTCCACAATTTCCTGTCTTTTCTTGCTCTTAATAAATTTTGTCTTTTTATCTCTCTTAAACCTTGCTCTGCTATTGATTTACTCAAGCTAGCTGAGTAGGTCATGTGTTTTTTTTCCTCTGTCCCTCTTTCCTTCATTCTGTCTTGTGAGTATCAAATGTGCCCTAGAAATTTCAATTCTCTCTTACTGATGTTAAGTATGTTTGTTTTTTTTTTTTTTTTGTTTTTTTTTTCTATTTTTTTCCTAAACTTTGTTGTTACTCACATGTTTGATCCATGGTATTCTCAGCATCCTTCTGTAGAAACACATTTCTGTTGCTTCAGGTCTCTTGTTCATCTATAAGGAGATTATCCATCATTCACTGCCATATAGGAAGACCAATATCATATTCAGTGCTCTTTGTTTCTAACGAAAGCATTATAAAGAATTGGTTTTGTTAAAGTAGCAGAAAAAAAAATGGCAAGGTAGTCTGAGTCTCTACGATAAGTTGTGAGTTGGTTAACAATATTTTTGTGCTGGGGCACATGGCTTGTTGTTTGTTTGTTTTTTTTTTTTTTTGTTTTTTTTTTTTAATGTACCGTATCTGTTCAAGCCTTGGGCAGACACGACTCCACAGCTTTGTTCTTTGTAGCTCCGAGCAACATTTGTCCCTTTACTATCTCTCCCAATCCATAATCTGTCATTCATTTACACAAATTGTGTAGGCTACTCACTGTTCCTTTCACCTTCAATATGCCATGTGAGTGTCAAATTCTCCAAGCCCTACTTTCTCATATCACATAAATATCTGTTCTCTGATTGTAAGTATAAATGACCTATTGTCTTTAGATCTTCCTTTCTTGTGTTCTGCCTATGGTCTTCTTGGCATCTTTCTGTAGAACCATGTGTCTGTTGCCTCAAGCCTCCTCTTCATCTGTGAGAAAATTGTCCAGCATTCACTGCCATATAGGAGGGATAGATATTACATAGCAGTTCAGTAATCTTTTCTTTCGTTTCTAACAACATTTTCCTATCCTTTTAATGTTTTTAGTTTCTGAAAGGCATCTTCCACTATTCTAGGGCATCTTCCGAATTCTATGTCACATTTTCTATTGTCTATTAAAGCACTACCCAGATACTTATATTTCTGCATCTACTTGATTTTGACATTTCAAATATTGTAACTCACATCTTGGGCTGCCTGTTTTGCTGATCACCATGAATTTTGTTTTCTTCTTGATAGTCGGTCATTTCTTCTTCCTGATGATAAACATCATGTAGCAAAGTCTTTGATTTAGAAATTAAAGATTTTGAGCCTTTCAATTGCTGCTGTTCCCTGGTCCGCTCTGACCCAGGTTGGTAGCACCTGTTAGGGTCCCGGCTATGAGCAAATAGTGAACTCCCAAACAAAAATCAAAACACTAGGAAAATATAAAAATACCAGCAATACATTTTCTGTAAAAAAAATAAAAAACGAACAATAATACATTTTCATAGTAAAATTACCACCTACCAAATTATATAATACCTATAATAGATCAATGACAAACTATATATTTATAAAACATATGTTTACTCTGAAAGTATAACATTATGTACAAAATGTAGTTGAAGGCATAAAATTACATACAAAACTTTTAGATTTTGGCATTAAATAACCCATAGAGGTGTTGATATGCCACCACACAAAAACAACCGAACTTACTTCCTGCCCAGGAGGTCTTGGAGTTTCTTTTCTGATTCTGCCATCTTTACATTTTAATCTGCATATTTTATGTTAAGACCATGTCCACCAATAATAAATCCTGATAGGTCTTCTAGTTCTGTTGAAGATCACTTTGCTGTATAAGTTGAATAAATATGGCGAGATAATGCATCTGTCTACATACAAGTGGTTTTTTTCCTCAGTTTTTTTTTTTTTTTTTTTTTTTTTTTTTAAATTTCGGCCCCAAGCAAGGGGTTACTGAATGTGAAAGAATCTAAGAAGAAAAAAAAAAAAAACACTGAGAGAGGTCAATAAAAAAACAGGAATTAATGCAGAATATTATGATTGACCTTGCATTTAAAATTTTTGAATATCAAAGTTGATTAAAAAAAATCAAGTGCCCAGAAGACAGTTCCACAAGTAAGAAGAGTGTGAGAAGGAACTGTTATTATAAAACTTACATCTCACCATTTCAACCATAAAATGATGAGAACTAATTGCCAAATTGGTATGGTGCTTAAATTTGTAAAGGTGACATACCAAAGAGGCAAGCTCATCAGAACAATTATCATGAAAATATTTATAGAAAAGACACAGGAAAGCTACATTATGACAATGGGGAAAGTGACTGAAATTGAGATAACAGGTCGGGACCGATAACACTGGAGAGTATTCTTTAATCAAATTTTTATTTTTAAGTAAAGTTATGGATTATTGTAATATCTTTCTGTAAGAGTTCTTGGATTTCAAAGGAAAATATCTGTCATAGATTACTTCCACAATGAAGAGAACAACAAATCACTATAAGTTCATACTTGAAGATCAGGGACAGAAAAATGTTGAAATCTTGATTTGCAGATATTATGTCACAAATCACAATGCACATAACCAGTCAACAATATCTCACTCACCCACAGCAATGATGACCGGTAGCTAAATACATGAAATTCTCAAAGATTCAAGAGCACCAACTGCTTTTATTGACTGAGCATTTTTACATACATTGACAACTGGGAAAGGACACACAATATTAGCATATCAAGATACTTTTATGGCAACACCTATGGCTGACTTGTTTCTAATTTGAATATTCCATCTTCAGCATATCATGCAGAATGTGTCCCTTTTTTTTTTTTTTTTTTGCTAGTAACTTTCTTTTTTGCCACGGCGGTTTCCATCGTAGGATACGCACAGCACAATGTCGCTTGGTTTGGTGAGGTAATTCGTCATTTTCTTTGTTATACTTTCCTTAAAAAAAAAAAAATTTTTTTCTTAGTAATCAAAATAGCTTTTTAAAGGACTGTATATAAAAAATGACTCATTTCCTTTTTAAATTTGTTAAATTTTAATAAGTGTAGTGACACTTGATGTTGCTTGAGCTTGTTCAATTATAAAAGCAAATGAAATATCCAATAGTACTCAAAGGTAGCCAAGTAGTAAGTTTAGCTCCTATTTTCATTGGAAGTACAGGTTCTAATCTTTTTGCTGTGAAAATTTTACCTTAGTTGATTTTAAGCAGAGATGCAGACATTTGGAGCTTTATATATTAGATGTTCAGGATGGATATTTTCATTGAATTATAACCTTTTTTTCTCATAGCAGTAGGCAATGTCTTTAAGACTAAGGTAATGGCTACCAGACCAATTCTTTATGCTAAGAAATTATCTACCTTTTTTGGTCTATCATGCTTCCTGCCTTTTCTTTAAAATCATTATTTCTCGTAAATTCTACTCAAAAACTGTTGGAATACCTTCCTTTGTGTCAAGAGGTGATAAAAGGACACTTGTTTGTGATCAAGTAATTATCAACAATGGGTTTATTTACTCAACCATTCTGTGTTAATGGTACTGCTAAATTAAAACAGTCTTTCTGTTGTTAGGTTCATTTAAGCAAATAATGCAGTAATGTTGTGTAATTATGAGATGAACTATTACACAATAAGAAGATTACATTCTGTTTCCTCTCATATTATGTTTGTTTTCCATTAATGAAAACTTTTTTTTTTTTTTTTTTTTAATTCACTGAATTTAATTTTCTTTATTGTTCTGTCACTCACATTATAATGTCCAGTAGGTAGAGTTGTAGCTCTCAAGCTTGTCGCCAACAAAAACTTTAGTTTGTATCCCTTTTCTTTGGTAACCTGTCTTTTTATGGCAGCCACTTACTGATTACACTATGAAGGTCACACAGTTACGGTTAATCAAATTTAGCCGTATAGATATAGTTTTCACTTCTCCACATACCACTTTTTCATTTTACATCCCATCATCACTCAGCAGACCAGGAACTTTCAGTGATGGTGATGGGTGGGTGTTCCTGCTCTCTAGAGTGGTTTCTTAGTCCTTGGGGACCCCCGAGGCCAGCACTCTTTTCCACACACCAGCTGTTGGTCCTAGCTAACAAAACAATAAGGAGATGACACATCCAATTAGTGTTAGACTGTTATATAAGAATAAAGTGTCACTGCCAACACATGGGTTTGAACATGGATCGCCAGAGAGCAAGCCCAGTCATCCTCATCTTGAAATAATTAGATCATGTGATCGGTAAAGGAATGTGGGAATTAGACTGACTGAGTATTGACGAAGGCGTTATTGTATCTGTGATTTACAAAGTCTATCCTACAAACAGGCATTACAAAATGAATGATTCAACTTTGCCCTAGCTTTTTGAAGAGGAAGCGGGGGGGGGGGACATCTCAATCTGTTCTTCCTTTTTTGCCCAGGGTTTCTGTAACTCTCTCCTCTTATACCAAAATTGACTTTTTGTCTATTCCCCAAATTTCCCCCTTGCTAGCCTTCCTTTTTCTTTTTCTTTAATTTTAATTTCCTTACAGCATCTCCTAATAGTGCCACATGAACATCACTGAAAAAAAAAAAGTTTTATGTCCTGTCTCTTTTTTTTTTTTTTTTTTCTGGGTTGTTCAATGGGTTTCGGCTTCAAATAAGAAATTGGAGGGATCTGTTTGAATTCCACTTGAGTTTATTACATTCAGTTTTGTGCAAATACATTTGGAGAAATGTATGAGTCCATCTCTCTCTGTCTGTATCTCTATCTCTGTATCTCTCTCTCTCTCTCTCTCTCAACCAAACATTGGTAAAATAGCAGGGCAGCCTGAGTTCTTTAGCCTTGGCTGGCAACCAACTTAGGGGGACTGCAACTCTGAATTCAAAACTGGTCAGGCATGGAGCGAGCAACTTCTTCCTGTAAAAACCTACTTACTATAGGAACCACAGCATCAATGCCTGTTGTTGAGATCTGTGGTCTGATACTCACCAGTGAGTCTACAGGACTTGAGTGTCTCATCAGGATGTAGGTGATCATGTCTCTCCACATATTCCTTTTCTTTATTATCTATGATTTGTCATGCATTCTTGGGAAAGAAAGTAGTGTCTTCTCTTTGACTGGTTACTACCTATGGCTAGAGAGCCCAGTCTACCCTACAATTTAACATAAGAGACAGATTCATGCTATTTCCAAGAGTATTAGTGTACAAGTGAATGCAGTAGACTGGCCCAGAATTTGAACTATGCTACATCCTACATTTTATGCTAATGTTATTAAAAGTCATTCAAATTCCTTAGATGAAGCGTTGTTCATTTTTAGCTTTTATGTCTTTCATCCTATTTCTGTTACTTTTGTCATTCATTGGATATTAAGCATATCTTCAAAGTAAAGAACAAGTTGTTAGTCAATCAGGAATGATGAATTATCAATAAATCTAATTTCTTACTAGAATGTTGTCAATCATGACAATGTTTTATTGCTGGTAATCTGTTTGCTATTGTGGCTCATATCAAGTTTTGTCATCTTTGATCATCGTCTTTCAGTTGTTTTATGAGACATTCCCAAATTTAAGCAGATTTTCATCACATGGGTACAGAAAACTGAAAGCACAGTGATGCACATTCCAAAGTAATTGGCATCAACGTGTGTGTGTGTGTGTAATCTCATCATCCACATACATACTGTTTCACAGCTCATCAGTGTAGCTAGACATCCAATCGCTTCAAACTGGGACCAAAATTTGACTGATTTGGCATCAGTTGGAGATTCTAACCCTTGGCTATCGACACCTAGTAGGGAAAAAGGCAATTTTTTTTTATTTTCTTTTTTCTTCCCCCTCATAAATGCAGCAGTGACTTAGAGAACTCAATCCAGTTTGGAGAGTCTTACATTATCAGCAGTAATAGTGACTGTTTACAAATTGTGCTTTTCTCCCTGCAGTGCTCAACTGAATTAGTTATTTTTCGGGAGCTAATAGCATCCTCTACCGACACTGTTTTACTCCACACACACACAATAAATATATATATATAATTTTTTACAGACAAGATTTATATTGTCCAGGAAACTGTTATATTTTTAAAAAGTGCATACACAGTTCAAAAAATTGAAAGTGTAGATCCAGTTAATATATAAAACATATACAGTAACCTTTTCTTCTACTGTGGTTTCTACCAATGATTGTTTCCTCAGGCAGTGATGAGGTCAATTGTTTTCTATTGCTTTATTTATACACTTATGGTATTAATGGGAAATTTAATGTAGGGAAGGGGGAAGGCAAGAGTAGAGAAAATATGGGTGCAAGGAGAGATAAATAAAACTTTTTGGTACTCTCATCTGGGTTCATATTGTTCCAGTTGATATTTTTTATTATGTTTGCAAGTAGCCATTATTTCGGTTCTCTCATCAAGTTGCCTTGCTCTGGATATAATTGCCAGCTTTTCTTCCTGACACAATCTGCACAAATTTCCAATATAGCTTGGCTTTTTTCAAAATACTCCAACATATATTAGGGCTTTTCAATATTTTTTTTTTTCTTTTAGATCCCACATGTGGCTAGCTAGTTTTGTATGATGTTCATAACTTTTTAGCTTAAATGGTGATCAATGGTTATATCACCTTTTCTTAAAGCTGCTTACTGTACACCCAAAATACACTATATTTTGGCTTTTTTTTCATTTTCCACCTCAGCTTTGTAGAGTACCCCCTTCTGTTTATCTGCTTGATTTTTGAAGATCACAATCATGAAATATTAAGTGGTTGGTGGGGGGTGCTGTTTTAATCTATCCAAAATACTGAAGTGTCTTTAAAAATATTGTATACGACACAAAAATAAATATTTCTAAATTAATATTTTCATGTTGTTTTTTTTTTTTTTTTTTTTTTTTTTTTTTTTTTAATTTCTCAATAGTAATCTCAAATCCTTTTACCATGTGCCAGGAAGTTTATTCCTGGTATCATTTAAGCCTCTCAAGACATCCCCCAAGTGATCCAACCAGAAGTGATCGGTTCCTCATCAAATAAACTATTTTTCTTGGCAAGGTTTATTCTTTTATTTAAGTAAACTTCTGTTCTTGGATCTGTGAGTAGTCTTAACAACTATCAGTGCAGAAAATGAAATCTGTAAACAGGTTTGAAATTTGCACCTTGTCTATTGTTTTCTGTTGTACAAATGCCCTTAGGCCATTTTTCTCTCCTCCTTTTCACCTCCCAGATATGGGTTAAATAACATCAACTGGGCTCTTTAGCTTTGGATGACAGCTTGTCTAGGATAACTACTCTGAGCTCAAAAGTGTGGTGGAAGCAAAGTGAAATGACATGGCTATCTTCCTCAAGAAGTTAAAGCAGTTGATAGATAATAAAGGGAATCTGTGGAGAGCCATGATCATTTATGTACATGACATTAAAAGAAAATTCCTATTCAAGTGAAAAGATAAGAAATTTCACTAATTGTTGCAGAAATTAAGGTTTTGCTGCATTTAAAAAGCAGCAACTGAGCTTCTTTATTTGATACAAGTTTGTAATGAATCTCATTTCTTAGCCATTTAATAATTTTGCTCACATCTGATATTTTTTGTTGTTGTAATGTTTTATTCAAAGGAATTGGGTCTCTTTTCTTGGTTTTAAATCTAATGAAATGTTTAGATTAATATGCATCTCTGATATTGTTCATTTTGCAAGAATATGAAAGAATTCCTTGAAGAGAGATTTTGTTATCAATGGCTTGAGAATTGGGTAATGTAAGTTATAAAGAATTTTCTATTCTTATCTCCTGCATATAAAACTAGCTTCTGCTAAAAGATTTACTGTTTTTTATCAGTCTCAAGGACTTTTTTTTTTTTTTTTTTTTTTTTTTTTTTTTTTTTTTGTCCCAAATTTGCCGTGCGAAGATTAGGTTTTCTGTAGGCCTATGTTGACCCCAGAGGAAGGTTATCTATGCCAGGCAGTAGACTGAATTCCTGTATATTATGCAAATTTTCAAGGCTTATTTTAGGGAAAAAAAAAAAAATCTTCCTTGCCAATACGGTACTTAAAAACATGCATCTGGATTATGCTGTATGTAATACACTTGTATAATGAGATGTTTATAAGATGGAAAAACTAGTTTAGGCTGCATGAGTATTTTGAACAGGGGACTATCAATATCTGTCTATATCTCTGAGATGAGGTACTATGATTATTTACATTATTCAGACTGTTATCATCTTCATTGCCATATTCACATTTCAGCTGTTGTACATTCCAGCCCTCTTCAGGTGATTGGAATTTTGAACCGAGCCCTTTATTTCATCCACCAGAGTAAATTGTTGTAGTTCCACATGCCGTGTCTCTTCCAAATGTCTCGGTTGTGAATATGGCAAAGATGAAGATAACAGTCCAAATAATGTAAATCATCAAATTTGTATTTTCCATGTAAGAAAAATCAGCTATCATGTTTTACAAGTAATATTTCTCAATTGTCTGCTTATCTGTTATTTTAATTGCAGTTGTAAATGTGATAAGCTTGGAATTGTGATAAGATATTAACTTGAATCAGAAAATATGAAGTTTGATCAAAAAAAAAAAAAAAAAAAAAAAAAAAGCATCAGAACTGCTATAAAAAGAAAACTACCCCACATATCAAGTCATCATTTATCCAGCGTTTTTTCCATTGATGGAAGCATTCCTGGAACTCCTTTTTCAGGATAGCAAGCAGCTGCTTTATCACATTCTCTTGTATTCTCTTGACGTCTTGGAATCTTGTTTCTTTTCATGTAGGATTCGGGGAATATAATGGTCGTCAGACCTGGGAAATCTTGTGCTTAACCAAAAACCGCTGCGCAAATGATTGTCACTGATGGAACCTCTTTTGTAGTAAGACGACCACACTCTACACACTTTCCAAGCACTGCTACAAACAACTGAATTGAGCAAGGGCATTATAACTTGGTGTGTATGCATGACCAAGTTCAAAGTCGATCTGTGCCGAGCAGATTCACTCTGCGTACTTTAGCTCTGTTAACATAGCAACAGTCCTGATGCTTTTTCATCATATGTTGGTTCTATAGAGAAAAAAATTTTACACAATTCACTGTTCTACACTTCATTCATTTTCTAAAGAATTAATGGTTTTTAATCTGACATTTTTATCAATTCAAACATTATAGTGTCTATTTTGTATTTGAAATAGACACCCCCATTTTTGTCTATATTTCTGAGATGAGGTATTATGGACACTATTTACATTATTTGGACTATTGTCCTCATCTTTGTTGCCATATTTATTATAATGTTTCAGCCGTTGTACGCTCCAGCCTTCTTCAGGTGATTGGAATGTCGAACTGAACCCTTTATTTCGCTCACTGGGGTAGACTGTTTTAGTTCCACGTGCCATATTTAATGGATGTCAGTTATCAGTTATCTCCTGTTAATTCCCCTCGCCAAGTTCTCCACTGCCTTATCCGGGTATAGAACTCTCACTCTTTGGTTCCTGTCAGTGGATCTTACCAATGCCTTTATCCACTGTGCCATGTGTCCTTGAGCGAAATAAAGGGTTTAGTTTGACATTCCAACCACCTGAAGAAGGCCCAAGCGTACAATGGCCGAAACGTAATAAATATGGTGACAAAGATTCGGACAATAGTCCGAATAATGTAAATAATGTACCCCCATTTTTATTTATTAAACCATGGATATTACATCTATTGGCCTACACATTCGATAAATCTTTGTAAAGAAAATGTTTTCTCTAAAAGGGGTCAATCCTAATCCCCCTTCATAGGGGAAACCACCATTTGATCCTGCATTATTTACCACTTGGCTTCAAAGAACATCACAATGGGCAAGGCTCTATTTTACCCCTTTTAAGGAATGCACATCTTCTTCATGCAGTTTAATGCCTGTTTTAAAGAGAAAAGGTTAAATTTTGTTTACATTGTAATTTTATTTAAATAACATTGAAAATAAGATCTCACCAGTTGGACATCATGACAGAAATTTTCGCTATTTTGATCTGTTTTTTTAGTGTAAACTAAAGGTTTGCAATACTTTCGTTGTATATTTAGGGGTTTGTAATTTGTAAAGGAGCAATCCAATTTAGCTGTGCCTTATCAAATGTTAAGTATAATATAGATATAGAAAATATAGTTTGTATGTTGTGTTAAGGGAAATTTAGAGTTTGTAGTCAGGGTTCAACAAAGTAGAACAGAGCTGTTGTATTTTCCCTATGTACCTAGATGATCTCAAAAATTCACTCTGACCTGTAATTTTTTTTTTTTTTTTTTTTTTTTTCAAGAGTGAAAATGGACCAAGGATAAACTGATTACATTTGAGTGGAGAGTGCAGATTTACTTACCTTTTTTTTTTTTTTTTTTTTTTTTTTCCCCTTTTTTCTTCTCTGTGTGTGTGTGTGTTTTTTTTTTTTTTTGTTTCTCTCTCTCTCTCTCTCTCTCTCTCTCTCTCATATATTAATCCTTTAGCATTCATATTACACATATCTAAATGTATAAAACCAATAAGGAGAGAGTATAAATGAAAAAAAATCAACCTTACATCAATGAACAATGCATATATAAAAGCAAAAACAAGAAAATAAAAAGTCAATTGGTAATATCCCCTGATGAACACAGATTGATACTGTAGGTTACACCAATCAGCTAAGTGACAAATTTTATATTTGTATTAATTTACACACACACACACACACACACACACACACACACACACACACACACACACACACACACACACACACACACACACACACACACACACAAATATATATATATCTCCATGCATTCACATAAAATGAGTGAATTACAAGGGAAATCTGTCAAAACAGACAAAATCGTCAACTTGCCTGGCATTCTTCAACAATGAATTAGGTTCCAAAAATGCTGGCAAATTGCCATCGTAAAAATTGTTTGTTCACTCAATTTCTAACACGTGTCCACATCATTATCCTCATCTGAATGAGTTTTCTCTTTCTTTCTTTTTTTTTTTTTTTTTTTTTTTCCCTTCTGATTCTAGAATAACCTCAGCTCAAATGAACCTTCTGAACCATTTTTTGTGATACTAGATTTCTCGTCGTCAAAAAAGATGAGAAAAAAAAAAAAAAAAAATCATAAGACTTGTCTTCTCTTTGCTAATTGAACCAAAATAAGATGGCAGAAGTAGCACATGTTCAAAGTCTCACTGTTTCTTTGATTTCCTGTATCATTTGAAATAATGTCAGCATATATTATGCCAGAGAATTTATGGGGCGGGTTAGTGTAAGTTGAACATTGAGAGCCGATATTTATGGGGAGGGTTTGAGTCTGTTAAAAAATTAGATGGTAATATATATACAATTTAAAAACACACAGTTACCTCCCCTGCTTTTTATTTATAAACTGATGTTTATTTAATAAATTAAGGAAAGTTCAAGTGATTTTTTTTTTTTTTTTTTTTTTTTTTTTTTTTGGTTAGACAACTCAAGTTTTATGTTGAAAAGCTCAACTGAGCCAGATGTTTGATAAATCTATTGAATTTATTATTAAACTGATGTTTATTCTGCCTTTAATCTCTATTGGTAAGGCATATGCTTATCTAGTTGTCAAAATTTCTATCAAATTTTTTTTTTTTTCTTTTTTGTATTCTGTCTTATCTTGTTGGGTTTATAGTTTTTGATAATAAAAGTGTACTATATGCTTTGCAATTTGGACCAATATATTCATCTTAATTTTTGAAAGAGTATATGAATGCAATCATTCAATCAAATTAATCTTTTATCTCTTGGATTTTTATTTATTTACAGAACTAATCAACTTATTCTTGTCTTCAGGAAGAAGGGGAAAAAATAAACTCAATTTTAACCCAAATTCAACTCTGGAAAAGTAAACACCAACTTAACTCTTTTCCATTGATCTACAAGATATCAGTCTTAATGAATAAACTTAGAAAAAATAAAGCTTAAGAAAGAATCACTTTGCATTTTTATTAATCAAGAATTAAGTTTAATAATTAAGAATAAAAGTGAAACATTCATTTGTCGAATCTAGTGTTGAATAGATTATTTCAAGTGGGACCAATTATTATATGTAAGTCTTGCATACCAGTATGTGTGTTTCAGTCTCTGTATTTTGTCTCACGAACAAGTTCAAAAGAAAAAAAATCTGTAACTTTTATAATGCTGCACTTGAAAAGAAAAAAAAAAGCCATGAATACCGTTTTCTCTCTACTTTGTTTCGTTACAGTCGATCTCTGACAGTTTCATCTTCTCATTGGTAGATAGAGAAAAAAGGTAGTGGCTACAAAATAATTACTTTCCATAATTATCTGCCCAGCCTACAGCTATTAAAATGGCTACTATATCTCTTTTTTTTTTTTTTTTTTTTGTGTGACAAACAACCATGAAAATTAAAATGACCCTATAAAAATTTCTCTTGAACTTGTTTAATATACAATAGACTGTCTAAAAAAACAAACAATGGATAGTGACTTGGAATGAGAAATTAGAGAGCCAAGTTCAAATTTCAGTCAGCTTCATTACATTCACTTATGCAAATATTCTTGAGAAAGGTAGGAATCCATCTCCCTCCAGTTATAGAACTGGTATCTAAAAAAAATTGCCAATGTAACATTCACTTGCAGCAAAAAAATATATATATATATATATATATATATATAGTTAACATTGAAGTCAACACTCAAAGGCGGCAGGCTGTTTCAGGTGGCCTGATGATTGCATCCAGCATGAAACAGCCTGTTGCCTCTGAGTGTTAACTTCAATGTTCACTTTCATATTTATATTTACATACGCTCTCTCTGATATTGAGCACTTTATCCCATAAATATAGCACACCATAAAACTGTCTTTTATATATATATATATATATATATATATATATATGAAAAAATATAGTCGTAATTTGTGCTATATTTATGGGATAAAGTGCTCAATATCAGAGATAGAGCGTGTGTAAATATAAAAGGGAACATAGAAGTCAACACTTCTGTTTCATGCTTGGCACAATCGTATGGCCTGACGATTGCATCAAGCATGAAACGCTGTCACCTCTATGTTCACTTATATATTCTTCCAATTTGAAATGTTTTGACTTTAAATTACCCAGAAAAGGTTGAAAATCCTTCCTTTTTTTTTTTTTTTTTTTCAGTTTCTGTTCTTGCATAATCAGGTCTTCTTTGCAACTATTCCTTAGCATTTAATTAGAATGCCTTGCTTATTGCATATATTCTCCTAAAACTTTTTATTTTTTCTAATATAAACTCTATTGAATTAATGTACTACTACCTCTTTTGGTATGAAGTATTTTTCAAAGAAAACCATGAACAAAGTTCTGGTGCTATTTGTTCTTGGTCGTATCAAAAAGGAGCATTCATCTTTTTAACATCTTTAATGACTTGTTTTATTTTTGAAGATACACATGATGTAGACCAGTGTTGCAAAACCATTTTTTCTTTTGTTACATTTCCATCAGCACTTTCACACCTGCTCTCTTCCCAGTTGTCCCTTTACCCCCCCCCCCTTATCCGCATGCATTTTACCATCAAATAGCAATTATTTAGTTTCTTTCCTTCCTTCCCTGTCTTCTTAGGATTGATGTCAACCGAACTGGAGAGTTGTCTGCCATTGAGTTACAGCGGTCATTATCAAATGGTAAGCCATTCTGTAGAATTCATAAGTTTCTTGGCTCTTTTTCTGAGAATTTTGGTTTGATTGGTTCAACAAATGCAATGGTCTGTTTGCTTGCGGTTTTGTTGATTTGTGTTGGGTGCATCAAAAGTATTTTCACTTTTTTAACAATATTTTCTGAAAATTAAATAATGTCCTTTGTATGCTATCTTTCAATGATTGTAGATCTTCTGACAATTTCCAAAAGCCGATAGTCAGGTTCTCCTCTATTTTACATTTTCATCATCAGTCCCATGACTGTGTGTGGTCATGATATTTTTGTGCGACCGAGCGCAATGCCTCGGTTGCATACCAATATCTAGGCTAAAAATTGATGAGGTATTCATTCATGCACAGCATGTCTTGGGCAAGTAAACTTGACATAACCCATCCTTCTCAGACCACAGCCTTTGTTCTCTAACTTGAAGGCTCACCTTGGTCACAGACACGTGGCCATTGATTCCATCAAATGAATGCTCTGCTCTAGCCACTGACTTTAGTCTAAGAAACCATCTGTCCAATGATGTTGGATTATCAGTCCCCTGGGTATACTACCAGTAGTCTTATTAATAATAATGACAACAACTGTTATATTTGATTTTACACTTTAAATTGTCATAATCAACAACTTATAGCCATCCATTTCTGACCTTTATTTTAAGGGGCAAGTTACCAATCTTAAAACACTTTGGAGGCAGTTCAGTCAGGCATTATTTTGCTTCTTATGATTTCTGTGAGTATCTACAGCCTCTTTCTCACAGATGAAACATTGAAAACCTTGTATTGCCCTATCACTATTTCCAATCAGATGAACTACATTCCTTAGTTTCACCAGTTCTAACCTTCACAGCTAATGCCTGCTGTGCCATGCACATTGTAAAGAACCACCCTCGTTTCCTCTATATTCTATTGGTGAGATGTAAGTTCCACTCAAGCAGCTTCTTCCCACAAGGGCATTCTAAGGACTCATTTGTAAAGATTAAGGTTATATAATTTTTTGTTTTTATGTTAATAAACTGCTTATTTTTTTATTACTTTTTTTTTTTTTTTTTTTAATTTTTTTTTTTTGTTTTGATATTGAATTCTTTTTTGCAAAATAAATGGAAGATAAAAAATAGTCAACTTTTTATTATATTCATATATATTGTTTCCTGTATAAATTAATATTACAGGTACGTGACACATTGAGGAAAAAAAAAATGCCTGTCCGCCATATCAGATAGTTTGCAAAGCACTGACCTAAGCCATATTCACAGTCTGAATAGAATACACACACACACAGATTCATTCAATTTTATATAATTGATTTTGATAAATACATTTTGCAAATGGACTCTTGTTTTCTGTTTTGTGAAATGTGCCACTTGCTGTATGGCAATGTAATCTTTGGAGAAACCACCAACTTGAATCTTCTTGAAAGATAATCTGTGGTAGGGTTAGGGTGAAGAAAGATTAACCATTGGAAGGTAGGTTAAATTGCCAAATAACAAATAATCCTGAAAAGCTTAAAAGGATTTATATGGCTTATATCCTTACATGATGTTTATTTATGCCAAAAAAATTTTTTTTTTTTTTTTTTTGTTTTAATTCTTTTTCCCCTTCTTTAATCTCTGTCTATGATCATAAACAGTAAGACCTCACCATGCTCAGAATCACCAAACTTTCATTATCTTGAAAATGGATGTGCAGGTAGCATAATAGATTGCAGCTAGAAATGAGAAAGCCAAGTTCAAATTCTAGTTGAGTTCATTACATTCGTTTTTTGTGCAAATACCCTGTGAAAGGTATGAACCAATTTCCTCCCCCAAGCTATGGATAAAATAGTAGGACTTGTATGGAGGGGGAAACCCCCCCCCCCCAAAAAAAATTCTTAATGCAGTATTCACTCAAAAAAACTAATTATTCTTGGAATCAAAAATGTCTTTCAGTTTTGACCCATAAGTGGCTGATGAGCCATAAAAAATAAAACTACTTTGAAACATTTATTTCAGAAAAGTAAAATGCCGGACATGACAAGTTTTTAATAATAATATTTAGTAGGTAGAACTGTTCATCGGTTGTTATGCTAGCACAAAGCTGCAAGTCATCATGACGAACGGTTTTCTGTATACTGATGTTGTTCAAACTGCTGATCATACCAGATGATGTTCTCTCTCCCAGAAACTATAACTAAGGCCTGCTCAGCATAGTTGCAGTGTAAACCACAGACGGGCTCTGTAGCTGTTGAACAAATATAAATGTACCTGCAACAGGGATGTCTAGCTGCCCTAACCGACATGCATACTTGGAAACGGCCATTGTAAGAGGGTAAATCAGAAAGTAATTTTGAAATTGTGGTAAAAGTAACAGGGATGCATTGAGATGCAATAGAAAGTACATCATTCCATGGTTCAGACAAGGGACAATGGGGTTAGAGGTACTGGTGCTTCACTCAACAATTGTACCCATCAAGCACAAATGGTGTGAATCCATCAAATGTTGGTGCAATGTGGAGCATACATCATGAATCAAAAAAAGGTGAATGAGTGAGTAGAACTCATTAAACTTTACCCGACAAAATTCTTTCTAGAATTCTACTCCTGCCACTGCTTGTTTGTTTTGTTTTTCGTTTTTTGTTTTTTTTTTAAGGGCACAAAGTACACGAGCACCTACTGTTTTAAAATTGTTATAACTTTCTTTGTATTGTGTGTATAGATTTTATTTTTTATGTACTAATAAGAATAGATGAGCAATATTTTGATGCAATACATTACATTTTGCATGCATGTTTGACAATGAAAACTAAAAACAAAAACAGTAACAATTCAACATACTTTAATTTTTATTACTTCTTATGAAATTTTGGGGATGCAATAAGAAGCAAAATGGCTAAGAAGGCTTTCATTTCGTCAAAAGTGACGTCCTACCTTGTGTTTACATACAATTAGACACCAGCATTTGTTTGCTTTTCTAAATAGACAAAATATTTTACCTTCAGAAAGGCAATCAGGGCCAGTAGTTTCCATAAAATTAGTCGACCATGGATGATAGTAGCCACTCACCACCTAGTGGTCATCATTGCTTTTCTCCACATCACAAGTGTGGTTATCATCTCCTGACCACTTCACTATCAATA
The DNA here is from genome assembly GCA_963932145.1 of Acanthosepion lycidas. Classification (NCBI taxonomy): domain Eukaryota; kingdom Metazoa; phylum Mollusca; class Cephalopoda; order Sepiida; family Sepiidae; genus Acanthosepion; species Acanthosepion lycidas. The sequence goes on from OZ010592.1 coordinate 17,978,652, forward strand.
TCCACTTGAGTAAAGTCTTCAAAATCATTATCGGAGTCTGAATCAAAGAAAAACTCCTGGATAAAGTTTCATTGAATGTTGATACAGCCATTTTTGTTTACAAAAATCACAAAAAATTTAACATGGGTTTAATCGATGTTACACCTAATGTAGTGTGTGAAAGAATTAAAAATGGCATCAGAAAACAAAAACTTAGCCTTGTTCCAAAGCAGTAGTAGGCTATATTTCCAGCTTGAAGTAACAGTTGACAAATGTTTATTTATAGCAACCCTCTTGAGGCGACAATTTTCACCTCCCGTGTGCTAAAGGTTAAAGTTGAAAAAAAAAAAAAAACAAGTGTAACAGAGGAAAGCTGATCTGGTCACCCATCAATATCACACGTGGAAGAACACATTCAGAGCATAGATACCATGATTGGAGAAGCCCGATAAATAATGTTATCACACATGTCAATAATCCTAGACATCAGCCATTGATCTGTACAAGCCATAGTGCATGATGACTTGGGATAATGTAAAAATTTGTGTGTCGGGTACCCAAACAGGCAACTGGTGCAGGCATGACTTCATGAGCACCTGAAAAGCTTCTTTTCAGAAGGAGATGAAGAAGCTTGTCAAATGACAAAGTGCATCACCCTGCAAGGGACTGGTGGCAGAGAACATTGTAAAGTCACATATGTATTTGGTCTTAACCAGTGGAAATAAAGGTATTGTATTGAGATTAACTTTGCTTCTTGATTTACCCTCATATACACACATATATCAGTGGTGACTCCTGGACTGAGTGAGTCAACATTCAAGTATATCTATTTTGAAACCCCAAAAATCTTTCATAGTGCATCGTTCCCATTCTTGACTTCAGCTGGATTCAAAATTAATGCTTTTAACTCCATACCTCAAGATATTGACTGAAATACATTTCATTGATATTGTTCATAATAAAGAAGAAAGTCAGTTAAAAAAAAGAATAAAATAAAATTAATGTGGCTAGTCAGGCTGCATAGATCTGAGTCCTATCAAAGCTTGAAATATACTTAATAGAGATATACTTAATTATTTCTTGCTTTAATTTTATAAGTTTTCAAAGAACATGTTTTTATTTCAACTTATTGTTTTCAAATGTTCATTTTTAAATACAGTCCATACAGTATAAGTTTTTTTTTTAGTGGAATCTTGTCAATTGAAAAGTCTGGCAAATGAAATTTAGCCCAGTTTCAAGTTGGCAAAAATCAAAGAAAGTGGCAGCCTTAACTCATTGACTGGAGGGTTGAAATGAGAAGTGTGATTGGGGTAGTGTTGAGGAAATATGATATCAGTCAGCAGTACTGATCATAAACATACAAAAAATTAAACTAAAAATTTAGAGAGAGAGATACATAAACACACAAATTAGGTTTATGTGCACCCCCCCACCATATACACCGACCCATATATAATGTTCCTGACTTTAAAAAAAAAAAAAAAAAAACCCTCTATCCACACCCTTAGCCTAAGTGAGTAAAATATACATTTCTACTTACAACAACTATTATCTCTACCATAAGTGACTTTATAACCAGATTATAAAATAATAAAAAATAGAAAGGGGGCAATAAACAGACAAACATATCAAAAACTTTGTCTTCACTCTTTTTTTTTTTTTTTTTTTACATGTCTAGAAAATTTTTTTAAATAAATGCTTATTTTTAAAGAATTATTACAATTAATATTAAAATACCAATTTTGTTTTTATTTCATGCACAGATTTAAAAAAATTATATTTTAGTTAGCTGCTAAAATGATTCCTTTACTCTAAGTTTATAGTTAAATAAACTGATTCACTTGAAATTTGAAAATACTGTCACTTCTGTCCGATAAATTGCCCTGATGTTAGTTAGCCAATACATTGATGTAAATGTCAATTCACGCCTTCAAAACTAATCACCATGGTTAGACTCTTATTTTCAACTAAATCTTTTTCTGATAAATATTAAGTAATATTTGTTTCTTATATTAAGTAAATTTTTAAATTTTCTAATTTTCCCAAAATAACTTTTGACAAAAGTATAATTGAATTTTACAAAATTTTGAAACAAAATTTCACTTTTGTTTACAAATTTATCAAAAATAGCTTACATAATCGATTTTTTTTGACAATTTTGCTGACTCGAAGAAAAAATTTTTAACTAAAACTTTGGATGTGCTAGGAAGGATTAAAAATTTAAAAAATACTTTGGTCTTTCCCCTTAATAATAACAAACATTTAGATGATAAAATTGTTTATCAAGTTTTGGGCTTTTTTTCACCAGAGTATTTCAAAATTATAAAGAAATATATGAAGTCTTGAGTCATCTAATTCAGCCTAGGAACTTGTTGCAGAAGGAAAAAGATGTCGGCTCTAAGCAAACAAGCAAATGTCATGCTATACCCGGAAAAATCTCTTTAATTCTGGTGGCATCTGGGAGGTATCTGCAGACCTTCCTGGTTGGTGTAATGATTACCCCAAAGTAATATCAAGTAAGGTCTGCGACCAGATATTGTTCTTCTGTCAAGGGTGAACCATAAAATCATCTTGGTTGAATTAACAGTACCATATGAATGCCAGATGGAACAAAGCCACGATTATAAAAACTAATAAATATGAAAATCTAAAATCGGAGCTAATAAAGGAGGTGTATAATGCAATTGTTAGAGCAGTGGAAATTGGAGCAAGGGGTTTCATTTCAGGCACTCTGTACCAATTTCTGGGCCAAATTGGAATCAAAGGCCGTAATAGAGCCAAAAGTATAAAACACCTAATAGAAGTAACAGAAAATAGTTCTATGTGGATATGGAAAAAGCGAAATACTCCGTGGAGTGTTTCAGCGAACATAACGGCATGACATGACTGATCGTGAATGCATAATGAGGTTCACGTTGCATTCTCAGAACGTGAGGTTTGCCATTTTTCGGAATTTTCGTAAATTTAATTTTGCCGTTACACATTTGAACTAGTTTATCTACAACACTTGTATATCATTATAATGTGGCCTCACATCAGTGAGAGGGGCTGGTGTGCAACTGAAACCGTTGAGAGGAAGGACTCGAAACGGTGCACATTCTCTCCTGATGACCCCAGTTTAAAATTCAAGAGGAACACATCAAAATTCAGTGAAGTCATATGCCGTAGAGAAGCTCGGTGGAAGTGTCATTGGCATGAGGAGCATTACACATTCAGCTCGCTTCAGGTGAGTTTCAATTACTTTCCAGTAATTTCCTTCTTTTTAGCAAAGTAATGAAAAGACCTAAGTTATACCAATAAGATATTTTGTTGAAGATTTTAATGAGCCTAACAAACATTGGTGACCTAGAGTTGCCACTGAGATATGTATTCTTTGAAAAAGTAAGAACAAGACTTATCCACTGCTACTATTTTCTAGTTCTGGGTATGATGATAAACTACGTCCAGCAGCAAGGCCTCCGATCAGGAGATTGGAAGTTTCAAGGAGTATGGAACCACCTTAATTGCTGTTGTTCCCAGGTCCACCCTAACCTGGGGTGGTAGTACCTGTTAGGGTCCTAACTATGGACAAATAGTGAGCCCCCAAATACTATGAAAATATAAAAATACTATAACTATAGCAAAATTACCATAAGTAGCTATTTATAGTAAAATGATTAGTGAGGAGTGACAAAATTTATGGAACTCCTGCCTAAACAATAAAGTGAACAAAATTAAACCAAGTATAGGAGAATGGCATTACAATACTACCAAACAACAAACTTAAAAAGAACATTTTCATAATACTGATCCACTTTACATATTCCAGTTTCTAAAGGGAATTAAACTGATTTCAAAAATATAATTAAAAATTTTTTTTTTTTTAACTTTTTAAATGCAAGATTTTATTTAGAAAATATTAAATTTTGGCATTAAATGACCCAATGGGCTGATATGCCATAAACTAAATCAAATTATTGTAAAATCACCAACAATACATTTTATCTGTCATTGAAGGCATACTATTGTATTCAAAATATATTTAGTTGAAGCCATAAAATCATATTTAAGTTTCAGCATTAAATAAACCATAGAGGTTATGTTGCTGTTGCTAAACAGTCAAAAAAAAAAACACCACTGTTTTGTTAACATGGGTGACACCTGTCTATGAAATGCTTGCAGCAGTGCCTCATCCCACAAGTGAAAAGAAATATGTGAAAAAGGAAAGATTTGTAATTTTGATAATAGACAATATAGCTGGCCAACCTGAGTTTGTTTGCTATGAAAATAAAAATGTCACTTGCTCATGCCTTTTGACCAGGTCATTGTTCAGTGTTTCAAGGTTTTGATACACCTGCTTTGGCATTTGACCGGATTTGAGGTAGCAATTGATGAGCAGAATTTGATCTTGACATTTTACAGTTCTAGAAATCATTTACTATTGCAGGTGCAAACCAGAAACCATTAACGCCTGTTAAAAGAACATATAGAGGGTTGTCATGAAATGAATGGAGAAATTTTTTTTTTTTTTTTTTTTTTTTAATCATTGACACAGCAAGTGAAGTTGGTGGAGAAGGATTCATTGATTTGTCTGACTAACCTTTATCACTCTGTATGCAGCTTCATTTGCTGTACAAGAAGTTCATCATGCCACTGAAGGTGACTTTGATCTCTGGGTTTGAATTTCATAGTTGTGTTGTCATATCCTGCTATGGCAACAGAAAACAACTTTGACATTAACAATAAGGTTACTGCAATTGTCAGGCATTGAAAAAGAATGCAGTGGAAAGGGAAGTATTATTAAAAATGCAGAGTGCTAAAGGTTAAGATGGGGAAGCATGATTTGAAGAATTCTGGAAAGTAATAAATTGGAATTTATCTGGAAAGTGAGATGAGTGTGCCAGGACCATTGCATTCACTTTCTTGCATATTCTTGGGAAAAGTATGAATTTGAAACAGGAATGTGGACATTGCAGCAATTTCCTGAGGTCTTTAAAAGTATTCAGGAGGCAAAGGAAAATATTGAATACAACCTTCATATGAAACGTAAAGTTACCAATAACTGAGAAACTTGAACTTCTGCAAGAATAAATCTGAAGAGTTGAAAAAAAAAAAAAAAATCAACTTCCAGTTACAATGTGTTGTTTTTTTTTTTGTTTTTTTTTTATTTATTTTTTGTTGTTTTTTTTTTCCGAAAGATCTCACTAAAAACAACTTCAACTCTCAAGGAACCCCCGGCCATTTATATTTTTTGTTTTAATTAACTGTTTCCCTATTTTGTAGTGTGCACATAATACAGCAGTTATCTGTGAAAAGTGAAATTAGTGTGCTGAGGCCATTGCATTCATTTTCACACAAATACTCTTGGGGGGAAAAGTATGAATCTCTCTTCTACCCTCCAGCTATGGGTTAAATAACAGGACAGACTTGATTAGCAACAACCAGTCGAGAAGTAGTTTGGATTCAAAACCAGCTATGTATGGGGGTGACATACCTCCTTGCTACAGAAACCACAGCAGCAACACCTAGCATGGTAAGGGTGTGGTCCTATTCTCCGCAGTAATGCTACCGAGGTGGTTATATATAGTACATTTATATAAATTTATCACTGACTGATTTTGTTATAGCCAATTGTATACTATAGGTAATGAAAATGTTTAGGGGATTTGTTTTTTTTTGGGGGGGCGGGGGTTCAAGACAAATATTTTTAACTTTTAGCAAAAACCGAAAAAAAATAAGAATTTTAATATATATTTTTTTTAAATAGGATATTCCAATGAAAATTATTTGGATATGTCTTGTATATATAATTCTGTGTTATCCCGGGATTTTACCATCTTTGATTGGGACCCATCTACCCAGAGAACTTACTATAATTTCATACACTAAATCTATCAACTACAATGTGACAGTAGTAGTGCAATTTACTTTTTCTCTGACCTTTTCACTATTTAAACCATCTTTACCAAATCCTATTCTTCACCATAATATAAAACCTTCTAAAATCCAGTGTAGATGGCTGTTACTGTTTAATTAAGACGTATTTAATATAAACAAGTTTGATATGACTTTCACTTTAAGAATGGATGTACTTGTTGTTTGGGGATGCCTAGAATGATTTTAGCCAAACCTGATAGATCAATTGCTCAAGCTCTTAATTCATGAAAAAATTGAACACTACTATTAAAATAACTTTAATAAAAAAAGCCATTTTCTGTTCAATTTGCAACTTATGAGTGTGGGGGTCAGTATTTACACTCACACACCTGATAACAATTCAATTTTTGTATAGTTGACTGTGTGATGGTTACTAAAGCTGAAAAGAAAATCATATCAACACTGGAAAATAAAAATGGGAACATTATTAATTGCTACATAAATGATATCTTTTATTTAGTAAAATAATTTTCTTTTTACAAATTAATTACGAATTACAGATTTGCCTCCTTTTCTTAGCAAATAATCATAAATTCTGTAAAGAGAAAATGATTTCACTTTTTTGCTGATTTTTTTTTTTTTTCTTATACATTGAATTGAAATTTAACTAATTACATAACAATTTTAATATCTAGAAAATCTTAACAGAGGATGGAAAGTGCAACACTGAAATCCAAAGGCACATTGGGATAATGAAAGATGCTTTCCAAAAGCTAAGCAACATATTAAGAAACAGAAAAATATTGCTATTAAAAAAGAAAAGAGTACGGTACTGTTACGTACCATTAGTCTTCTGGTAGTGAATTCTGGACAATCTCCTCAAAGATGAAGAAGCAACAGAAATGTTATTCTATAGAAGGATGCTGAGAATATCATGGACTGAAAATGTGAGCAACAACAAAGTTCTAGAGAAAATAAAAACAAAAAGGACACTTATACTTAATATCAGGGGAGAGAGACTTGAAATTTCTAGGGCATTTAATGAGTAAAGAGGGTTTTGAAAATTTGATATTCACAGGACAGTTTGAAGTCGAGAGGGGAAACCCTGCATAACCTACCCAGAGAACTTGAGTAAATGGATGGCTGAACAAGGTGTAGGAGAGATAACAAAAATACAAAATTTATTAAGAGCTACAAAGTACAGGAAATTGTGGAGAGCCATGATCAGTAGCCTGAAGATACACACATACAGAAGAATTACAGAGTACACTCTTTATTAGCAAATATTTTTAAAAAAATGATAAATATTTTGTATATAAAAAATGATATTCCATCCTTTCAAATAAAAAAAAAAACTTCACTCACAATTTGACATCCCCATCACTGTCTAATTAAAATTCCATGATGGTTAAAAAAAAAAAAAAAAAAAAATGCATGTTTGTTTCTCTTTCTACAGAAAAAAAAAAAAAAATATCTCCCTTTATTTGTTCCCAAACTCTTCCCCACTATTTAATTTAGCAATTTGTATTTTTGTGACTTTGCCAAAATTTCTCTTTTGTTTTTGCTTAGCTGGTCTCAGGAGCATTTTAGTTTTAACTTTGAAAGATTTTTTTTTTTTTTTATTGTGCCAGATGCTTTGCCAGTTTGTACCTTTTTTTTTTTTTTTTTTTTTTTTTTTTAAATTCTACTCAAAATTCACGTATATTAGTTTATTGATCCTAACACTAAAGATGAAAAGGAAAGAAGGAATATTTTTCTTAAAAGAAAAATATTCCTTGTAATGTAAATGTAAGTCAAATGCAGAACAAAATATATATGAAGTTGATACATGGAGAAGGTACTATGAATGATCAAATATGTCAAAAATGGTTTGCGCTGTTGAATTTTTTTTTTTTATTATTATAAATGTTTCATGATTGGGTAGACTATTTGAAATTAATGGGAACCAAATCAAGGCATTAGGATAATCGGCATTATATGATATACGGGTAGGTAAACATAAAATACCAAAATAAAATGCTGAATATCACTTATACCACATGGGAGAGGGGGGTACTTTTTTTTTTTTTTTTTTTTCATTAAAAAAAAAAATTGTGACAGGCAATGAAAAGTACGTCCTTTACAACACAAGGAATGTAATAAAACGGGACAATTAAAATAATCACTGCTGATTTTATCAAAGATCAATCTTCATTCATCCGAAGTGATACAGTGTACAGTGATACCTTGGCTTAAGTAACCTTGAGTTAAGTCATTTTCTAAGATACGTCGGTTCTTCTTAAATATTATATAGCAAAATAAAACTCACCTTGGGTTGTTTTACTAAAGTTTACGCCGACCATTAAAAATATTACAAACGTCAAAACACTAAAATAACAGTAAACACATAAAATCATATTTAAATAAAGTTTAAAATATATATAATCATCAAAAACAAAAAAATTAGCACAATAAAGTATGTTCAACAGATGTTTCTTATTTCAAGTTCCTGCCGACAGGTGGCACTCGTTCTGTTTTACACTTCAAAACCAATTTTGAATTCAGACTTGTTTACATCTGTGCTCTGCCATTGACGTTCTTTCAATTACATTTCGATTGTGATTTAGAGTACATTTTTGTCCATGGCTATGAAGAAAAGTCTCAGTGCTAATGCTAAGCTATATTACTGGAAGATAATGTGGAAATTGTTTTTATTCAGATTACTGTACATACATATCATAAATACTTTAATAGTGAATAGGCAATGCTTATTTGTGGTTTATTGTATGGTTATTTCGACTTAGGTCTTAACTTTTGGAACCAATTAACAATGTAGGGTGAGGTACACCTGTATATTTGTTGTAACCTAGGAAAGGTTACTGAATAGAATAATCAAATGAAGGTTGTTAATGAATGATAATACTTAGGACATACATAAATACAAACATATCTATATATGTGTGTATGTGGAAGTAGTAATAGTACAGCATTAGTATTTGAATAAAGGAATAAGTATTAAACTTTTTTCTCTTTTTTTTTTTTTTTTTTAAATAATTCTTTTCACTATTTTTCATTTATGTTAAATACTTTGTACAGTGATACCTCAGCTTACATTGTTTCGAATTAAATCATTTTCAAAGATACATCAGTTTTTCTTAAATATATGAGAAAATAAAACTCACCTTCAGTCGTTTTATTTGAGTTTATGTAAACTTAAAATTGGTTTTACTTAATTATTTTATTCAGATTACTGTACGTACATATCATAAATAATAAGTACATTGTAAGGGAGTCTTATAGGATAAGCTTCTTTTTTTTTCTTCTTCTTCAAAGACCTAAATCATTCAATCAACTACTGATCCTAACAAGGCCATTCAAAGATGGCAACTGATGAAAAAATGTCTAGAATCAGTTAAGAGAAAGGGAATAAAATTCTGACTAGACTGCATGTTTCTTGGGTAGCCAGGTAAAAATTATTACAACTGAGCTCTCAAAGTTTACCCATATCTGCCTTATTTCCAGATATTGCATGCAGTTTCAGATGACTTTTGTAGTGTTTACAGAATTCCTTTTTCAGGGGAAGAAAATTCAGTTCCCTAGAAGACCTACTGAGGATAAGATAAAATGTTCTGGAAGGATGGAATTAGGAAGTTGCCTAAAAAATGGCAGCTGATAGTGGAACAAAACAGTATGTCAGCCTTAATTTTTTTCAGTTACCCCATACTTCAATGTGTATTTGCATCACCATCAGGACATTTTGATGTTAAATATATCAGTGTATTTGTAACACAATAAGACCGGACCATGACTAGAATATATTTAAAATCAAATGGGGCTCTAAATGATTTTATATGGACTGGGTTTTATGACTGCATAGACAGTAAACAGTAGAAATAAGGGCTTCAAAGTGGCCACCTATTTATTGAAAGGAAATGGAGAAATAAAAAAACTTTCAGGATTAAGTGGCACTTAACCAGAAGTGAAGTGATTCCAGTCAAATGCTTATATAAACAGATTCACAGTTAGAATTAGCAATAGTTCCATGATGCAAAAATGGGTAGAGGGCTGCTAGGAGTGAGCACTGGCCAAAGGAAAAATCTGGTCTCTTAGTCTATTGAAACAAAATGGCAGCAAGGATATTCCCAAGTGTCACTTGACCATTCCAAGTGAATCCTTGAATAAATAACCAAATATATTGAAAACAGGATTTGCGACTTCATTTTTTGATCTAGTGTTATTTTAACTTTTGTAACCTTGGTTTGATCAAAAATTATCAGGACTGTTGCTATGGTAATGGCGCTAAAGTACACAGAGTGAAGCTCCTTGTCTCAGATTGATCTTGAACTCTGATGCACACACACTAAGTTATAACGTTCTCACGTGTGTCATTTCTAGCAGTGCTTAAAAGGAAAGTGTGGTTGTCTCACCAAGCACAACATTACTCAGGTTCAACAACCACCATATTCCTCAGATGTCACTCATTGCAACTTTTTCTTATCCAAAAATTAAATCCCAATTAAAAAGAAAAAAATTAAGACATCAAGGAAATCCAAGTGGATGCAACAAGGCAGCTGCTTGCTATCCCATAAAAGAGTTTCTTCACTGGAAACGATACTGGATAGATAAAGTGTGTGCCTTAGAAAGGAACTACTTCAAAGGAGATTAAATGCTGAATTGATATGCATTATAGTTTTCTTTTTATAGCACCAGTCTCAGAACCTTTTGATCACACCTCCTTCATGCTTTTTACCATTTTTTTTGTGCATACTGACACAATCTAAAATTGAAACACAGAAAAGGACCCGGAATATGTATTTACGATAACTAGTTAAACAATGAAGGTGTTATTCTGAAAATAATTGTTTATAAATTTACTACTGAGAAACCACTGTGTAATCTGGTTTGCCTTGGTCTTTTCTTTTTCTAAGCTACAAAGCACAAATTGCCCAGTAAGGTTCTATTTCTCCTTTTAAGGAAAACACGTTTCTTCATTCAGATTATTTTACCCAAAAGTCGGCATGCTCAATTTTGTATCTAAAACATAAACAAAGCAATTTCTAAATAATTTTTCAAGAAAAATAATTTGATTGGGGAAATGTGCTTTCCTTAAAAGGGAAAATATTGTCTTGTAGAATTTGCCAAGCCTAGTTCTACTTACCTATAGTTGGCCCACTCAGGAAGATCTTAATTTTCAAAACTTTTATTAAACTAAAACTACTTTGCAAAAAAATGTAATGTCCTCAAAACCATCAAAGTCTGTATCATCTGATCTGAAGAGGAAAAGGCCATAATATTTAAAAATTATTTTGTAAAAATGTTTCATAAAACTAAAAATATATTTCAAAATAGTAAAATATAAGCAAAAAAGACCTTGTACCTCAGTTTTTAAAAATAAAATTAATGTTAAAATAATAACAAATTAATTTCAGTATCCTTAAAAACTGAGCCCTCAGATCATGAGAGGAAGAGCTACAAAACAAAAAATTTGAATTAATTTTGTCTTTACATTTTTTATACAAAATAAATATATTTTTAGCAAGATGGGGGAGTTGTGCCTCCTCTGTTAGCACATGGGTTTATGATGTACAGTAAAATGCATTGATGGTTAAACTAAACACTGGCTTTATGACAGTTTGATTCTATTAGGCTGGTGCAAAAATAATGACGTAATAATATCGTTTTTTGACATAACGTCAAAAAAACGACATTATTACGTCATTATTTTTGCACCAATCTAATATATCATAATGAATTTGTTTGACAAAACTTTGGTTCTTTTTCTTTTCTAGCAAAATTAACAAGTGAAATTTTTTTAAATCTTTAACTTAGGGCTGTGGAGTCAGAACACAAAACCTTAGACTCTGATGACTATATTTTTGGCACCTCCGACTCCTCTTTATGTAATTAAGTGATTATGGCCTACAAATCTCAAAACCTACGCACATACACCTAAATTGAGTAGACCTATATCATTACAACTGGTTTATATCAAAGAATAAAGATATTGTGGCTTTTATATCATACCTATTCATTCTTCAATACTTTCTAACAGAATTAGAGGCTAAATCTTTGAAAGGATATAGAAGAAATAACAATAAAAATGCAATAATGTAAGACTTGTGTGTGTGTGTATGTATGTATGTATGTATATATATATATATATATATATATATATATAATGAAAAACAAACCACTTTAAGGTACTGTCACTCCTCCTACTCCAATATAAAACATACTTAAGAGAGATAAAATTAACCCCTCCCTATACTTTATATTGTCTGTTTAACTACCACTCTCAACCCCCTCTATTAAATTACACTACCCACCAATTTCTAATCCCATTTTTCCTCTCAATTCGTTGTTGGAAGTTTTACCTGATGATCCTGAATCCTTAAAAAAGGATTTAGGTGAAATAAATTATCGTAATGGTACCTTAAAGTGGTTTGTTTTTCATTACATATTAGCTCTGTCCTCACATTGAGCTCTCAGGATTTCATCCTCTTTGGATTTACCAATTCGGTTTACAAAGTTCCTTATAACTTAATTATATATATATATATATATATATATATATATGCAAATAAAAAGTACAGAACAAAAATAAAATGACTTTAAAGAAATTCATCTTAACTTTTTTTTAAGGAAATAGTAAATATACTATAGAAGAAATAAGAATTCTATAATGTAAGACTTTTTATATAAAGTGTAAATTCAACTGGAGTTGGAACCAGTATAGTGACCCCTTAATTGGTTCTGACTCCAACTCTACAGCTCTGCTTTAATGACATTTTTAAGATAGGTTGTTGATTTTCCCACTGCAAAATGTTTAGACATATCTAATATATATGGTTTGACAGTATCTGGATTTTACTGTCCATGAATAGTGAGACTTAGTTTTGTTTTTTGTTGCTAGATTTCTCTCCAAAACTGTTTTCTCTGAATTCATAAAGTTGTGTAGAAACTTGGGCAATGTTTTAAATTATTTATAAAGTTTACTTGGCACCACAAAGAAAAAAAAAATATACATGTTGATAGAATTAACAGTAGCCTTACATTTGCTTGCTTCTCAAAATCTAAGCTTTAAATTCTATTCTGTCAATGTAATTATTACTTACTGATTAAATGCAATTATTTTTATAATTGGTCTTTTCTTTTTATAGGCACTTGGACTCCATTCAACCCAGAAACTGTGCGGCTTATGATTGGTATGTAAATTTCTTAAATTTGTTTTCATTTTGCTTGGATTGTTTTAATCTCTTCAAAATCGGTTCTAAAAATGGACTGACTCATTTTTTATAAACTCGGTCTTTATATTACACTACTTTGTCCATAACATTTAGACCAAGGACAGGGTGTGTGAGAATTCCTCAGAGACTAAATCGCATCATTAGAAAGCAGGCATTAAATTGTGGAGAACAAAACGAAGATATAGTGTAAATTTCAAAAGGGAAAATATTAACATCATTTGACACTTAAGAGTGTGATGTAGTGGAAAGGAAGTAAATAGGTAGGTTTGTTTTTTTATTGTATAATCTTTATGTATATCAAACAGAGGATGTCTGTGTGATACGTTTTCAATCCAGATCCATCTAACTGATTTTGACCAAACTTGGCCCATACATTGTTCTCAGGATGAGAAATCGGCGAGCTCCTTACTTTTATTTACGTACAAATACCTCTTCAACCTTGGTTGGCAACCAGACTAGGAGAAGTAAAACTCTGAATTCAAAACCAGCTTTGTATGTGGCAAGCAACTCATTCCTGTAACATCTTAGTTGCTATGGAGACAGCAGCAATAATGCATTGGTTGTTGAGAGCAGTGGTCCTATGCACCCCATTAGAGTCTACAGTAGTGTATGAAGGTAACAAATCCTCTAATAACTGACATAATGTAATGTTATCAAATGATGACAAAATGCATTCCATATTATGGCAAATTAAAATATACATATATTTTGAGATTTATTTATTCATAATTACAAATAAGAAAAAAGTCTCTGATCTGGCATCTTGTCTACAGTCACTCTCCCAGATGTGCCGTCTCCTCCCTCTGTCTTTTTTACATATACTTTCACGGTAAATGTTCTGATGAGCTGCTTTTGCAGGTTTCCAGACTTCATGAATTTAAGCGTTCAACTAGGCTGGCATCTCGCTCTCACCCTTTCACTGTCAAAAGTGTTAAATGTAGCCGTCTCTTCTACTCCAATAGCTTCATGTCTTGCACTTCTCACCTCTGGAACACCCTCCCCTTTTCCTGTTTTCCTGATAGCTATAATCTCCAACTATTCAAATGTAATGTCAATCGACATCTCCAGATGCTTTGATCTATCCCCTATCCTTCTCTTCATCCTTTATCCTATCACTCCTATTTGCTCTCACTCCAACTCTCTGTAACCCCTTGCGTGCTAGTGGCTTCCCACCTTGCTTGGGGTGAAACGCTTAAAAAAAAAAAGTCTTGTTGGTCATGGATTTTGACGCTCTGCAAATATCCTTGGCTGTGACATGTCGACAGCAAATTTTATCTCTACCAGAGAACGTCTTGTCAAGAAAATAGGACTGGAAATTTAATTTTTCTGTCAAGTTGGCATCGATTTAAGAGAAAGTATCTTTCTGATTTTTTTTGTTTGGACTGGTGTCCTTATCTATATTTTTTTTTTTTTTTTTTTTTTTTTTTTATGGTATCCCCCTCCCCAGTTCCTGCCCTGGTGGGGTTGGGAGGTCAAACAGATGAACAAAAGAAAGAGATATTTACTTATGCAGTTATGCCCAGGTCAGAGAATAAACTCCCAAATTTTATTTTTTGAATGTTTCTGAATGAGTCCTTCATAATATTCAAATAATGTTTTTTTTTTTTTTTTTTTTTTCTTAATGAAGAATTACCATTATTATGCACCGATTTCTTTGGAGTAGTGTCCTTATCTTGATTGTTGAGGTGAACATGTTAATCGGTGCATTTGTGCTGGCCTTGATTTTAATTCTAATCTTTTTTGGCAAATAAAAAGCTAACAAAATGACATTAGATTGCAATGAGAACAAATTGCTTGGAATTAAAAAAAAAAAAAATAAAATAAAAAAAATCTTTACCACTTACCGACTATTTGTATGTATGCGAGATATATAATGTGTGTGTCTCTAAATTATTTTCAGATAGTGTAAAGAAACAAAATTAATAAAAAGAGACAAGAAAAAAAAACTATTCTTAGTTGACAGTTTTCGTCCTCTGACGGACTTTATCAAGGCAATTTAAAATTTATTTTGTTGAACCCTGCTTCAATGAAAAATAAAATTGATCCTTTTTTTTTTTTCTTTTTTTCATGAAAAATAAACCGGAGAAAACCTTGGACAAAACATTTGAAAATGTTAATATTTCTTTCAGAAAATGAACATTTGGTGTGGGGGGGGGATAATTTAGGTATTATTCAGAATTTTCAATTATCCAAACATGTGGAACAATAAATGTACATTTATACATTCTTGATTTGTACTGACTTCTCAGTGGAACACTATATACAGGGTGACCCAAAAAACGGAAATTTTTGAAGTGCGTATTGCCAGACATGAGCAAGTGGCAACAATGCGAGACAGTGACCTTGAGCAAGTAAACATTTCGCCATTTAGAATTCAAATTGAAATTCACAGTATCCCAGCTGAGATGTTGCAGCAGTCAATGAGGAATCTCAACAGCAGATTTCAAGAATGCATTCGTACAGGAGGACGCCATCTACAGGACGTAATTTTTAAAATATGAAAATTCTATCATTGTTTCTTAAACGGCATGTTTTAAGGTTCCAATTACTATGAATAAAATATTTTTCTTCCACCACTCTTGGTTTTATTGGATTGTTAAAAAGTTCCCGTTTTTTTTGGGTCACCCTATATTAAGTTGAGTCGAAGTAATTTCCATTTTCAGGAACCAATTGTAACGATGACTGTATCGTCTTAACTACTCATGGAGTGTGTAGCCACGGTCAGGTACAAAATAAGTAACAGAATTGATAAAGTTTGCAATAACAAGAAAAAGAACAAGGCAAAAAATAATATGAAGCAATCAAACAATATATGCAAGGAAAATTAACAGTAATATGGCGAAAAGTTCACAAACTAATAATTGGCATCAACACAAAGAAGCAAGTTCAGACAAGTGAACATAGCGTTCTAACATTTAGACAAGATAGACCAGGACTGCATCAGGTCAAATCAAGAACTGACCTATTTTATTGGCTAGGAAAAAAATTCCAGCATGCATTTGTAGGAGGGTAAAGTATTTTACAATCATTCACAATTGAGCTTGCTGAGTTTTCACTTACCTGACAATTGATTCATGACATGCTACCTCTCAATAACATAGCCTTCAGATGGGGCAGGGTGGATTTTCCCAACTGTTATCGGTGTGACCTTGGTTTAGAAAAAATGGCTTCACACGACTTCTACCATTGTTCTCAAGTGCGCCCTTTCTGGGACTATGTTGGCAAATTGATGGCTCATATCACTCCCAATTAGCTCATGTCCATTAACCTTGCGTACACATGTGACAATGTGTCACCCACTGTTCTCTGGAGTGAAACGGATGGTGTTTCTCATGTTGCTAGCCGTGGCAAGAATGGTGGTATGGACGTTGCAAATGGAGGGAATCTTGTAGTATGAGCATTATTCACATCAGAATCTGGTTGAATTCTTTGTGCATCAGCTCGGGATGAAGATCTGTGGGAAGCCTGGGTCACGTGAACAGGGCTAGCCTTGATTTTCTCTTTGAAGTCCCCTTGAGTTCAATGTGGCAGTTTCCTGTGCCCCCCACCCGTTTAAGCTAGACACTCTTTGTTTTCCTAGTTAATGTGAATAAGTGCTGTTCCTGGCATTCTCTTTTGTTATGATTCATGTCAAGATTCCCAACCCTCCCCAGTTTGTTTTTGTCCCCATTTTATCTCGGCTGGGTCAGCTTTTGATTTTCCCATTCTGCTATTTGTTTTTATCCTTTACACTGTTAGTGAGTGGGCTGCTTGATCCTGTCTTTCAGCAGAATACAGTGGCTACTCTTATTATTTTGAGGGATGGATGAGTCCTAACATCTATTTTGTTTTAGTTTGAATATTTTGGGGTTTTTTTTTTTTTTTTTTGTTTTGTTTCATTTTCTGGGTTCATCCCCTCTCCCATCATTTCATGTATCATGAAATATATATATATATATATATATATATATATATTATAATAACAGAGCTCTAAAGAATAGCAGCTTTAAATGCCCAAAACTCAATTATGAAAAAAATAGAAAAAACAGAAAGAAAAATCATTTGTTATACACCTCCATACAACCAAATAAATTAGGACAAAAATTTCTTGCATTAGTTGATAAACATTTTCCTAGAGGCAGTAAACTCAGTACAATTTTTAATAAAAATACCCTTAAATTAAGTTACTGTTGTACTGAAAACTTAGAAATGATAATTAAGAAACATAATGCTAATATCTTCAGCACTTAGACCAAAATCAAAAAAATCTAGATCCTAAAATAAAAAGAAATGAAAAAAAGGAAAAATTATGCAACTGTAGAAATCCTCAAAACTGTCCTTTTTAATAATAAATGTTGTATAGAATCATTGGTTTATCAATGCAATATTTCATCTATTGAAGATCCAGACATAGTTAAAATCTACATCAAATGTCCTTTAAAAATAATAAATACAGAAATCAAATCTCTGTCTAAATATTTCTGACACCTAAAAGAAAACAAAACACCAACAGTAAAATGGAACACTATTTACATTGCTCGGACTATCATCCTCATCTTTATTGCCATATTTATCATGTTTTGGCCGTTGTACGCTCTGGCCTTCTTCAGATGGTTGGAATGTCGAACTGAACCCTTCATTTCGCTCGATGGGGTAGACTGATCTAGTTCCACTTGCCATGTTATCAGTTAACTCCTGCTAATTCACCTCTCCAAGTTCTCCACTGCCTTAACCCGGTATTGAACTTCTTGTCATTGGATCTAACTAACGCCTTTATCCACTGTGCCATGTGGCAATAAAGATGAGGATGATTGTCCGAGCAATGTAAATAGTGTACATAATACCTCATCTCAGAAATATAGACAGATATTAAAATGGAAATTAATAAGAGCTAGAGCTTGTAGGTCATTAAATGACTCATGTCCTTTGTGCATACATGAAAAATTATATATTAAGTTTCTGAAAAATAAAAATTTACTTAATCAAAGACATGAAATAGGTATTTTTTTGTAGACACTGTCAAATATTTTCTTTAAATAATGTTTAATTTTGAAAAAGAAAATAGATGTAAGATAAAACATATTTATACTTGATCTTTGATTAATAATTTTTTTTTAAAAAATACAAATGTGATTCTAATATGTTTATTTGTAAAAAAAAAAAAAAAAAAAAACTTATAGTCTATTAGTTATTAGAAGTAGAAAAGTACTTTTAAATTTGTAGGATTTCAGATGACCTTTTAAGAAATCTTTGTGTATAAAATTATAAATTAAGTGGACAAATAAAAATGCCAGAAATTTTTTTATCATTGAAAACCAAAGACATCATGCAAAAAAACAGATATCATTGTTTATGAGCAGGCACCCCTACTTCACCTTAACTTAACCTGATTTTGAAAGTAACTTTTATTTGATACACAAGTTGTCTAGGGAAATTAATGCCCAAACACCTCTTATCAAAATGATTGAATTTTTCCATAAGCATAACAATTTATAATATTAAGATTGCTTATAAGTGAAGTAAATATCTTAATAGATTATTCCAAAAATTGCTTGAGAATGAAATGGAGCTATGGATTTTAAATTTAATTTTATAATTAAATTTAACATATTAATTTCAGTTTTGAAACCTGGTAATTCATGTGTAGTGATGGAACCATATTTTTAAAATAGAAAATAATTATATATTATAGGGAGAAAAAAAAGACATTTATCAAATTTTTACATCATGGGGTGTTTTGTAGGTCCCCTATGAATATGTGGTATTGTGGTATATATAGGATTGTGTGGTGATGGATAAATTCTTGTGGTGATTGAGTACATTGTAATGAATGAATGGGTTGTGATTGTGATTTACTAGGATATTCAGTAAAAACCAGCCTTTCCCTACTTACCTTTCAGCCTTGTGCCACAATTATTGTATTTTCACAATAATAAATATACATTCCCAGTTGGTTTAAAACCAACACTACTAATCACATTTAGCTGTTTAGGATGAATTTGAAGTACACTAACCTACTTTAAATTTACAGTACTTAATCTTGATTTTCTAAACTTTGCAGACTTGAAATGAAGAGAAATTGAAATCATCTGAACATTTTGCAACTATTCAAACAAAACCCATATTTCATATTTTGAGAATTTAGAAAACCATACTCAACATTTGATTAAAACTCTGATAAAATCTGTCCCCTGTTGTTTTTATACAAATTTTGTGGCAGTTAATTTCCACTGATGACGTGCATATTCTTACATCATTTAAAGAAAATTATATGCTCAAAGTCATTGAAAGGTTAGGCCTCGTATGAGATCAGATATCACCAGAATCGATTTTGGGAAAAGTTACTTTTAAAGGAAAATGACTCCCCACTTTCATTTTTAAATTAAAGATTAGAATTCTAAGACTTCCATATTAATGGTGTAAATCCAATCACCATGACAATGGAAGATTCTATTGATCCACTTGCAGTGTTAAACATTGATATAAATGAAACAGAAATATATGACTGGTTCAAAAATAAACTGGACAAAATCCTGAACATATTATTTGATGATATGAATGTTAGATTTCTTTCAGAAAATGACTTTTTTTTTTTTTTTAGATGAGGTATTATGTACACTATTTACATTATTCGAACTATTGTCCCCATCTTTGTTGCCATATTTATCACGTTTCGGCCATTGTACGTTCTGACCTTCTTAACCTTTCAAGATGAGGACAATAGTTTGAATAATGTAAATAGTGGACTTTCATTTTTTTTTTTTTTTTTTTTTTTTTTTTTTTTGATAATTTAGATATTCAGTTATCCAGAATTTTGAATTTGACAAACCTATTTTTCAATGCTTATCCCAAGATGCTCAGATAAATGAAGAAACACTCCCTGCCATTAAATGTTCCAAGGTCACTGGAAAATTAAATTTAATGGTGATTACTTTTTCCCTGGTTTCCAATGCCATTATAAGAGCTAAGTTGGCATAACACTCTGTAGAATTTTTGAGATTCTGATTAAATCTTGAGCTATGTAGGGCATCAAATGAATATACATGCTGGAAAATTGAGAAATTGTGGGAAATGGCTTGTACTGCTGACTTATAACATGGCAGCTGGATATATCCAAACACAGAAGGAAATAATAACTTCTGAATAATATTAAAATAAACATCATATATAATAATAATAAAATTGGTGGCATTTTTAAGGTTTATATTATTTTTGCTATAAGTTAACAATTTTATTACAGTAAAAAAAAAATTCTACATTGACTGTTTGTTCATTTCAGAGCTCTTTCATGCAGGGAAGGATATAAAGTCAAGTGGTAAAACCCAACCCCTGAAAAATTCAGTCTTTCTATTTCTTATTTTAGCTTCCTTTGAAATTTATATTTTGCTTAGTCAGTGGTTCACAACCAGAAGAGAATCGACCCTTTGGGAGATTTTGGAGCCTCAATGTGGCATTAGGACCATAGCTCCAGCCCAGTTATAGCAGCAATACTCCATTTTTCGTCCAATATTACACATCAGATTAGACTAAAATTGAAGTATTGCTGTCATATCTGGGATGGAGCTACACAATCCTCACTTTCTAACCTTGATAGAAACCTGGATTTGCGAGGGAAGACCTATTCTCCCCTCTGCAGCTTCATTCTAATGGATGCAGTGTTGCAAATCTATTGCTACTTTCTCTACTTCCAAGATGTTTCGGGTGAGCTCCATTTACTTCTACCAGTTCAGACTTTTTCAACTAGGACATGCTAGGACAAGTAAGAGTCCAGAAGAGCACTTTATAAGCAAGAAGTGTGAGAGAAAAAACTTAACACAGAACTTACACTTATATCTAGCAGTTTCAACTGTAAAATAATGAGACTTAGCAGCCAATCTAGTACTGCACTTAAATTTGTAAAGTAGAGGTCCCAAAGAGGAAAGCTCATCAGAACAATTACCATGAAAATATCTATAGAAAAGGCAGAGGAAAGCTACGTTACAGTAGTGGGAAAGTGACTGAAGCCATGATGCTAGGTCAGGGCCAATAAAACTGCAGATTCTTCTTTGAATTTTGTCTAGAATCTCTAGATATATGGCACAAGCCAGATGTGACAGCAATATTCAATGAATGGTAGGTTTGTAAATGTGTAAGATAGATTTGGATGAGAACAATTGTCTAGAACGACATTGTGAGCCAACTGTGAAATGGTACTCACAATGCGAGGATAAGGCACTCTACCAAATGAATATATTTCCCAAAGAAGCACACCAAAACTCCACATGTTGGATTTGCTTGAGAATTCTCGCAAATGAACAAAGAAAAAAGTTTCATTTGCAATTGTTATGGTTACATCTAGCCATCTCAACTATAAAATGATGAGATCTAACTGCCAATCTATTACTGCACTTAAATACATAAAGTCAAGGTATCAAATAGGAAAGCTCATTAGAACAATTACCATGAAAATATTTATAGAAAAGGCACAGGGAAGCTACGTTATGACTGGGGAAAGTGACTGAAGCTGAGATGCAAAGACAAGGACCTATATTGAGAATTCTTCTTTAAATGCATGGGTAAAATTCAAAAAAAAAAAAAAAAAAAAAAAAATGGTTGAGAACCACTGATATCTAAGTTCTCAGCTTTTTGCTTCCTTTTTACTGGCAGACACTCCCCCACCACATCTACAAAGGGGATAAATTGTAAATGCTCACTATTTGCTATTCTCACACCTGCTTATTAGGTTTTTTGTTTCTGCCAATTTTAAGCTTATTCATTTTTTTTTATTTTTTTTTTTTTTTTTTTAAGAATTGTTTCTCTTCAGCAATCAGGTTAGTAAATAGTTTGTTTTTTTTCAGGTTCAAGTATGGATCTAGACATTGACTAAGTATTTCATTCAAAGGAAGCGACTAAAGCTTGGTTTGGTTTGTTTTACGGCATATCAACCTCAATGGGTCATTTAATGCCGACGACTTTTTTTTTTTTTTTTTCTGGTAATATTTTTGTTTTGTCAAAAATCTATTTCTGTTACTGTTTTTTTCATCAAAAATGTATAGCTGGTAATATTATTTTTTCAAAAATGTATAGCTGGTAAGTTTTTTGTTTTTTTTTTTTTTTTTAAACCTATTGCTGGTAATATTTTTTTGTTTGAAAATTTATTTCTGGTAATAATTTTTTACAAAGTATTTCTGGTATTAAAACCTATTTTTACACTTTTATAATGCCTTTTACTTCGGTTTCTGGGTTAACTATTTACCCATAGCTGAGACCCTAACAGGTGCTACCACCCCAGGTCAGGGTGAACCTGGGAACACCAGCAATTAAGAGGAGGTTCCACGCTCCTCAAAGCCTCCTGATCAGAGCCCTTGCCGTTTGACGTAGTTTATCGTCTTACCCTGGACACCTAAAGCTTGGGTATTAATCATATGATAAACATGAATAATTTTGCCACCTGCTAAAACTTTATGCATACCTTAAACTGCAGAACTGAATTAAACAAAATTTTACAGGTATGTCACATGACCCAGTAAATGCATAAAACCTCAGACTTACACTCCTTTTGTAAACTCTTAACAAGGGTCAATCTTTGCATTATATATAGAGTATACATAGATATGCATTTGTGGAGATGGTTAGGATTCATTGGAATCAAGCAGAGAAAAGGAAATACAAATTTAAAGGATATCCAATCAACAACTGTAGATGCAGGACGTTTGAACTGACTTGAAAGAAATGATGAAAGTTGGCAAGAGAAATGGTCCCTCAAAAGAATGCAAAGGAGTCAACAGGAAGTAAACCAGTCGAACCAGGTGGCTTGACCTAATATGGGGAGGTGGGAGTGTCGTAAAATCTGTCTAGAGATAGCCTCAGAAACAGAACACAGTATCTTTTGATGATCCCAAGAACCTCCTGATGTCTGGTGTACAGAGCTTTCAATTGAAAACACTTGCTGTAGCTAGCTGTTCTCAAATTCCTAAAGATACTATAAATCAAATTTCAACTGATTTCATTTGATTCAACTTTTAAAAGTTAATTTTCATCAAACAGGAAAAATATTATCAGAAACAAAGGTCAGACTCTGTCAAAGCATATCTATGAACATACGCGTGGTGGGTACTCTCAGGGTTTCATAAATCAATCCTCAACGTTGTTTTGTTTCTCATTCCAACCCTGTCCACAAAGACAAGAAAAGACTTGCTGCACATTCACAAGGAATGAAAGATGAAATCAACAGCAAGACATGAAAACATGAATCCAATTGTCAATAATTTTGTGTTCCAAGTCAGACTTAGTATTGTCTCTGGCATTAGGTCAATGGCACATAGGTTTCTTCGTCTCTTACTTCCCTGACTCTTACCAATGTGACTGGTTAGATGGATGTTTCCTCTTTCTGTCCTACCCTAAATGATATTTTTATATAAGGCTGCGTATGGAAGCATATGTTTCTGACACTGTCACTTGACCCCACATTTTCACTTGTTTATTTTTTTCTTCCCCTCTGCTCAAATGGGTTGCTGCTTTCAACATGAGACTTTAATGACGCTATCTTTCAGCCATTAAAAAACTCTGAGCATTATTTAGGGCACACTTGACTTTGTGTGTGTTCAGCCAGGAAAGGGCACATTGTGCAACAGATCGAAGAAAAATACAAGAGTGGTAAAAAATTGACCAAGAGAGGAATGACTGACAGCATTGAAGTTATTTCACAATTCAATACATGGACATTGTTTGACAAATTTCTATATCTTTTCCAAAATACATTCTAATGTCTATCTACCCTTTTAGAAGAAATATATATATATATATATATATATATATATATATATATATAACAGAGGATGTCTGACTGTGTGATACCTTTTCACTCAAGATCCATCCAACCGATTTTGACCAAACTTGGCACATACATTGTACAATGTATGAGATAGGTTCTTAGTGTAAAAAGTCAATAATTTAAAAATAATCAATAAAGCCGATCAAAAATTGATAAATTCCACTTTTTTCCTCCAATTTCATTAAAACTTGGTATGTAGGTTACTTACATCATGACGAGCTCAATGATACCTCATTTTTATACTACTTTATTTACCAAAAAACATAAAAAAAAATCAATTTCAACACAAATTTTAAACTACCCCCTCCCCAATTTTCGAGCAATCTATTACAAACTTCATTCAATTGCAGCCAACAATAAGTTGACTGTCATTTAACTTGATAATTGAGTCTACCAATATAGTGAAAATCCACATAAATAGCAAAAATAGCAATTTTTTTTTTTTTTTTTTTTAATTTTTTTTTACTGGTTTCTTTATTTTTTTGTTAATCTTTCAACCAGTTTTCATCAAACTTAACAGTTGCTTTATAAATGTATCCTGTTTTACATCCCTGGTAGCATACTGAAAAATTGAATTTCAAAAACTCCAAAAATAATTGTGGTCTTAAGTGGGTCATGTTGCCTGTTTTACTCCTGCATATTCTTGGCTAACTTTGATTGAATAAATACAGACTACTTCTGTCATATCAGTAACTGCATTAATTCAAAATTGTTTTTTTAATAAAAGTACTTTGAAGTAATTGAAGAAGATAAATTCTGTTACATCTAAACATGGTGCTGTTTTTGCCCAATTCTAATTGAACGCTTTTTCTTATCAATAAGCTGGTTATTGCTGCTAGTTGATAATATTTTACAGAAGCACCCGAACTATAAGCACATGGCTCGTACTCATAAATAAGCAGCAAGTCATTATCTAAAGCTAATCAGTTATCAAAATACCTTCCTTATTCTAAAAAATATTTTTTGTGGACTTTTGAGTCTATAATTTCTTCAGCTAATTTGCATCAGTGCATGAATTGTTTGGTCTCTAGATCATAGTGGTGTAACTTTCATCAGTAGCAAAATTCATTCTCAGAAATTATTACTAGATAACTGAAAATAAAAGGATACCTTGATTGGTGCAGCTGATGTGTACATTAAAAGATACATACTAATCAAACACATTAATTCATTATTTAATCATTTTATCAAACGATGTAATTTGTACCTCAAATTTTAATCTCATTCACAATTAATTTCTAATTTGCATTCTTTTTAATTAAAATATAGCTATATGTAAGATAATACAATAAAAATGCTATGAATTACTGTTTATTAATCTGATTTTTTTATGAAAAACTTATTTAAAGTAGTTATTTAAAGTGCTGTGTGGTATTCTCCTGTTCTTCATATAAATGGTGGTACTGAGAAATTGTCCCTTTAATTTTTTTTGCAAATTTGTCAGCTGTCTTCATCAGATTCTGCTTCTAAACATTTTCCTTTAATTTCTTCAATGTCCTTAAAAATTTTAATTCCTTCTTTTGTCATCTTCTTACGCTGTGAATAGGTAAATATTAAAATATAAAGAACCTTATGTATATTTTTTATTTTTGTAAATTTTCCAAACATATGATCAGTATTTTAACGCCCAATTTTTTTGATATTTTGATATTTTTTAATAAATGTAAATTTCTGTATCTAATTAAATCATACATTTTTTTTTTCTTTTTTTTTATTCTTTTTTGTTAACAAAAAATTGGAAATTTCCTTTTTAAGACCTTCAAAATAAACATGGAAAAAATCAAAATATTCAAAAAAATTTTAATAGACAAATATTCAAATATGTATTTTTATTATCGGCTTATATTATAAAATTTATTTATTTATATTCATCCATTTTTTTTCATTTTTTTAACATTATTGTAATTACTTCAATAACATAATACTTAACAAAAAAAATAGTTACCCATTTTTAAATTTTAAAAAACTTTTTAATTAACTGGTTACTAATAAAAAACAATTTTCACTGAAGAATGTATTACTGCACTAACTGAATATTATGCATGCACTAATCGAATTTTGGTATAAAAAAATTTGGAGCATTAATCGAGGAATTGCTTTACTGCAAAATCAAATTGTTGATGTTCACTCAATATCATTTTTGGTCTGTATTCAACGATTCTGGCTGATACATACGCAACGGAATTATAAATCCAATGCATTTCACATCCCCCAGAAAATCATTCCCTGCTGTTAAAATGATGTGAATTGATTTTAGTGTGTTAATTCTTACAATGTAAGCTGTTCATTGAACACATTTCCAACACTTAATACTGTTTCACTTTCCACCTTATATATTTGTCAAGAAAAAAATATTTCATTTTAAATCTTTTAAAAAAAAAAAAAAAAAAAAAAAAGACATTTTTTTTCTTTTTATTTATGACTTTTTCCAATCTGGGTACCAGTCATTATGACCCCAAAGTGGGGGTTGGAATTTACAGATATTTATCAGTATGAAGCACTTTTACTCCTAGACTCTCTTAAAGACCTCACCACTCCACACTTGAAGCTCTCTGACAATGGACATATGATTATTTGTGTTCTTCTTTTTTTTTTTTTTTCCTCTATCAACCATTATGACATGCTAGGGACAAAATTATGGAACCATTCATAAGGAGAGTTTGATTCATGCCTTTCTCAAAGTGATAATGTGAACTGAAATTTGAATTCTACTGATAAATATTATGCCTCACCACACTTTGTTGAGAGATACATTCACTCTGTTTCTAGAGAGAGGACGACAATAGAAAGCTTTTTATTTCTTTCTGCTTATCTACTTAGCTTTTTTTTTTTTTTTTTTTTATGATTTCACCTTCAAGCAAGGCAATAAAGCCACAAGGAAACCGAGGCAATGTTACTGGGGAGACAGAAACAACAATATTTGAAGATCAAAGTTGACAAGAAAGCAAGAATCTAGAAGATAGTTCCACAGGCAAGAAGTGCAAGAGAAGAAACTATTGGAGTAGAACTTACGGTTACATTGAGCAATTTTAACAATAAAATGATGAGACCTTGCTACCAATCTCGTACTATGTCATGACTATTCATGAAGTCAAGTTATCAAAGAGGAAAGCTCATCAAAACAGTTGCCATGAAATTATTTGTAAAGAAGGCACTGGAATGCTACATTATCGTTTTGGGAAAGTGACTGAAGCCAAGATGCCAGGTCAGGACCAATAACATTGCAGATTCTTTGGGTTTTATCAAGAATCTCAATATACAGAAAAAGCATGTGACAAAATATTCAATGTACTGACATATAAGACTTATAAAAGTACAAGACACATTTAGGTAAGAGAAATTGTTTCACACAACACAGTAAATCAAATTTCTTAGCAGTTGATTTAGTAGTTGACTCAATATAATCATTCAAATTCGTATTGGAAGAATATGTTAGATCAAGAAGGCGCAATGAGTTACTCCCCTTGGGTTAAACTCAGCCATGTTATCCATGTACCGTTTGATGCGAAAAGTAATAAAAATAATCTTCCTTATGTCTAAATGTTTTTAGGCCATTAACTTCACGTCTGGAAGAGATTTTCATTTCATTTCAGTTATCTAGCTCAGCTGGAAATTGATAACATTTTTGCCGTATTTAATGGATTGATGATGATGTATTATAGGTTGTTGCAAAATAATTGTATTTTTCCGCCTTGCTATCTAGCTTTGTCTTTTGGTCGCCAGCTTTGACAATCATCATCTGCTAACATCTTTTTCAGGAATGTTTGACAGAGATTTTTCAGGAACAATCAACTACCAGGAGTTTACCCAGTTGTGGAAGTATGTGACTGACTGGCAAAACACTTTCCGCCAATTTGACCAAGATGGATCTGGAAGCATAGACAGGCATGAACTCAAAAATGCATTACTGACTTTTGGTAAGAACCTTGTAACTATGATCTTTATTTTCTTTAATACTGTTATTTCAAGAATACATTTGGCTTTTATATTCACTTTTCTTTATCTATTTCTCTGGTTATTATAACTGGTGAAGCATGGATTAACAGCTGTAGAGGGCTGTCCAGAATATGGATTATCTGACATCACCGCTGGATCACATTACTATGCTTGCATCCACTGTTTGGTCTCCATAAATATTCTGCATTGAGTTATTCAATGAACTCAGCTTCGTATACATGTTCAGATGCCATTTTGGTACCCTTCTACATAGCTACTATAAGACAAAAAATAAATTATGGGTTATTTGGCAGAAAGGTTTAATTTTTACTTCCATAACAGTAACATACACTATGGTATTGTTCTGAGCCAACATAATAACAGAAGGTATCATTTTCAGAGCAACCCTTGTTCAATTATTACTGATAATATTCCTCTGTTGCAATAGAAACCAATAAAATATATATCTATATATATGCATGCACACACACACTCTTAAGCGCCTAATAGACAATGAGTTTTTTTTTGGGGGTGGGGATCTTTAGGACAGATACTTGTGGAAAATACAGGCATAATAAACTCATCCACCTGCAAATAACAAGGAAAGGGAATAAATAGTACAAAGTGAGTCAATTCACTGATACCAATTATGAACAGGCCCACAACGTAATGACTGTGTTCAAAAATTAAAATCATTCCCATATATATTTTATGTTTATGCATTATTTTTACAGATGCAAATATTTAGTAAATACTCTTTTTATAATAATAATGTCTATAATTCGACCTTGCTAACCAGACGCTTCCTCTATAGCCAAATGGTATAGCATGTCAGGCTATATAACAGTTCCATGTAGGATACAGGTTTGATTCCTGTTGGAGGACACATATTTTCTATGAAATTTCTTGGGCATTCAGGCCGATAAATGTTAATACTGTTTATTATAAACAGAGCATTTACTTAAATATTTGTATCTACAAAAATAACGTATAAACAGAAAACATTAAAATGATTGTTAGACTTAGTTCATTTTATGATATATATATATATGTATGTATGTATGTGTGTATGTATATGTGTGTGTGTGTATATATATATATATATATATGTGTGTGTGTGTGAGTGTGTGTTTTTTTTTTTTTTTCCATTAAACAAAAAACATCCTTGATAATGGCTAATAGATTATCAAGAAATGCTCAGATCTACAGAACATTTGGACAGATTTTACACACTCTAGAAAAGAGGTCACATGTACAAATGCAAAAACAGCTTCATAAAATACCGTAATTCCCCATGTATAATATGCCTTCATCCATAATATGCACCCCTAAAATTGTGTTGAATGTGTGGGGAAAATGCTTTTACTCACGCAAAATTCGTACCCCTTGTTTGATAATCAAACCCTATAAATTGTACGTCTCCAATTTCATTACAGCCAGCATTTCCTACTCTTATTTAAAAGATTGTAAACATAGAATAATATTATTCTAATTGAATTTTATAATAATTCTTATTTTATTTTACATTTGTAAGTATTGTTAGGTATATATAATTGTATTTGACATCTTTATGAGATCACAATTGCTGAATATTAGTGTCAAATTGTTATATGTTTGTAGTGCAGTGAGATTTTTTTGTAGCTATTTATAATACACACTCCTAAGTTTGCTTATTATTTTTTTTATAAAAGAAAAAGTGTATCATATATGGGTAATTATGGAACCCTTTTTTTTTTTTTTTTTTTTTTTTTTTGCCTTTGCATTTTCACTCTTTTTACTCTGTCATATAAAAAGAAAAAAAACATAAAATATCTCCTTGTTGAAATTTTCTTCTATTTACATGTAAATATTGTTTGCCACTGCTAAAAGTTGAACTAGAAGCAGTGCCCGCAACAGATGCTTCTAGAACAGAGAATTGTCTCCATGGTAATGCAATCTTGCCAGGTCTTGTCATCCATGATCAAGTGCTTTCAAAGGTGCTCATCATTTCACCTATATCATCCAAAATTGCTTATATGACAGAAGTTATGTCCTCCAGTCAATTTCAAAGTTTGATTTTTACCCTTGGCATATAAAAATCTGATTACACCTCACACATTTATGTTTACCCACTGTTTAATCACCTTCCTTAGGGCATGTGGGTGGTGTAATTGATAACAGCTCAGAACAAAAAATCGGATAGCTGAATTCAGATTCCATTTTAGTTTGTTATATTCACATGCAAATATTTTGGGGTTAGGTATAAATCCATCTCCTCAGCTATGGGTTAAATAGTAGGACTTCTATCTGGTAAAACCATTTTTCTCAAAGAAAATTGTTAATGTAATAATTATGTGCAAAAAAAAAAAGTTATTATTCTTATAATCTAAAATACGTTTCAATTTTAAATAACCCACAAAGTGTTAAGCTGTAAAAAAAACAAAACAAAAAAATCATTCAGCAAATAATAATCTTTCTTGTGACATCACATATGCACTCCTTCAATTATTGCATAACCCCATTGCTTTGTATTAAAAAGAAAGTTGCTGTTCTATAAACTGAGAACGTTCTTTCCTACCAAATATTTATGGCTTTATGCCAGTCTGTACCTTACTTTTTGGGACTTAGCTTGTAGAAAATATTTTCCTGTAGTGTTATAACTGATGCTTGATGTGTCTGCAAAAACCTCCAAAAGAAACAGGATTTTATAAGCATCTCAAATCTAAAAAATATTTCAAGTTTTATTTTATTTCTTTTTTTTTTTTTCTTTCCAGGTTTTCAGCTTTCTGATCGATTTTATGATATCTTGGTTGTGAAGTTTGATCGTCAAGGTAGAGGAGTCATCGCATTTGATGATTTCATTCAGTGCTGTGTGGTGCTTCAGGTAACTATGTATTGCATTTTGGTCACCATCCATGTGACCAAGTTTTGACTGGTTCATGCCTTGGAATGATAGCAAGCAATATTTTTCATTTAACTGTTCATGCAAGAAAAAAAAAAAAAAATTGTGCTAAAGAGTGTGTCTGTGTGTGATATATATATATATATATATATATATATATATATATATATAAAAAGAGAGAGATAGAGAATTAATACAAGTAAAAAGTTTGTCACTTAGCTGATTGATGTTACCTTCAGCATCCAAACTCTAAAGTTTTGTAGACTGATGGTGTGGCAGAAATACCGACATTATTACGTCATTATTTTTGCACCAACCTAATACTAATGTCTTGTCATTATGTGGGCGGTATTTCTGTCACAACCTGTATAATATATATATGTGTGTGTGTGTGTGTGTATATATATATATATATATATATATATATATATATATATTGCACTGTATGTGTGTGCGTAGATATATATATATATATATATAATTAATTTTCTCAAATTTTCTTAATTACACAGTGGCCCATTTATAAATGCCCTTCGTTTTTAGTTCCCCCTACCCCTTTTCTTTTATTTTCTTTTCCTCTCCCTCCCTCTACTTCTGATCTTTAAGATTAGATCATCTATTGTGTGTGTATGTCACCACAAAATGTATCCTTTCCTGTTACATCTTTAATGTGTTAGACATCCGACAACATTCATATTTCTCTCGCTTAAACTGTCTTTGACTCCTCTCTTTAAAACTTCTCTTTTAAATTTTTAATCCCCCACCTTCATCTTTAGACCTTCCTGTTCTTCTCTCATCTGTTACCCCTCTCTATAGCTCTAACATTCGTCCCCCACTCTCATCCTTAGACTCTCACTAAATTTTATTTTTTTTATTACCGGAGCTGTTTTTTCTGTTTTCTTTTTGAATTTGTAGGTTACGATTCCAATGGAAAAAAATTATGACCATGGAATATTAGTGTTTAAGCCTTTTTATTATACCCTTACTCTGTCCTGGACATTGAGTTCTACCTAGATTCTATCCTCTCGGAATTGTTTTTTTTATACAAATATATATATATATATATGTATATATATTTATATATTTTGCATATGTATGTGTATATTTACCACTAATATATATATATATATATATATATATATATATATATATAAGGCAGGACGTGTGTGTGTCTGTAACGGATGCACGGCCGCAATTTTCAACAGATTTGCACCAAAATTTACATGTACATGCTCCAAGTTAGTGGGAAGGCCAAGA
Source organism: Acanthosepion lycidas (assembly GCA_963932145.1). Taxonomy (NCBI): domain Eukaryota; kingdom Metazoa; phylum Mollusca; class Cephalopoda; order Sepiida; family Sepiidae; genus Acanthosepion; species Acanthosepion lycidas. Next base: position 18,010,579 of record OZ010592.1, read on the forward strand.
CTGACTTTGCATTTCCCAACTCCCGTCGATAGTGGAAATAATCAATTTTTTTTTCATGCTTCTATGGCAGTTTTCATGTAGTTTGCGGCCATTTTGTATTGGTCAGCGTGAGAGGCAACAGCTGACTGACACAAATGTTAACTAGCATGCAAAAAAATTCAATAGCTGCATTCGTCACAAGTGGGAAAAATTTAAATCTGCATGGCACTTTACTCCAATTGGTACATTTGCTTGCTTATACTCGACGTTGATTCTGATTCTGCAGAACTGGGTTGGGTGTGAAAAAATATTTAACACTCTTTTTTTCATTCGGTTTTTCCAGTTACAAGTCCTTTTTTAAAGCTGATCGTTTTGTGTTCATTTTGTTTAGTTCCTTTATCGTAACAGATTTAATGTTTAGTATAGAGCTTAGAAAAAATTTGCAGTGTGAGATAGGCAAGAAGTAAGGCATGTAGCAACATCAGCACGGCAAAGGGCACTCCTTTAAAGGCAAGGAAGGGCAAAAATATTTTAAGTCAAGTGATAGTGATTGCTGTATGAGTTGTACGATTTTTGAATCAAGCACGGGCAACGGCGAGCTATGCTGCTAGTATATATATAAATACCAAATTGTGATTGGTAGGGGTCATTCCAAAGAGGACTTTTAGTCCATATGAGAACTCAATGTACGATACTGTCATATAGGAATAAAGCCGACACTTAGGTTTGAACATGGATTGCCAGAGAGCAAGCATAGTCGACCTCATCTTGAAATAATTAGATCATGTGACAGTTACATACATATATATATATATATATATATATATATATATGGGAATTAGTGGTTTCTGACCAAGTATTGTTCGAAGACGTTGCTATTATTGTATCTGTGATTTACAAAGTCTCTCCTAAAAACAAGCATTACAAAAGATACAGAGTAAATTATAATAATAATTAGGAAAAAACTTTAAAGATCTATTTTCAGTAATAAATTTGTTTCATTGAATATAGGTATATTCATCTCATCAGACCAATTGCATTTTCTGAAAATTTCAGAAAATGTAATCGGTCTGATGAGATAAATATACCTGTATTCATTGAAATAAATTTATTACTGAAAACGGATTTTTAAGTTTTTTTCTTTATTATATATTAGGTTGGTGCAAAAATAATGTCGTTTTCTCACATAGTAACAAATGTGAGAAAACGACATTATTTTTGCACTAACCTTATATATATATATATATATATATATATATATATATATGTTAGTCTAAAAGATTTTCTTTCACAGGAACAAAAACTACTTGAGCACGACAAAACATGATTTATATGAAATGCTTGATAATTACTTGAACTAATTTTTATTTTCTTCAAAGTTCATATCACCTAAATTGTTTCCGCACAAAGTAAAACCGGTGATAAACTGAAATAGTCCAGTTGTACATGCTTCGCAAGTGGATCATGGATCACAGAATTTTCAATGCCTCTGCATCAGAGTAAATTATATTCACCTTTTGTCAAAATTGTGATGACAAGGTTTTTGTTAGCACGCAAATGCACAGTTTTAATTTCAAGTCTCTTTTATGATCCTATATTCTTCCCTTTAAGTTTCAGGGTGTTTCACCAGTGTATTTTGCCAGACATTATTTACATTCTATTTGGTAGACTCTGGCTTCTAACGATTAAATTTTTGACTGTTCTTGAAGTGTTTGTGATAATTTTTGAGATATTATTCTGATCAGTTAAATCTTTTTGAAGTTCATTAGGTTGAGACTTTGTAGGCAAATTAATTTGCCTAGTTTTTGTTTTATTGTCTTTACCTTTTTTTGTGAATTTTGTATGCTTTTCTTTTAGCATATATCTTATTTTGGCTGCTCATTTGGGGCTAGCAAAGAAGTAATAAAACAAATCACTCAATATCTGTTGATGCTCTTTGAGATCTATTGTTCTCTCGGCTGCTTGAGATGTGACCAACGCCAGGAAGTGGAAAACACAGTGTACATTCACGATATCATTACTGCAGCCTCATCTGACATCTTTTCTTGGATGCATTTGACAATTCCTGCACTTGTTGTATCAACATACACTTTATTTGAAACAAAATGAGTGCTTGATTGAAAAGATTCAGGAGTAATAATTTGGACTTATACAACAAGGCATTTTCATTTGGTTATGTCTGTAGATTAATTTATGAGCACAGTTACAAATGGGGACTCATTTGGTTTTTAGAGCTGTGGGCACAGTGTCTGCCATACCGGGCTGTTGTATATTGTATGCTGCTGCTTTTAGCTACAGGGCTAAGAGATCTGAGATTCCAATTTTTGTCAGAAAGTTGTGTAATGACTCAAGCTGTAACAGGTGAACTCCCTCCTGGACTATCCAGGGTGTGGTTTTTAACAGCACCATCATTGCTCTGTCCTGTTGACTGTCCAATTTCACTTTAATTTGTCTTAAGTCTTTTCACAGAACTGGAATATTGAAGCAAGACTGATGCTCTGCTTAAAAGACAGCAAGTGGAGTGATGAAAGTTGATGCATCTGCTTGATTTATACAGAGATGTTTATTTTGTTATATTTAGTACCAAATGTCACAGTGAACGAAGTGTTCATCAAAAAGGTGAAGCTGTTTGTATTTTGTGAGCCACTGCTTGAGAAAAGTTTATTTCTTCTTCTTCTTCTTCTTCTTCTTTTTTTTTCCTCTTCTTTTTCTCCTTTTTTCTTTTCTTTTTCTCCTTTTTTCTTTTCTTTTTTCTTTTTTTTTCTTTCTCTTTTCTTTTCTCTTTTCTTTTCTTTTCTCTTTTCTTTTCTTTTCTCTTTTCTTTTCTTTTCTCTTTTCTTTTCTTTTCTCTTTTCTTTTCTTTTCTCTTCTCTTTTCTTTTCTTTTTTCTTTTCTTTTTTCCTTTTTCTTTTTTCCTTTTCTTTTTTTCTTTTTTCCTTTTTTTCTTTTTTTCCTTTTTTTCCTTTTTTTCTTTCTCTTTCTTTTTTTCCTTTTTCTCCTTTTTTCTTTTTCTTCTTCCTTTTTCTTTATCTTTTTTTTTGCTAAAACAGCTGAAGTTGATTGCAGTTCTTCTGCAATTTATTCCTCAGGCTCAATAAAAAAAAAAGTGGAAGCAGACATACAGGCTGTGCTGATGCAAGATGATTTTTCTTTTTCATTCTACTTATTTCCTTCTGGTTAGAAGCATTTTGGTCAAAAAGATTAGAAAAAGAGGAAATAAATTTCCATTGCTTATGAGATTATCAAACATTAAAAATTAGAAATTCCCTTATTTTTAAAAAGTAACTTTTTTTTTCTTTTTCTTTTTTATAGACAAATATGTTTTTACTGACACTTTTCTGACTATCTTAACCAAATATGTTCTTAGATGTGTCCACACATCTTTACAAAAGGCTTAGCTTTTTGTCTGTCTGTTCAGAATACATTTTAGATTGTTTACCATATTAAGTTCCTAAATTGTTGTCTGTTTCTTTCACCAAACTAAAGACAAATTAATTAAAATTTATATTTATTTCTATACTTGGCCACTAGCTGGGTTTGAAATCAAGAAATTGATGTTGTTAGTCTGATACTTTTTCCACTTAATTGACTCTTGTGTCAACTGGAACTAAATTAATTATATATTATCACCATCAATCATAAAATGTCTGCTTGTTAGTTAAAACGTTTGCACTGATAGTTTTAAAAATATATTTTACAATATATTTAACAAAAATACAAACTAATAATATTAATATCTATCATAGTTCATTTGGAAAATGATTTTAAAATATTAAAAAAAAAAAATATCTATACTAATTACCATAAATATCTAACATAGTTCATTTGGCAAATGATTCATGTTTGGATACAGAAAGTACAGATAAGTTACATTTTAAATTAAATCTGGATGCATTATTGAACTGATGTCCTTATTTATTTAGTATCAACAAGCAAAAAATTTCTTTTTATCATTTCATCTGTTACAGGTTGATTTTGTGCAAAATATTATTTATCATGAGAAAATTGAGGTCCATCCCTAGGTTACACAGATAGTTATAGCATCCTGGGTAAGATGATCAACTACATCTCAAGGCTTCTGATCAGGAGGCTTTGAGAAGCATGGAACTACCTCTTAATTACTGGTGTTCCCAGGTCTATTCTGACCCAGGGTGGTAACACCTGTCAGGGTCTCAGCTATGGGCAAATAGGTACTCCTCTCCCAAAAGGGGTCAAAATATTATGAACATATAAAAATAGGTTTTAATACCAGCAATACTTTTTTGGGGAAAAATATTACCAGCAATACATTTTTGAAAAAGAAAAATATTACCAGCTATAAATCTTGTCAGCATTAAATAACCCATTGAGGTTGATCTGCCATAAAACAAAGTTATAGTGGATACTTGTATTTGAATTCCTTTTAAATTTTTGTGTGTCAGACAAGTGCACCTATCCACATCATTGTTAGGCAATAGATTATGTCACTCTGTGTCCTCTATATAATTTACCTTTCCTCATACGGAAAGCATTAAGAATATTTCAGAGCATTCTTAAATTTAAAATTTTGAAAGCTTAACAATATTTTTCCTCCACATTACTTCTGTGTATAAATCATTCATTTATGTGCCATACATGTTACCTTCTTGGGCAATCATGTATCTTTCGATACATGAGTGACAAGGCAGATTTTTTTTCCCCACAGTAGGTTGCCATTTCTTTCTGTGGTAGACTGGTTGCCAACCAAGGCTAAAGAACCCATAGCTGGGGGGAGAAGAGATGGATTCGTACCTTTCCCAAGAGTATTTTTGCATAAGTGAATCTAACAGACTTGACTGGAATTTAACTTATTATTTTGGCTGTAAACAGTGTGTATTTATTTACAATCTGTCCATTCAAGAAATCTTAAATAAAATGTGCTCTCTGGTAGGGTTCAAACCTGCATGCCCCTTTTGTATGAGGAACCACTGTCTAATCCGGTGTGCCTTAGAACACACAGCCACAAAGAGCAAACAGCTCAGGATTGTTCTATCTTTGAGGAAAGCATCTTTCCTTGTTCAGATTATTTTTCTTGAAAGTCCATATCTGCTTAGTTTCATATCCAAAAAGTAAACAAAGCAATTTCTAAAGAATTAATGGATTTATTTTTTTAATCTGACATTTTTATTACTGAAAGATGTTATTATAATTGATACTCATATTTGAAATAGATGCCTTATTTTTAATTTTGTGCTTATATATATATATATATATATATATATATATATATATATATATATATATATATATATATATATATAGAGAGAGAGAGAGAGATCATATACCCTGACATGTGGATGGAGTGATTGCTGGAGGGTCTGTCTACAAAACTCTAGTCAGAATGCTGAAGGTAACACCAGTGACAAACTTTATATTTGTATTAATTTTATATATATATATATATATATATATATATATATATATATATATGGGTGTGTGTGTATAAAGTAAAAAAAGACAACAGGAAAACTAGCTTTAGCTGACACATTTCATCCAATGTGGACTTTTTAAAGGCAAAAACGAAATGAATTTATCGAAATAAAGTATCTATAACCAACAAACAAAATGTTAGCAACTAGAAGAATTTAGAAACGCTATTGTGTATTCATATGGTCAACTGAAAAATTATGTCTATTACTTTCTTTGAAGAGAATTATATATATATATATATATATATATATAAATTATTTAAAAATATGATTCCAACACGCTACACAAGAGTTCTCATGTTTCAAAACAAGAGCCGAAAACTTCAATATAATTATTTGAATTAAAGTAAGCTCTGTTCCATCTTCAAGCAAAATTTTTTTTGGAATAACTTATTTCTGAAATTTACATGTTTTAATAGCATATTCATTATTGAAATCAAAATTTCTATGGTAACGGCTAGAGCGATTCTTTAAATAAAAAGTGGTGTAGGGTGTTAATAATTTGTAACAGTATAGAGTTACATTCACAGATGTCAAGTCAGGGTAAGGTTGGGGTGTCTAAATTTAAAACTGAAGATGATTTCGTCTAGTCTGGTTTACGTGTCTATGGAGATTATTTTTTTTAAATTTTTTCTGAAAGGGTTTTGTGTATAAAAAAACTGCCGTAACATTAGTTTTTTGACGACTTCATAAAGGGTTATCTTTTTTTGTAGGGTATTTAAACTATTTAATAGGACTATGGATTTTAAAAATTATTTTATTGTTTGTTTGTTTTTATCCTAATTATTCAATGCAAAAATTTGATGATGTCGGCAAAAAACCGTTAACTCATGTCTATTGTTTAATAGATTTTTATTATTTAGAAACTTAATAATGTGTAGTTTTTCATGTAGTTTAGGGGCAGCAGATCATTATTCAAACAAATATTGTTAAATATGAGACAACGAATGTCTCTTATCTTTTATCACTATTTATCATATATATAATACTTGAAAGTGTGCTATATTTATATGAAGAAGAGTGCTCAATATCAGATTTTTAGCTATAGACAGTGCAGGTGGTGTGAGGGTTATCAGTACTGCAGTATCAATACACAAACTCAATACAGCATTTCTTTATTCTTGGAGTTTCAGCAATCAGGTAGATATTTGTTTGGCTAAGCTATTATACGAGTAGGCAAATTTGAATAAATAGAATAAAATGAAAATATTTCTGAAATCCCATGAAAAGTATCACCTACTTATCATCTCATTAATATTAACGCCGGCATTCTTAAGGACAGATCTAGAAATCAGATGCTTGGATAGGCAAAACAAAAGATCAAAAGACTCTATACCAAAGCAAAGGACAATCCTAAAGCACTCTCCGATTACTTACTGACCTCGATATAAACCCAGGAAAACAGGACTTTGAGGTCAGTTATCTGTACTCTTTCGCCAGAAAGCCGAGCAGGCTGATCCACTCGTCTATCAAAGAATTCACCCCAAGCAAGGCCACCAACACCCAAGCAATGACTGAGTGTAAAGAATATAAGAAAAATATGCTATTAAGGAAAGAGGACAATAAAAGAACAAAAATTAAGAAGACAGAAGATAACAATTGACATTTCATTTAAATTTTTGAAGAACAAAGTTGACTGAGAAGCCAGAAGAAAGTTCCACAAGTAGATGTGCTATAAAAGAAACTGTTAACATAGAACTTAAAGATACATCTAGCTATTTCAACTGTAAAATGAAATGCTACAAAGAAGAAGTCTTTCTTTCTCTCTCTTTCTCAACATAATGTGAGCTACAAACTTTTGTAGAAAAAGGATATAATTTGCATTCATAAAAAAAACAAGAAAAAGTTTTTCTCGCTTCTTATTTTTTTATGTTATTTATGGGAATTAGGTTTCTCAACCCTAAACAAGAAGTAGAACATTGCAATATAACTGATAGAGCCTTTTTAGCTAATGTGGGATATTCCCTTTTGTATGGAAATCCAAAATGTATCAACAGGTACTGTCGAATGTTTTATTTTGGGCCTTCGAACACTAGAAATAGTGGCCAATTCTTCTTCACATAAGTCCAGTATTAGAAGGAACATAGTAAAAAAAATCTTATTCATTTATTCAAATACTAACGCTGTACCATTACAACTTGTGCGCACACACACACACACACACACACACATGCATGCATGCATACCATGACAATATTTCATGGCACACTAGTGTGCTACTGCACAACAGTTGAGAATCACTGTTCTAAAACAACATTCATTCAGGGTTCATTCATTTTGAATGTAAAACCAAATATTCTGCAGTAAGAATCTTTGGATCCATCCCAAGGTCATGAGAACTGATCATCCATTACTTCTCTCTTTCCTATTTGAGTTTTCTCTTTTTCTTTTCTCTTTTCTTTCCTTTCTTTTTTCTTTCCTTTCTTTTCTCTTTCTTTTCTTTTCTCTTTCTTTTCTTTTCTCTTCTTTCTTTTCTTTTCTCTTCTTTCTTTTCTTTTCTTTTCTCTTCTTTCTTTTCTTTTCTCTTCTTTCTTTTCTCTTCTCTTCTCTTCTTTCTTTTCTTTTCTCTTCTTTCTTTTCTTTTCTTTTCTCTTCTTTCTTTTCTTTTCTCTTTCTTTTCTTTTCTCTTCTTTCTTTTCTTTTCTCTTCTTTCTTTTCTTTTCTCTTCTTTCTTTTCTTTTCTCTTCTTTCTTTTCTCTTTTCTCTTTCTTTTTCTTTCATACATGGGACTTCTAATTTTTACATGTGAAGCACCATTAGATGAAGACTGTCTGCATTTGTACTTATATCAAAATAATTTTCATTTCCAGATGCTCTAATCTATAAATTGCTGATTAGGCTTATCCTTTCTGATTCTGGCACACCTTGTTTAAGGATAAGCAGCCATAGTTGCTAATCTGACCAGCTGTGTATTGTTTTAGCAGAAAATATTGTTTTCTGAATTATTTTGAAAATACCAGATTAAAGATCGAATATAATGAGCAGAAAACATGTCAGTAAACAACTGATATTGACAAAATAGATTTTTGTTTTGCTTTAAAGGAAGAGAATCATCAGGGTTGGCGTATACTAATGGCCACCACCACCCAACTTGATTGGGGGCACCAGAATATGCTTTGTCGCTCTCACTATATTTTTTCTACCTACATTTATATACTTTACAAATTAAACTAAACACAACTGACTATTAAAGGGTGAAAAAAAATTTCACAGATTTTGATGTCATTCTGGGGTCTCTTTTTTTTTTTTTTTTTTAGCTTAATCTTTTCACCCCAAGCAAAGCAATAAAGCCACTAAGAGACAAAGGAAAGAAAATGAAAAGCATTATTAAGAAGTAAGAACAATAAAAGAAGAGGAATCAAGAAGACAGTAGATAACAATTGACATTGCATTTCAATTTTTGAAGATTAAAGTTGACTGGAAAGCATGGAGCTGGAAGAGAGTTCCACAAGCGAGAAGTGCAAGAAAAGCAACTGTTAGCATAGAATTTACAGTTACATCTAGACAACTCAGCTATAAAATGATGAGATCTCAATGCCAGTCTAGTACTGCCCTTAAATTCATAGAGTCTAGGTACTATAAAATAATGTTCGGCAGTAACAATCTTTTGACCGATCCCAAGGTCATGAGAACTGATCATCCATTACTTCTCTCTTTCCTATTTGAGTTTTCTCTTTTTCTTTTCTCTTTCTATTTTTCCTTCTTTTTTTCATTTCTTTATTTTTCTGTTCTTTCTTTTCTTTTTTCTGTTCTGATGAGATCTCGTTGCCAGTCTAGTACTGCCCTTAAATTCATAGAGTCTAGGTACCATAAAGTAATGTTTATCAGAACAATTACCATGGAATTATTTATAGAAAAGACACAGGGAAGCTTCGTTATGGTTGTGAGAATGTGATTGATGCCAGATCAGAACCAATAACATTGCAGATTCTTCTTTGGATCTCATCAAGAATCTCTAAATCTATAATAGAAGCACCAGACCAGATGTGGCTACAATATTTAATGCATGGACAAATGGTAGACTTATAGATATGTAAGATAAACAATTTTTCTCTCCAGAATCTATCACAACACAAGGAACCAACTTTCCCAGCAGCTGACCAAGCAATTGATTCAATATAATCTTTCCAGTTCATGTCAGCAAAGAATGTTAGCCCAAGAAGGTTTAACGGGTCACTCTCTTGGAGGTTAGCATCAGCCATGCTGATGAAAGGCAGAAAGAAGGTCTCTCAGATGATTAATAGAAAGCATTTTTATTTTGGAGATGTTAAAATTAACAAGCCATTCCTTGCCTCATTTAACAACTTATTTCACATGCATCTGTCTTGTCAAGCAGTGTTCATGTGTATAAATCATGTGTCTAAGGTTATCTGGATTCTAGTTTGTCTTTGCGGGATTCAGGTGATAATGTATATTCATTAGTGTATGTGTGTGTGTTTCAAGTAGGCATTTCTATTTATTAAAAGGAAAACATGTTAGATTTATAAACGTTTCCTATTCGTTCCTTATCCTATTGTGTGCTTTTGATGCCGACAATGTGACACATGTCCTGTCAAAACAGGAAACATGAAGTCAAGCTGATACTTGATAGGAAAATGCAAGAATCCCTTGCTTTCGACCCATTCTGACAGAAATAGAGAAAAATTTACCTTAAATTCACTGCAGAAGAGGTGGGAGAAAATAGAAAAAATCTTTCAAAAAAGCAAGAAAAATTGGGCTGGAACTTCAACAAAATAATGTTGGATCATCAATGCCAAACTGTAAATGGTATAAAACTTAAACAAATCGATAATCTACATGACAAATTAAAATAACAGCTTTAGACAATTTTATTCTTTCATTTTCATTCCAGGCAAAGTAGTGGGGCAGCCTAGCAGAAAGATATTAACGGTTTAATATAGAAGCATACGCACTCACACAGCTTTCTTTCATTATGATCTGAAGACACCTAAGGAAGGTGAAACGCACAGTCAACAAAGCAGTTTTCCAATTTGTCAAATATGTATATGAATTGGGACCAAATCCAGATCAGAATCAGACAGAATGATAATTACTTATCCATTCTTAAAGAATCTAACTTATATTTAACTACCACTGCCAGTGTTGATGTCAAAACATGCCCAAATCAACATGTTTACAACCTCCAAATGTAATGCCTATTAGACACACACATATATAAATTATCATTCGAATCCCGAAAAGACAAACTAGAATTATGATACACTTATACAAACGAACACTGCTTGACTTGTTAAATGCATGTGAAGCCTGCTTAACCAATGAAAGTCAAACAATGCAAAAATGAAAATATCAGAATTTTTTTCCATTTGTCATTTTCTGATGAAGCTTTAATAAAAACAAAACCTGTTAGATTTATAAATTTTCCCTATTTGTTCTTTATCTAATCTATCATATATATATATATATATATACACACTTCATTTTAGGATATTACATCAAAAAATATTACACAGTTGCAGTTGTGTTATGATGCGAATCAATGCATCTCATGAGGTGACTGTAAATGACTCATTTACAATTGCCTGATGAGATGCGGTGATTTGCATCAAAACACAACTGCAATTGTCTCTTCTTTTTTTTTTTTTTTTTTTTTTACGTTTTCAATAAAATTTTCCTAAAATAAAGAATGTTACTCTACTTTGTATTGAACCCTCTTTTAAATTAAATGTTACAAACATTGGAATTGTACCCTATTCATTCTCATCTTACATAGCGCTATATATATATATATAATGAAACCAAAGTCCAACAGTATTAATGTTTGATTTAGTTGAAATGTCATTTATTTCTTTTTAAATGTCAGGGTTTTTTCATAGTCTGGATTAGTTTGAAAATGGGGATTAAATTCAAGAAAATGATTAAATAAGGAACAAGTAAGAAAATTTTTTATAAATTTAACATCCTCCATTATTTATTCAGGGGCATCAGAAAATTGGAGGAAGTGGTATTGTTTTGATTTTTAAATTCTATATTAAACATAGAATTTAAATTTTGAAACAGCTCCACAAGCATAGTTACCAGATTAAGCTATCAAGCAGCATTTGAAATCTCAAGTGCTTTTAAATTTTAAATTGACTCTCTTTTCACAAACAGATTAGTTTCCTATGCTAAAAAATGTATATATAATTACTTTTTCCTATCACCTGGTTTTCTTTTAATTAGCTTTCACATGCAAAAAAAAGAATAGGGAATGCAGTGCAAATATTTTCTACTGCATCCTCTCTTTTATCTGTCTTTTACTCTATAAAGAATTTCAATGAATCGCAATTTTTAAGTCTTTCCATCCTTACGTGTCTTTGCTAACTTTTTTCTTGGTATTCATCTAACAAATTAGTCTCTCTTTATTTCCATCCCTCTTCACTTTGTTTATTTGTTCCTTTCAACTGGTTTTCTTTTTGCTTTTTTCTACTTTTTACCTTTCATCTTCCATACCTTTTATTCGTTCTCCCTGGTTTCAGTGCTTGTCACAATTCCTTCCCACTTATGTCATTTCCTCACTCAGTAAGGATCAGTGATCAGACAGATACTACACTCTGTTACTAAGTAGAAAAAATGAATGCTTTATGTACAAATAAGCAGTCTAACTGTATACAAGCTATCATGGTGAGACTGTCACCCACAGCATTAGCAACAGCAACAACACTAGTATACAGTAAAGAAAAAAAATCTATTTCGTTTTAAAAACAAAATAAAACTGACAATGTGATCCATTTTCCGTTATGTGATCCATTTTCCGTTATGTGATCCATTTTCCGTTATGTGATCCATTTAACAATGTCATTTCTTGTATAAGTTTTATTCTTCATTTCTTTTCTTTTTTTTCTATCTTTCAGACCCTGACCAATGCATTCCAAGCTCATGATCGAGACCATGATGGTATTATCCAGATCACATATGAAGAATTTCTTTCTTTAGTGTTCAGCCTTAGGTGTTAAAATTTAACAACTTCATCCCGACCACCCAGTCTCTCTTTCAATTTCCATTCCTTCCACCTGTTTCCTCCCCTTTCCCACCCACTTGCATAACTCTCCCTTTGATTCCTTTGCCTTTTTCTTCTCTCAATTCATTCCAGGAAGTGTGGCCAAGACTGATGTTCACCAGGACAGCATCAAACCTTGTTGCTAAGTTTAATGTTCACATGATGTGGCCACACCATTTTTTTATTTACCAACTAGTAAGAAAGTCAAGTGTAGCCATGTAGAAACTCGGTCACCTGAGCAAAGATGTCCCCTAGAATGACTCTCCACTAATGGATAGTGGAAAAAAGAAGAAAGAGGAAAAATTTCATTGGGGTGGGTGGATAGATTGTTTTTTGGGGTTTTTTGTTTGTTTGTTTTTTTTTTGTTTTTTTTTTTTTTCCTTCCAAAGTTTGTACACACATGATTTAAAAAAAAAAAAAAATCTGTATATTCTGGAGTGGTGGAATGAAAAGTAAACACTTGTATATTTAAAATGTCTTTGTTATTTTTGTTGTCATTTTTCAGAATATAAAACTGAAATTTCTTTGTAAACTACATTCATTAAATAAATAAAAAAAAATAATAATAAAATGATGAAAATCTTTTTTTCTTTTTTTATAAATACAGTAAAATCCCTGACAACTGAAATAAGAAGGCCTTCCGGACATGAGGAATTGGTTACAAAGTCCGAATATGAGGGGTTATATTTAACTTAAAATAAAAGAACTGAAATCAGGTTTAACATTTATTTTCAATGTTTTATAGTAAACGAAATAAGCTAATGTTGATTGAAATATAACGGAATTAATTTTAAGGAAAAAGAAATAAATTATGTAATGTTAATGACAGTTCATTAAATTAATTATGCCACGTAAGCAAAACAAATAATGTAACGAGGATTTTTTAGTCGCTGTTGCATGATGATTCTTTCTCTTCTAATGTTATTCTCAACTTTTTGCACATTTCATTTTGCTTTTCTTCATGAAACTTTTTAAACGAAAGACACTTTATCTTTGCGTGTGTTGCAATCGCTGGCTTTCTTTCCATAAAACTGACAACTTTTTCAATAGCTTTTTCAATTTCAGTCCAGGTTTCATCACAATCATGTTTTTTATTTCCTTGTTCATTGTGACAGTGTGAATGCTGGAGAATTGTTTCTTTGGAAGATTTTATATCATACAATGTTGACTTTCCTATGTTGAACTCAGTCATTAGTTAGAATGAACAGCATCTAGGCTGTTTAAAATTTCCACTTTTTGCGATAACTCCAAAATTGTTCTTGTCCTTATTCCCATCATCTTTTGCACCAATACAAACCATTAAGGTGAAATAAGCAATTATCCAAAGTAAATTTCCTGACAAACAGAAATTTCAAATCAGTTACATATCACCCAAATAGTTCAAATATGTACATCAAAATCATGTCCAGATATGAGGCACTCGGGATATGAGGGATTCTACCGGATTTCTCAAATTGTCTGCCTGAATTAAAATTTTTTGTAAAAATCAGACTGCTTTGAAAAGGACAGTTTTTTTTTGTTTTTTTTTTTTTAATTGCTTGGGCGACGAGGATTCGCACTCATACAGAGGAAGAAAAAATTTGCTCGCCACAATAACTTTGGCGACAAAGTCTCGGATTGACACTTTAAAAAAAAAAAAAAAAATTGGCAATTTTTTTGCAAGCTAAGACGTCAACTTAGTGACAAAAAATCTGTCGTATTCTCAAATGAGAAGATTTTTTTTTTTACTCCCGATAATACAGTTTGCTCAAATAGGTCACGAATTGCAAATTCGTAGGACCCCCCCCCCTCTACAGTATTTAGGCTTTGTTTAAACTTTTTGCGAAGATGGAGGAATGCAAAAATATATTCCAAGAATTCTTTAAGTTCCAGTCGAAACAACAGATGACAATATTAGAGCAACAAAAAACATTCCAGATGCAGCTACAGGAGGAAACTTTCAATAGACAAATGCAATTCCAACAAAAAATGGAACAGATGCCTTATGCATCAAAACAAAATTCTGGAAATAACTGAGAAGAGGAAAGAGAAAAATCTACAAAATGATTCTTTCCCAGAGAATACAATATGGAGTTCAATTGAAATATTCACATACAGTCCAGATGAAGAGATAACTTTTGAGGAGTATTATAAAAAATATACGGACATGTAAAACAAGGATTGCCACTCGTGGTCTGAAGGAAAGAAGGTTAGACTTCTTTTAAGCAAATTAGGAACTGCTGAGCATAAAAAATTAGTAAACTACATTTTACTGAAAAAAAATAGCGATTTGATATTTACCGAGGCGGTAAATATATTAAGTGAATTATTTAGTAAAAAGACATCTCTGTTTCACAAGAGGTGGAAATGTTTGAATCTGATGAAAATGACGAACAAGACCATATAATGTACGTAGCCAATGTGAATAAGCATTGTGAAGAATTCAAGCTGGCAGAGTTAAGCGCAGACAATTTTAAGTGCTTGGTGTTTGTTCAGGGGCTGATATCTGAAAGAGACGTAGAGTTGAGAAAATTAGTACTGGCAAAATTGAAAAGCAATCCAAGCATTATGGTACAGAAATTGGCATAAGACTGCACAAGATATGTTAGCGTAAAGAAAGATTCAAAAAAGATAGAACAGTCTGGCGTTTCGCATGTAAGGAAAATACACTACAAAAAAGAAAGTCAGTCTACTAAAAAGAATTCTAAAATTGCGGATTATCAAACAAAAAGTGAAATACCAGAGAAAAATAAACAAAAACTCCCGAAGCCATGTTTTGCTTGCGGTGAACTACACTGGTACAGATATTGTGATTTTAGGAATAAAAAAATGTTTCAACTGTAAAAGAGTGGGTCATAAAAGCACGCATTGCAGGTCAAAAAATAAAGACAAGAAAATTAAAGTCCAACGAGGTAAAAAGATGGAATAACCAGAAAATTTGTTACCGTCGAAATAAGTAATAAAAATGCGACTTGACACTGGCTCAGATCTATCATAAATTTGCATACGTGGAAGAAGTTGGGGAAACCAACTTTAATGAAGACAAAGAAAATCGCGAGGTCAGTGACAGCAGAAAAAATACACTTTATTGGGAAATTTGTTACAAACGTCATGTTAAATAAAAAAAAATGCGAAAAGCTAAACTATTTGTCATAGAAAATACCACAAACTTACTCGGTACGAATTGGATAACAGAATTCCAATTATGGGATCTACCAATAAATTCCTTCTATTACAAGGTAGAAAGTTTAAACACCAAAGCCCAAAAATTAATAAAGAAACTTAAGGAAACATTTCCTACTGTTTTTTCTCCAGTATAGTGAATGGGCAACATCGACGGTATACGTGAAAAAAAAGCCCCAGAAAGTAAAGATGAAGCCAACATCAAGAAAAACTGGGGAGCGAGTTACCCGCAGCCAAGGACATGCAGTATTATTAAATGATTTAAGTCAACTGAAGTCACCACAGAAAACGTTAAGAAGCACAAGATCAACAAAAGGGAAGCTAGAGGCTGAACAAATAGAACCACAAGAAGAACCTACAGAAATGGTGACCCCATCCTTAAGAGGCTCAAAGCGGAAGGTTGTTTCTGGTAACACTATGGAGGTACCAAAAAATAGAAAAGCGGATTGGCAATATGATGTACTTGGTGAAAGGCAAAAAATTCACGTGCTGATGGCACATTAACCAGATCAGATGTGGTTGACAGCGGTCCCGCAGAAGAAACGCCGATGGAGGTGATTTTCGATACGTTTGATCTAACAACGCCTGCAATGAGTTTACCCGAGGTACTCCAATCCAGGAGAAAAAGAAAGGCAACTGATCATTTAAAAGTGGATCAAAAACGTAGGCGATACGTTACGATGTTGCTAAAAAAAAATTTAGTTTTTTTTTTTTTGTTTTTTTTTTTGTTTTTTCTTCATATTTCCTGTAAAAAATAAAGAAAACTGTTTTACTCCTATGGAGTAAAGTTTTAGGAGGGGGGTGTTATCGTGAAACATACCTATTCTATAGTTAATAGACTCTCGCACCTAATATAAGTAGGAGTAATAAGAGAAACGAGGGTCAGTCGATGTCAGATGGCAGTCAAATACGAAAGTAGTCAGCGAACACAAGATTGCTCTGTGTAATACCTATTATATCAAGTTCCTGAACCTATTTTAGGACCAATTTAGTACAAATACAAGCCTCCACTGCAAAATAACTCCACAACAGACTTATAAATATCTAAGATAGATTCTGGTGAGAAAAACTGTCTAGCATGACACAGTGAACCAACTTTCCTAGCAATTGATTCAGTGTAATCTTTTCACTTCATGTCAGTGGAAAATGTTATCCTGAGAAGGCGCAATGAGTTACTCTCTTTTGTCAGCATGATGCTAACCTCCAATGACACCTTAATCATTTTCAATGATTAAAAACAAAATCCAGGATTAAAGATGTTAGTCATGTCTTATATGAATAAATGTTCTTTAATATTGGCCTTTGTAAATTAATTACTATCAATCTCTTAAAAAAAACTATTTTTAATCTGCAGCCTTATGTATGTATAGGACACCAATGTTGTGACCAGATGGAAGTGAGTGATGCAGATAGTCTGTCTATATCTCTGAGATGAGGTGATGCAAATAGTGTTGAAACAATCTTTCAGTTGGGAAAAAGCATGTAAATCAGCATTCAAAATGCTCACTTCCTTATTTTTATACAAGGTTTAAATACTAACTTGACCAAGAATGCCCAACTACTTTTGCTACCATGCAGACCTAACAATTCATTTTTTGTTTTTACCCAATAGAAATAATTGATTATCTATTACTGTAATTTAAACCTATGACACTGACCTGTATTTAAATCGGTAACTCCAATTTTGAAAGCATTTTTTTTTTTTTACCTGAATTGTTCCCCACCCACTAATCACTAATTTGAAATTGATTTTTCGCGCTTCAGTGACAGGATGCTAAATACAGTCCCAGAAAGCAAGTTTCCACTCTTTTTGACCACATCTTATGTCTTTTCAATGGTTGGTTGATTGTTTTGATTTATATCATGTCAACCTCAGTGGGTCATTTAATGCCAACAAAATTTTTGAAATAGATTCATAGCGATAGTTTGGAAAAAAAAAATTGTTTACGTATACACATATATTTGAATCATTTTTCAATTACTCATATTTTTAAGTACAATCCAACTTCTTAAGAATGTATAGCTGTTTGTATTACTGGTATTTTTTAAAAAGTATTTCTGATAATAATTTTTCCTTCAAAAATTATTGCTAGTAATAATTTTTTTATTGCAAATTATTTCTGGTATTAAACCTATTTTTACACAAGTTTGGGTGTTAAATATTTGCCCATAACTGGGACCCTAACAGGTGCTACCACCCTGGATCAATGTGGACCTGGGAACACCAGCAATTAAAAGGTGGTTCCACGCTCTTCAAAACCAACCTCCTGATCAGAGTTCTTGCTGTTGAATATTGTTTATGGTCTTACCCAGGATGGAGGTCTTTTCAAATAGACTACAATGATTTAAGGTTCCTTACTAGTCTTTGCAGATCATTACTAAATAAATTTTGATCCTTACAAGGACATGGGGGGGCGTGTGCCAAACTAAGTAAGTACATTCTTCATGTTAGAGCATCACTACAAGGACAGCTTTTCATCTAGACTAGATTACTGTAGTGTCTGATTTTTTTTTGTTTATTAAGTACTATTAGGTTGGTGCAAAAATAATGTCGGTTTTTGACGTTAAAAAATACGTCAAAAACCGACATTATTTTTGCACCAACCTAACAGAATGCAAAGCTCAATATCCTCTCAAGATAGTGTTGCTATATACCACATATGTTTGCAAGAATAATAAAACAAAAACAGTAAAGTATTGCCAATGAAGAAGAAAGAAAAGACAAAATATGTTAAAATAAAAAATGATCTGTATTGCCAGTATAATGGATCAAGCAGAATGTCTCTTTGTGGGCAAGGAAAGCTACCTGGAAGATGGGACAGTTGGCTGTGTATGAGCTTATGTTGTGTTAGTTGACTGGGCAGCCACTTGTGAACTGTGTGTCACTGAGCAGGTCCTTTTATGCAGTCAGGGTGGATACATGACTCAGCTTTTGTGGTCTGATCAAGAACTTTGATTTAAGAGGAGTTGATCTGCAGTAACTCCAATATTGTCAGAGTTCACCCTAAGAGATACTAAAATATGTTTTGTACTCAGTGTCACTTCAGAAAGTCGAACGATATAGGAACCCTGAAGTTTGATGTAGATGGTGATCACAAAGTCACTTATGTGCAAAATCAGGTCTCAGGGTGTCAGTGAGTGTATCAATATAAAGTGAATCCAGCTGAACATAGGCTATATGCACAGAAGACAACCAGATAACAGTAAGTCATATAAAAACCCACTCTACAAAAGAGAGGGTAGAATCCTTCCCATCCTCACAAGATCAAATCTTTGAAGAAATCCCAGAAACCACATACCCTCGATTTGACTAATGTTAATTTGATAGTCCAGAAGTGAAGAGAGAATT
This sequence comes from Acanthosepion lycidas, assembly GCA_963932145.1. Classification (NCBI taxonomy): domain Eukaryota; kingdom Metazoa; phylum Mollusca; class Cephalopoda; order Sepiida; family Sepiidae; genus Acanthosepion; species Acanthosepion lycidas. The sequence goes on from OZ010592.1 coordinate 18,029,516, forward strand.
ATTTTATGAATTAAAAATTTAGCCTTGTATTACTTACATAAAATAATAGCATTTTGACAGCCAAGTGCTGGGGCTATATGTGTGACTGGTTGCTTGTAAATCTGTGTCAGCGAATGTAGATTCAGGCCAAGTGAGGAATTGGTTACTGTATAAAAGTAAAGGAAAGTGAATATACTTAGCAACATTAAATAGGCTTGTCATTGGGAGCCTGCTGAAAAAAAAAGAATGGAGAATTAGTGAAAAGAAATCTTTTATTCATTGTTCAAATATGTCCTCTGGTCTCATAAGAATGTCAGAAAGTTTGTAGGGCGTGTTACACTTGGTATAAAACTGGTTGTATCTACAATTTATGCAATTGTTCTTGTCCTCTTGAGAGAGACAAGAATCTTGAAAATTATTGTTTGTGCTTGTACCAAAATCAGCTCTTTTAATCAGCATCCGTAAGAGATAAAATGGAAACCATTTTTGCTTTCTATCAGCCATGCTGATAGAAAGCAAAACGCTCCAGAAGAGTAACTCATTGAACCTTCTTGGTCTAATGTTTTTCACTGATATGAATTTGTATGATTTTATTGATTTAATTGTTAAGTTTGGTGCTAGGAAAGTTGGTTTATTGTGTCATGCTAGATAATTTTTCTCATTAGAATCAAATCTTGCACCTTTATAAGTCTACCATTCATCCATGCATTGAATATTGTTGCCACATCTGGTCTGGTGCTTCTGTTATAGATTTAGAGATTCTTGATGAGATCCAAAGAAGAATCTGCAATGTTATTGGTTCTGATCTGGCATCAATCACATTCTCACAACCATAACGAAGCTTCCCTGTGCCTTTTCTATAAATAATTCCATGGTAATTGTTCTGATAAACATTACTTTATGGTACCTAGACTCTATGAATTTAAGGGCAGTACTAGACTGGCAACGAGATCTCATCAGAACAGAAAAAAGAAAAGAAAGAACAGAAAAATAAAGAAATGAAAAAAAGAAGGAAAAATAGAAAGAGAAAAGAAAAAGGGAAAACTCAAATAGGAAAGAGAGAAGTAATGGATGATCAGTTCTCATGACCTTGGGATGGGTCCAAAGATTGTTACTGCCGAACATTATTTTATAGTACCTAGACTCTATGAATTTAAGGGCAGTACTAGACTGGCATTGAGATCTCATCATTTTATAGCTGAGTTGTCTAGATGTAACTGTAAATTCTATGCTAACAGTTGCTTTTCTTGCACTTCTCGCTTGTGGAACTCTCTTCCAGCTCCATGCTTTCCAGTCAACTTTAATCTTCAAAAATTGAAATGCAATGTCAATTGTTATCTACTGTCTTCTTGATTCCTCTTCTTTTATTGTTCTTACTTCTTAATAATGCTTTTCTTTTTCTTTCCTTTGTCTCTTAGTGGCTTTATTGCTTTGCTTGGGGTGAAAAGATTAAGCTAAAAAAAAAAAAAAAAAAAAGACCCCAGAATGACATCAAAATCTGTGAAATTTTTTTTCACCCTTTAATAGTTGTGTTTATTTTTAATTTGTAAAGTATATAAATGTAGGTAGAAATAATATAGTGAGAGCGACAAAGCATATTCTGGTGCCCCCAATCAAGTTGGGTGGTGGTGGCCATTAGTATACGCCAACCCTGATGATTCTCTTCCTTTAAAGCAAAACAAAAATCTATTTTGTCAATATCAGTTGTTTACTGACATGTTTTCTGCTCATTATATTCGATCTTTAATCTGGTATTTTCAAAATAATTCAGAAAACAATATTTTCTGCTAAAACAATACACAGCTGGTCAGATTAGCAACTATGGCTGCTTATCCTTAAACAAGGTGTGCTTCAGCGATGTATCTTGAAATTCTAGACAAAATCCAAAGAAAAATCAGTCCTGACTTTGCAATTTGGCTTCAGTCATAATGTATGCTTTCTATAAATATTTTCACATCAAGAGCTTCTTGCGAGTTTGCTAGGATGTTTGGGTAAAATTAAATCACCATCTTATTGTGGGATTTTACGCTATTAATACAAGTGCGTGTATGTTGTATAGTAAATATTTATCGACTCCTGGCACATTTGACCCACAAACAATATTGGCGGACTCATAGTCTGGTTAAAAATAAGAAACATAAAACAATGAATATAAAACAATTATATGGACCTATTAACAAAAGTACTTAATTGAAAATTAAAGAAAAGACATTGAAAGTAGCTATAATAATGAGCTTGTGTGTGAAGCAAGCATGCATTATAGATATGTGTATGTGAAAGGGTTTAAAAGTCAACAGAGGACCCAGGAAGGGAATGTGCCTCTGCGGCAGCGTTCTTTATCTACATTTGACTACATCTGAAAGTCAGTTATGTGCCATGCATGATACACACTTAGGCGACCATGTATCTTTTGAGGCAGATATTTTTCCCGCAGTAGGTTGCCATTTCTTTCTGTGGTAGACCTGTTACCATCCAAGGCTATAAAACCCGGTCTATCCTGCTATTTACCCATACCTGGAGGCAGAAGAAGAGGATTCATACCTTTCCCAAGAGTATTAGCATGTAAGTGAATGTAATGGATTTGACTGGAATTTGAACTTTGCTCTCCGATTCCTCAATCCAAGCCACTATCCATTACTCCACCATGCCTCCTCTGAAAGCAAGAGTTAAAAAAAGAATGTTACCTTTTTAGAGACTTAAAGATTGTACACTAACAAGTGTTTTTGGCAAAACCAAGTGAGGTAACACACAAGTTTTCCTCTTTCGTACTGTTACGTGTTGGAAATTGTAACAAAGGAAAAAAAATGCTTTACCAAAACACAGAACTAAATCACATAGAAATATTTAATTTACTAAAACAGAACATAAAATATATACAAGATATACAATTGTGGCTTACAAAAAAACAGAAAACACAGAATTTACCGGCGAAGTGTTTGGAGGGAGAACGAAAGGGAGTCAAGTCTTATTACCACTTTAGGGCTAGCGAAGTAATCTAAGTGCTAATAACTGGGAATCCATAAATGTGAGAATATATTGAATAATTGGTAGTTTGGTCAATGAAAATAGTCAAAACTCTATTTACCAGATTGGTTCCATGTGGTTCTCTTTTGGGGTTTTGTTGGTCGGCAACTTTTCATAGAGATTCTTTCGACTGGATATAATAATCCTCAAATCAAAAAGCCAGAGTTGATACTGGCAGAAATTTCTTTTCAACAACTGACAACCCTTTTCCAAAAACCTATTTTTATAGGGGCTGGCGCCTAATTAGCATATTTCTAGATGTTTCTCGAATCATCTAGATTTTTCTTGAATATAAGAATCTTCCAAACATTCTATTTCTAATTTCTCTATTTTACAACTACTTCATGAATGAAAACTTTTTTGTATTAACAAGTAGGATTGAGTAGAATTCCTTACTATAGAAATGCATCTTCGTAACAGGTACTTTAATCTTCATGAATTTAATCATAGCACTATATTGGCAGAGAGGTCTCATCATTTTACTGTTGAGATTGCTAGATATAATTGTCCTATTTTGAATAGATTTTTTTTTCTCACACTTCTTGCCTATGGAACCTTCTTGCTTTCCTGTCGACATTGATCTTGAAAAATTTAACTGCAGTTTCAGTTGCCATCTTCTGTCTCCTTGAATCCTGTTTTCTTTTTTTTTGTCCTTTCTCTGTTTTCTCAGTTCCTTTAATGCTCAGTAACCCCTTGCAGCTTAGTTGCTTTATCACCTTGCTTGGGGTGAAATGATTAAGAGAAAAAATAATATCTATTCTTTTAGGACAGCTTGACATAGAAAGTTATTCCAGAGTTTTGGGAATGTTCAAAAATATTTTGCTTAAAGATTAATGACAATTGCTGCTTTACTTTATGCCTTTTTGGCTTATTAGACATTCCATAGGAATGCTCTTCTTTCAAATAGCAGGGAAGCTGTTTGGGCCTACTCATATCTGGTGGTAAGTTTGACACAAGGTCACAAATAATAGTCTTGAAGAAATATTTCTTTTTTTTAAACATGCCATAGTCATCAAGGAAATTGCAGCCACCACCACCCTCACTGCATTTAATTTTGGAAAATTATTAAAACTGAATTCTAATTGCCGTCCTACTATTGCATAACAGAAGAAAAAGAATTTTCAAAGGATAACATTAAAACAAGCAGAAAGGGTAAAAAAGAAATAGCCTGATGGTGTATTTTCTATGTAGAATAGCTCAATATGGTATAAGATCTGATCCAATTATTTATTATTAATGGAAAATTATCCTACCTAGAGCAGTGGTACCTTAATATCCATCAAAGTACTCCTTGCTGCTGGGACCTCATACACTTACCCCAATGTCTTTCCAACTTTTCAAAACAGTTTGCAAATTCTTCTTTCATGATTGCCATCAACTGCCTTATCACATTCTCTTTAATCTCATCCACAGCCTAGAATCTCTTTCATTTCAATGTTAACAGCACAGTTGATAGTTGCAAGGAGCCCAAATCAAGAGTGTATGGAAGATGAAAGGCCTTGGTAATGTGATAATTTTTTATCCCAAAAAAGGACCTATACAAGACTTCCCTGATATACTAACTTGATCATTGTAAATGTGATCATCTATACACATGCTAACTCAAAGGAATTTCCTTGCCAACTGAATAGTGCCCACAAAAGAGTATCTTTTCATATATGTGCAGTAAGATCCTCTAAGTAAGAACTAATTGCAAAGTTAAATCAAAGCTTCACAACCAGTTCTTAAGATATTTGATTGGTTCGGTTTATTTTGTTTTATGGCATATCAACACCTCAATGGGTTATTTAATGCTGGCTAGATTTTTAGGATAGGTTTATGAATATGTATACTTTGTAAGAAATCAGTTTGTAGATCAGGTTTCATTGATGTATATTTGTAAAGAAGGTTTTTAAAGAAGGAGAGTCAAATATATTGCTGGTAATATATTTTTCTCAAAAATGTATTGCTGGTAAATTTTTTTTTTAGATATATTTTTTTAAATGTATTGCTGGTAATTTTTTTTTTTTTTCAAAAATTTACTGCTGGTATTTTTACTATAAAAATCTATTTTTATGCTTTTATAGTGTATTGACCCCAGTTTTTTTTTGGGGGGGTAACTATTTGCCCATAGCTGGGACCCTAACACATGCTATCACCCCAGGTTAGGATGGATCTGGGAACAACAGCAATTAAGAGGTGGTTTCACACTCCTCAAAAATCATTTTATACTGAAGCCAGTCTTCACCCAGTGACCAGTAAAAATGGCTTTTTTTAAAAATAGGAACTGATTTTCTAAAGATTTAATTGTTAATTTTCTCTTCAGTCAACAGAAAATTCATTCATGCAACATATTTAATCCTTAATTCATTTACAGAAAACTCAAAAAAAAAAAAGGAAGAAGAACATTGGTATTAGTGGTAGCATGTGTTCTTCACGTGGTTTGTCTGAAATTAAGTAGTTGGCTGCTGGGGGAAAGTGTTGCCAGAGTGAGTCCCATATTACCACTACTATATCCTAAAGCCAAAAATGAGAATGTTTATACCCCTTGCTTTTATAGTCCTGAATAACAGCATTAAGTGCAGTCCATTGACAAACAAGGTAGGGTAATCCCTACATGTTTTGCAACAAATATAGACCATTTTAAATTGGATTAAAACTATTACCATACTGATTGCATGCCAGTGTAATGGAAGACAGCTATGGTAGAAAGATTTATTCTCCCATTTATGTTTTCCCTGTTATAGGCATTATCATATCCATGATATAACAACACCAGACAGAACAGAATGGCTGAACAGAAAAGGAATGACCGACATGCTTTGTTCTCAGAGAGACTTTTATACTACTAAGACATACACAAAAGTATATATATACTGTTATGGTAATTTACCCATGCACACATGGACTCTCCCAGCTATAAATAGGAGCAGGTATCGCCTTTTGGAGAGGGAAGTTTCCAGCAGTCAACTCTGACAGTCGGTCTGAACATTCTTGCTACAACACTCTCGTTTGTATATGTTTGTATTAATGTTTCTGTTAATATATTTGTTTAACTCAATTCCTCTCTTGTGTCTTTATTTCTGGCCCTAACAAGCCACAACATGTACACATGTCCAATGCAGAGAATACTACGTCACATACACAGCAAAGCAGAGTGTAAGGAGAAACAAAAAGGAAGCATCTTATATATAATATGGAGATATTCCTGTGTCTGGAGAAGCCATATTTAGGACTCCAGATTCAAATAGGCCAGATTCATATATGTCCCAGGCAAAGACATATATCATGATTGGGAAACAGCGAGTCTTGGGTTTTCCCAAAATGAGGACTGCAAGCTGGAGTTTCATTCTATATCTGTTAAAGATATATTCCCAAAGGGAAACGGCACCATGGGCTTGTAAGCTGCCTTCAGATTTAGGTTTGGCCCAGGCTAAAAGAAAGCAACCTCACATGGTGGCTACTGTAAACAAACTAAAATTAACTGCTGCTTTCATCAGCATATGAAGTGACATCACTAAGCAGACATCACATGACCCATGTGACTTATCTCCACCAAAGGGAGGTAACTGCCTTCTGTATTCCCACACAGGTTTTGGCAGACAACTTTCCTGACCTTTATGTTTTCTTTTTTGACAACATTTTGCTTATGTACACTCTGACCTTTCTTAAGTATCTACTGTTGTTCCAGAAACTTGCTCTGGGAGTGCATCTCCCTCTACAAATGTCATGTCTGGTTCTTGCATCTCCTAGTTACTGGAGTTGTATCCCACAACTTCAATGCAAATCTAATTGGGTCTCAAGTTCATTGCCTGTTGCTTCTAATCTCAATACTTGGTTTGCTTATCAATTTATCTGAGCAGAATATGTCGGAAAATTTCCTAAATAGCAAACAAAAAAGACAAATAAATTAAAGCCGCCACCTGTTTAACAAAATTCTGACAAAAATTTGCATTAGTGTTATACCTGAGAAGATTATTTTACGTATAGACAAATTTCACAAGTATTGTAGTATAAATAAAATACAGGGTGAGGCAAAAGTCATGCACCATAGGGATAATTTATTAAAAGTATAATTACACATGAAAATTTTATTTACTAGTTATTTAATTTTTATGTGTGCTGTTCAAAATGACTTCCTTCTTTTTCAAAACATTTCAATTCTGTGCCTGCACAGTTCATTAACACATTAGAGAGTTTCCTCTGTCATTTTACTGCATTCATATTTAATTCTTTCTTTAAATTCCTCAATATTCTTATTTCAAATGGCCCCACAAAAAAAAAAAAAAAAAAAAACCCAACGGTGTGAGGTCTGGTGACCTCGGTGGCCACTCAAAGGGACCTATCAAAAGAAATTAGACATTTAAAACATCATTAATTAATTAAACCCTATGACTTTTGCCTCACCCTGTATATTCCAAATAAATCCTTTATTGCAATAAATCTGTGAGGTAAACACTCTTTGGAAAGAAGCAGGATTTAATGTGTGCCTACTAGGTGGCATTCTATTTAGGACTATAAAAGGAAAGGAATAAACTCTCTCTCTGTGTCTCTACTCTGCTCATTCAGAAAATGGATGTGTCCAGTCATCCCCTCTGAGGAAAGTAATCTGCCAAACTAAAACTTAATTTAAAAAAAACCATGTGTACATCATGCACACACACTACAGCTAAGTACATATTTTCTTTCCTTTCATTTAATTATCTGGATACATGTAAATTCCTTTTTGAAAATTCTTTTTTTTTCCTTTTTGAAAATATTGAATTCATTTACTTTGAAATCTTGATCTTTAGCAGCAATAAATTGTAACTACTCCTGCTACAAAGTACTAACCAACAGCAACCTCATCTATTGCAATATGTAGGACCCCTTTGTTACAAATGAATTTAGCCTGACCATAATCATCTTCTAAAGGGTGTTCCAATAACTTGGACTGATTTTAAATGTGAATTAAGTTTAAGTGCCTAATGATTTTATCTTTTTATTTCAGATTTAATAACTTAATTCTTTCACAATTTCAACCATGGAAAGATTAACAATTGAACATGTGTTAAAGTTTCAAGAGTGCAGTTGGAAAAATTGTTCATAAATTCAAACAAACTGGGTTGGTGGCAGATGTGAAAACACCACTGCATGCTTGTTTACACCGTTCAGCTGAAAACAATGCTGCAGTGCACAAAAATGTGGCCAAAAATCCAGACACCTATCATGCGCAGGAATTGAACCTCTCTACAACATTACATTATTTCCAATTGCACTCTTGGTTGGTTGATTATGTTGACCAAAAAATCGCAAAGTGGGTGAAATACATTTCTGTTTGAACATCCATTTTCATAATAGGCTTCAATAACTTTGGACATTGTTTATTTGTTAATCTTTCCATGGCTGAAATTGCCAAAGACTTAAGTTGTTAAATGTGAAAGAAAAAGAAAAAAATCATTAGATGCTTAAACTTAATTCACATTTAAAATTGGTTCAAATTATTGGAACACCTTTATGTGTTCATATGAAGCAATCAAATTTTTTTTGTTTTTTCATTTTCAGTGTGTATTTCATAATTTTCATTAATAAGCCTTTGGATTAGAAATGAAATTTCTTGTCATTTTGACTTTGAAGTTTACAAAATCTTCTCCAAACAAAAATTCAAAGATAATGTGAAATTTAGTTTTCATTGTTAATGTATTATTATTATGGGAAGTTAATGTATTGAAAAGATTTATTCAAATAATTACAAATATTCAAAACAAAAAAAAAAGAAAAAATATAGAAACTAAAATTTGTTGTGGGCCGGTGTGTATGCATTGTGAGATAAACATGTGTGTCTCCTGAAATGGCCCACAACAAAACATGGCGGACTTGCAGATTGAGTCCACCAAAAAAAATGTAATGAAATAACAAGAACCAAATACATACGTACAGACAAATAACGTATTAACAACAAATGTTTTTCCACAAAGGGAAAAATGCAAATCTCCACAAGAGATTTACATTATGATAGTGTCTGCTGAAAAGTCAGAAGAAAAAGAAGGCGCGGAAGAGATATCATCAAGTATTTATAGAAATGGAGAGCGTCCCCAAGTAGCGGTTTCAAGAATTAGCAAATTAAGGATGAGATAACTCTGACAGATTTACTGATTTATTTTAATGGTCTATCAATCCTTTGTGGATTTTTTAAAATCTGAAACATATTTTGGATTGTAAAAATGTTTACTTTTTTTTTTTTGAGCATGAATACTGCATTAACAACTTTTAGAGAACAGTTTCACGCCTCTCCCTGGCATTTTGAACAGGATTAGAGCTTTATCCCTTGTTTCCTATTTAGGATTGGGCTTCCGGTTCCCTCTAAAGTTTACTTCCATACTATACTTCTAATATCTCTGCCTAAACCCTGAAATTTTATTTACTATTTGCTTTTTTTCCTCAATAGGATTAGATAGGTTCCCCTATCTTCCTGTTCACACTCCTCCCAGGTCTTTTGAACAGGAGTAGAAGTTTATTCTTTGTTTCCTGTTCAGGATTAGGTTTCCAGTTCCTTCTAAAGTCTTATCATTCTTTTTCACTCCCAGTAGTCCCTTGCATCTTAGTGACATTATCGCCTTGCTTGGGGTGAATTGATTAAAAAGAAAATTGTATTTATTACTCACATTTTCTACTCATTGGATCAGAAATTCAAACAAAAATTGTATGAGTTCTTTTTCAAATCTGTTTTGTATATTTTCATTACAAATAGAAGTAGATAGCTTTGGCTATCATCCAGTTCACACTCCTCCCCAGTCTTTTGAACAGGAGTAGAGGTTTATCTCTTGTTCCCAATTTAGGATTGGGTATCTGGTTCCTTCTAAAGTTTTTTTTTCATTCTCTTCCACTCCCAGTAGCTCCTTGCATCTTAATGGCATTATTGCCTTGCTTGGGGTGAATTGATTAAAAAAAAAATACAAGTCCTACTATTTAACACATAGCTGGAGGAGATGAATTTATACCTTTTGCAAGGATATTTTCATGTAAGTGAATGCAATGAACTCGACTGGAATTTGAACTTGGCTCTTCAATTTCTCATTCCATGCTGTTATCCAGCACACCACCTACATATCCACAACTAAAAGATCAGAGGTCTGAATCATGGCAACATCTACTTAATTTTATATATCTGTTTGCTTTAATGTGACAAAAGCAACAAGCAAAAAAAAAATTGATATTGTCTTTTATATAATATTTAAAGAGAAAAGGTTTCTAATTGTAATGACATTCACGTGAATGCCTCAAAATTTTCAAAATAAGTGAATTTAACATGGTGTTCTATCAAATGCTAAATATTATTATTAAATACTAATGTTAAATGCTAAATATTAAAATGAAATACTAGATACTAATATCAAATACTAATATTAAATACTAAGTTCTAATAACAAATACTAAATATTAATATTACTAAAATATGTGTTTGTAAGAAAAAATTCTTGATTAAATACTATATTTTGCTATTTTCTATCGAAAATGTATTTGAACAAGTTTCAGCCGTCAGTCTGTATGGTGCACATTGAAAACCTGACAAAAATGCCAGTTTTGCCAAGAATCCTGTTAATCAGCTATAAAAATGGGACACTTCCTGTCTTCTATTTCTTTTCTCTCTTTTCCTTCTTGCACGTGTTAGAACTCATGCTGGGCATCTTTCCTCTTACTGACTGAACTTTAACACACACACACACAGACACATACATGTCTTTCTCTCTCAAACACACACACACACACACACAAGTCCTAACTTTTAATGTCTTCTTTCTTTTTTACTTTTTTTTTTCTTTTTTTTTTTTCCAATGATATTCATCCTGTTCTTGTGGTAGAGAGTAAGATTACAGAGTAAGATCCACCACCCCAAGCAAGGTGATAATGCCAACATGATGCAAGGGGCCACCAGAAGTGGTAAAGAAGAAAAAGACTTTAAAAGGAACCAGAAACCCAATCCTAAAATGGAAACAAAGGATAAACATCTACTTCTTTTCAAAAGATTGGGGAGGAGTGTGAACTGGACAATAGGCAAATCTATCTACTCCTACAATCATGCATTCTCGAAAACAAAAAAAAAATATATATATAAATTCATCATGTTTAGCTTTTATTACAATTCTTATCATCGCTTTTTAAATCAAACATTTATGAGGAGTGAAGGTAGTTAAAATAATAGTGGTGTCTTTTTGACACTCCACTTTTTTGTAGGCTCAAAGTTAAGTTTGCTGAAATAACTGTGAAAACAATTTTTTTTTTATTCATAAATTTATAAAAATATCTGTGAAGAAGAAAATTTAGATAAACATGTAATGTTGAGGAACTAATTATCAATTACAGTGTAATCCGGATATAAGAGAGTTGTCAGGAACGGAGAATAAGTTTCTTATATCCGGGTTTCTCTTATATCCGGGTTTGGTCTATTTTGTTTAGGTAAGTATGGCACTAATTTGGGACCAGATAAAATCTCTCTTATATCCGGATTTCTCTTATATCCGAGTCTCTTATATCCGGGTTACACTGTATGAGAAAATGTATTTTCCAGACATTTCTTTCATTTTCTTTTGCTACATAAATTTGAGCAAAATAGGTAGAGAGCACAGAAAAAATGTATAAATCCAGTTTCATGTTTGGGTTTTATTAAAATTCTAAAAATAGCTTTTTAAAATAAAAAAAAATTACTGGAGGAGTCTACAGAATTAGTGATGTAAAGAGAAAAACTTTTAACACACGCTTTTTTGTGGGTACATTTGTTAAACATTGCCAAAAATTTTAGCAATAAATGAATTCAACACATCCATGGATCTTATAATTCCACAATACTTATCCCAAATTGGAAAAATTATAATGGGGTGGAGGTGGGGGTCTTTAATTATGGCTGTGTATTCAAATCATATCTCTATCATTAATCATAATGAGATGAATTTTTGTTATGGTTGCATGTTCAAATTATACTGTAGTCACCAATTGTAATTGCAGTAACTTTAGTTGTAACTGCATGTTCAAAACATGTCAGAAGATTATCAATTGTAATGGCATTCAGTTAAATGTCTCAAGGTTTTCAAAATAAATAAATTCTATACATACATCTCTATTTAGTTGTGATGAATTTCATGACTAAAACAAAAAAATAGGAATAGCAACTTAAACACATATACCCACGAAAATAACATTTGTAGCAATAAGAAACAAAACATCAAATTATCATGTTGCAAAGTTTAATTTTTCTAACATCTATATTCTATAATAATAGTTATTTAAATTTTAATACCTTTCAACTAACAAATTTAGAAATTAAAACTATTTAAAAACAGCAATTACAAGCCATATCATATGCTTACAACTAATTCTATGTGATATATACAGGGTGTCCATAAGGTTTGTGTGCACTTTAAAAAAATTATAACTTTATTTGTATTTGTGATAGAAATAATCTGTAAAAAATGTTATAAAGTTTAATGTACCTAGTTTTAAGTATAGCTAAAATAACTAATGTGATTTCAGTTGGCAAATGTTTTCTGTGAACTGCAAAATCGAATTACCCTTTGTATTGCTAATGATGGAGGACATGTGGAAACTTAAATAAAATTTCAATAAAACCTTAAAAAATAGAGACTTACTTCTTTCTAATCCTTTTTATAAATTATTTCTACTGCAAATACAAATAAAGTTATAAATTTTTTAAAGTGCACACAAACTTTATGGACACCCTGTATATAAACTAATTAAGCTAGCTCCTGCGAAGGGCTCTTGATTGGACCTTCAGCTTGTTCAGGAGTTTGAGAGTCCCTAAGTCTTTGCATATTCTCAACATTGGAAGCTCTCCTGGTTGATTTGATCTGGGCTTTCATTTGCATGTGGCTTTTTTTTTTCTCATTGCAGACTTCACTCTTTTGATTGCAATCTGATGCTGGCAGAGATTTCATTTTGCGAGGCATACTACTGCCTTATAGGCAACAATAAACTACTGAAGAACTCAACATTGATCACTTCATTTAAGTATTGAATTAATGTTTAATCTTACCTTCTAGAAATTCAACGATAATTTTTCTGACAACACTTACTTCAAAGACAGTTTGATGTATGTAGGTCCTTACTTTCTGTACAAACAATTATTTTTATTTCATGGGTGAATCTTGCTGGATTTCACAATTAATTTCAATTATTCCAAAATTTATTTCCAAGTTATAACAATTATTATTGTATAAAAAAAAAATCACTGTAATGAAAACTTGAGAATCCAAAATTTCAGGATTGCTGGTCCAGCTCCAGCCTGGAATGTTTTTGCTCATGGAGTTGGCCTGATTCCAAAATAGTATATGTTATGCCATAGTCTCTAGTAGTAAAGTTGAAAAAGTGTGACACAGTGGCATACTAACATTCACATTTATTTGTATAAAAGATAGACATCAAGAGAAAAAAATAAAGATTAATTTCCAATGTTTGAAAACATTGATTCCACACTTCCATAAAAAAACAAATCAATTAATTGGATTTTTAGTTACTCATCAAAAACATAAGTTACTGCTATTTTCTGTTCATTCACATTTTAATTGTATTCTAAATTTAAATAAAAGTTATTGCTCTAACTCCTCCACTTTGCCAGTTTTGCCAAGAAGTTGTTAGATGGCGCTGTCTAGCAACTATAACAGGTCACTTCCTGTTCTCTCTCTATCTTGTCTCTTTTTTTCCTTCTAGCAAGCGGTAGAAGTGGTTAGGTAAATGCTAATAGGGACCTCCCTAGGCATAGGGTGGGGGATATCTTTCCCTTTTTAGTAACTGAACTCTTTCACACACACATGTAACACCCATATAATTCTGTAGCAGGATGCTCGTATGTTTGGGTAAAAACATTATGTTATGGGAATCAACACCTTGAAGAGTAAATAAATATTTACGCCGTATGGGCTGCTGGAAAACTTATCCCGCAAACGATATTGGGTGACACAATGTGAGTCCAAGTAAAAAAATGAGTAACACAAAACAATAAATAAATATAAAACAAAAGACAATGCATGTATTAACAAAAGGAATTACATGTGAAGACAGTTGTATGAATGGAAAAAAAAACAAAAAACAAATGTGCTTGTTTTTTTTTTTGTGTGTGTGTGTGTGTGTGTGTGTGTGTGTGTGTGTGACACATGTGTGAGGAGAGAGTACAAAAAATCAAGAGAGAGAAAAACCATAAAAATGAATGTGCTCCAGCGGGGATGGGGAGGGGAACACTTTATCCACATGTAACTACATACATTAGAAAGCCAGAGCTAAAAGTGGATTTAAAAGAGGGCGTGAGAATATGATTGCCTATTTATAAGCTTAAAGAGTGCCCCCCCCCACTAGTGAGCGGTTTTGGTAATGCCAAGTGGGGTAACACACAGTTCCTAACTTGTAAATTATATTCTTTCTTTTGCATGCATACTCATGTATTTTCTCTCTTTTTTAATCAGTTATATAAAAACAAGAATATAAAATATCGCTTTGTTGAAATTGTCTTCCATTATCTTACTTATTGTTGCGACTGCTTTTTTAGTCAAACTTGGAGCAGTGCACCAATACTCTCTCCATCCGCCTTGAAATTAAACTTCAAAAATAGCCTATTTACTAAAGGAGTTCTGTAGATTTTGTGTAACTTTTATTTAAATGTAGATATATTCTCAAGCTTAGTTTAGGTTGGTGTATCACAACAAAAGAGTTTCTTGTGTAAAGTTAAAGAACAACTAAGAGATTTAAGAGTGAGAACAAAAATAGAAAAATTGTTTAAAATTGAAAAAAAGAAGCAAAAAAAAAAAAAATTAAATTTGTAGAAATATAAATTAAACTTACTAAAAATTTTAGTACAGTGTAACCCGGATATAAGAGAGTTGTCGGGACCGGAGAAGAAGTCTCTTATATCCGGGTTTCTCTATTTTGTTTAGGCAAGTATGGCTCTAATTTGGGACCAGAGAAAATCTCTCTTATATCCGGGTTACACTGTAGTTTCATTTAAGTTTTAGTTCATATGTTGAATTGAATTTAAAATCCGGAGAATGGCAAGAACTTTTTAATTTTAAAATATTTATTTTTTTAAAAAAACTGTCATTGTTTGAAAATTCAGAAAGTGATCTCTAATTAGATTTCACACATTAATAACTTTTTTTAAAAAAAGTTTTCTTGTATAATCCAGTAGTTTCAGATCAGAAGAAAATTGTTCATGTGAAAATAGAATCTGAATCCAAGAAAGTTGCCCAAGTCTCTTTAAGTCCTTGTTCCACATGTTGCTGAAAAACTTCAAATTCGATGTGGTTTTCTTCCCATCCAGTGGGATATTGGTTACACTTTTTAATCAAAAGAGTTTTCATAGCTTGTTGATATTTTGACAATGAAATGTAACCTTTGGATGTAGGGTCCAATAAATTAAACAATGATTTGATATTTGTTTCATCCATGAAACAAGGTATACCAGTCCCGCTTATTTTTGCCTCATTTAGGCCTTCCAGATATTCCACCAAAAACATTTTGGGCTTTTTTGGTCGGTGAAATACCAGTATGGCTGTCATATTCTGGAAAAGTTCGACGATTTTGTGTTTTTTCAGATACTCTAAGGCATTTTCCTCCAAATGTGTCTTCGCTTCTGGCTCCATGATTGTTTAAAGTACTGTTGTCATGGCAACAGGCAAGAGTAAGCTCCCTTTAGTTGTAAGAAGCTATCTCCCCATAGGCGATTTCAGACAGCTAGAAAAGTTTTTCTATCTCCATGTCCGATCCGAAAAAAAGTAAGTTTTTTAAAGTTTTTTTTTTTATTTTATATCTTTGTTATATATGTTTTTATAGTTTCAAGACTATTTATTGGTATTATTTTAAAGAATGTTAAAAAGTTAATATTTATTAATGTCCTACTGATTGTATAATAATTGTATTTTTTTTTTGGCAATGTGATGACCCACGTGGACTTTCTTTTCTTGGCGCCACTTCTAATCGTTATGGAATTAAATAACTTTAATTTAATTCCAGCAATTTTTATCTTTTTTTAACAATTTTTTCCTGTTTTCTTTTGTATCCATTGAAAAATGTAAATGGACTATTTACTTGCAACAATTTCTTGTTTAATAATTTTTATTTATGTTACGAAATTGGTACCCCCCCCCGTTCGCATTTCTTAAGTATTTTTTTGCTTATTTAATTAATATCATTTAATAATATTCGTTGCGCAAATTCGCTTCACTAATAATTTTTTAAACGGATACCTGATTTAAGATTTTGATGTAATTTAACAAAAACGTAATCGACCAAGTAATACTTTTAGTTAACTGAAACTCCGGTCTTTAAAAACATAATACACAGACAGTAGTAGTGATATGCAAACGAATATTTGGTTTAAAAATAGTTTGAGACATTTATAGCTGACTGTTTACACCTTCTTCATGGGCAAAGAAGTGTGGTCAATCATGTGATGACAAAAAAAGTTACAAAAGAAACAAAAACAGTTGTTGAAAATCGTTTATTATTTTAATATGCGTGTCATTCTGTTCTCTAGTTTAATTCCTGTTAAAATTTAATTAATACTACGTATTTCTTAATTGAAGTAAAAATATACAACTTAAAAAAAATAATTCTAATATAAAAATTAAACTTAAAATTTGATATTAAAAAAACAAACTAAATTCTTTTTTCTTTATCATCAATCAATGCCTTTTTAGTTTTGAAAGGGAACTTGTTAATTTCTGATTAGAGTAGTAGACTCTCAACCTTAAAAATAAAATCAACTTACTTAAAAAAAAAAAATCTTTTATGAAACCGGCGACAATCAAATCTTTTTATTTTTTTTATTTAATTCGGTTAATTTTTTTTTTCTCTTAGTTTAAAAAAAAAAGTAAAAAACGTATCGAAAAGTTTCGTCACCTTTTTTTTTTTTTTTTTCCAGTAAAGTTCCACAATTTTTTACAATTACCTTTATTTTATAAATAATTCCTTTCTTTTTTGACATTTTCCAAACTTAGAATTAATTAAAAATTAACTTTTTATTTTGATATAATTGTTTAAGTAAATTTTGCCGGTTCAAAACAAAAAAAAGAAAAACTAATTTATTTTTATTCTTATTTTTTTTTTTGGACGTAATTCACGATATGAAGTCATTTTTATGAACTTGAATCAACAATAAAACTTTCGGTTATTTTTTTGTCCCTCCCTTCCACTGCTTAAATAAACTCTGACCTTTTCATTTTGGGGTCGTCGCTTCTCATTGACATTTTTTCGCTGTGGTTACCTCCATCCTCACATCACATGTTTTAAATTTTTTTTATTGTCGTAAAAAAAATACAATTTTTTTTTTTTTTTTAAATAAATTATCTTTGTCATCTTAAATTATTAGACCACCAAAATGTATTTTTTAATAAAAAATAATGTCGTGTAGTATTACTTGGACAGAACACGTATGTTAAAAAGACAGAGCCGCTCCATTTAAAAATTGGTTTGACCTTGTGGAGAGAGAGCCCCTCCCCAGACAAGATTTATTTACCATCCGTCCTACGACAAAAAGTTAGGGAACATGTATCCTTACAAAAGTCTGTTTTTTAAGGATACACTGAGTGACAGGTTCCCTGATTTTGTCGTAACGAATTCGTGTTTGTCATCAAACACGAGGTCGTTTTTCTTTATGGACCTGAAATACCGAAAACAGTGTGCTCTGGTCATTAGGCCACATTTATGTCCACAAAACAATAGAGACTGACCCCAGGACATACCAGATTTAAAAGTGATTTATTTAGTTACCTCCAAAATGGATGCGTGTACACGGTGTACATCTTTTTATTTCCCGAAAAAACAAAAAACAATGTTTTTTATTCATTCTTTTTTTTTTTTTTTTTTTTTTTTTTAATCCGAATTAAATGAAAATTTCAGAATTTAGTCATTTAATGAATAAATTGTATATACTGAAGTGAATAGGTTAGAAAACTTTGTAGAAATATTTTTGGTGGTGGTCAATTTCAGCCCCCCACCCCACCTTTCGATAGGTTGGGAATACTTTTTAAATTTGGGTCTGTGGTAAGGGTGGAGTGATGACTTCTTTTTTTTTTTTTTTTTTCAAATAGTTTAATAAAGAAATATCCTTGAAAAAAAAAAAAAAAAAAAATATATATATATATATATATATATATATATATATATTTTTTTTTTTTTTTTTTTTTTCACCATCGAAATAGACTCTAGAGTATCTCTAAAAAATTTAACTTGAATACTTACAAATATATAATTCATTTAAAAACTCCAGTTTTTTTGAGAGTTGGTGTCTGCATAGAAATACTATTTTCTTTTAGATTTGCCAGGTAAAACCATTGGCAATGAGTATTTATTTTAGAAAAATTTAATTGTAATTTTTCTTTTCAGTGTTAATTTGAAATTTTTCCAATAGTTGCTGATGACGAGATTTATTTTTGTCTTTTTTTTTTTTTTCCTCTTTTTTTTTTTAAAACAGATAGCGACATCTATAAGAGAGATGAAATTTAAACTTTGATTGCATTATTCCAAAATTTTAATACATTGGCAGATAGCTATTACTGTCAAGAGCTAAGCACAAATAGTTATTAATTTTAAAAAAAACTTAGTAATAATGTATAATATTATCCAGAACTACATGAACAAGAATGTTTTTGATAAAAGTTTAAAAATAGCCATAAATACGTTAAAAAATGCGTATGTTGAAAATTCCTTTTTCCACAATATAGCTATTTGTGCTATGTTAAAATGCTTATTACCTAAACAATAATAATATTGAATAATTTTTTTTAAACATTAAAGTATATTTAATCACATCTCCCTAATAACTGTTGCGATCTGTAAATTAAAGATGTTTGAAGAATCGAAAAGTGTATGTAAAGTTTGATGCCATTTTTGCATCATGAATTTTATTTTCACAACTATTTGATCACTTTTGAATGGAACATCAAACAGGGAATAATTCTACAATTTTGAATTACTATTGATTATATAAAGTGTGGGTTACTCCCACATAACTTCACCAGTTTTGCCAAGAAGTCACCATTGGGTGCACTTGAGCAGCTTTAAAAGCAGGATATTTTCTTTCTCTTATCTCTCTCCCTCCCAGTTCTTTAGTGACAGCTCCAGGTCACTGAAGGTTACATTGGCACCATGACACTGTGCATTTGGGTTGTTGATTATAATGATTGGCTGTAATAAAATATACTTAATTTTGTAGTGTGTGTTCTAGTTAGCATGATAGGTGGAAATGTAACAGACTAGTAGCACTATTTTCCTGGCCAAGAATAGAAATAAATATTTAAATTTTAATTGTTTTTATGCTGAAGTTTGAAACTGACAAAATTTTCCTGAGGAATGTATTATTATAAGCAATTTAAAACGTTTTCCAGATGAACAGAAATAAAGTAGAAAATGGAAAATCACAGAAAACTGGATTTTTGCTACTAAAAAATAAAATATTCTGATGGTAAAATGTAATATTCCAGAGCTGGAACTTGATAGAATCATTATTTGATTAAACTTGAAATACACAGTGAGGTCGGTCGCTTATGTGCAAGTGCTATGACCTATATTGTTGCAACATGTCATTCTATAAATAACATGGGCTATTTTCCACTGCTGATCCCAGTACTGTACAAGCACCATAACCTAATTTATGATATTAACCTGGTCCAAACCATTCACTGCTGGTCGCCACAGAGCAAATACCCATGTGCAATATCAGTATATGAATAGTGTGACACATGCCGTTAAGGTTAGTAAAAATAAAAGTTGTTGTTTGTTTAGTAATTAGATTTTTAAATACTGGTTTGATTATATTTCATAATGGGCAAACAAAAAGCTAGCAAACTTGTTGGGTGCACACTTTCAGCAAAATACAGAGCTGAAGAGTCAGCTTTCTGCAATGATTTTTATCATGATGGCGATAAATTATTTTGCAGTTTTTGTCAACACACCATATATTGGATTCATAGGGATGCGCTTGTGGATCATCAGAAATCACTGAAGTACAAAAAAAATAAAAAATAAAAGATGCCTATATAAATAGGCTATATATTTGCATATTTTACTGTTTACAAAGAAGTTTCTGTTTTTCATGTGTTTTTATGTTTCTAAAACAAAAATGGAAAATTGAAATTTGCCATCACTGAAGAACATTGAAAACTTGCCACTCTTCAGCAATATTTTACTATCTCCTAGGCAAAAAAAAATTATCCCCCCCTCCTATTTCCCCTTTCTCCGTGATCTTTTCAGTCAATGTGTTTCTAACCAGAAAGAAATTAGAGATCAAGATCTGTGTGGGTGGTGGGGGCATATAAAAATGAAAGAACCTTTCCCCAAGTTAAATCCTTTTATTTTATAGACATTAGAAAAATATTTACTTTTTTTTTAAACACGTTTTAAATTTAGATCTGATGAAATTTCTTTGAATGATGGCTATGATTTTTGTGACGCTCACATTAGATTCTCTTTGGGTGAGGTCCTGTTTTTTCCCCCTGATTGAACACTGAGAAGAAAAATTATAAGGATGTTATTGAGGATAAAGATAAAACCTGTAAAAAGTTGCTGGCCAATCATAACATTCAGACTATCTCATCTTCGTATGGCTAAGCTCTTTGTTATGAATTTTGCCTCTATGTGTAGGTTAGATGAAAAACATCACCCCCCACTTCATGGAGCACAAGTTTTGTGATTTCTCAATATCAGCTTTGGATGTTTCTAGGTTTATCAAAAGCCTTGACTCTGTGAAGGCAACTGGCCATGATAAGATCTGTTGTTCTCAAGAAACTTGACTCAGAAGTGTCTCCAATCTTGGTGAAGCTGTTTAACATCAAACTTAAGATGTGTTTCCCAAACCCATGGTAGGTGTCTAGTGTGTGCAAGAATGCAAATGAGCCCTCGTCTCCATCATGATACCCCTCACCTCAGCCTCCTAAGTGTTATTAGCAAAATCTTTGAAGTGCTTATAAACAAGAAAGTTGTTGAACACCTCAACTAAAACAAAATCCCGGGTGACAAACAGTATGGTTTTTGCTCTTTTTGATCCACTGCCGATATGCTAAATATTATCACAGTGAAGCACTTGATAATAAAAAAAATTTTGGTCACCTTAGATATTTCAAAGGTCTTTGACAAGGTCTGACTCTGGGGATTGCTATACAAATTGGTCTTGTAGGTCTTTGAAGATCATCATTAATGGCCAATCCTCTGAGGCATGTGAGATTGATGCTGGTGTCTCCCAATGTTTTCTACTCAGTCCTACCCTCATTCGACGTTATATTAATGATCTGCCCAAGAATACCCTCAGATCATTATTAAATATATATATGCTAATGGTACCACAATGTATTGGTGAACCTCAAAATATCTTGATAAGTGTCTGGCAGCTGATCTCTCCTGACTCCTCTCTCTCTCTCTCACATCTCAATGGAGGGGGACTAGTTTGTAACATTCAATATATCAAAAACTAAATTAATAAACTAATAACATTTCATCACCACCAAGCAGACTCTAAAACTGCACAATTCCTGAGTGGTCTTACTCTCAAACAAGCTCCTTGCTTTGAATACTGTTCTATTCCAGGCTAAGGGAATAAATACTTAACATCACGTGGATAATAGAAGAAAGGTTTATTGTACACAACCAGTACAATATGAAATACAGTACAGTTATACACACAAGTTAATCTAGTAGTGAGTGCCACTAATTGGAAGGTCAGACATGTTTGCGTCTTCTCTCTCTCACTCTTCCCCAAGTCTCTCATAGACAGTTGACTTTATAGGTACTTACTATCTATAGTGTAATCATTTATGGGGGTGACTGGTTATTCCATTACATCAAATGTCTACTGGGTTGAAAGCTCATTTCTCACCTCAAATGGAACACATATATTAATGTAATTGTAAAAAGTACCTGAAGAATGGCCAGTTTCTTGTATTGCTTCAGAAAATACCAAACTCCTGCTGCCTTGTTCTATCTACATAAAAATCTGATCAGACTAGGAAGGGAGTATTGCTGGCATCTTTGGGCTGATGGTGTAAAACTCTTATTGTCAGTTCAAAAGTGCTTACATGGCCTAGTGGGTGATGGATTATTTTTCACTTTGTAACCTCTCTCTCTCTCTCACTGATGAAACATTACTAGCCTCTCACTACTCTATTGCTTTTACTATGGCAGATGTTCAGACAAGTTACATTCTTTAGTTCTTCCAGGTCAGACCTTCACAGCTAGGAACACCCCCTACCCACCATGCCATGTCTATGGTGGCAAACTGTCCCCATCTTCCTTGTGTTCCTTTGATAAAAATCAAGTTCTACCCAGACAGCTTCTTTACTTTGTGGGACAAACTCCTAAGAGAATGTCTCCCCACCAGCTACAATCATGATTATTATTTTTATTTATTATAATTTTTTTTTTCTATCATGTTAATACTCTCACAAAAAGAAGTTGAATTTGTGCAAAACAGAAGATTACCCCAATCCGGATGAGTGGTCATAGCCTCAAAGAGGCTTCTTGCTATGAATCCCTACTGGGGTTAAAGCTCACTGGCCTCAAATGGAACATGTAAAAGATATCTGAAGAATGGTCAGTTCCATGTATTGCTTCAGAAAATACCAAACTCCTGCTGCTGTACTCTATCTTTTATAAAGATAAGAGTACAGCAGCAGGAGTCAGAGTTAGATCAACAATGAAGTATTACTGCCAAATCTTCACTGTCTAGCCTCGACAGTTCAAAAGTGCTTACATGGCCTTGTGGGTGATGAATTATTTTTTACTCTGCAAACTTTATTATCCCACAGATGAAAAATGTTGCTAGACTCTCACTACTCTCTCTCTCTCTCTATTACTATGGCAAATATTCGAATGAGTGACATTCCTTTGTCCCACCAGCTCAGACCTTCATAGCTAGCACTGGCCATGACATGTTTGTGGTGGCAAACCATGCCCATTCTTGTTGTGTCTCTTTGATAAGGAGCAAGTTCCACTCAAGCAGCTTCTTCCCAAGAACTGTTACGTTGTAGAATAGACTCTTGATAAGTTGCTTCCTTAACAACTATAATCTTGGTTTCTTTAATTCCAGGGTCAACCAATATCTATCCAACATGTTCTCATAATATTTTTTTTTTTTTTTTTTTTTTTTTACTTCCCCTTTCCTTAAAACCTGGTTTGATGCTTCTGCTATGTATCCAGATATTCTGAAGAAAACCTGCACTATTTGCCCGACCTAGAATCTTGGCTTCAATTACTTTCCCATAGCTGTAACGGGACATTTCTGTGCCATTTCTACAAATATTTATATTTCTTCTGATGAGCTTTCCTCATTGGTACTGTGGTACTAGATTTGGTAACTAGTTCTCATCACTTTACTGTTGAAATCACTAAATGTAACCATGAGTTTTATTCTAATCACTTTTTTCTCTCGTATGTCTTACCTATGGAACTCTCTTTCATCTTATTTTGTCAACTACAGTCTACAAAAATTTCAAAAAGACATGATGTTGAATTTAAGTGAGAAAATGTTACTGAGCAGAAAGGGCAATAAAAGTTTCTTTCATTTTCAGTAATGCCTTGTGCCTTAATGACTTTATTGCCTTGCTTGGGGTAAGATGATTAAAAAAAAAAGAAAAAAAAAGTATTGCTTAATTTGACCCACGGCAATGAATATGGGACAGCAGTGAGAATTGGACTGTAATAATAATCTGTATATGTAATTATTAGAGTGAAAGAAGGATTTCATTTATTTAATAAATTGTTATATCATCAGTTATATAAACAGTTGATAATATTAGTACCATATCTTATGGCATAACACAGATTTGCATTTCGTATTGCAGTTAATACAAATCCCATGCTTGTCTTCTGCATTCACTTTTTGCCCAAATGTCCTTGGGGAAAAATGTGAATTTGTCCCTTCTTCCCACCATCTATGGGTTAAACAACACAGTAAACCAAGTTCTTTAGCAACCTGTCTTGAAGGAAAATACTGAATTCTAATCCATGGAGAAGGCAATAGAAAACTATTCCATTATCCTTTGCAAAAATTCATATGCAGAGTTCAGATGATAAAAAGAAAATCGCTGGAGATTTATATTCACTTATATCTAGAAAACCTATGGTCAGGTACAAGTATTGGTAGTTGAAGGCATCTAGGTTAGCCATAACCTACCAGATACTGCAAGCTTTGGGTTAAAAAAAAAATTATCCTTTATCAAATACAGTATTTTGAATTGTCTGAGGTTTTTAAATGAACTATTAAACAAGGTGTAGATTAAAGGCAGCCTGTTTTGCATCCATAAAAAACACGTTATGAACCTTTCTTTTATTGAATCTCTGAATAATTGGGAAGTTTAATCTACCTGTTTTTTTGTTTTTTTTTGTAGAAATAAATAACAGATGGATAGAGAAACCAATTTATTCTTTACATAGGCATAAATTTTTCTTTCTTTTTTTTTTTCTTCAGTGAAATCCCAAGAGAAGGTTCTCATTTTGGGCAGTGGAGGCAGGGAACATGTCCTTGCTTGGAAAATTGCTCAGTCTAGTCACGTCCAAGATGTGTTTGTTGCCCCAGGCAATGCAGGAACACACAGCAGTGATAAAATGACCAATGTCGGTAAGTATCTATCCAGTGTTGCTGTTTCAGTTGAGATCTATTGGGTTATGACCCCCCACCCTCTTTTTCAGGTATTAATATATTACCTTGCAGAACACAAAGTAAAATGGTGATTAGAGAGATATGGAACTAGATTTTAAGGGTTGGCAGAAATGCCGACTTTTTGTATTGAAAGAAACTTCTATTTGGTACTTGTGTACCATTTTGTTTTCTCTTATATAGGTTGAGTATTCTTTATCTGAAATTCCAAAATATGAAAGTTTTTCAGGTGCTGACATGATCTCCCACAAATGGAAAATTTCAGAAAGCCCAGCTGCATAGCCTACATTGGCACCAGCTTCTGCTAGCAATTGTCACAGCAACACTTTCTTTCATGGATTACTTACCTGGTGTTTCATGCTCAGTAAAGATATTATTTTTCATGTCAAAGTCCTGCATTTATATATTGTAAGTAGTGATCATTTTTTTTTTTTTTTTTTTTTTTTTTACAAATACAGAAAGTACAAAACATTATTTTTACATGACATCTTAATTTCACCACTTAATAATCTGTGTGAGCATTACATGACTAATGTCATTGCCTGTATCTGTATGTACACAAAATTTATTAAATTTTATGTAAAACTACTTTCAGGGTATATGTATAAGCTGTGTTATGAAATGTAAAGGGATATCAATCTTATGCTTGGGCTCCATTCCCCCAAAAATCTGAAAATCAAAGTACATCTAGTCCCAAGAATTTTGAATAAAGGATTCTCAACCTGTAATTTATTCAAATTGTTTGCGCAGTTCCTCAGGAATTGATATTCCTACCCTATCATACCTTCATGTTAGAGCAGTTTAGGGCATTGAGTACTTCTGAATATTGCATTTATTTGTATGTGTGTTTTTATATATATATATATATATATATAAAGGGAGGCTAGAAACAGCTGCGTCAAAAAGGTATAGACAACAAAATAGTACTCGGTACAAAATTCAAAGTCAGATATGTAGAGCTAAAATATTTAAAAGATGGTTAAAGTGTCAGCCTACCTCGCAACTTAGGTTTTGACCACAAGGTCTCTTCAGGCAAGTGGAAGGATGTATAAGCCAGAAAACTACGCCAATATACCAGAACACTGGAAATGAGGGTAAGAAATATGTGGATAAGGGAGTGGGTGGGAATTATTTAGTTTTATATTGCTCATCTTCTAGGTTCATAGGTATCTAATAAAAAAACAAATAAATAAATATTTCTTAAATGCCTGTGCTTAGACATAATCTCCTTTCTCTCATTTAATAATACACCTTTTTCAGGATATGCAGCAATAGGCAATTTCTCTTCCTGTTACAGCCAGCAACTGTTACCATGAATTCTGACGGGTTTTATCTTCCCCACGATGATCCACCTCACATGAGAGTCTCTACCATTCTTCTCTTTGTATTTCCAGACACAATTAACCAGCTTGGTGTCATTTCTGTGGTTTTTCAATATATATATATATATATATATATATATATATATATATATATATATATAATTTATTCAAAAATTGTAATATAAAAATGTTATAAAATCACTACAAAAATAGCTATTTTGTTTCAACACTTCTGGTGTCTTATCAAGTGATGATGTTGAATGTAGAAATGCTGTGTGTGTGTGTGTGAAAATATATAGAAAATAGGAAAGAACTGGTTAGGTAAATAATCCAAAGTTCTTTAGTATTTTTGTTATTATTTTTAAAAAATAGTGCTCGATACAAAAGTAGAGCATAATTATTTATTTAAAAATATGATTCCAACACACTACATAAGAGTTCTCGTGTTTCAAAACAAGAGCCGGAAACTTCAATATAATTATTTGAATTAAATTGAATTAAAGTAATCTCTGTTCCATCTTCAAGCAAAATTTTTTTGGGTAATGACTTATTTCTGAAGTTTACGTGTTTTAATAGCAGATTCATTATTGAAATCAAAATTTCCATGGTAACAGCCAGCGCGATTGTTCAAATAAATAGAGGCGCAGAGTGTTAATAATTTGTATCAGTATAGAGTTACATTCATAGGTGTCAAGTCAGGGTAAGGTTGGGGTGTCTAAATTTAAAACAGAAGATGAAATCGTCTAGTCTGGTTTACGTGTCTATGGAGATTTTATTTATTTTTTTTATTTTATTTTTTCTGAAAGGGTTTTGTGTATATAAAAAAAAAAAATAAAACTGCCGTAACATTTGTTTTTTGACGACTTCATAAAGGGTTATCTTTTTGTAGGGTAATTTAAGCTATTTATTAGGACTATGGATTTAAAAAAAATTTTATATGCTAATTATTCAATGCAAAGATTTGATGATGTCGGCAAAAAACCGTTAACTCATGTCTATTGTTTAATAGATTTTTATTATTTAGAAACTTAATAATGTGTAGTTTCTCATGTAGGCATAAAGGGCATGGGTCATCCCAAGTTTTACAAGTTCTAGTTTTGTTTATAATTTTCCATTTAACTTTTGGTGTTTTATTCATTTCCTTGAAATGCCAAAAATATTTAGATAGAGATGTCTGATTTCTTTCATAGAAAATATGCCTCCTTTCATTTGTTTACATTTGGATACACATTGAGCAGATATGAATGTATGAGAGAAAATCATGGAGAATTGTGGTTTAAAAACAGTAAAATCGACCTTGCTAACCGAAACGCTCCTCTGTGGCTCAATCGGTAAAAGCACGTCAGGCTATATGACAGTTCCGTATAGGATACAGGTTCGATTCCTGTCAGAGGACGCATATTTTCTATGAAAATTTCTCGGACATTCAGGCCAGGAAATGTTGTTTAATACTGTTTATTATAAACAGAGCATTTACTTAAATATTTGTATCTATAAAAAGAACGTTTAAACATAAAAAATGTCTTTATATATATAATAGAAGGCTCCTGGAAACCATAAGCTACTCACACAAGACATCATTTAACAAAAGGATATGCAAATCAGCACAAACATGTCAAAATATGTGAAAACTTAACAATATAAACAAATAAAAAAATAAAAAACCCTTTTTACAACTCAAAATAATATAACACCTGCCTAAAGGAGAAAATAGCCATACTCCCCTTTCAAGGACAGGATAAATTCTTAAACAAAAAAAAAATCGGAATTCTTTTCCAAATGCAGTCATGAAAGCAAATTCCTACTATGCTACTTATACTTATAATCACATGAAAAACAAAAAGTTTAAATAAAATCCCATAAAATAAGCTTTCTCGAGGTCATAACCCTAAGCAAACTCTTTGAATCTATAATCAGCAAAATAGTTGTTGAACAACCTCCTCAGTGATAACCATTATGGATTTTGCCTTGCTAGATCAACAGCTGATGTCTTTAATGGTCATTGCTCACAGAATTGGCAACACAGTAGACAAATTCATCACTAAGAACATTTGTCTAGATATATCAAAGGCTTTCGACAAAGTGTGGCATTGGAGGCTGTTACATAAACTCTCCATTTATGGAATCTCTGGAAGGGCTCTCTCACTTATAAACACTTTTCTAACTGGTAAATCCCTGAATGCTATTGTTAACAGCCAGTTATTGGAAGCCCTTAAGATCAGTTTTGGCATTTCTTGAGAGTTCTCTCTTGGGTCCTGACCCCTTTCTGTTGTATATTAAAGAATTGACTAAGAGCATACTCCGATCATTAGTGAGTATGCAGATCATACAACAGCTTACAAGTGCACCACCTAAAATCTGGGTGACCAGAACAGCAGTTCATCACCCTTTACCTAGCCCAGGTAATGCAATTTGTACAGGACTGGATTGTAAAATTCAATACATTCCACTAGCATTGCCGACCAGGCATGAGGATGGGTGTTCTCTAAAGGAGACTCCTTGTCTTGAACGTCTATTGCAACTCACGGTCACCCAAGACCTTAAGTGGAACTTGTCTTTCTAATTTCTATTGCTAAAGATGCTGGAAAAATGGTTGGTTCATTGTACCATGCTAGTATCTGATTCCCTCTGCTATATTCTATCTTTACAAGAGCCAAATCAGACCAAAAATGGAGTATTACTCTCATATTTAGGCTGGAGCAGTCCAGTCCTCGCTTGCCTGTAATGATAGGATTCAAAAGTGTCTACGTGGCCTTGTGGGTGATGAATTATTTTCCACTTTCCCACAGATGAAACATTGCAAACCTTTTGCTGTTCTATTGTTATTTCCATGGTATGTGTTCTATTGAGCTACATTCCTTAGTCCCACCATCCCTGGCCTTTACAACTGGGACCTGCGTACACAAGAGTAAATCATCCCTATTCCTTTTGTATTCCAATAGTAAGAAGTAGGTTCCATTTGGACAGTTCCTTCCCAAGAACTGAATCTTTGTGGAACAGACACCTGGTAGGATGTTTTCCTAATTGCTAAAATCTTGATCTCTTTTAATTCTTGGGTTAATCATTATCTTTTCTGTGTGACCCCATGAACTAAACTATTTCCATTCTCTTACACTCATACAACACCATACAGTAACCATCTACCTTCAGGTGTCCTGGGTATGATGATAAACTACATACGCATCCAAGGTAAGACGATAAACTATGTC
>OZ010592.1:18063656-18173656 GCA_963932145.1 Acanthosepion lycidas
CCAAATCTGACCAAATGATTAGCATTAGACTTATTCTTTTTTTAGAAGTGCATCTTGGTTGTGCTAAGAACTTTTTAGCATCTCCTCATATATTGATATGGCAGCTATTAATGTCAATTTGAGAGTAGGAGCTTAAGTTTTTTTTTTTTTTTTTTTTTTTTTTTTTTTTGCAATATATACTTGATGAGAAAAGCAAAA
Organism: Acanthosepion lycidas; assembly: GCA_963932145.1. NCBI lineage: Eukaryota > Metazoa > Mollusca > Cephalopoda > Sepiida > Sepiidae > Acanthosepion > Acanthosepion lycidas. The sequence continues at coordinate 18,063,855 of OZ010592.1, forward strand.
AAAGATTTGATGCAAAAGAAAACTTATAAATTGTCACTTTGGATACAGAGAGATCATATATATTTAATTTTATTGGCAAACATTGTTTATCATCTTTGCTTCTGTCTCCTATATAACTTTTTTTTTTCTTGTTTGATAATTTGTTCATCTCTTTTGCAGGCATCCCATGTTTTGGCCCCTCAGCAAAAGCAGCTCAAATTGAAGCCAGCAAAGATTTTGCCAAAAATTTCATGGTCCGCCACAATATTCCTACTGCTCGTTTCAAGTCGTTTACCAATATAGAAGAAGCTTGTGAACACATCCGCACGTAAGGCCTTAGCATTCTTATTTGGTTGGTTCTTCTCTCTCTCTCTCTTATATATTATATATATATATATATATATATATATATATATATATATATAAAATAGAGAGGTAGAGGGTTACTGAATGAAGTTGCAAGAATGTACAGTGTTGAGAATAAGGAGTGCATACTATGAGTAGGGTAGATAGCCCTTGAAGAGGTCAAGTGTCACGATTGGGGAAGCAACCCTTAATGAGTCTGTTTCACAAAGTGACAGTTCTGGGAAAATTGAATGATTTTATTGGGTGAAATCTTACTTTTGAGATTTTGAATTTCTTACATAATCTTTGACAAGTTTTTTTTTTTTTATTCATTCATTCATCTTACTTTTGTGGCTTTTTATACCAGATATAAATGGTAAGGTATTATTCATGCCAGGTGAGCTCCTCAAACATACATCAAAGAGGATATTTGTTTACAAATCAATGCTGCTTGCTTAACCATCATGTGTGTAACAACCCAAGTGTTATGATAGAAAGCAACTAAAATAAGATGAAAAGAAGAAAAAGTCCAAATTAATGATAATGTTTCACCTAAGAAATTCAGACAACTTAAGACTTTTATTGCTTGGATGTATAAATAAGAAAAGATCGAACAAAAATTAATCTAAAATGAATAATAATCATGTATTTTTATTTTGCATTATAATAATTACACAAATGAAAGGAGATACAAAAGTACATAATTAATTGAGAAATGGATAAAATTAATTCTTAATCGTATTGTATTGTTTATCTCTTATTTCCCCAGAGCTCCTTACAAGGCTCTCGTGGTAAAAGCCAGTGGGTTAGCTGCAGGTAAAGGTGTTATTGTTGCCGACTCTGTTGAAGAAGCTTGTGCTGCAGCAAAAGAGATTTTAGGGGTAAGTACAAGTTCAATACTTTCTTAGATTTTAGAAACAAACCACCAATCTCTCATTTGCAGTCCATCACAAAACTAAAAGAACAAATTCCCCCTTTGATTATTGATTGCAAATAATCAAATCTACAAAAGTGAAACACAGAAAAATTAAGTACTTTCTTGGATTTTACAAGTATTTCTTTTTCAGTATTGATTAGCCAACCAATTTGAGACTTATTCCAACTCTTTATTGGTGATCAGTAAAACATAGGAATTCAGGAATTTTTCTTATTTGTTTTGTATGTGAGAAGAGTGTCTTTATTGTGTTTGGAAACCTTATTGATTGATTGATTTTTTTTTTTTCTTCTAATAGTTTTAAGGTAATAATTGATTGAAAGTAATTTCTATTGAGAAAATAATAGATTTGTTACCCTGTGTGTTTTTTGTAATCCCCAGTGTTGAAATAGACACATTTTATGTGTAAGCACTATGTATGCATTATTATTATTTTTTAGGGTGGTAGCTGGTAAAATTTAGGTAGAAATGACCATCTGTGGGTTTATTGTATCGTGATGTGGAGACATGGTTGTTATTTAGATTTACCAGAACATCCAGAAACAAAATGAAAGTCATCGAATATTCCATTGTGATTTTTCATTAGCCAACTATATCTACATATTATGTGCATGAACAATCTTTCTTTACTATTATATATTAGTCAGCTGAAAAGTTCATAGGCTTACCAAGATATAAGTGTACCAGAATGCAACAGCTGGTCAACAAGTTGTATTCTAGTACATCTTGCCTATTTTTTAATCTACCAACTGGTGTGTCTACTTACATTTATATCTTGGTCAGCTTATGAAAAAAAAGAAATATTTGTACACAGAAACTTTCAATTTATTGTATTTCCAACAAATGAATAAACATACTTTTCATATAATTAACTGTTCACAGATGCATAATAACTAAATATGCATAGAAAACAGAAAAAAAGGATTTAATAGAAAAAAAATCCCATTTATCCATTTTAATGGGTGAAAAAAGTATTCGTACAATACAAAAAAGAACACATAATCTTCATTTAATACTTTGTAGAATAAACATTATTCCCATTTTACAGCAGGCAACCTCTTCTTGTAGTTCTCAATGATTTGCAAATTTTATTTGGTATTTTGTTCCATTTTTCTTCGCATATGGTCTTCAGATCTGGGATGTTTGTCGGAGCTCTCTATTGGATTTGAATTTTCAAATAACACCACAGATTCTCGAATAGGTTTAAATCTGAGGACTGACTTGGCCATTTCAGGATATTTACATTATTTTCAGCAAGCCATTTCTTCATAGATTTTGCAGTGTGCTTAGGATCATTATCTTGTTGAAAGTTACAAACAGGAGGAAGTTAAAGATTTTCAACTGAAATCATTAAATTTGCTTCCAAAATGTTTTGATATGCTGCAGAATTCATTCTGTCATCTATTACTTGATATTTTGCCAGTGCCTTTTGCAGAAAAACATCCCAAACCATAATGCTGCCACCACTGTTGGAACTTTGTTCTTTTGTTTAAAGTCATCGCCATCTTTCCTCTATTCATGATTTCTAGAATTACGTCCAAACAACTCGATTTTGGTTTCGTCTCTCCATAATACTCTTTCCTAATACAATGTTTCCTTATCCTTATGTTCATGAACGAATTTCAACATGACATTTCTGTGTGCAGTGGAGTTTTCCGAGATGAGTGTGAATTTAGATTGTTCCTATGAATTTCATTGCCTATTGTCCGTTTAGTGACACGGATTCCTGATGAAAGCAAATGATTCTGCAACTCTTGACGAGTAACCATTGGATTTTTTTTAATTTGACACGTTAATTTTCTTAAAGATCTTGAAGAAATCTTCTGTAGAGCATCTGTTCTTTTTGGTTTTCAACAGTTTTGAGTTCTTACATCTTCCAATGAATGAATTAATGGTCATAAATGTAATATTCAGGTTGTCAGATTTTCCTGTAACTTTTACCTTCTTTCCAGGGTTCAATTGGTTCTTTTTGCGAATTTGTCAATTCTTTACCTCTTGCCATGATGGTAACCTTCTTGCATGAATATCAGTGACAGAATGTTGTGTTTGTATTTTTTAGGCTAAAAATAACTACTATTAAAATTATTGGAACATTCTAGAATGTTCCACTTGAATAATCTAGAGTATTAAAGAAATTTAAAATTTGAAATTTTCTTTGTATGAATACTTTTTTCAATCACTAAAATAGATAAATGGGATTTATTTCTATTAAAATTTTTCATGTTTTCTATGGATATTTACTTATTATACATCTGCATACAGTTAATTATATGAAAAGTATGTTTATTCATTAGTTGGAAATATAATAAATAAAAAATTTTATGTGTACAAATATTTGTTTCTGTGTAATTAATATATACTACTGAATTAATTTCTTTCCTTGTCAATTCACTTATGTTAAAGAAATATTTTAAAGCTTTGTACTTGTTGACTTATATAATGGGTGTATGTAAATATACTTAGCTGTGCAGGTGGAAATATATATAAAAAAATAAAAAATTTTTGTTTCCAAGTAATTACTTATTCATTTGTGGTAATGATTTTTAATTTTCTATTTTCTAGACCAAGATATTTGGCAATGCTGGTGACATTCTTGTGGTAGAAGAACTGCTGGAAGGTGAAGAAGTCTCTGTAAGACCATATTCCTTAATTTTTAATTACTTCAGCCATGTTATAAATGTGTGTGTGTGTGTTTCTTGTTGCCTTTTTTATTATTTTTTTTTTTTTTTTTTTTAATATTTAAAATTTTGAATTGCCAAATTTGAATTTGTCAATTATCTATTTGGTTTTATTAAATTTAACTGACATGATCTGCCTGTTTTTGTTTTATTCTTTTTGTATTTTTCCAAGTTTTGAATAAGATTTTATACATTGAAATTATGGCTAAATTGTTCAAAGATCATTTGTTCAAATACTTTCAACTGTTTTGGTCATTCTCAAAGACTGGATGCTGAGATTTTTTTTATTTTTTTATTTTTTATTTTTTTTTGTTTTAAACATAATTTTCTAATTAGTTCAAATATACATATATCATAAGTGACAAAACATGTGGAATAGTTTCATGAACTACTGAACTGGAAAATGAATGTGTTGAATGTTGATATGTACAAGGTTAGGCAAAAGTCGTGCAGAATAGGGATAATTTTCTTGAATGCCTTTGAGAAACAATCAATTTCAAATGGCCCCCCACAGAAAAAAAAGATACATGGGTGTGAGGTCTGTTAACCTTGGTGGCCACACAACAGGACAAATAAGATGTTTAAAACATGACCGATTAACTCCTATGGGACATGACTTTTACCTTCCTCTATATTATTACTATTATTATTATTTGGATAAATAATGTAGACAGAGCATAGTAACAAACGCTTGTACCCAGAAGAGACAACTGAAATTCCTTGGATACATAAGGAAAGAAGGCTTCACTTCCTCATTGGGTGCCCCATACTTTTGGCCTTGTGCTACACTTAGAAATTTATTTTTTATTGGACGAAACACGTCAGCAATTACCAGTTTTCCTATTGTCATTTTATTCATAAATATTGTCTTCTCTACTGGTTAAATCGGAGAAATTTTCATAATTATTTATTTAAAAATATGATTCCAACGCTACATAAGAGTTCTCATATATATATATATATATATATATACACACACACACACACACATACACACTTTGGTGTTTCATACTTTCTGTAATAAAGATCACATTTTGCAAAAACAAAAAAAATTCCTCCTTTTTAACTTAAGAGGAGAGATGAAATTTTTTTCCTGCTGGCCCAGTATTCTCGCATGTCTTTTTTTTTTTTTTTTTTTTTTGTCTTTTGTTTTTTTCAGCATACCAATGCTTAAGAAACTCTATCATCTACCTTACAACATTAATGAAAATGCAGAATCTTGTTTTCTGGCCGTCTAAAGGTCATAAATGTACTGAGAAAAGCATACTGCTAATCGATCTCTATTTTGTAGAAAAATTAGCAAAATTAATTAATTTACCAAGGTGACCTCAAATGTGTGTATGTGTATATATATATATATATATATATATATATATATATATATATATATATATATAATATATATAAAAGAAACTGTGACAGGGCAAAATGTGCCTTACCAATTAGGCCATGGGAAGCCACCTTGACGGATAGGTTAACTGAACCTTACTTTGTCCTGATGGTTTCTCATGGCCATATTAGTAATATATATTTCTATTGAAGAAATCTTTGAAATATGCTAATAAACTAAAATAATTTTGTTCACTTGATTTCAGTGTTTGGCATTTTCTGATGGAACCACTGTAGCTATGATGCCTCCTGCACAGGATCACAAACGCCTTAATGTTGGTGACAAGGGCCCAAATACTGGAGGAATGGGAGCTTATTGTCCATACCCAAAGGTCAGTACACATAAAGTAACTTTTAAATTTCAAGAATTTACTATAATTGTATCTTGAGATTGGTAAAAATATAGAGAATTAACCAGTGTATTGACGTCAGTCAAAGGGGTTGTGAGGGTGGAGAATAATTCATCACCTACAAGGCTGTGTAGACAATTTTAGACTCTATCAAGACAGATAAGTGAGGTCTAGGCAGCTTCAGCCCAGATATGACAGCAATATTCCATTTTTAGTCTGATCTGGTTCTTGTAAAGAGATATATATATATAGTGAGAGAATTATTATAAATAAAAGGTTTGTCACTTGTCTGATTGATGTTGCCTTCATCTCAAGTGAGGTTACCTTTTCGATTGCATAAAGCCTACTACTACAGTTTTAAGGCATTGCTTTCATTGTCATTTATAGCCATTCCCAATTTATTTTTATTTTTTTTTATTGTCCTGCCAATTTTTGCATTGCATTTACCATAGTAATAAATAAGCTTGATTTTTTTATTACTCAACATTTATTTTCCAACCTTTCTTAAAGTTATTCGATCTTAGTGATCCCCTGTAGCTTTCCTATGTTCTGTTCCGGTATTTGTCCACGCATTCCATTTGACAATTCATACTTGCCTAGGTTGCCTAGGACCGCCATGCGAATAAGGTATAACAAAATTGTCTTTAGAACGTTCAGTTTGCCTGTCTCAAAATACCTCTCAGAATGCTTTACTCAGAGTCACTGAGTCCAAAGATCAACTTGGCCATCAGCTTTCCAGAAGAGAGCAGACCTGAATGATTCTGTGCGTGAGGCTGAAAATGCTGATCAAAGGACTCAATGGCTGAGGAGAAACTCCTTGTAAACTGCTGCTGTGCGTGAGGCTGAAACAAGATTGAGAATGCAAATACATCCCTTTTCAGGGCCCCATTCAAATTGTTAAACACCCCCCCTCCCCATTTGGGATGTGCCTCAGTTGCACCCAATTGTTACTAATATTGATTTTTGGGTGGACTGACTTTAAACTTAAACTGCTCCAACTGAACGGCAAAAATTCCCAGTAATGAAAGACCCGGGTGAAGACTGGTTATACTGCTAGTTTAAAAAAATATTTGTTTTTTGACCATTAGAAATAATCAAAAGGTTTTATTGTCAAAAATGCACGAATGTGCCGCCAACTGCTGATCTTTGTGCTGTAAAAGCCCTCCAGTTATAAAAAAATGTTCAACCTTTTTTGGTATTTTTTTTTTTTTTTTTTTAATTGGTATCACCCCATGCAAGGCAGTAAAGGCACAAAGGGTTTACAGGGTGTGGAGGAATTAGGAACAGAAACATTAATAATGGATGTGAAGTGAAAAGAGTAATCAGGAGGACAGAAGATAGCAATTGACATTACATTTAAATTTTTGCAGATTAAAATTGGTCAGAAAGCATGAAGCTGGATGAGAGTTCCACAAGTAAGAACTATGAGTGTTAGCATAGAATTTACGGTTACATGCGACTAACTCGACTGTAAATCAATGAGAACTTGTCATCAGTCTAGTACTGCACTTAAATTCAAAGAATCTAGGTACCATAATGAAGAGCTCATCTAAACAATTACCATGAAAGTGTTTATAGAAAAGTCAAAGGGAGGCAGCCTCATGCCAGTGGGAAAGGGACTGAAGCTGAGATGCTGAATCAGGGCCAATAATATTGCTGATTCTTCTTTGGATTTCATCAAGGAGATTATTATTGCAATTAAGTGAGTGTTAAGCAAAGATGAAGCTGACATTTTCAAAAATGGATATGAAGTGACCTTGCAACTGGCCATATGCAGTTTTTTTGTTTTTTTTAATTTTTTTATTAACTGAATTTGTCAAATCTTTTTTTTTTACATTATTTACATTATTCGGACTATTATCCACATCTTAGTCGCCATATTTATTACGACGACACATGGCACAGTGGATAAAGGCATTGGTTAGATCCAGTGACAGGGCCCAAAGAGTGTGAGTTCAATACTCGGTTAAGGCAGTGGAGAACTTTCAGGGGGGAAAATTAACAGGAGATAACTGATGACTGACATCCATTAAGAACATGGCACATGGAACTAGAACAGTCCACCCCAGTGAGCGAAATAATGGGTTCAGTTCGTCATTCCAACCACCTGAAGAAGGCTACAGCATACAATGGCCGAAACGTTGCAATAAATATGGCGACAAAGATGAGGACAACAGTCCGAATAATGTACATAATAGCTCATCTCAGAAATATAGACAGACTTTTTTTTTCTAAATTTTATATTAACAATGAATTTGTTAATTGTTTTTATTTTTATTTATTTATTTATTTATTTTATTTTTTATTTATTTATTTAGATTTCTGAGGAGAAACTTGTTGCTATTAAACAGGATGTTCTTCAAAAAGCTGTTGATGGAATGAAATCAGAAGGCATGCCATATGTGGGTGAGTTTTTTCTTTATCTTTCTCATAGCTGAGTAATTTACCTTTATATCGGACTTCATCAGTATCATGATAATAAAGCAATCAAATTCTTACATGACCTTGCTAATTGTCAGGATATCATGTTAAGTCTTCAGGGCAACTCCTGTAGCTGTAAAAATTAGTTGCTGGTGTTCATCCTCATCTCTATTGCATGTTACAAGTTGTATTCATTTGCACCAGTGTTGAAGCTTTCTTTTTAACTATGATTTTTCTGTTTCTTTCAGGTGTATTATATGCTGGTCTAATGATCACTGATGATGGACCACGTGTTTTAGAATTCAACTGCCGTTTTGGGGACCCAGAAACACAAGTAACTTTTTTTCTTTTTTTTCTTCCACTCCCCCACCCACTCTATCCCACTTTTCTCCTTTCTCCCCTTTCTCTTCTCCTTTCTCCCCTTTTTTTTCTCCTTTCTCTCCTTTTTTTTCTCCTTTCTCTCCTTTTTTTTCTCCTTTCTCTCCTTTTTTTTTCTCCTTTCTCCCCTTTTTTTTTCTCCTTTCTCCCCTTTTTTTTTCTCCTTTCTCCCCTTTTTTTTTCTCCTTTCTTCCCTTTCTCCTTTCTCCCCTTTTTTTTTCTCCTTTCTCCCCTTTTTTTTCTCCTTTCTTCCCTTTCTCCTTTCTCCCCTTTTTTTTTCTCCTTTCTCCCCTTTTTTTTTCTCCTTTCTCCCCTTTTTTTTTCTCCTTTCTCCCCTTTTTTTTTCTCCTTTCTCTCCTTTTTTTTTCTCCTTTCTCTCCTTTTTTTTTCTCCTTTCTCCCCTTTTTTTTCTCCTTTCTCCCCTTTTTTTCTCCTTTCTCCCCTTTTTTTTCTCCTTTCTCCCCTTTTTTTCTCCTTTCTCCCCTTTTTTTTTCTCCTTTCTCCCCTTTTTTTTCTCCTTTCTCCCCTTTTTTTTTCTCCTTTCTCCCCTTTTTTTCTCCTTTCTCCCCTTTTTTTTCTCCTTTCTCCCCTTTTTTTTCTCCTTTCTCCCCTTTTTTTTTCTCCTTTCTCCCCTTTTTTTTTCTCCTTTCTCCCCTTTTTTTTTCTCCTTTCTCCCCTTTTTTTTCTCCTTTCTCCCCTTTTTTTTCTCCTTTCTCCCCTTTTTTTTTCTCCTTTCTCCCCTTTTTTTTTCTCCTTTCTCCCCTTTTTTTTTCTCCTTTCTCCCCTTTTTTTTTCTCCTTTCTCCCCTTTTTTTTTCTCCTTTCTCCCCTTTTTTTTTCTCCTTTCTTCCCTTTTTTTTTCTCCTTTCTTCCCTTTCTCCTTTCTCCCCTTTTTTTTCTCCTTTCTTCCCTTTCTCCTTTCTCCCCTTTTTTTTTTCTCCTTTCTTCCCTTTCTCCTTTCTCCCCTTTTTTTTTTCTCCTTTCTCCCCTTTTTTTTTTTCTCCTTTCTCCCCTTTTTTTTTCTCGTGTATGTGTGTGCGTGCATGATTCGGCACTCACCATCATTTCAGCTGTTGGTGGATTTCAACAGATCTGCCATAAGGGGAAATGACTCTATTGACATAAGTAGATTTTCCTTGAATAATTTATTAGCAACAGAATAACGTAGAAAAGTTATAATTCATCATAATAGAAATCATTTTTTGTTTATTTTTTTTTCAAAAATCTTTAAAATTATTTTGTCTTTCAGTCAATCCTCCCTCTACTAAAATCTGATCTTTTTGTTGTTGGAAAAGCTTGTGTGGAAGGAACCCTGCATGATAATATGCCAGAATTTGATCAAGAGAGTAAGGTTTTAGGTGTGGTGGTTGTAAGTGGTGGTTATCCTGGCTCCTACAAGAAAGGGATTCCTATTACTGGTGAGTTAATGTTTCTCTTTCTTTTTTCTTTTTCCTTCTTTTTTCTTTTTCCTTCTTTTTTCTTTTTCCTCCCAATGTTCAGGCTGTTGTCCTCATCTTTATTGTTATATTAAAGATGAAGGCAACAGTCCCAACAGTGTAACTAGTTACAATACCTCATCTCAGAAATATAGTCAGATCCTAAAGGCAGGTTGGACCAGAGTTCATACAGCTCTCGGAACCCTTCAAAAGTCCTGGATAAAAAAAAAAAAAAAATGGAATGGCCCATAGCTACTTGGCAAGTCTTGGAATTTTCTAAATTGTACAGCCCACACATCCTTTTTCTCAAGTCATAAAAGTTAAAATGCCAAATCCCCAAAATCTGCCTTTTTTTACAAGCTCAAATTTTCCTTTAAGAAAAAATGTTTTTTGGTCATCAGTAATATTTGACAATTATTATAAATTAGGACGAGTTCATGACCTCATACCTATTCCAGTATTTTCTCATCTTGGTGACGAGAAAGAATATGAAGGTGTGTCTTTTCATTCAACAAGACACACTTTCATATACTTTTTTGTTGCTTTCTTTCCTTGAAGATGATCTTTTAAGCATGATCATGAAACTGTTAAGATTTGTAAAGAAAGAGCACACTGAAGAATATAATTATATTTTCCAAACTGAAATAATTGTAAGAATTTTGTCAAACCCAAACATGCATAAAGATGCTGCAAAAGTTGACTGTGGATTTCTGGCAGATGCAAAATTCATCTGAGAAAGGATATGTGAGCAAAAGATCTATTTGCATGTAGAATTGCAGCAAAGACAATGTTTATCATTATTGAGAAACTTCTCGCAATGTCTCCTCTTATAGAAATCCTCTCGTAAGGTCATCTGCATGGCTGAACCCTGGATCCATTTGTGAAAAAAAAAATCTGCCACAGAAGACAATCTAAAAAGATGTCTTTCTCATATGATGAACAGAAAACCAATCTGCCAGTATGATTGTGCTGACATCATCATCTCGTACAATGAGTTTAAGGAGGAGGCTGCTGGAAATATTGCCCTCAAGAATTTCAGCAAGCATGAATACCATCTGGATACTTTGTCTAGCAATAAAGAATGTCAAAAACTGTGGAAAGTTGTTAGTAGATACTCTCTCGTGGACAGGCCTCAGTGGAGAGAGGTTTCTCAATTAAGAAAATTTCCACTGACAATATGAAACTACAGATTCTGGCCACACAGCACATTATCACGGACTATTTGGCCACAGTTGGAGGTGCTAGGAATGTTCCCATGACTAAGGTTCTTCTTTGGAGTGGTTCCAATGCCAGAACAGCATACAACCAATACCTTGAGGCTAAGAAGAAGAAAAAGGAGAAAGAAACAGCTGGACAAAAACAGAAATCCATGCTTATGGATATTGAAGAACTGAAGACCAAAAACACAAGCTTGAAATTTGCACAGAATATTTGCTCAAGTCAACTAACAGTTGTGCAGATTCGGAACTTCACTTATTACAAAGTCCAATTCTATGTGAAAATCTTCAAAGGAAAAATCCATAGAGATATCAAAATTGGAAGAGGAGCTGAAGGCTAATCTAGATAAACAGAAAAAAATGTTCTGTGCAATGAAATCCATGAGTATCAGCGGGTAGCTAAAAATGTGTTGTCTTTTTGTGAAAATCCCTATTTATATTTCTGTTCATTAAAAAAAAACATATGTAAGGTCACAGGAAATGTGAAGCAGTCAAGATTTTTTGTGACATTCACAAACTGTGTAGTAGTAAGAATTAAAATGTGTAATTCAAAATTTTCAAGTGTAGTAGAACTCCAAACTGTGTAGAATGCTACACAAAATGTGTAACATAACCAGGTCTGCATTCAGTTGTCTTAGCCTTCAACACTGATTCCTTCACTGCTTTCAGCTGATTTCATGTAACATGAATTATTGGAACCAGCCATAGCTTTTCTTTGAACATCTCATCTGTCAAGCTATGAAAATCTAAAATCATCAAGTTTGTGTTTTTGAAATTAATGACCATACACTTTGTATGTGCACGCCAGTTTCAGTCCTTGAAACTTCTTAACATAGCCCTGGAAAAGTCCTGGAATTGTTTTTACACAGATCTGTAGGTGCCCTGTGGATCATACAACAGCTGAAATGTCATAAAGATAATAAGAAATATAATGACAATAGTCCGAACAATGTAAATAGCTACAATACCTCATCTCAGAAATATAGACCTTTTGTTTTTGTTTTTTTTGTTTTTTTTAATACTCCATTTTCTTTTTGTTTATTCCCTTTTTTTATGTACTTTTTTTTATGTATACTCAGTTTTTTTTGTGTGTTGTTGATGTCTCCATTTTTTGGTGATGTTGACTTGTTTTTATTTGTTTACTTTGATATTCTTTTTTCTTTTTCTATGTTTTAACCTGTTGCATTTCATATAATTTTGTAATCATAATTTTTACTTAGGAAATTTTTTACATTATTTGTTCAAACGGTTATTGCTAGATCATTTACTATTGTATTGAGATTGTTCCTCTCAGAGTGCCTTTTATTGGTTTAAATTAAGCTTCATTTTATTTTTTTATATTTCTTGCCATTTACTAAGGATCATTCAAGACTAAGGCTTTTTAAAATTATTTTCATTTGCATTCATAATCATTTATGATCATATATTTCTGAGGTCATCATAGAACTTGTATGTCCAGGCACGTCTTTAGGTGTTAGTCTAGAACTAGAGATGCAGCCATCCGAGTATAAGGTACAGCATGTGTGTGTTTGAGATTTTTTTTTCCCCCGTTTTCTTTCATTCACTCCCTTCCTGTCTGCCAACATGGTGCCTATTTGCTTGCTCAAGTGGTTGGATATTTAATTCTAGCATTAACGAGCAACAAGGTTGAGAGATTTAGATTAAACATTTTTGAAATATGATACAGGATTAAAAAAAAATATTGCCAATCTGATAAAACATACAGATATCTTTTGTTCTCCATATTTGTTAACTGTTACAGTAGAGAAGAAGCAATCATATAACTCACACACACAATTTATATTTGGCACTTGCATCTACTTTTTATTGTCAAGTGGAAAGGCCTACTTCTTTCTTTCCCCTACCATTAACACGAATGACAAAAGCTGTTCCCCTCTGCATGCATGCACACTTGGAATTTCTAGGTTGTGATTGGGAGTTGACATCAGTGGCTGGAGACCAATAATAGGGTTTGTTCCTAGAGATCTGTCTTCCAATTCCGGTATCCAAGTGTATATACTCTCTCTTACTATCTCTCTCTCTCTCCTCCCCCCATGATAAAAGCTGATGGAAGTGACTAATTTTTAGAGACTTATACAGAAGTATGTTGGTTGCCACATTAAAAAGGATCCATTCTGTCTTTATGAGCATGAAAATACATGCATGTCTGTGATGTCAGTTTGGAAAATATGCAGGTATTAAATATTTATGATAAAAGGCTCATCTAGAACTATGGGACTTTAGTTCCCATCAATACACTCCCATTTGAATGTCTCACAATTATCTTGGTATCCCTTTGAAGTGGGCGCAAGGGAGTAATGCTTAGTGGCTCTGATTGAGGAATCTGAGCCAAGTTTGAATTCAAGTCGAGTTCATTACAGTCATTTATTAGGTTGGTGCAAAAATAAGGACGTAATAATGTCGTTTTTTGACGTTACGTCAAAAAACGACATTATTACGTCATTATTTTTGCACCAACCTAATAAAAAAGAGCCTCAAAATGGCTTGTTGTCTCTCCTGGAGTTTATAATGCCATAAATTATACTAACGTTGCATAACAAGTCAAATGCATGTGAAGCCTGATTAATCAATGAAAATCAACACAAGTAAAAATACCAGAATTTCTTCATTTTTATCCTATCATATATACATGTACACATGCAGTACAGACATAGGGATCAACATTGCATAGTGACTGTGCATACTGCCATTATAACTTTGATAATGACTCTTATTTTATTGATGTGTCTTTTTACTCATTACAAATGATTTTATTTTCCTCTTCCAGGCTTAAAGGAGGCTCATGATGCTGGTTTAACTGTCTTCCATGCTGGGACTGCTATGAAAGACAATCAGTTGGTATCTTCTGGTGGCCGTGTCTTGGCAGTGGTGGCAAAAGAGAAAGATTTCCAAACTGCTTACGACAAAGCTCAACAAGGTGCTGCTCTTATCCAATTTACAGATGCTTTCTACAGGAAAGACATTGGCTACAAAGTTCTGACCAGGTAATTTGTCATCCTTTTTGACACTCTGGTCATTTTTTGGGCCCCCCACATAACCATTTTATTATTTTAGTAAAAAAAAAAACATTTTGCTTTCTTTTGAGTTTTCATTTTCTTTGCATGTAGAACTATTTGGACAATTTAAAAAAAAAAAACAACAAAAAAAAAAAACAATCACAAAAGCCAAATGAGTGAGTAGTGGTCAAGTCAGTGGATAGCAATAACAAAAGTTGTAACCATACCTACATATTACCAGGTAATTAACATTCAGTTGAAAATCCAACAGTAAATATATAAAACAATTTTGAAAACTTATTTGGACATTTTCCTGATCAAAGATTGTCATGAAAAAATGGATTTTATTTTGACCATATAGCTTCTGATTAGATGTAAAGTGTTTTGTGTTTTCCATGTCAACAATTTAATTTAAACTTTAATCAGAATCTGATGGAATCATAAATATATAAGACCTTTTCAAATCAAATTGTCAACATAGAAAACACAGAAACCAATTCACATTTAATAAGGTGTTTATAAGGTATTTAGTTGAAATAAAATCCATTTTTCTTGATGACACTGGTCAGCAAAACGTGTAAAATAAGTCTTAACTAGATTTTCTCATATATTTGCCATATTACCAGGTTTAAATGCAACTGTTCCTCAAATACAAAGTCTCACTTATCAAAAAAATTTGCCTTATATATATATATATATATATATATATATATATATGTATGTATATATATATATATATATATATTAGAAAATAAGATTTGATGTGTATATAATAAATGCTAATGTCAGTTTGTCACTGTGCCACAGTTTTTTCAATTAAAGGGACACAACTCTGTACTTTGTAACTTTCAATAGTTCAGAAATTTTGGATTCTCAATTTTCATTACTGCAATTGTTTTCGTCGATTTTTTTTTTTTTTTTTTTTTTTTGTACGATAACAATTTTTATAACTTTGGAATAAATTTGGGAATAATAGAAGTAATTGTTTGTACAGAAAGTAAGGACCTACGTACATCAAATTGCCTTTAAATTAGTAGCAGCAGAAGAATTATCATTGAACTTTTAAAAGGTAAGCTTTAAATATTAATGCCATACTTAAATGTAGTGGTCAATTTTGAGTTCTGTAGTTTGTTTATACAGTAGCATTATGCCTTACAAAAAGAAACCCCCATCAACGGAGGACCAGATTGCAATCAAAAGAGCCAAGGCTGCAGCAAGGAAAAGAAAGCCCTGTGCAAATGAAAACCCAGATCAAATGGTAGCCATGAGAGCTTCCAATGCTGAGAATATACAGAGACTTAGGGACTCTCAAACTGCTGAACAAGCCAAAGGCTCAATCAAGAGCCCTTTGCAGTAGCTAGCTTAAAAGCTAGTGTTTAATTAATCCTACCGGTGATATCTCAGATTAAATGAGTGATTTGTAATGTATGAAGTAATACCAAAACTAACAACTATTCTGTGAACTAGGTAAGTGCCTGTCAAAATCATGAGATAATTGAGGGATGTATTGTCACTTGTGTCAAATCAGTCTAGTATCTGTGCACTCTACCTAGATTCAGTGTTGCTTCTTGGAACTTCTGTTTAGAATTAGATTGCAGGATCTCTGTGAAAAATTGTAAGAGAAAATATATGGTCTGATGATTGTTTAAAGTGTGAAACTGGCATTCATTGTGCAGTGTCAATTTCTATGTCCATACTGATTATATCTACAAATGGTATCTTCCCCCACTCTAAATATAGCAAATTGTAAACCTGCCCTTGTGTGTATGTAACAATTGTTTGCTCTTATATTAGATGATGCCTCCTTAGCAAAAGATAAGGTTAAAAAAAAGAAGTTTTCTGTTCATTCACTCTGACTGGAACAGACCTACTGAGCAGACATCAATGATTTTATTTATATATATATATATATATATATATATATATATATATATATATATAGCACACTGATTTGACTTTCATTCTAATCTGAAGACTCCTACCTAGCTAAGGTGAAACATATTGTCAATAAAATAGTTTTCCATCTTGAGTTCTCCACTTATGTTTGAATTCTATACCTAACACACACACACACACGTATATATATATATATATATATATATATATATATATATATATATAGCTTTTAAATGTTATTTTTTAGTGGATGCTCATATTTTAGTGGGTGTTCCATTTATTTATTAAACTGTATCTTTATTTGTTTTGTCTCATGGCCTGAATGTTAGAGAAATTTTATCAAAGAAAAATTTGCACTCTTCAGCAAGAATTGAACCTTCATTCCTCAGAGATTGCACATTTTACTTTGATAAGATATCCATTCAGGCTGGTTGGCAATAATAAGTAAACAGAGTGCCTACTTAAATATGGGTACGCCCCTCTCTCCCAAAAAAAACAGCTATTAGGTTGGTGCAAAAATAATGACATAATAATGTCGTTTTTTGACGTATTTTTTAACGTCAAAAAACGACATTATTACGTCATTATTTTTGCACCAACCTAATATCTTTAAAATAAAAAAAAAGGCATATAGATTTTTATGGACAAAAACAACACAGCATTCTATAGTCAGTACTGTAGCTACAGCAGAGTTTATAACCTCATAATGAATGAGCTATAGCTTGAGTCTTGACTACTTGAATCTTCAGTAGAACAATGTCCAATTTTTTTGACTGGTTCTTGCCATTGGAACAATACTGTCCATTGCCAAGAGTCTGCTGTATGCTGTACAAAATATGAATAAACCATCAACTATTGTGCAAGTAGCATTAAATCTTTAAAGGTTTTGGTGTGGTCAGGTGGTGAACCAACTTTTGTGCTTTTTTGCCATAATGAGTAACCAGCTATCATGCACACACACACACACACACACATAATCATTTATTTGAAAATTATAACATAAAAATGTTATAAAATCACTACAAAAATAGCCATTTTGTTTCAACACTTCTGGTGTATTAGCAAGTGATGGTGTTGAAACAAAATGGCTATTTTTGTAGTGATTGTATAACGTTTTTAGGTTATAATTTTCGAATAAATAATTATATTTGCTCAACTGTGTATTGAGCACTCTTTTAAGAATAGTATTTGTTGGTTATTGGAGTTTATTCCGTATATACACCAATCCTATACTTGGGGGTGTGTATATATATATATAATACACACAGAGAGATGTACATTGATTGTTCTACTGAAGATTCAAGTAGTCAAGACACAAGCTGTAAGTCATTTCTATTATAAGGTTATAAACTCTACTGTAGCTATAGTACTGACTATAGAAAGCTGTGTTGTTTTTGTCCATAAAAACCTCATGTTTTTATAGTTTTTTTTTCTTTTTCTGCATAGAGATATTGTTTTTGATGCAACTTGGGACATAAAATCTCTTTTTGGATTGTTTGTCATTCCATTTTGATAAAACCCGAAATATAATAGATCAAAATTTATCATCCTTGTTTCTGACAATATTCAGAATCTGTGTATTTTTCTCATTTATATTTTGTCTTGTGAGAATTATTTCTTTTTTTTTTTTTAATTTGACTTTTGCTAGATTTTAAAATGGAAATTTAAATCTTATTTTCTAACCAACCAACTACTTCCAAAAACCAAACAAAAAAAAAAAAAAAATGACCAATAAATTGTTTTTTTCCTTTAAAAAGTCAACTTCTGTCTTTGTTTTATTTTCTTGTTTAAATTTCCATTTATCACATCTCCATCCCAGCATCTCCATCTTAAAAAGTTTACATTGCCATGGAGCAATGGTTACTGAGTGGGCCTAATAAATCTTTATAATGATTTTCAGTGTGTGAATCCCCCCACCCCCACACACACTTGTAGTCTTGTGCCCTCCAAAGCAATGATTAGCAATATTTGTCTAGTAAGTTAAATTCTTCTCAATTGCTCTGTTATTTTCTGTCTGGTCAGATGATCACTGAAGGCATGAAATTCATTATCACCATGCAGTATTAACTTGTATGCACACACACGAGAGAGGTGCCTCCCCAAAAAAGTGGCACCTAAAGTTTTAAAATGCAAAATCTTGAAACTTTTATCTTAGTTTTAATTTCAAGCTAATAGATTAAATTTAATATTTCCAATAATCAAAATACTTTGCTGTATTTCAAACTGAATTTAAATTGATTGGAAACTTTTTTCTTATCAGCCATAGTGACAAATCTATAAACACAACATAATTCTCTTTTATTTTAAAAAAAAAAAAAATCTTTAAAAAATAAAATAAACTTTTCTTAAAACTGAAGAAAATTAACTGACCAAAATTTAAAACAAATATTACTTTTAGTTTAAGATATCTAAGAAAGGGATTTATTTAATATGGAGGTGTTTGCACATCTATCAATAACCTAATGTTTCCATGATTTATATTTTATATAAGGGTGGAGTAATTGTAGTAAAATGATACAATGAATACAATGTAAATGTTTTTTTTTTGTTTTTCTTTTTTAACTAAACAGTGATCTTGAAAAATTTAAAATACTTTAAGAATTCTAATATTCAATTTTAAGTACCTTGGTTTTGTAGTCTTATTACAAAGAAACTTGTTGAGGAAATGTTGGAAAATTACGAATAAATTTTAAATTTACTATAGTTATTGTTCTCCTCATTATTTTGTGTATGGATATCTGTATTTACACAAATTGGCATGTCTATATAATTATGGTTAAATAAAAATTCAAAATTATTTTTAAAATATTGTTGGTTGTTGAATTGTAGTAAGCTTTTCTATTTATGATTAGTAAATATAGTTTTTATTTAATAACAATATTACTTGACCTTTACAAATTAATACAAAAAATTTGAAAGTTTAAAAATTATAATTAAAAAAAAAAATTAAAATGATTCCTGTAAAAGTTCATTATTCATTGAAAAATTTTCTTGAGACAATAGTGTCCATAATATACAGTGCAAACTTGGTTCACAAATTTAATTTGTTCCTGAAGGCTGTTCGAAACCTGAAATGTTTGTAAACCGAAACTATTTTTCCAATAGCAATCGATGTAGAGAGAAAAACGTCACAATAAAATTGGAAAAGCACTGCACAATACTTGAAGAGTATACAACACGGTGGTCGACTCGGAAATTATTCCGTTCATATAAACTCAGTTCGGCTATGTTGTTCAAGAACCAAAATTTTGTGCGATAATGGAAGCATTTTCATCTTGAATTTTCTGTTCAAAAACCGAATTGTTCAACATGTGAGATGTTTGAGAACCAAGGTTGTATTTTACTGTTGAAATTGCAAGATGTAACCGTAAGTTCTATGTTAGTAATTTCTTCTTTCACACTTCTCGCTTGTGGAATGCTCTTCCAGTTTCTTGCTTTCCAGTCAACTACTATCTTCAACAGTTTAAATGCAACATCAATCATCATATTCCATCTCCTATGAATCTTTTTCTTTTATTCGTCTCTCATATCAGTAATATCAACAAATTAGGAATTAGGCAATCTCTCTTCAGTTTTTACGTAACTCAATCTTCTTACTTTTCCAGATAGCTTTGTCGCTGAATAACTTCTGCCTATTAAAGATTTAGCAAGGATCTATAACCAGTGCCTCGAGTTTCTTTGTATATGTGCTAATTCCATTCAGGATGTAGGTGATCATAGCTCTCCACAACGTCCTAATTTGTATTGCTCTAAGTAATTTCTTTTACCATCCCTCTCAGTCTCTTTTCTATCATCCATTCACACAAGTTTACTTTCTGTTTACTCCTACTCCTCTTAGCTTCATTATGTCCTTGGAGTCTTAAATTCTCTAGGCCTTCTTTCCTCATTATGTGTTAGAATTTCAACTATCTGTTTCTATCTGTATCTGTTGCATGGATAAGTTTCCTTGGTATTTCTATTTATGTTAAGATTTCCTCATTAGTCACATGTTCTGTGTATGATATTCTAAGCATTCGTCAGAACTACATCTCTGTCACTTCAAGTCTCTTTCCTGTTCAGAATGTACTGATTAGTCCAGTGATATAAAGATTGTATAGTGTCAGCTTCCAAAATTATTTGCCAAGAAATTTGAAACTGGATTCAAATGGCATTTTACTTCAGCTTGGTACCTCGCCAATGTGAATTTAAATGTACTACTCGTTTGGCAGTTAGGTCTCATCATTTTACTGTTGAAATAGTAACTGTAAGTTCTATTTTTATAGTTTCTTTTTTCGCCTGTGGAAATCTCTTCTAGCTTCTTGTTTTCTTGTATACTACAATCCTTAAAGATTTAAAATCAATGCCAGTCGCCATCTTCTGTCTTTTTGAAACCTGTTTGGACAAATAAGGACCTTCATGACTGCAATAAGTTGTCAAAAGGATCGTATTTCCCATGACACTGCTATTATTTTAATTACCTTCACACTTTGGCAATGTTTATTTTAAAGAGCAATGATTAGAATTGGAATAAAACCTAAACATTTGATGAAAGTGAATTTATATATCTTTTTTTTTTTTTTTTTTTTTTTGTTCTTGAGAATTTACAACAAAAATATTAAACTCTATTTATTACATTTTTTTTATTTACGAGAATAATTTTATATTTACAATCTTCTAAAAACTAATGCAATGCAATATTTATCATTTACAAATTTATAAAGAAATAAATAGGAAAACAATTTTTTATTCATAAAATTATAAACATTTACTAAATCTATATAATAAAGGTGAATGTCAGTGTGTCACTTTGTCACACTTTTTCAACTTTGCACCTAGAGGCAGTAGCTCAACATATATCATTGTGGAATCAGGCCAACTCCATAAACAAATTAAAAACATTCCGTGCCAGATTTGAACATGCAATCCTGAAATTTTGGATTCCCAAGTTTTCATTACTGCAATTGTTTCTAGCGAATGTTTTTTTACATGATTTTTTTTGTGACAAATTTTTTGTCTGATAACAATTTTTATAGCTTGGAAATAAATTTGTGAATAATTGAAATTAATTGCAAAATCCAGTGAAAGTGATTAATTCCAAGTTCTGTAGTTTATTGTTGCTTATCACATTTACTCCTCCCTATCTATTCTGATGAAAGTCCAATCAAGAGTTCTCTGCAGGAGCTTGCTTAAATGCCGCTCAATAGGGTGGCTTTTAAGCTAATCAATATATGTGAACCAACTACAAGGAAATCCTTGTGATTTACCATTTTAGAAAATTTTAATCAATTGGCAATTAACCAATCTCATAACTAAATAATGTTTATTTATTATTTTTGTTGTCAATTATCAAGAACAAAAAATTATATATATGTATATATTCACTTTCATATGTTTGGGTTTTATTATAATTCTAATCATTGCTTTTTAAAATAATAAACATTGCTGAAAATTGAAGGTAGTTAACAAAAGTTGTGAAAATCTTCCTTTTGAGACTCAGTTTTACTGTGGGCATGAAGATCCATATTTGCTCCTGGTCTTTTATTGTCCTTTCTTCTCACTGTTTTCTCATTTTCTTTCACTCTCAGTAATTTCATGTGTCTTAGTGGCTTTACTGCTTTGTAGAAAGTGAAATGATTTTTTTTTTTTTTTTTTTTTTTTTTAAAAAAAGGGGCAATGTTGACTATTGTTCCTCTCCCTGTGGAATTTATTTTTTTTAACTTCCGAATTTTTCCTAAAGATTTTAAATGGTACACTTCTGATTAATGATTTCAAAAGCAAGCAGTTTTTTTTTTTTTTTTTTTTTTTTTTTTTTTTTACACTGATGTTCACCAAGCACTATTCAAGGTTGAAGGTTACAGAGTAAGAGGCACAGTTTATGTGGATATGTCGGGGAAGGTAATGGTTAATCTTAGACTTGAGCAGGTTAAGAGTGTAATCCTCTGGGGAGTTTCACAAATCAGTTTATGGGAAAAAAGCAGCTTGAGTGGAACTTACATTTCACTAATGCAATACAAAATTCAAAGCCACTTAAGATTTCCTTAACAAAAAATTGCTGGGAAATTTTATATTTGTTTAAATACTCCATTTGTTACTTTAATTATTGTGATATCACAGCTTATATCATTGTTTCTCAACCATTTTTAATTCAGGGCACACATGTAAAATAACTAAAACTCTGGGGTATACTTTAAATTTGAAATAATTCGTGAAATTTGGAAGAGGAAAATAATAAAGTCTCCTGAAATAAGCATTTATTTTTAAGACATTATATCATATATTTAAGCGGTAGTTTTCATTTAAATGGATTTATAAAGAATGAGCTATTTTTCTTTTAAGAGAAACCAATAATGAATGATTTAAATCTGTCAAAGGCAAAAAGGAAAGGTGTGGTTGTAAAGAAAAGACTGTCAACTTATAGTAGCAACAAATGTCTGCAATAGATTTCTTCTGTCTCTCGATCGCAACACTTATAGCCAAATCACAGTTCAAACGATAACCCATTGTAACAGTCCAACAAGCAGCGTAGAGACGACAAAATGGAGACACACGTCCAACCATCACTTCTCACCAGCAAAAATGCGTGTTTGTCTCCCCAGCTCAGAAAATCTCCTGCCTTTATAAGCGAAAAACAACGGCTTTTGTTCACAAAGAGATCTTTTTGATTGGTCATGCCATTCAGGGGAGGGAAGAACATTAGCATAGATTCTAGTCCTTAAAGTAGATTTTTTTTTTTTTTGCTAACTACGTTTTGGTAATTTTTCTTCAGCAGATCGCACAGAAAACACACTCTTTTTCGAGGTAGCTGATTATTTCTTTCACTACACTCCCCCCTGTCACATAAGTGACACTCAGGGGCGGGCCTCTTTATTCTTGAGCTTCTCTGGAGTGGGGCAACTGTTGGAGGGGATTGTGTGGTATGTTCTGAAGACTCATCTTCTGAGGTGTCTTCTGATCTGACAACCTCACACACACAGTCTTTGCCATCTGAAGAGGTGCTAACCCTAACTCCGATGGTGATTATTCTTTCACTTCCTGAGCATTCACTGCTAGTGTTACTTGCTGAAGTATTTGAACCTACATGGCAGCGCAAGTCTTTTACGTGTCTTGGTATTCCATCAACCAGCACACAGCCCAAGTTACTGATTCCAGTTCATATGGCGCTCGTTCTTTTATTCATTCAGTTGAACGTGTTTCATCAATGTCTCTTAGCCAGACTTTGTACCGGTAAATCATGTTGGCTGGTGCAGTTGAGGATGATACATTGTCTTTAGGGGTAACATTGTGCCAATACACCGCTTCCATTATGGAACACTGCTTCCTAGCAATGATTCTCTTGGTGCTCCGATGGCATTGCTCAATTATGCCATTTCCTGATGGGACATATGCACAGTGAAATCTGAGGTGAACTCCCCACAAATCCAAAATATCTTTAAATAGTTCACTGCGGAATGCAGTGTCATTGTCAGGGAGGAGTTCTGTTGGAGGTCCACGTTCAAAGAACAACACCCGCAAGTGCTCAATCACGCTTGTGGAATCCTGTCGATGCAGACATCACCAAATAGTGAACCGGGTTGGGCCACAGTCAATCAGGGTTAGATAGTGAGTTCCATTATGATGGGTGATGTCCATTCCAACATGGTGCCACACTTTGCTCATACTCAGTTGTCCTTTTGGCCATTGCACAGGTGCTGGGTTGATGGACTGACACTCCTTGCATTCTCTGACTACTGCCTTGACAGCAGCTTCGGATACGAAGGGATCAATCTGCGTGACGAAATATAGGGTCCGTTTCACACCGGGATGTCCGCTTTGGCAATGCACAGATTTTAGTAAATCTGAGTTACGGTCACTCGCTGATGTTGCACAGACATGTCCTACCAGCTCTACCTCTTTCTTAACAGCGTCAAGCCATCTCTGGGGTACCCTTGTTAAATTATCTGCCTTGTTCTGATTTGATCTTACCAGCTTTATATCCACTGATAAGTTGTACTAACTTACCAACTTTCCCAGTGTGTCTAGCCGCTTTTGAATGAGCATTTCACTCGCAGCCTTTGTACGTATCCTGGCCTTCCCCATAAGAGTGTCTACTATCCCCTTATACACGCATGTGGAATCCGTGAACAAATGCAACACCTTTGCATTCCAAGGGCTGCAATTACTCCTTTTATAACGGCGTCCAATTCCAACTGGTTGATATGTTATATATCCTTCACTGGACGTAACTAACACGTGTCTTCCATAACAGTTCCATCTATTTCAAGAGACCCTCCTGTTGCAAGGGAGCTCATGTCGACCCATCAAATTCACATTCGTCAACGTTCCATTTACCATGCACGGGGCCGTCTTGACGCACCCTGGTAATGACTTCCGCTATCATGTCTCTAAGGAGAGCATTATTTGTTTTGTCATCCCAGCCAGAAGTGACAGTAGTCACCCTACGTTAGATAAATGCAGTTGCCATGCGGATCCAACTGCCCACAGGAAAATGTCCCAGCTTTCCACATAATGAGAACACGCTGTGTCATGTCATGTGTCTGGGAGCTTGCTTCCACGTCTCTCCCCAGACCTGCAAGCCGAGCACCGTCTTCCAGTCATTCTGGGTTCTTACGCTCGAGCCCAAAGTCAGGAAGATGCTTTACCTGTGCAGCGAGCACTAAGGTTCTGTTGATGCAGATGTCGTCAATGTAAGCTGATGTCGCTTGACGAATTGTCTCATCCTTGGATAGCATAGCATCCACGATGGCTTTTATGATGGCCAGTGCCACATTGAGCTCAAATCCCATTCATGTTAGGCAGTATCTCCTCCCATTAAGGATTATCATCTGAAATGGCCACAGTGATCCTCAAAGCAGCACAGATGGGCAGACTAGAAAATTTGACTTCGCCCGCCTCTGTGATGCGTACGCCACCCAGCTCCTTAATAATGTCCATCCCAAGGAGCAGGTAAAAAATTAATAACGCGCTCTCCACTCGTATTGCCACTGAATTTGGGGATCAATTTTATGTTGAACAGTCTTTCTGCCATCTTGCTCGAGATAAAATAAGCATGGAAATAGCTTGTGGTTGTAAAGAAAAGAAAAGACTCTCAACTTATAGTAGCAACAAACGTCTGCAATAGATTTCTTCTGTTTCTCGATCGCAACACTTGTAGCCAAATCACATTTCAAATGATAGCCCGTCGTAACAGTCCAACAAGCAGCATAGAAATGACAAAATGGGGTCACATGTCCAACCTTCGCTTCTCACCAGCAAAAACGCGTGTTCGTCGACCAAGCTCAGAAAATCTTTTGCCTTTATAAGTGAAAAACAACGGCTTTTGTTCGCCGAGAGATCTTTCTGATTGGTCACGTCATTCAGGGGAGGGAAGAACATTAGCATAGATTCTCGTCCTTAAAGTAGATTTTTTTTTTTTTTTTTGCTAACTACTTTTTGGTAATTTTTCTTCAGCAGATTGCACACAAAACACAAACCCTTTTTCGAGGTAGCTGATTATCTCTTTCACTACATTATCCACTCTTTCCAGATTAAGGAATTTTGCATTCAGTTTAAAATATCAAATGACAAAGACTTAGACATGGAAGCCATGTGCTTGTCTGTAGTTCTTAAAAAAAAATTTTTTTTTTTTTAGATATAAAAATAATTAATAAATTACTCTTCTGTTAAATTAGGTTGCATCTGGGAACTTTTGAGAGTGCATTAGTGTACCTGGGTGCACCTGGTTTAAAAACATTGGCTTATATAAAAAGCTTATAAAATCTTGAATAAAATTATTTGCAGAGTTTTTAATTTGTTCCTTTGGGATTTCTGTGATACTCAAAATCTTTCAAATTAGAGACAAGGATTCTGTGGAAATGGGCATCATTAGCTTGAAAATTTATATAATAATAATAAAGAATACTATGGAGGGTTCTGAAGTATTAAAGAGACTTTCTATCACTTGATCTCCATTGAAAGCGACAAAGACATTGGTTTGAAAATTCATCTACTACTTCTACTAATAATAAAAAAATGCTGAGAAGGGTTCTAGAGTATTGTAGAGACATATCATGATGACATAGCCATAGTCTACTGCTAGTAAATGAATACCAATGATCAGTGTTGACATTGCTTTGAGCTCTATGTTGGATGTTGCCATAGCTGTCCTTAAAAGGAATTGATTTTTGCAAATGCTTGCACTATGTAGTGGTTCAGAATCTGGTGAGAAAAATTGTCTTGCATGACCCAGTGGACCAACTTTCTTAGCGAGCAGACCTTGTAATCGATTAATTGTTCAACTTCCTGTCAGTGGAACAAATCCCAATTTCTCAGCTTTTCATTGACTAGACGAATCACACCACCAATGTTGTGTCTGAATTCCCTTTCATGATGGTGTGCACAAAAAATTGGGAATCACAAGGAAAGAAAAGATGGTGATTTAATGCATGAAAAACAAAGGCATGAATCCGGTTTCAAAAATATTTGGTTGGTTGTTCAGGGATTCACTTGCACAGTCTCAGGGGTAAGTAGGTAAGTGACACTTTGAATAACTTCTACTTCTGTCATGACAACTTTTCCCTTCAACCAGTGAGAACTCCCTCACCTACCATTCTTTTATCCATCTCTCACAACTCACCTACAGTTGGGGCATGAATCTACTCTCTAATAGGCAGCATTCAAACTCTCTGATGAGTAGCCTGTACCCTGTCAACAGGCTGTATTGGAACTACCTTCAATTCTAACTAGGACTGTTTATATAAGCCTGCGAATGGAACTTATTAACTTCTGGGCAAATGGCACTTCTCCCTGAAAATTTTTTATCTATTTATAGTTTAGGTTACAGGATGGTAAAAAAAACCCTGAAAACTTTATCAAAATATCAACTTTGGCACAATAGGTCCCCCATATGGCCAGCTGAACTTGCATGTTATTGGAATCAGAAGTGTTTGTATTTTTTTTTTTTTTTTTTTTTTTTTTTACTTGCTTTGAAGTCTAAGGTTCAAAATGGTAGCCCTCTTGAGTGAAAGGAAAGAAAATAATAAAGAAATAAATGGAAAAGAAGATCAAGTGGCATTTTGTTGGAAACCAGATGTTTCTGCAGGGAGCCCTATATTAGTAGAGTCCTGGTTAGGGCTATAGGACAGAGGAGAGCTATCTGTCCAACCAGTCACGTTAGTAGCAATTGCTTGGCTGAAGTAAAAAGTCTCAAAGGTACCTATATGCCACCTATATATGAACAGAGAGAATACAAGGTTCAACCAGGGAACAATTGGAATAAATGCCATATTGTTGAGAAACCGAATTCCTATTGATTTCATCTTCCGTTTCTTGTGAATGTATTTCCTATGGGTCTTTACCAGTCTTTGTACACACCAGCACAAACGAGAGGCAGACAAAACTCAATATGGAATTGATTTATTTAGTCTCTGAAAGACAGGTATCCTGTTGTTTATATTTTCTAATCCTGTGGATTTCTCTTTAGAGTATTGGACCCACAGTCTCACCATATTAATTGTCATTATGGTGGTTTCTGTAACAAATAGGAATCTGCACAATATGCTAGGCCACAAAAATCTCCTGAGCCGACCCAGTTAAGGCAGTGGAGAACTTTCAGAGGGAAAATTAACTGACATCCATCAAACATGGAACTAGAACAGTCTACAGAACAGTGATCGAAATAAAGCGTTCAGTTCGAAATTCCAACCACCTGAAGCTGAAACGTTGTGATAAATATGGCGACAAAGATGAGGACAATAGTCCGTATAATGTAAATAGTGTAAATAGGGTGAAGTTGCAGAGCTGCATGCAACAGGTTTTGCCAAACAAAGTCTCAATCTACCTTGCTATTAACCCCAAGCATTTAAAGAGATGGATGTATACCTTTCCCAGGGTACTTGTATGAAAGTGAATGCAATGGCCTTGGCGGGGATTTTAAAATTAATATGTCGATCCAACTTTTTGAATCGATATCTGCTACATTATGCATACATCTGTATGCTCATGGTATACCGAGATCAAAATTAGCATTGTCCCTCATTTCTCCCCAATCTTTCATCCTAAGTGATGCAATAATGCTACTGAGATGCAAGTGAGAGTGAAAGAAGAGGAAAACATTATCTACATTGTTCATACTGTTGTCCACATCTTTGCCATGTTCACTACGTTTCGGCTGTTGTACACTCCGGCCTTCTTCAGGTGATTGGAATTCTGAACTGAACCCTTTATTTCATCCACCGGAGTAAATTGTTCCAGTTCCACGTGCCATGCCTCTCCCAGACGTCTCAGGGATCTCCCTTTAACTCAACTCTCCAAGATTTTGTTCACCACTGCTGTAGCCAGGTATTGAACTCTTTGGGTCAAGTCACTGGATCCAACTAATATTTTTATCTACTGGGCCAAGTGTTCTCGAGGAAAACGTTAGGAGAAAAAAAACTAAAAGAACAAGATTCAAGAAGACAGAAAATGTTGCATTTAAAATTGTAGGTGACAGGAAAGCAAGTAACCGAAAGTGAGTTCTGCAAGAGAGAAGTACGAGAAAATAAACTATAAGAACAGTACTTATGGTTATATTTATGTATTTCAGTAGTAAAATGATGACTTAGTAGCCAGTGAAGTACTTCATCTAAATTCATGCAGTCGAGATACCAAGGATCTTATCAGAAGAATTGCCATGAAAATTTTATAGAAAATCTATGTCATGGCGATAGTGGGAGGGGGGGGATACCTGAAGTCAAGATAATAGTCAGAGGACCAACAGCATTACAGACCCTCTTTGGATTTTATCAAGTATCTTGAGATATATCACAGGAGCCCCAGACCAGATGTGGCAGCAATATTCAATGCATAGGCAGATGGTAGATCTGTAAACATGCAAAAATGATTTTTTGGCACGAAAAGTTATCTAACATGGCACAGTGAACCAGCTTTCCTAGCAGAAGATATAGCGATTGATTTAATATAATCACTCCACTTCATGTGAGTGGAAAATGTGAGACTTAAAAGTTGCAATGCTGATTCACTGATGCTTTTTTTTTTATGACTTATCAACCTTTTGCAGGTTATTTAAAGCCAAAAAATAATTTTAGATTGTTAGGATTTTTTGGAGATAATGTTTTGCTGATAAAAGTTTACTATTGGGTTGGTGCATAATTATTTATTTGTTTATAAACACTATTTATTAAGAAAAAAAAGAAACATAATTCAACAATAACATTTTTAAATGAGTATGATTATCGACACACATCTTTATAACCTGTAAATAAAATATTTTTATTTATAAAAAAAAAAAAAATGTAAACAAAACATCAATTTTTATTAACAAATAACTCGCCTACAAAACGCCTGATAATTATGCACCAACTTAATAATTAACTCATCAATCGGGAGAAGAATTGGATTCATACCTTCCTGAAGGGTATTTGTGTATAAGTGAATATAATGAACCCAACTGGAATTGGAGCTTGGCTCTTCAATCTCTAATTTGGAGTTGTTATTTATTACACCACATGCACTGCCAAGCTTACAGCATTTGATATTCCCAAGTTGTCTCATACTGATGGAAATCAAAAATGGTTCTCAAAAATGAGAAAGCAATTTTGTTTTGGTAGTGTTAAAGTTTACAAGCCATTTTTTGCCCCAGCTAACAACAGATTGAAGGTGATTTTGGAGATCAGCTGCCAGTTTTATGTTATCAGACATATCAGGCTTACTATTAAGATAGTCACGTTGTATGTTTACAACACCTATCACCCATGCTTTTCATGAACCAGCCAATGATTACCACATGTTGCATTCTGATTCTCAATTTCATTGGAATGCACTGAAAGTGAGGGAAGGCCATGTTAATAGGGTAACACGATAAAAAACAAACACCATGTCAAGAAACAACAACACTAATCCTGCTTCCTATATATTGTAGATGTTTTAATCAGAGCTTTGCCTGTTGATCTGGGTCGGTAGGAAGGTGACACTTGGTACATCTGCTATGTCAGCTCTACCCTCCCCCATCAAAAAAGATTTGACTTGCTGTAAAACAAACCAAACCAAAGCCCTCCCAAAAATCACCTTTCAAATTCCCTGTCGGTTACTCAGATTGACAGACACCTGATGAAGGTTGGAGGTATGATGGCTGAAACATTGCATTAACAACAACAACAAAGATAAGGAGAATAGTCTGCCTGTAAATAATATCTCATTCCAGAAATTCAAACACAGGTATTTTTAGATAAAAATCTTGTTCTCTACAAATTACTATGGAAAATTCTGTTCTTTGAAGGTAAATAAGTGTCACATAGAAATTTAAATAGTTAAATAGAATATGTACTGCAACTCCTTCTCCCATTATCTGACTGTTTGTACATGAAAACATCTCAGAGCATTACCATATATATATATATATATATATATATATATATATATATATATATATATATATGGTTGAATTGATGTGAGTTTGTGACCATGGGTTTCACGCTTTTGTGATCGTCAGACAAATTCTGACGATTGCAAAAGTGTGAAACCCAGGGTTACAAACTCATTTCAACCAAATATGTTAGCTCTATCTCTGATATTGAGCGCTTTCTAATAAGTACTGCACATATAATATATAAATAATAATATATACAATATATTAGCCATATTTATGTTTATATATACACACACACTTTTCACACACATATATATATATATATATATATATATATATATATATATATATATATATATATAGTCTTAAGATGTGCTATATTTATGGGATAAAGTGCTCAATATCAGAGACAGAGCATGTGTTATATATATATATATATATATATATATATATATATATATATATATATATATATAATAATCTGTATGGGAATTCACAAAAGTGATATAAATCCCAAGAGCTCAATATCAAAAACAGAGCAAACATATCTTTTTGAGCAACTTCAATAAATCCCTCTTTCTTTCCTTTCCAAGTTTTGAATACTTTCACCATTCTCTCCTTTACTTTCTTCCTTTTTGAATACATACCCTTTCTTTCCCTCCCCTCCCCCAAATTTGAATCTGCATATTTAAAGTAACTTATGTTCTGATTGAGTTTTTTAAACCTGGTAAAATTCTTGTCCATTTATATTTGTGTGTAAGAGTCGGTCTGAAGAGCTGGGATCAAATCTTCGATTCTAACAAAATATCATGGACTTTTAAGTGTTCATTTTCATTATAGTGTGTGTATGTATATATATATGTGTGTGTGTGTGTGTATATAAACTTGTGTATCCTGTGACTTTTGAAGCTAATTTTAAGGGGGTTGGTGTTAGGCCACTGTTCAGTGGATATATATTTAAAGACTCTGCCGGTTAATATAACATTGATCTCTTTAACTTGGTGTGCTTCTGTAGCAGAGTGTCTTAGGAGTTTATTTTATTTAAATTATATATGCTAGTGTATCCTGTGACTATTGTAGATCTAATTTTGAAGCTAATTTTAAGGGGATCACATCATACACAAGATATAAAATTAGCATATGTACTGTGGGTCCTGTCTATGCTGTTGACCAAACTATATATCTATTTACTGAAGTCAAAAAGTACAGTTGCATTTAAAATAAACATGATTTTGATAAAACTGATGTTTTACTTAACTGTATCAAATAATAATGCATGTAATATTCACATATTAGTATCATATAGAATACAAACAGCAAATATGCATCTTTTTCATTGTTTACATTTATAAAATGTTTTGCTGCTTCTTGTTCGGTTGTTTATGGCTGTATACATTTACAGGAGTATAGCGTTACTAACGATACTTTTATCATTCTCTTTTACTTGTTTAACCTATTTAACTAGGAGATGGGATAAAGAGAGAGAAGAAAAGAGATCAGTCTATAGTAATTTGGTCTCTCAAAAAAGGAACTCTCATGATAAACGAGATATATAAAATCATTTTTATAAGTGAAAATTTGGGTGTCGCACAATATGCAAGATTGTGTGGTACGCAAAAATAAAGATTGTGAGTTCAAATCTTGTTATAGGCTACTTATTTATTTTCAATTCTTGCTCTTTGTGTAATTCATGAAGTATAAACTGATTGAAGTGTTGCAATGATAAATATGAGTAAAACTAGCCTAAAATTACTGAAAATATTTAATCTAAGGAATCCAGGCTTGATTTTTTTTTTTTTTTTTTTTTTTTTGCTCATAAATTTTTGGCTTGTGTTTCATTTTAATTTCATTTATTGCAGCAACTCAAGGGAGATAACTGGCGTAATGTTATTTGAATTTCTCAGATGAAGCATTGGCAACAATTCTTAATTTTTGCCTTCTTCTTTCATGTTAATTTTACTTGCTTTTTCAATGCAGCTACTCAGACCTTTAATCTATGCCCATCGATATGGACTGAACAGATGGGCAGTGACGAAGTTTTAGAGAAAATGGTGCATAGTGTGCATAATAAGGAAAGGACGCTTGGAAAATTTGAGACTCACAGGACATATTGAAGGCAAGAGGAACAGAGGAATGTAGCACATAATATCGCTAATGAGCTTGTGTAAATGATAGGCAGAACTAGGATTGGGAGATTTAGCAAAAAGACAGACTTTCCTAAGTTAGGAAGTTGTGTAGAGCCATGATCGCCTACGTCCTGAAGGGGCATAGGACATTGAAGTAATAGTAATATTATCTTGAATTGCTCTATTGCTCTATTAGATGAGAAATTGTCAACCATTATTAATTTTTAACTTTTTATTGTAACTTCTCATACCCTAAGCCTCTGGCAATTTTATAAAAAAAAGTGTGTGTATGTATATATATATATATATATATATATATATATCCAAAGTTGGTTGGTATGAAGTTTGCTTCATAACGTAACTGTTTGGGTTTTAATTCTTGCTATTGGATATGCACTGCTGATGAGTCCCAAATATAGAACGAGACAACTGTCCAGTGCTTTCTGCATTCTGTTGAGGTTTCTTCTAGACTCAATGAATTACTTAATTATAATTATCTCAAATTCTCGTAATAATTTCTATCACACACACACACACACACACACACACATATATATATATATATATATATATATATATATATATATATATATATATATATATATATATAATGGGTACGTGCCAGAGTGGTTAGAACATTTGCATTCTGACCATGAGACCCAGGTTCAAATCTCACCTTGGTTGATTTGTCAGGAAGGAGACTTCCTGATGTTATCAGACTGGAGGGGTCAATCCCAGTTGTGCAGATCCTTTGGAAAGTGCCTGAAAACCATACCTCGGGTTGAGTGAAATTGGGTAGACAGAACCCTTGGATGCCGTCAACAGCTGTGCTAGCACGAAGTCACAAGTCATCGTGGCCAAGGGCTTGAGTGTGATGGCCTTGTTCAAATTTTTGATCACGCTAGATGACACACTCTTTCCCAGAAACTGTAACTAAGGTCTGCTCAGCATAGTTGCAGTATAAACTACAGATGGACGCTGTGGATGTTGAATAAATACAAATACACTTGAGTAAGCATCTGCGATAGGGATTAGCTAGCTATCCTAGTAGACAGGTGTCCTTGAATACAAGTGGCCAGCCATATTATATATATATATATATATATATATATATATATATATATATAGAATATGTTTCTGGCAAGACTTGAAACTTTCAGAGTCAAAAATATCAATGTGAATTCGATTCTTGTCTGGAATTTATTATTTCCAATTCATGGTTTATACTAATGGCTTCAGTACTTGCAATGAAAAGCAATAATAGAAATTATAGATAATACTAACTACAACTAATATTATTAGTAGAAATAAAGTAAATGAAATTAAAATGAAAGAAATAAGTAAAAAAAGTGAATATTGGTTGACAATTCTTCATCTAATAAAAGAATTCAAGAATTACAATGAATAATATAAGATAAAAATAATTAAAATGAAAGAAATCTGAGTCAAAAATTATAAATTGCTTATATTGTTTGATCTAATGAATTAGATTTTTTTTAAAAATAAAGAATTACTATTACTTCCAGCTTGGATAACCTGGTATTGGCTGACTTAAAATGACTACCATAATTTTCATTGTATAATTTTATAAGATCCTTTTTAAATGTTGGTAGAAATATTAAGCGCTGACCAATGTTTTCTTGCATAATCTCAAAATATCTAAGAGAAAGATGGTAGAATAACATGATAGATTTGTATACTGATATGCTTGTACTTGTGTAACCCTGTCTGTAGGGCTTAGAATACACTGACTGCATCCCATGCAGAGGGTTTAACTTGCTAGTTACCTCCCTTGTTGTTCATAAATCATTCGGGAGAAGAAAGTTCTGCTCAATTTAAAAAAAAAAAAAAAAAAAAAAATGTGGAAGGACCTATTACTGCACTATTCTCGTATTGACACCCAAACACTCTGAAATGTTCGTATTGGAGCTTCCGGCACAAATACCAAGCAGTACAGCATGTTGTTTTCAAATTTCTGGCAGAGTGAATTGTGTCATGACACTCTTTTTCTTACAGATGGTGCTCAACTGACCCAACTATACTGTGCAGTCGACAAAATCAAAAACAAACAATGCACATGTGCAAAATTAAAGATATAAAATGGTGACAGTTTTACCCATCGCACCTTGTGTGTATGTGTATAATATAATATAATATATATATATATATATATATATGTTTGGGACTTAGCTGATTGATGTTACTGTCAGCATCCCAACTCTAAAGTTTTGTAGGTGGACCAGTCGATTCACTCTTCAGGTGGTATCAGCAATTGACTGTTTATATTTTTCTTTTTTATGCACCTATCATTGGTGTAATTTTTTTTTGTATTGTTTGTGTTCGTATATTTTGTTTTTGCACAAGCAGCCATGTACCCGTCTGTGCAGATGTAGAGATTTTCCAAGCGTAGCTTAGATGTGGCACAAGCCGAAAGTATGGGGCATCCAGTGAGGATCGAATTCACTTTTCAGTAGCAACTGACCTAGCAAGACAAGCTTGCTAACCATTACACCACGTCGAGGTGCCCCCGTCTGTGCAGATGTATGTTTGCATGCATGTGAATATGTGTCAGTTGTAATTATCATTTCACACTCCTTGTTTTTTTTCTCTCTCTCTCTCTCTCTCTCTTTTTTTTTTTCCCCCCTCTTTTCTTTCAGTTGTAGCCATTTGTGGCCAGTTATTATCATTTGTAAATATGCTGCCATTTTTAATTCTTGGTTCTAATTTTTCATTTAAAATTATTTTACTTTTCATAAACTTTAGCATTTAGAGATTAGTATTATTTCTACGTTCTTAATACAGAGTTGATAAAAAGTTCAATCCCATTGATTCAGCTTTGATATTAAGATAGAACTATTGCTTTGTGGAGCAAACTCCCAAGAGAATGCTTGCCTGACAACTACAATCTTGGTCTCCTTAAGTCCACAGTCATATATATTATATATATATATATTATATATCCTACTAATACTTTCTCACGTCTCCCCTTCCTTAAAATCTCACTCGGTAACCATCAACTTTGAGTGGTCCTTAGGTGAACTATCAGTATAAAAAAAAACAAAAAACACTAAACATCTTTTTTTTAATTTGAATTTTTTATATATTTTGAGAAATATTTTTTTTTTTTTTTTTTTTTTTTTTTTTTTTAGTTCAATTGGAACTGGTCTGTCCTACAAAGAAGCAGGTGTAGATATTGCTGCAGGAAATTCCTTGGTTGAATTAATCAAACCTTTAGCTAAATCAACTAAACGACCTGGATGTGATGCTGCTCTTGGTTCATTTGGTGCAATTTTCAATCTTCAACAAGCCAGCTATTCCAGTAATTCATTGCTTGTTTCTGCTACAGATGGAGTAGGCACCAAATTAAAGGTATTCTTTTTTTTTTGTTTTTGTTTTTTTTAAAGAAAAGAGAAAGCACTAATAAGGTTAACTTGGTCACTTATTAAAAACAAATATAGAATTTTTAATAATTTTTGGGCAAACTTGAACTGTCATACCAGCAAAAAACTGCATCAAAAAGACAGTTTTTCTATTGACACCCCTATTATTTTAATTACCTTCACACCTCAGCAATATTTATCATTTTAAAAAGCAATGATTAAAATTGTAATAAAATTTAAACATATGAAAGTGAATTTATACATTTTTGTTCTTCAGAATTGACAACAAAAGTAATAAACACTATTCAATTGTCTGTTGGAATGATTGGCAAAGCATCAGCTAACTGCCAATTGATTTGAACTCTATAAAATGGTAAATAAGGATTTCTTTGTAGTTGGTTCATATATTTTAATAATTTAGTAAATGTTTATAAATTTATTAATAAAAAATGTTTTCATATTTATTGTTTTTAGAAATTTGTAAATGATGAATATTGTATTAGTTCTTAGAAAGTTTTAAATATAAAATTATTCTTTTAAATAAACAATCTAATAAATTTTTGTGAATTCTCAAGAAAAAAATGTATAAATTCATTTTCATCAAATGTTTAGGTTTTATTCCAATTCTAATCATTGTTTTTTATAACAATAAACATTACTGAGGAGTGAAGATAGTTAAAATAATAGCAGTGTCAAGGGAAAAACCGTCTTTTTGACACTCTAATTTTTTTTTTTTTTTTTTTTTTCCTGGCATGAAGGTCCAAGTTTGCTAATTTTTGTTTGGAAAAGATATTAGAATAACCCAGAACTTATGCTAGGAGTGCACTGACTGTATACAGATAGAAAATGAATTCAGTAAATATAAAAAGTAGAAAGGAGTGTAAAACAAGGAGGTATTTTCTCACCAGTCTTATTCAACCTAGATGATGAGTCGATTCTAAAAGAATTACAAGTCTTACCAGGTTTTATTAGTGACGGTCACAATCTAAACAACATAAGATATGCAGATGAGACAGTGTTGATAACAGACATGGAATGGAAACTACCAAGATCTTCTACAGTGAAATAAAGGGAGAAGAAGGACTAAACGAAAAGGATTGCAAGAAGAAAGAATGTATAATTGTCTACAAAAAAAAACAGCCCAACATGCGGACTATGAATTGGAGATGCCAAAATCAAGCAAGTATGAAAATTTAAATATCTAGGAAGTGTTTTAACAAAGAAGGGAAAATGCGACACCGAAATCCAAAAGTTTCTGAAAGTATTAAGTAACAGGAAAATATCATTAGAAACAAAGAGGACTGAACTGTTATGTAATATCAGTCTTTCAAAATGGCAGTGAATGTTAGACAATCTCCTCACAGATGAAGAAGAGACTTGAAACAACAGAAATGTGATTCTACAGAAGGATGGTGAGAATACCATAAACTAAACGTGAGGAATTCCAGTTTTAGAGAGAATGGAAGCAATAAGGACACTTGTAACATCAGAAGGAGTGAGATGAAATTTCTAGGGCACATAATGAGGAAGGTGGCCTTGGAAAATATGACACATGAAATTTTGAAGGCAACGGGGACAGAAGAAACTGGCACCTAACGATAGTATTAGATATTCAATCTAAAATTGAATTAAAGAATGATAAATTTATATTTTACATATTTGTTGAATAAGTTCGAACAAGGCTTGTTGAGCACTTTTTTAGAACCAAGCTCATTGTCAAGGGCTTGTAAGACCCAACAATGATGGGCTATTTCAGACAGGTGAGGCACTGTGTCTTAACCTAGGTTCCTCAGAATTGGTGAACCATCTGGAGACTTCTGATTTTTGATCAATGGTGTGGCAGCCACATTCATTCAGTAGAGAGCCCTTGACCATTTACAAGATGTGATGGAGAGATTTATTCACATGCAAGATCAGGGAACTGTGAGCAACTATTGAGATGGTATGGCTCA
Organism: Acanthosepion lycidas; assembly: GCA_963932145.1. Classification (NCBI taxonomy): domain Eukaryota; kingdom Metazoa; phylum Mollusca; class Cephalopoda; order Sepiida; family Sepiidae; genus Acanthosepion; species Acanthosepion lycidas. Next base: position 18,101,672 of record OZ010592.1, read on the forward strand.
AGATCTCTCTAGAGGTCTTCTGACCAGTTGTAGAATTGATGCCACATTGACTTGCTGCACTTTGCTTGGACTGGGGTGGAGGTCCTACATGATATTAGGCACCTAACTCACTAATCAATGAAGAATACGAAAGATGATAACATTATTTTATAAATTATTAGAATTAACATCCTTATCTTGCATTTTTTTTTTTTTTTTTTTCATTAATTTTGTTTTGGATGGTGTGCTTTACAAACTTCCTCAGTTGTATTGAATGTTGTAATTGAAACAGTAAATATAAGGAGGCTGCTTACCAATCACATTTCTGAAAAAATATCAATGTTTTTTGTTTTCATTGTTTTGTTTTTTGTTGTTTTCATTTTTTTGGTTTTGTTTTTTAATAAAAATCAGTCATAATGCTGTCAAGAAGTTTTTAAAAGTATACAAAAAACTAAGAATTGTAATTAAAATTGACACTGTAAAACAATTATAAGTAATTTGTTTCTAAAATGATAATATTGAAATAAGTATTTATTTTTTCTAGATAGCTCAAGCTGTTGGCTTCCATAAGTCTGTTGGCATCGACCTTGTTGCCATGGTTGTGAATGACATTCTTGCCCACGGAGCTGAGCCGCTCTTTTTCCTTGACTATTTTGCATGTGGCCATTTGGATGTTGCACAAGCAAGGGATGTAATCGAAGGTATAGCTCAAGGTTGCAAACAAGCTGGCTGTGCCCTTGTTGGTGAGTTTGACTCTTATTATTACCAGGGAGTTTTTCAAATTCCAATTCTCGTTTTAGCTAGATTTTTTTTTTTTTTTTTTTTTTTCCTTAAGTGTCAAGTTGTTAAAATGGCACAATCTTTTATTTATTTTGTTTTCTACCCTAACAGAAAAACAACAAAGAGCAAAAGGTTTTCTTGAATCAAAGCAGGGCTCCATTTGATGTTACTAGAAGCTTAATGAATTTAAGAGATATCTGGAAATTGATCATATAATAATGTTAAAATGTTTTCATATATTTTAACTGGGGTAAGGAATGGCTTGTACTATTATCTTTTACTCACCATAGAGAACCTTTTATACCTTCCATCAGTATGGCTGATGCTAACCTCCAGGAGAGCAAATTATTGTGACTTTTTGGTCTCACATGAAGTAGAGTGATGACATTGAATTAATTGCTAGGTCTGCTGCTAAGAAAGTTGGTTCACTGTGTCATGCCAGATAATTTTTCTTGTCAGAATCCTTCCTGCACATTTATAAATCTACCATTCATCTGTGCATTGAATATTTCTGCCATATCTGGCGTGATGCTCGTAATGTATATCTCGAGATTCTTGAGAAAATCCAAAGAAGAGTTTGTAATGTTATTGGTCTTGACCTGGCATACTGGCTTCAGTCACTTTCTCCACTGTTGTAATGTGGCTTCCCTCTGTCTTTTCTATGAATATTTTCATGGCAGTTGCTCTCCTTAGTGTCTTGACTGCATGAACTTAAGCTTGCTACTAGATTGACAAATAGGTCTCATTGTTTTATTGTTGAATTAGCTCAATGCATCTGTCTGTTCTATTCTAATAGTTTCTTTTCTCGCAATTCTTGCCTGTGGAATATTTTTCCAACTTCTTACTTCCTACATTATTCAAAAATTCAAATGAAATGTCTTCCTGAATCCTGTTCTTTTATTATCCTAACTAAAGTTTTCACATTCTCTTTCGCTCTGAGTAACCCCTTGCATCATAGAGGCATTATAACCTTGTTTGTTGTGAAATGATTAAAAAAAAAATTGTGTGTTGCAATCATTATCATATTTACTTAGAAGATTATTGTTCTTTTTCTCTCTTTGTACCTGTCGTATCCAATGTCTTTGTACCTGTCGTATCCAGTATCTTTTTACCTGTCATATTCAGCACAACTATCAAATTCTAAAGAGAATTCTTTGATGTCCAGCTGTCTATGCTGTATAGCTTTAATTTTTTAAATAATTTCAAACTTTCTGGAACTGCTTGTGCAGTATTACTTCATTGGGTAATATGCAGGTAGAAATCGCTTAGTCACAAACATGGGGTAAGATTTAAGGAACTAGTAAATGTGGTGTCTTTATGAACATAAAAAAAAAAGATTAGTTGTGCGGGAGAAAGATATCAGACATTGAAAACTCTTGACACTGTATTAATGCAAATTTAATTAACCCTCTACTTTTGTTTACTTCAACAAATATAACAAAAAGCAAGCAAACAACAAAAGAAATAACAATATGAAACAAATCTTTTTGTTAACAATGAATATTTTTTATATAACACAATTGTATTGTATAAGTTGTTTAAATTACTTCAAAGTTCTTTCTTGCTTGGTTTGAAGTGTTAATGAAATGTGCAAAAATGGGTAAGTTTGATAAAGTATTTGTATGTTTGTACGAAAATTAAACAGTTTGTTTTTTGGTGTTGAATTTTGTAATATTGTGCTCGACTTACTGTTCTGTGTAAAGTTGTCTCTCTTTCACTGAATTCATCACTTGTTCAATGAGTTTATATAGATGAGTGAGTGTATTTTGCAGGCTGTGGTAAGTTTTAAATATAATTAGCTTTGAGCCAGGAAAATGTGTTGTTGATTTGTGTCGAGCTGATAAATTAGTAAGATTCACTGTTGTAGTTGAATGAAATTTCATATTTATTGATGATTTAGGTCACATGGGAGACTCCGAATTAGTTGGCACCAGTTTTTGTCTACTAAGGATACACATTAGACCGATATGTGTGTGCATAGCTGAGAATGTGTGAAAATGTGATTATTATGTTTGTTAGCCAATCAGAAAACGTTCTTGGTTACTGCATTCTGGAGCCACTTTTTAATGGGTTGTTTTGCTATTTTGGATAGATTTGAGATGACTTCATTCTGAGCCACTTTTTAATGGGTTTTAAAAACAAATGTAGAAATCTGATTCTACAACACCATGTAAAAAGGATCTTTTTTTTTTTCTTCTTAAAGAAAAAAGCCACAGAACTCCTTATTAATGGGTGTAAATTTCTGAATATTTATTCCAAAAAGAATTTCAAGATGTGTTTGCTGCCACAAATAATGAAATATTTGGTGTGTTCAAAAAGTATCTGACTTTTGGGTGTAAAAAACTTGATTTTGTACATGACACAAATTTTATTTTCTCACCTTCAAAATACTCCGCTTGGGAGTTTACGCCCTTCTCCCAGCAGTTCTGCCATTTGCTGGTAACACTTCTGGAACACCTTCTCTCTGGAATGCTACAGAACTCTTCTGTCATTTTTCTCATAACTTCCCCCCATAACTGAAATCGCTTCCTTTTCAGTGTGATTGTCAGATTGGGGCAGAGCCAGAAGTCACATGTTACTGAGCTTATATGATGTGTGGAAAGAAATTTTTACTTTTTATCCTAAACACACACACACACACACACACACACAGTTGTTTATATTTTTTACTTATGTATATTTTTTTTACATGTATTTTGACATGTCTGTGTTTATGGCAACAATACATATACATATACATATATATATATATATATATATATATATTACGAAATGGACAAAGTCCGACAATTTTTATTTATTAAAGACATTAAACATAAAAAATGTCTTTAATAAATAAATATCTATCTATATATATATATATATATATATATATATATATATATATAAAATAGTGCACAGTAGGGCAGGTTGATTTTGGAATCATGTTATTGCACTCAATTTGAAAGTTGGGGTTTGACATAATAAATAATGACATGACACCAAATATTTTTTTCAAAATTGTTACTGTTTTTTTGAGGAAAAACATTTAAAGATTAAGTTTAGGTTCAAAATTGGTTTGTTGGAATTTCATTTTGGTGATCAGTGTATAACCCTGTCAAAGAATTCTGTAGCCTTATAGGAAATGTATAGGAAATAATTAAATGTCATTTAATAAAGTGTTTTCAAATTGAAACATTTACCTTGTTCTAAATAAATCAAAGAAAAATAAATCAGAACTCTGAATAATACAAAATATTCACTTTATAAAGGCAAAATAGAGATTAAATGCAATATGGATTTAGGTTGTGGCCAGTGATAAAAACCGATTCCCTTTTTTTTTTTTCTCATGGAATTTAAGGTTTTATTTTTCAGTGGAAGAAAATTAGACTAAGTCTCAAAAAAAAAAAACACCATGAAACCTTATGTAAAAAAAACATTTCTTTATTTTAATCAACAATAGCAGAGTAAATATATTTTGCTTATGAATCTTGTACCTGTTATAAAACGGTAGCTGTTATTTTTATTGCATTCTGTACAGAAATCTCAAACACTGTTTGTTTTTCACGGTAAAAATTATTAGTTTATTTGTATTTTTCTACAACAGACTTAATTAGCTACCTCCACAGATTCATGATACCTAAGGTTTAAAATGAATTTTTAAAAATGCAAAAAATCTTTCTTGAAGCTTTTGTTTTACTTTTAATTTCAAGCTAATAGATTAAATTTAATATTTCCAATAAACAAAATACTTTGCTGGAAGGAGTTTCATTTTAAAATTTTTTTTTGTTAAAACACAAACTTAAATACACGCCACAGAATTAATCTGCAGTTTTATAGCACATGACCCATGTCTGACCAATGAGAACTGACCCAAACATAATCGAAAATACCAGTCTTTTTGTTTATTTTCTATCAATCTCTGATGAAGCTTTAATAAAAGTGAAACATGTTAGACTGATATGTTTCTTAATTGTTGCTTATTTTACCATCCTGTTAGATTCTGATCCACATTTGATGTGCAACTTGTGTGTGTATGTATGAAATGTCCTTTAGTATTCTGATTTTAGAGTTTGTTTTAAAAACTTGTTTCTCACAGGTGGTGAAACTGCTGAAATGTCTGGCATGTACACATCAGGAGAATATGACGTTGCTGGATTTGCCGTTGGGGCTGTAGAAAAGGATCAACTTCTACCTCGCTCTGATGAGATGATGGCTGGAGATGTGGTGATTGGCCTTCCATCAAGTGGCATCCACAGCAATGGTTTTAGCCTTGTCCGTAAAATTGTCGAAATCAACAACCTTTCGTATGACATGCTTTCTCCTGTCTCTTCCGAGAAAACTCTTGGTAAGTCAAGATTATTGTTAAGATTCCTTTCAGTCAGCATCAATTTCTACCCGGAAAGTATACAGCCATTTTGAATAACACAGACTGGTTATATAGCCTTGAATTAACTTGGCACCCAATAAGAAAGAGACTTTACTGCACATGCATGATCACCCTACTGGGGTTATTCAATTGACAGAGTAATGCTACTGAGTTTTTATACTTACTTTGTAACTGTCACATTCACAGTGACTGACCAAATAAATTCTCCTTGTGTAAGGTTTTTCTCATTAAAACCACCTCAACTATCTCTACTAGGTCCAGAATTTGCACTCCCACATATGCTAAGGCTAAAATCACTGATGAAATGACATGGACAAGATGAAGGAGAGTGTGCTAAGGCAGCTTTTGGCAATCTTGTTTTGACAAGTGGAAGGGATACTGTGATAAATATTTGAGGTTCTCAGAAGAGTACACCGTTGGTTGTTATTTTATTTATTTATTTATTTATTTTATTTTATTTTATTTTTTTTTTTTTTAAGAGCAGAAAGTATAAATTCTGTCATGAGTACTAAGATAACAGGTCGGGGGTGGCTGTCGGAGCTGATATGATGAATAAGAACCCCGAAATCAGCGAGGAAGACGGCTTTCATCACTGATTCTTCAAATGTATTTTGTGATATCTATTTCTGTTTTTAACAGTGACGACTGGGTACAGACCAGTTGGCGACCGGGGAAGAGAACTGGTGACAACTGCAGAGACAGTTGACATCTCGGAAAGACGAGTAAAAGGGGCAGGCAGGGTTAGCTACCCCAAATGCAAGCTTCTTTAGGAGCAACCCTACAATTTGCCACGAGTACTCAAAGTTTAATATACCCCCGAGAGATCCCGAGAGGGGGGTGGAAGAGATCTCTATCAGGACTGATTCTTTGATAATGAACGGAGACGCCCAACCACACTCGGAAGAATGCATTTGTGGAAAGTTGTGCAAAAATCAACGAGGCCTAAGAATCTACCAAGGCCGGATGAAATGCCTGGAGAGGGGGAGGCTTGAGCAACGTACAGGTACAAGACCTGGTAAAACGAAGGAGAGGAAGGACCAGGAGTCGCACCACAGAGTCCAATCCCTCCAAGTTCAGGTTTCATCTTCTCTAGGCATGGAGTCGAGGAGAAGAATCAAATGGCCGCCTGCTGACAACAAGGAGGCCTGGCAGAATTTTGATAACGACATCTGCGAACTATTACAACTAGCCAGCCAAGGAAGTGCCCAAAATCAGTTAAAATATATGACCACAATAATAACCAGCATGGGATCCGAAAGATTTGGCTATGTCGAATCTAAACAGATAGCAAAGCCAAACACCACCACTAACCGAAGAGAAAAGAAAATTAAAGAGCTCAGAAAGGAGCTAAGATCCCTTAAAAAAGCTTACAGGAAAGCGAACAGTGAGGATCGCCAGCCTCTGGAGGAACTTCGTGCAATACTGAGGGAGAAGCTGAAGAATACACGACGAGTGGCACAGAAGAAAGGGAAAGGAAAGAGCTAGAAAGCGAGCAAGCTTCTTGTCTAACCCATTCGGTTTTGCTAAGAAGTTATTAGGAGAGAATCAGAACGGACAACTAGAGGCATCTGCAGAAGAAATTAATACTTTCCTCAGGGAATCCATGAAAGATCCATTAAAGGAACAAGACCTTTATAAAAACGATAGTCTCATAATACATAAACCGCCAGTAAGTCCATTTGATTTAAGCATGCCCACTTGGAAAGAAATCCAAGAAGTGGTGAGAGCATCAAGATCTGCTTCAGCACCAGGGCCGAGCGGAGTGCCGTACAGAGTCTATAAAAGATGTGGAGGGATTCTCCAGAAATTAATAAGGATCATTTGGAGGAAAGGCAAGGTAGTTGATCAATGGAGACGCGCCGAAGGTGTATGGATTCCCAAGGAAGAGAAGTCCACAACACTGGACCAATTTAGAGTAATATCCCTTTTGAACACTGAAGGTAAGATCTTTTTTGGTGTATTATCAAGACGTATTACTAAATATGTATTGGCGAACAATTACATCGATAAATCTGTCCAGAAAGGTGGTATCCCAGGAATGCCAGGGTGCCTGGAACACACAGGCGTACTTACGCAACTGATAAGAGATGCGAGAGAAAGGAAAAGCGATCTGACAGTACTATGGTTGGACCTTGCCAATGCATATGGTTCCATGCCTCATAAGCTCGTGGAAGAAGCTCTAAAAAGGCATCACGTTCCCTCTTCAATTAGTGGTCTAATTTCAGACTACTATAATAATTTTCAGCGTCGAGTATCGGAATGGCACACCCTGGAGAAAGGCATTATCACGGGGTGCACGCTGTCCGCAGTACTGTTCTCGCTGGCTATGAATATGCTGGTCAAAGCATCTGAAGTAGAGTGTAGAGGCCCCCTCTCTAAATCAGGAATTCGCCAACCCCCCATTAGAGCATATATGGACGATCTAACCGTAACATGCACATCCGTAACAGGAGGAAGATGGCTCTTGAAGGGCTTAGAGAAAAACATTACATGGGCCCGAATGAATTTTAAGCCAGCTAAGTCCCGATCATTAGTCATTAAAAAAGGAAAAATAACTGAGAAATATCATTTCAAAATATCCGGTGTAACTATCCCAACCCTAAACGAAAAACCTGTTAAGAGCCTGGGTAAGTTTTTTGACGGCAGTCTAAGAGACACTGTGGCTATTGAACAGACAACTAAAGACCTTACACAGTGGCTCAATAAGATTGATAAATCAGGCTTACCAGGTCGATTTAAAGCCTGGTTATTCCAGCATGCCGTTTTACCCAGAATATTATGGCCACTTCTGATGTACGAATTCCCAATGACCAGTGTAGAATCACTGGAGAAATTAATAACTAGGCGCCTGAGAAGATGGTTGGGAGTTCCGAAGTGTCTGAGCACAGCAGCACTCTACGGCAGGAATAATGCTCTTCAACTCCCTTTCAATAGTCTTGTTGAGGAGTTTAAAGTCACAAAAGTAAGAGAACAGCTGCAATATAAAGAATCAACAGACCCAAAAGTGGTAGCAGCATGTATTCATTCTCGAACGGGGAGAAAATGGAGTGCAGAAAAGGAGTTGGAGATGACAGAGGATAGATTACGGCATAAAGCAATTCTTGGCACTATCGCTAAAGGTAGAGCGGGTCTCGGTTATTTTCCTTGTCCCCAAATAAACAGAGCCAAAGGGAAAGAAAAATGGCAATTAATCCAAGAAGAAGTGCGAGCAGGGATTGAAGAAACGAGATACTGCAAGATGGTGGGACTTAGTTCACAGGGAGCATGGACAAAATGGCAGGGTGTCGAACAGGAAAAGATCAGCTGGTCAGACTACTGGCGGTCAAACTTTGGTGAAATAAGTTTCCTAATAAAATCGGTATACGATGTGCTACCTAGCCCATCCAATTTATATTTATGGGGCAAAAGGGATACCCCAAATTGCCAATTATGTGGGAAACGCGCTTCACTGCAACATATCCTAAGTAGCTGCGCTAAAGCTTTGAGTGACGGTAGATACCGCTGGCGCCACGACCAAGTCCTAAAGGCAATAGCACATGAAGTCAGTGAAGCAGTGAGAACTTCTAAATACACCCCGAATAAGAAGTTCATATTAATTCCCTTCGTTAAAGAGGGAACGAAGGAAAAAAAACAAACGATCCCCAAAACAAACTTGTTATCGTCAGCAAATGATTGGCATTTGGATACAGACCTGAAGACACAACTAAAGTTCCCCAGACATATAGCGGAAACATCACTAAGACCAGACTTGATTATCTATTCCAACTCCACCAAACAGTGTATAATATGGGAGCTCACGGTCCCCTGGGAAGAATACCTGACATTAGCAAATGAAAGGAAACGATCAAAATATCAAGAATTGATCGAAAAGTGTCAGCAAAATTCCTGGAAGGTCACATATGACTCTGTGGAAGTAGGATGTCGTGGCTTTGCAGGCCAGTCATTATGCAAAGCTTTTAGGAAAATAGGCATCGTAGGATCAGCTAAAGCCAAAGCCGTTAAGAAAATTTCAAATGAAGCTCTGACGGCTTCTAAATGGATATGGCTTAAAGGATCCGAGCAGTGGGGGAATAATTCAATGGAAAACAATCCCTAATCTGGATTTAAATTGCTTGCGAATAAATAAGTTTTTACAGGTTTTATTAGTTAAATTTAGCTAGGTAGTTTTTTTACTCTTTTTTTTTTTTTTTTTTTTTTTTTTTTAATAAAACAGAAATATTGTAACATAATGTAGAATTTATTCTTCTCATACGATAATATTATTTTTTAATGTAACATAATTTAAAATCAATCCACACAAATTAACATTAATAAAATTCATTTCTACCATACGCCACAATATCATCAATTTATTTTAACCGTTATAATTTAGAATTAATTCGTTTTTACCATATAAATTGTTAATTTATTCCAATCAATATTTCATCCGTCCCTATATAGTTTAATTTAATATTCCATCCGTCCCTACCGGTACCACTGATATATATATTTTAACTGTAAATACATAAAATCAATCCATTCCATACGATAATAAGAATTTTTAATGAAGTAGTATAAATTATTTTTGAAAAAGATAACATTTTTTTTTTTTTTTTTTAATTGGTGCGAAGCAAGCAATTTATATAATTCAGTTTGGAAGGGAAAAAAAAAAAGAGAGGAGGGAAAGGTAAAAAAAAAAAAACAAAAACAAAAGACGCCCCCATTTTAGTGAACAGCTAAATGTTTCGTCAATATTTTGATTGGGACAGAGCAAGCAATTTTGGACGCTTCCGTTGGTTGTTATTTTATTTATTTATTTTTTTTTTTTTTTTTTTTTTTAGAGCAGAAAGTATAAATTCTGTCATGAGTACTAGCACAATCCTTTTACACGGTGGCGACCTGTTGAATAAGATAACAGGTTGGGGGTGGCTGTCGGAGCTGATATGATGAATAAGAACCCCGAAATCAGCGAGGAAGACGGCTTTCATCACTGAGGACCACCTTCAAGCATTCAAATGTATTTTGTGACACTGAAGAGGATTTGTGCACCATTGCCCTAGGCAGGTTTTGTAATTTTTTTTTCTTTTAAATAAAGTTTTCATGCGGTGGATTATGTAGGTAGCATAATGGTTATTGGTGTGGATTCAGTGTGTTGCATTGGAAAAGATATTATCTTCCTCTATCTATGGCTTAAATAGTAGTGTAGATTGGATTTAACCTTGATAGGGAAACAAGTCTGTTATAAATGTATGTTGGCACGAGAGAACAAACAAAACAATAAGTACCAACAGTGAGGAAAACAGGATATAATAATTGTTAAGATAAAATTGTCATTAAAGAAAATCAAAGTGGAATGTCTCTTTGTCAATGAAGAAAGTGACTTGGAAGATTGGGAGAGTCAATAGCACCTGGAGTTGATGCATGTGCTGGGTTGGTTGACCAAGATCACCGGTGCTGATGTTGACAGCTTGCCTATCTGTTGAGACTCACTAGTGTTGTGAGCTGCATTCTTAAAAGCAGATGGGGTGGATCATGACTCATTGTTTTTTTTTTTTGCTTTAGTGGCAACATTCGTGCATGGCTGCTTTTAAATCGTAATTTTTTTTTTTTTTTTTTTTTTCTGGAGGGGATTTGTTTTGTGAGCTGGATGTAAAAGAGCCTCTGCACATAAGGCAACTTTCTTTTTAGTTTTGCTTTCTTAGCATTCACATGTGCCAATATGTAAAGTGAATCTGAAAGTGATCTACTTGAAGCAAAGCATAACATCTAGGAGGAGGAAAAATTTGGATTTGAAACTCGGCCAATCTTGCCGTTGACACATCTGCTACTGCTATAGTTGCAGTACATGTGATGTCCATACGAACTTAATGGGTTACAGGACTTGTGATCATTCATGTAGAGAAGTATGTTTCAGAGATTTATGGTTCAAAATACCGGAAAGAATTCAAATGAATAATTTGTTAGAATAAGACGAACCTGAATTTACTTTTTGACCATTGTGGTCAGCTGTGCCATTGACCAGCCTGGATTCTGAATTTCTAGACCAATTGTACCTCCCCACTTGAAAGACAGATAAAAAAATCTTTAGATTCCCATTTCCCACCAGTTGCCCTTGTGTCATACTATACTGAAGAGATATTTAACCCAATGTCTTTCAAACTTTTTTTTTTACTGCAACCCACAGCAAGAACCACATTTTGTATTGCAACCCATTATACCTACATGTAATAAATCAAAGACAAACTCTGTTCACTTAGTTCATTTATTTAGCATCAACAGTTTATATGTATATTTCTTATGATCTGCACATATTGGAATTGCATATATCTATTTGTATTATTTTATTTGGATGAATATAAAATTATTACTTTTAGAAAAACAAATTTAAAGTAAATTCTTACACAAAGGTTAAGTAAATAATATTTGAAAAACAAAATGTCATTTAATGAGATGGATTTGTTTGTTTTGTCCATAAACAGCTGATTCCAATTGGGAACACACGAAGACATTGCCACACGTTTATCAGATGCAGTGTTGAGCCTGTTTCAGGATTTCATTTTAAATTGAGTTAATGTGAAAAATCCCAGTTTAATCAAATAAGCACTTGTAAAAGGCAATAGTAATAAAATAGCCTTTTTACTTAGTAGTAGAAATTCTTTTGTTCTTAACACAAAATAAGATACATAAACACGATAAGAACGGACTATATATATATATATATATATATATATATATAAATATATACATTGTGTGTATTTAGGCGGCATCTTTTCCTTGATACACGTTTCATTAAATATTATAGACAAGTGTTGTCTATTTATTTTATGTAAAATATTTTTCGTAACATCTGATAAGTTTAATAACATTATCGTTGAACGAAGAAAGAAATTGACAATATTGATCCATATTTTTTTTTTTTTTTTTAATACAATCTAAGCTTTCAGCTTACATAAGCCATTATCAAAGATGTCAACATATTAAACAATATACGAGACAACACTTGTCTATAATATTTAATGAAATGTGTATCAAAATATATATATATATATATATATATATATATATATATCTTTCAATGAGAAACTGTAGACGGGGAAGATTTAATTAATCTTTTATTGAGTTTTTCCAGGAATCATTTTTCCATTTTTCAAGAGTTAAAGAACATAGGAATTGTCCATAGTTAACAACTATTATAACTAAAAAAAAAAAAAACCCCAGAAAAATGTGAAATTGCTGGAAAAATTCAATAAAAGATTAATTAATACTTCCTTGTTGGGCATTTTCAATGAAAGAAAGTTTGATGACCAAACACACACACACACACACACACACATATATATATATAATATAATACCATCTTACCTTGGTGAAAAAGTAGGGAACTATATATTTATGATTGCTGTGCAACATTTAGAGGTGTTTATATTCTGCACTTTACTCCCACTTGCTTATTTTAATTATCTCACGGCCCGCTGAAGGGTCAAGACCCACAGTTTGAAAAACCCTGGTTTAACGTATTATAAGATTTATTAAATAACTCTATCTAAACTTTTGCATTTTTTTTTCTCTCCCAAAATATAGTGCCATGACAAATTGTGATGGTACACAAGGCAGAATAAAAGTTGTAATTTACAGCCAACTTTATTTGTATCTATGTCCTGGGTATGACGATAAACTACATCTGCGTCCTGGGTATGGCGATAAACTACATCCAACAGCAAGGCCTCAGATAATGTTTTTGGAAAAATAATGATGCCAGCTATATGTTTTTTGAAACAATAATGTTGCCAGCTATGCGTTTTTGAAACAATAATGTTGCCAGCTATACTTTTTTGAAACAATAATGTTGCCAGCTATACTTTTTTGAAACAATAATGTTGCCAGCTATACTTTTTTGAAACAATAATGTTGCCAGCTATACGTTTTTTTGTAAAAAATAATGTCAGCTATACGTTTTTTGTTAAAAATAATGTTGCCAGCTATACGTTTTTGAAACAATAATGTTGCCAGCTATACGTTTTTGAAACAATAATGTTGCCAGCTGTGCGTTTTTGAAACAATGTTGCCAGCTATGTGTTTTTGAAACCATAATGTTGCCAGCTATGCGTTTTTGAAGCCATAATGTTGCCAGCTATGCATTTTTGAAACCATAATGTTGCCAGCTATATGTTTTTTGTAAAAAAATAATGTTGCCAGCTGTACGTTTTTGAAACAATAATGTTGCCAGCTGTGACGGGTACACACCTGGCCCAGGGTCGAATCCTTTGGTTACGGCGCCAACTATGACGTCGCTCCTCCTGGTCGCTCCTCCTGGTCGCTCCTCCTGGTCGCTCCTCCTGGTTCCAAGTGTGCCGCTCCAACCTCTTGGTTAGATGATCACCAGCCTCGCCTTTCCCAACCTGCTCTCAATACCTGGTTGCTAAAGCAACTGTACTGATCTCCGGTCTGTCTACCCACGCTGTGTTTAGATCTTAGACAGACGGGACCAGCAGGGATTGGGCCGTATGCAAGTTGAGTCCGACGGGGGTGGCAAAACACAAGTAAAAGAAAAAAAAAACTCACGAGACAAAAAAATTACTGATAAAAGGGTGACAACCTTTTATATCTAATGTCCGTTACATAAAGAAAAATTGTTCTCATTCCCGACCCGCTCTGTGGACTATGGCACCAAGCTTCTATCATACAACTTAACGATTTCGAATTGTCTACTCTCTAGAATTGTGTATGTCGGAGTGTGGTTTAGTTCGACACTGGGGCTAATTTCTATCAATCATTCGCAGTTGATTCTTCTCTTCGACTTGAGTTGTATTTCTTCACTTCGATCTGGTTGGGTCGAATTCTGTTCTCGGCTGGGCTTGATTTTAACTTCTTCTTCTTCTTCCGTCCAGTAACTCTTTGGCCTTGTCTTCGACTTGGCTGCAACTTCTCCGCGGCTTTCGAGTAATCTTCTTCTTCGTCGACTTAGATAGAACTTCTCTTGTCTTTGACTTGGGCCGGAAGGATTTCTTGTTTTCGACTTGGGCCGGAAGGATTTCTTGTTTTCGACTTGGGCTGGAAGGATTTCTTGTTTTCGACTTGGGCTGGAAGGATTTCTTGTTTTCGACTTGGGCTGGAAGGACCCCCCGCCGCACCCCCCCCCCCTCCGCCGTCCGAGGTGATCTCTTCTCGCTGCCGTCCGGGGCTGAACTCATTTTTTGTCGATTGGGGTCCTGCTTTTATTGACGCCGCAGCAAACCGGGGTGGGTCTGTCGGCGTCAGGGCTCTCTCGATAATCCCAAAAGTCGCATTAGTTCTGATTTCCCATTATCGCTATTATTTTCACCCCTACTTCCTCACAGTGCCTCTGGGGGGAAGACGCATACCCATCTCTCCCGGTCTCTCGTATGTCAGGTGACCGTTTTCGACCAATGGTTCTTAATCGAGCATTCTCCCTCCTCTTTCCGCATATCACGTGACTGCTTTCGGCTAATGAGACTGTGGTGGGACACCTCCCGTCTCCAATCGGGCGTGGCTTACATCGTTCTTGTTCTAAAAAAAACAAAATCTAATTTGGCCTTTTTCACACATACGAAAAATGATAATCTTGGCTTTTTCTCACCTGGGTTCTGTCAAAACAGCCTGCCGCTAATTAGATGTGACTTCAGGAAAGAATATTGGCGCTATCTGTGAGCCGAGACAATCGTTTTCTTTCCTTCTTTGTTTTTGGTCAGACCTGATAGTCAAAAATCTTAATTATCTGAATTGAAAATGTCTCCACTTCATCATCGTGGGGTTCCAATTTTTAACAGGTCAGAATCTGTATACAGTTCCACCGGTCACCACCTCAACACAAAAAAACACCTTTCCTCCGATTAAAATTTCGTTTCCATTGTTCTAAAAAATCTTTATTGTTTCAGCCAACCTTAACAAACTTCCATCCCACGCGGACACGGAATTAGTTCAAGTGCTTGACCTGATAATTTTGACACTTGTTAGGTGCTGGTCGTACGTGTGTGTTTTCGCTTACGACCTGGTCTCGTATTATGTTTCTGTCTTTCCTCTTCTTTTTGTTTTATTTTATTATCTCCAAACTCCATTTCTTCAACCAAATATAACAATTTCTATTTCCCTGGATTTCGGTCAGGTAATTTGACCTGATATATTTTGACACCTGTCTTGTCTTAGTTTTACTTATGACCGGGTTTTGTATCATCTATTCCTCTTTCTCTTTCTTTTTATATTTTTTTTTTTCTTCTTCTCTTTGGATCGCCTAAATACAGTTAGAGAATTATTCTCAAAACTCAATTATTCTTCGTTTCTAAATAACTAACAACTGGTTAATAAACCGAATAAAAATTAAATCATATTTCTATGAATATCTCTTTTTAGTCTTTCTAAAAATGCAGGGTGCCACACAGCTATACGTTTTTTATTCCATACAAAATAGGCATTTAAAATTCATATAAACTGGATTTGGCATTAAATAACCCATATGATATGCCATAAAACCCAAACAAACAAACAATTATTTGTATCCTATCAGCAGATATTTAAGATTTTGTTATTTTATGTTTATTTTATTTTTTTATTATTTGTTTTTGGATTTTTTGTTTTGTTTTATTTATGTCCATAGTCTTTACTTCTGCTTCACCATTTTCTTTTTTGGCAAACAAAATACTTTTTGCAGTATTATTGGGAGCCAGAAATTAATGAACAACTTTTTTTTCTTTATTTAAAATTTGTTTGAGCATATTTTAGCACCTAAAGTGTATGCCAAAAAGGACACTTATATTTCGAAAGTACACTTATATTTATCATCAGGAAGAGACAGTTGAAATTTCTAAGGTACATAATGAGGAAAGAAGGCTTGGAAAATATTGAAAGCCAGAGGAAAACAACACATGACAATCATAATGTTCTCGAGTAAATGGATGGCAGAGCAAGTTTTAGGAAAGATAACAAAAATAAAAAATTTATTAAGCTACAAAAGATAGGAAATTGGGGAGACCTATGGTCGCAAATATCCTGAAGGCTACATAGAATGTCATTCACTGAAAATCATTAAAAAAAGAAAATGAGATTGTCCGATTGGACAGAAAATAAAAAAAGCTGTATAATCAATTTTATTTTTATTTTCAGGTGAGGAGTTACTGATTCCAACAAAAATCTATGTCAAATCTCTTATGCCATTAATGAAACAAAACCTCATTAAAGGTTTTGCTCACATTACGGGTGGAGGTCTTGTGGAGAACATTGTCAGGATTCTACCAAACCATTTGGCTGTGGAAATTGATGCAAGTTCCTGGAGCATCCCTCCTATTTTTGGCTGGCTTCAGCAAAATGTAAGTTGCAATCACCTTTTTTCTCTGTATAAAAAAAAAGAAAAAATAATCTTGATTTCAGTCACTTTCTCACTAATGGGTCATGGCTTCCCTCTGTCTTTTCTACAAATATTTTTATAGGAATTGTTCCGATGAACTTTCCTCCTTGATGCCTCACCTGCATGAATTGAAGCCTGCTACTAGATTGGCAACTAGGTCTCACCATTTTACTGTTGAACTAGCTAGATGCAACCATCTGTTTTATTCTAATAGTTTTTTTTTTCTTACATTTCTTGCTTGTAGAACTCACTTCCCATTTCTTGCTTCCCTGCCACCTACAATCTTCAAATATTTAAATGCAGTACCAATTGCCATATTCTCTCTTGTCAAAACCTGTTCTTTTATTGTCCTTTCTCCTCATTAAAATCTTCTCATTCTCTTTCACTCCTCATAACCCCTTGCATTCTAGTGACATTATTGACTTGCCTAGGGTTAAATGATTAAAAAAATTAAAAATATTAGCAAGTGTGGGTGGGGTAATAGATAGTGGCTCATAAGAGAAAAATATGCACTTTATGGCATATTTTTATTTAAATTTCTTGAATATCCAGGCTGGTAACAAACATAAATATACCGCTTAATAAATAAACTGAACGTCTACTCAAATATGAGTATCTAAAAAAAATAACGTTTAAAGTGAGATATATATATATATATATATATATATGTTCAAGCATGTTTGGTTTAATAATCTTGACATATTATGTCTATTTTAATCCTCTCATTTTCATGATGTTGTTATTAAACTCATTAAGGAAGATAGTTTTTTTCATTTATTTTCCCAGGTACTTTCAATCTCATTCAAGGTGAATTGCTAAGACAGAAAATTAATGTAATTGATATTTGTGAATTTGTTTGTAAATGCACATGAAACATGCTCTGTTAGTTCAACAGTTATCTAAGGGAGGTAACTTAATTAATATTTGGATTTTTTTTTTTTTTTTTTTTTTGTAATTAAAATTTAAGTAATAATAAATAGAGGGCTTCAAGAATTTGAAGATTTTGTTTTTTTATTTTTTGGTAGAGTATATATTGTATTGTTAATTAATATTTCTCTAAATTATGAATGTGGACAGGAATGTTCCTTTAAATGTTATGCAATAGAGCTTGAATCAACATATGTAATGTAAGTCTCCTCAATATATTTACTTTTTTGTCAGAGATACAATGTCCTAAAGGACATTTAAATTGATATACAATGTTGGTCTTTTGTAAAGCATTAGTTGACCGAGAAGAGTTGTTGTGAATGATTAAGTTGGTTCTATTAAATTTAGTATATAATTAGTTTTATTTTTTTTTTTTACTGCGATCAGTGGGCGATATATTACTATTTATGGGGATTTTTTTCATCTGGTTTGTAGTTTTTCATCTTGTGTATTTGATTACAGTATAATATACAAAGGAACTATTTATCTTCCAAATAATAAAGATAAATTCATGAACATCTCTAACTACGAATTAACAGATCACAAAAACGAATTGCTCAACTTTGGACATAAGTGTCATCTTTACAGACAATACAAATAGATTGAATAAAATAACTGAAATTGAAATGATATATCAAAACATACAAAACCTTAAAGAAGAACAATTAATAAAAATAAAACCAGAAATTTTGACCTACTCAAAGCTGAAGCAATAAAAGACAGACAAAAAAAACTTGTTCAAGCTCCTAAGAAAACAATTAAAAAGTCACTGCCAAGGATCTACATGAGCATGCTTATATAATTTTAAAAAAAAGCAGATAAAACCAATGTCTCTGTTGTCTTAAAATCTGATTATAATTCAAAATTACAACAAATACTTGACAATCGCACCAAATTTAAAAAGTCAGCAAAAATTCTATTAGCCAACAAAAAAAAATCAACAAACTGATCACAGCCAACAACACAGAACAAGAATAAAAAAAATAATACTTTCTCAAATAGTCCTAAATATATCAACCTACTATACCGGAATCAAATGCACTCTAACTACAAACAAGATGAAAAACTCATAAGTACTAATATATCACCCACTGATCACAGTAAAAAAATAAAACTAATTATATACTATACTAAATTTAATAGAACCAACTTAATCATCCGCAATAACCTTTCTCTCTCAACTAATGTTTTGCAAAGGACCAACATTGTCTATCATTTTAAATGTCCTTTGGGAAATTGTATCTTTTAACAAAAAAGTAAATGTATATGTTGATTTCACAACGACAGTATTGAGGAGACACAATACATATGTCAGATTCAAGCTCTATTGCAAAACAGTTAAAGAAACATTCCTGTTCACATCCACAATTTAGAGAAATATTAAGTGACAATACAAGTATACTCCACCATAAAAAACACTTCAAATCCTTGAAGCCCTCTATATAAAAAAAATACAACCAACACTAAATCAGATTAATTATGAGTATAGCAATAATGTTTTAAAATGTCTATAACAGCAAAGTTTTAAAATACTTGTAATTTAAAAATAAAATTACATATATAAATTAAGTTACCTCCCTTAGATAATGTTAATTTTTTAATTAACGGTATGTTTCATGCACATTTACAAAAAAAATCATAACTATCAATTACATTAATTTTTTTTTGTCTTAGCAATTCACTACTGAAGATGACCTTAGGTGAGATTGAAAGTACTTGGGTAAAATAAAAGAAATTAAAAAAAACTATGGTTTCTTCCTGAATGAGTTTAATAACAACATTTAAGAAATGGATCTGTGAATTTGAAAGGACTAAAATAAAAATAATGTCTAGATTATTAAACCAAACCTGCTTGAATGATGATATGCTGCCCGTATAGACACACACACATATTTGGGCAGCAACCTTTCTTTCAAATATGTTTTGTTGAATATGACAAAACAAGGAAAATCTTTTATTAAGTTTCTCTAGCATTCTTAAATTTTTCCATTTGATGGGAATAAGTGAGTGTAAAAATTGTCCATAGGGTCTATTGTCCAAAGCACTTTTGACCACTTCATTAGCCATTTTCAAGGGGTTTGTTGTTAAGTGTTGTTAATTTCTTTTCATGGTTGTCTTTTTAAGATCTAGTTGTGTGATGCCTATATATATATATATATATATATATATATATATATATATATATATTCATAAAATATAATTAACATTATCAATTCAACATGACAAAGACGATGAACATAAGAACAAGACTTATCCAAACAGATAACTGAAATATATATATATATATATATATATATATATATATATATATATATATATAATATATGTGTGTGTGGACACATGAAAATGGCCAGAAGATTGTATTCAAGTATGAAACCATTAGTTGCCACTCATTTTTTGCATTATTATCCACATTTCTTATATTTACACCTGGTCAATCCCAGATATTGAGCACCTTTACCCAATAAATATAGCATAACTTGAAATTATATTTTATCACATGCATAAAATGTACTAATTAACCTTTTCTTTCTCATCTTGTGATTCATAATTCGTTTTTGTTTTTTTTTGTTATATTTATATTACTATTACATTTTTATTTATTAGTTTTTAACTATTGGACTAATTTCCACTTTGCTTCAATTTTTTTTTTTTTTTTCTTTTTTTTTCTTTTCTTTGTCCAGGGTAAAGTGTCTGCAGCTGAAATGGTCAAGACCTACAATTGTGGTTTAGGTGGAATTCTTATCGTCAGTCAGCAAAATGTTGTTCCTGTTGCCCAGGCTTTGAGCAAAGCAGATGAAAATGGGTGCATTGTTGGAACCGTGGTAAACAAGGGAGGTAACTATTACGAACTTATTACAGTTTTCAGTTTCCAATTTTATTTTGCCCAAACAAGACTGGATTAAAAAAAAAATGGTAAAATTTTAGGAAGTGGATCAGGCTGAAAATTTTACAGCAAATTGAAATCTTTGACCAACGCACAAACGACACAGACACACTATATATATATCTGTATACTTGAACAAAAGTTCATTTTCTCCATCAAGACATTCATTTCTGTAGTTCACTGCTACCAGCAAACAGAAAATTATTTTTCTCCTGATGATGGCCATGTTGGCTGAAACTAGTTGAGGAATCTAAATGAAATAATAATAAAAACGAAGGAATATTAATATAATATTAATATAACCCAGTGTGTCTGAAGATTTTAATTTTTTATTGTTCAATATATATATATATATATATATATATATATATATATATATATATATAATGAAATGGACAAAGAAAAAAGGATGTATAAACATAAAAAATGTCTTAAAATATATATATATATATATATATGTGTGTGTGTGTAAAGTGGGCACTGAAGTCAACACCTAGAGGCAACAGACTGTTTCATTAAATGTTTATGCTGATGTAACTACACATGTGCATGAAGGAGAGGGGACACTGAAATTTTAAACTTTTAAATTTAAATTTTTTTATATTTGCGTATATAGTCTCACCAATTTCATTTAGTTTCTTTTTCTTTATATTTTTATTAATTTTGTTATCATTTAAATTTAAAAAAAAATTAAATCAGAGTTTAAAAGTTCTTGTCTAAAATATATAGACATACAAATATGAGAGTACTGAACTGTATATTTATTTCAAATCTTTTCTTGATTGGGCTGAGAACCTTTCACTCCCCACCACATTGAATCATGTAAAAATATTTTGTGAATTTTGTCACTTTTTTTATCATAAAATAAAGGCTTTGATGGATTATACACCTGATGGAGGCTGAAGAATAGGTCAGCCAAAAATTAAGAACATAAAAGAGTTCAGTTTTCTAAACCAACTTTGGGATATTAAAGTGACTCAGATGAATGATAGCGTTTGAATTTTGCAGTTGTGTTGTCATATCCTGCTATGGCAACAGAAAATGACCATGACTGAAATTGTATAGTGCAGTAGAGGAGACTTGAAAAACAATGCAGTGGAAAGGAAAGTGGTAAATAATACAGTGTGTTAAAGGTTAATGTTATAGACAGTGTTAATACAATAAATCTGTAAGTGTTACTGACAGAATAAGGCTATTAAATATATCATGAAAAAAATACCACCTGGAATTTGCAGCCTTATTGTTTTTATTTATTGATGTTTTTTCTTGTTTCTTTGTAGATTTTGAAAGAGTTTCAATTCAGAATTTGGAGACTTCATTACAACATTGTTATAAATTTGAAAACTGTGAGAAAAAGAAAAATGTCGCTGTTTTGATATCTGGTTCTGGTAAGTTGCTGCTACTACTTCTTATGGATTTTACAAGTACATACATCTACTGACTGGGAGGATTTTGAATCTTATTTGTTATTGTTCTCTAACCAACTACCCAGGTCAATAACAATGTTTGTTTTAAAAAGTAATGATTAGAATTGTAATAAAACCTAGATATATGATAAAATTGAATTTATACATTTTTTTTTTTTTTTTTTTTTTTTTTTTTGTTATTGAGAATTGTCTCCAAAAATAATAAACCCTATTTATTTGGTTATTTATTGGAATCTTGGCAAAACATCAACTAATTGCCAATTGATTTATACTTGATAAAATAGTAAATAATAAAGAGTTCACATATTTTGATAATTTAGTAAAGGTTTAAAAATTTATGAACAAATTGTTTTCATATTTATTTCATTATAAATTGGTAAATGATAAATATTTCATTACATTAGAAAATTGTGTTAGTTTTTAGAATGTTGTAAATATAAAATTATTCTTCTAAATAAACGATCTAATAACCAAATAGTGTTTAATATTTTTATTGTAAATTCTAAAGAAAAAAAAAATATATAAATTCACTTTTATCATATCTTTAGATTTTATTACAATTCTCATCTTTTTTTTTCCCCCAAAAGAACATTGCCAAGGAGTAGTTAAAATAAAAAGTGGTGTTATGGGAAAAAACCGTCCCTTTTGACATTTTAAATGTAGTATTAAAATGTCAGCACTACTTTCCGTTATATATATATATATATATATAAAGCTGGAGATTCAGTTATTTATGTGCAATGCACGATACACGTGTAGGCGATCATGTATCTCTCGATACATGACTGACAAGGCAGATTTTTTTCCCTGCAGTAGGTTGCCATTTCTTTCTGCGGTAGACCAGTTGCCATCCAAGGCTATAGAACCTAGTCTGTCCTGCTATTTACCCATAGCTGGAGGGAGAAGAAGAGTATTCATACATTTACCAAGGGTATTAGCACATATATGAATATAATGGATTCAACTTGAATTCAAACTTTGCTTTCCAAATCCACAATCCGAGCCGAGTAAAGGGAGGTAATCAGTAATATAATGGTTAAGTTGACTATCACATTCAAGACAGCAAATAGTTTCTTTTTGAGTAACTAAACAATGTAGATCACTCATTAATAAAAATCCCAAAAGACCAGATGGAAAATGAATAAGAAATTTGTTTTTAGTAATTTGATTTTTAAAACTGAATTGTAAATTAGTTATCTCGGGCTCAGTACTACTAAGTTGGGCAAGATATAAGACATTCATTAGTAGATATAAATGATAAAACTATATTTATCAGTTTTACACAATATTTGAGAATAAACACAGAGACAGACAACTTACGGTTGAGTCAGAAGTAATTTCCATTTTTGTGGGGAAACACTTATAATGATGGATGTATCATTCTAACTAATGATCAATACGTGGCAGTTAAGAATTAATTTAGAATACACAAACATATTAGGTTTTGCTCATTAATGGCAGAATACATAGAGGACTAAGGGAATAGTGTTGTTTGACACTGGATTTTTTTTTCTTTTTTGTTGTTTGTTTTTTTGGTGGAGGCTCATGAAATTCTGTTTGCCAATGAATAAAGTGTTGCACTTACAGGCTTTTTGTTTTTCATTTTTAACTACCAGATTTTTGATGTCTGTCTGTCTGCCATTGCAATTTTAACTTTTTGTGGGTTCATCAATGATCGCAGATATAAAAATCATTCAATTGATTTATTTTATTTTTTTTTTAATTCTATATCCCTATCTGGTGATAGTTCTTGTGCATAACACATTGATAAACAACACTATTTTAGTTGGTATTCCATAAGCCTTGAGTATTTCCATGAGCTTTTCTCTTTGTACAGAATCAAAAAAAAAAAAAAATAATTTTAGTTTTTATATTCTCTATTAGGTGGGATGGTGCATTGGTAGATTGACCTTATCAATTTATTCTTTTAAACCGGCAAGTGACATTTCAAAAAAATGCATCCACTTTATAACCTGTTTTCGTCTTGTTTGTGACTGATTAATACATTTATTTACAAATCTTAACATTTTCTTCAAGTCATCATTTTTGGTTTTGTCTTGAACCTGCAGATGATACAATTTTTAAACGACTTTATTTTCAGGTACCAACTTACAAGCACTTATTGACCACACCCAGTGTCCAGGTAATAAAAGCTCAGCCAAGATTGTCCTAGTCATTTCCAACAAGGCAAACGTGAAGGGTTTGGAACGAGCTCATAAAGCAGGTATTCCCTCTTTGGTAAGTTTTTCAATCTTCATTTGAAAAAAAAAAATGAGATTGAATTTAACCTTTGACACTCTGCATTATTCACTTTTCCTTTCCACTGCATTGTTTTTTCAAGGCTCCTCTACTGCACTATTTAATTTCAGTCATGGTCATTTTCTGTTGCCATAGCAGGATATGACAACACAGCTGCAAAATTCAAACATGCTATCAATCATTCATCTGAGTGACCTGCAGTGGCAGGATAACATTTTACTTTGCAAACAAAATCACCTCCAGCTGTTGTTCATTTTTAAGTCTAATTTTTCTTTCATCTTATTTTTGTTGGCATTTGCAATACAGCATTGTTGTGCTGCCACATTTTGAGAAAAACCTGAAACTGTCATTTACCAGAAATAAAATGTATATAAAAATTCTAACAGCAGCAATTTTTTGTGGATACCAGCATTTTGGTTTCAATCAGATTCTCTGTTGTACAGGCAAGCAAAACAACCCCCAAAACACAAATATAATTAAAAAGAAAAGGTCATATTGTACATATGTGTTATATTGGAACATACCTATTCTATTGTTAATAGACTCTCCCACCTATAATAAGTAGTAATAGTAGCAGTTGCCAGTGAGTTGGTGAGTCAGTCGATGTTGGACATTAAAGTTTGAGCCACCACAACTAGATTGCTGCGTCATTAACTATTATATCAAGTTCCTCATGCATTGAAATAAACGGTAGAGTTCATCATATATATATATATATATATATATATATATATATATGTGTGTGTGTGTGTCTGAGCTTGTTAAATACAAACATTGCTTATTTTTATTATGATCCTTTCATATTGATGAATATTTTTCCGTATATTACAACTGAATGAAGCAAGAAATAATTGTAATATTCAGAAAAA
This sequence comes from Acanthosepion lycidas, assembly GCA_963932145.1. Lineage (NCBI taxonomy): Eukaryota > Metazoa > Mollusca > Cephalopoda > Sepiida > Sepiidae > Acanthosepion > Acanthosepion lycidas. The sequence continues at coordinate 18,126,507 of OZ010592.1, forward strand.
TATTTGTCAATTTGAAAGGATTATGATAAAAATATATTATATAAAAATAAGCAGACATAATATTTGTATTTTATTAAATCAGACATGCCTAAAAGAGAATTTTCTGCCTAAATATATGTACACACACACACGCACGCGCATATATATATATATATATATATATATATATAGGCACTTGGCCGAGCAGTTAGAACATTCACTTTCTAACCATAAGACCTGGGTTTGAATCTCACCATGGTTGATTTATCAGGAAGGTGACTTCTTGATGCTATTGGTCTGGAGGAGGCATCTCAGCATGAGGCACCTTTTGGAAAGTACCTGAAAACCATACCATAGATTGATCCAAGCTTTGTTACTGAAATTGGGTAGACGGAACTATTTGGGAGCTGTTGATGGTTGTGCAAGCACAAAATCACAAGTCATCATGACTGAGGATTTGAGCATACTGGCCTTGTTCAGACTTAATCATGCCAGATAATGCATGCTCTCCAAGAAACTAACTAATGTCTGCTCAGCATAGTTGCAGTATAAACCAAAGGTGGGATATGTGGGTGTTTAACAAACACAAATGTGCCTGAGCAGGCATCTACAGCAGGGATTGGCTTGCCTCCCTGGTAGACAGGCATCTTTGGATATGAGTGGCCAGCTAGCCAGCCAACCAACTATAATTACTTCAAGCAAGTTACTACAACCACTAACATGCAAGGAGTTACCGGGTGTGGTGGAATTAGGAACAGAAACATTAGTAATGAGTAAAAAGAGAAAAGAGTAATCAGGAGCACAGTAGATAGCGATTCACATTGCATTTAAATTTTTGCAGATTGAAGTTCTGAAAAGCAATGAGCTGGAAGGGAGTTCCACAAGCAAGAAGTGTGAGAAAAAACCTGTTAGCATAGAACTTATGGCTATATTTATCCAGTTCAACTGTCAATTGATGAGATCTTGATGCTAGTATTGCACTTAAATTCATGAAGTCTAGGTACCAGAGCTCATCTGAACAATTACCATGAAAGTATTTATAAAAAAGGCAACAGTGTGGCAACCTTCTGATGGTGGCAAAGTGACTGAAGCTGAGCTGCCAGATCAGGACCAATAATATTGCTGATTCTTCTTTGGATCTTATCAAGGAACTCCAGGTAAACAGCAGGGGCACCGGACCATATGTGGCAGCAATATTCTAAGCATGGATGAATGGTAGACATAGATATGCAAGATAGAATCCGGAGAGAGAAATTCTCACCCAATACAGTGAACTGACTTTCTTAGCAGCTGATCTAGCAATGGATTCAATGTAGTCTTTCCACCTGATGTCAGCTGAGAACGTTAGCCGGAGAAGGTGCAATGAGTCACTTTACTGGAGGATAGCATCAGCCATGCTGATGGAAGACATTGAGAAAATGAAAGAAAGATTAATTTGGAGAGAGAGTCAGGTTAAGCTGATAAGAATAGATGTTATATTTTGATCCTACCCAAAAGGCCGAGAAACTATGGCAACAATGATAAAAGTGTTGTTTTTCAGGATGTACAGTATCGAACGATAGAAAATGAGTAAGGTAATCTACAAAAATCCAGTTACCATAAATAAAATAATGTCATTTGCAGAATTATTTTTAAATTATTATTAATAGAAATGTCTGTAAGACAGGGATCTAGATAGTTATTGTCATTGTGTTTGTTCCTCTTTTCGTAAGTATGTGTGTTATGCCCTGTGTTTTGATTGTGATGGAAGATGAGAGATAAATCAGATGCTGTTGGGTCTCAGTGAGAAAAAGAAAGGGAAGCTTGTGGATGAGATAACACTCTCACACGTTTGATGTCTGCTTCAGTGAAACAGAAAATCTTTTCATTTGTACCCTATTATTATTATTATAATATTTTGTAAGAAAACTCAAATATTTAATGAGGCAATAGGGAAATTACCAGAGGTATTTAACAGCCTTAGAATTTATAAGTAGCTTATTCAATCATTAACTTAAGAATAAAGATTCATCAGAAAATGCAAATCGGAAAACCATGAAATTTTCAGGAGTAATGCTTGTTCTTAACTAAATTGAGGTTTTGTTGGCACTGTTCATTTTAAGTAGTTTTTTTTTTTTTTTTTTGTTATTGTTGCAACAATGAGTTTCTCTCTCTCTCTCTAACCTTGAAGTAATAAACATGACTCAAAAATGAAGAATACTCTTCAGGCCAGATTTGAACTTGCATCCCTTGTCCTTGTCTTATCATGACAGATCTTTATGAATTATAATTACAAATTTTGTCAAGCTTGTTTATTTTTCATCAACTTTACTTTTTTTCTTTATACTTGTTTACCTTTTTTGTTTTTCTTTACACTTGTCTACTTTTTTTTTTTTTTTTTCACTTTTTTGCACTTGCCTACATTTTTTTTTCATTTGTCTACCTTTTTTATTCTTTGCACTTGTCTCCCTATTTTTTTCCTTTTGTTTACCTTTTTTTTTTTTTTTTTTTTTTTACACTTGGCTACATTTTATTCTTTGCACTTGGCTACCTTTTTTTCACTACACTTTTCTACGATTTCTTTATTCTTTACCCTTGTCTACCCTTTGTCTGGAAGCCAAAATTAAGTCATAAAGTATGGCCTTTTATTTGTTTGAAATACCAGAATGTTGTATTTCTATTCTTATATCGATTTATTGAACACTTCTGCTCATGTAGGAAAATTATTTGTACTTTTTTCACATGTGATGAATGCTCCAGCTTTATAGATGGTTTCCATCTTATCATTGAATTGTCAACCTGTAAATGAACATTAGCTTTAAGGTATTTTCACTTGTAATGGATTTGCATGGCTTGAAGCATATGTGATGTACAAAGGAGGTCATCTCAGCAGGATTCATTGGATGAAATTGAGTAATGTCATCCTCATGGACTTTCAGATGAAGACTAGACTTAGAGATTTTTGCCACATATCACACCTTTTCAGTTGGTCTTGGAGGAACACCATGAAGATTGTGGGCATTATCATTAGATTTAAGGTGGTTGATATGACTAGGTTTTGACTTCAAGACATGATGGCGAATATTACACTCTCACAAATTTAGGCGGAAGGTCAGATATGACTTTGTTTCAAGACCACACTTGAATAATTTTCAGCTAAAACATTTATGTGCTAAACATTGAATTATATTTTGTACTTGCTTATGCAGAAGACATGAGGATGTTAGTCAGAATATGTAAATTATATTACCTTGGTTCCTCCCCCCCCTACACACACTTCTTCCTCATCCTCTTTGATAAAATAATCTTCCCTCTGTATTCCAATTGTAAGGAGGAAGTTCCACTTAGGTTTATTTTCTTTTTTTCAAGAAATGCTTTGTGGAACAGACTCCCATGTGGATGCTTCCCCAAAGTCCAGTGTCAATCATTATTTATCTTCCATATGCACATCATCCTTATTTCCTACTCTTACACCTCATTCCCTCTACTTTGAGTGGCTCTTGAGGTTCGAATTGGGTGAACACTTGTAAAATAAAAATATAATCTAACTTTTCTGATCATTGGCCTATGCACATAGTCAAGACATTAGAGAAATGCATTTTTATCAGATTTCTAAAAGGAATTTTCTGCTGCTTTCAAATAATAAGCATTCAGCTCAAATACAATTGCATTGAACTTTCACTAATGACTTTTTTTTTTTTTTATGACAGGCAAATTTGCCTTTTCTTATTTCTGTTTGGACTGAGGTCCTCATGTTCATCTTTCTTGTTATCGCAAGTTTCAACAAACCTGAAGACATTCATCTAAATCTAAGTGATAACTCCTCATTCTAGAAATTGCTTTCTTTTTCTTTTTTTTTTTCTTTGCCCAGGTAATCAACCATAAACTTTACAAGAGCCGTGAAGAATTTGATGATGCTGTCCATGAAGAATTGGTGCGTGCCAATGTTGACTTGGTCTGTCTTGCAGGCTTCATGAGAATTCTTTCAGGTAATATAAATACGGGAGGAGTAGCAGTTTTTAAAAAAAAAAAAAAAAAAAAAAAAAAAAAAAAGGAGTTGCTCAGTTTTTATGTTAAAAACAAAAAAAAAGTTTCACATTCAAAAAACGATCATTTTCATAATTGTCATTTGTGATATCAAAATTAGTGGAAATGTGTGTCATCTGAATTCAATTCTCGAAAATGTTACAAGAATTAAAAGGTTTTAATTTGTCAAATACTTTATTTTATGGCTCCCTTAGGAATAATCTTTTGTGAACTTGAAAATTTCACACTGATAAACTTAATTGTATGTATATATATATATATATAAAAATAGCTTGCCACTCGTATTCGAGGATACCCGTCTACTAGGGCGGCTAGCCAATCCCTAATTCGGACACTTGCTCAGGCACATTTGTGTTTGTTCAACACCCACAGAGCCAACCTGTGGTTTATACTGCAACTATGCTGAGCAGACTGTATTTACAGTTTCTGGGAGAGAGCGTGTTATCTAGCATGATCAACAATCTGATCAAGGCCAGCACACTCAAACCCTCAGTCATAATGACTTGTGACTTCATGCTAGCACAGCTATCAATGGTTCCCCAAGTAAGTGTTCCATCTATCCAATTTCACTCACAAGGCTTGGGTCTCAGGCACTTTCCAAAGGTGCTGCACACTGGGATCATCCTCCTCCAGACCAATAACATCAGGAAGCCTCCTTCCTGACAAATAAACTGTGGTGAGATTCAAACCCGGGTCTCATATATATATATATTAATACAAATATAAAATTTGTCACTTAGCTGATGTTATATTCAGCACCTATATTCCAGAGTTTGGTAGACAAACCTTTGTGTAAATGTTCAGTTCACTTGTCATATGCTGTCAGATATTTTCTAAATAAGTAATGGATTTTTTATTTATTAATCTGACATTTTATCACTTTAAACATCATCCAAATATGAGTATCCACTAAAAATACACTCTCCATTTATTTATTAAACACTATATTTATTTTCATTTACCAGCCTTAATATTAGAGAAATCTCATTAAAATCTAAGAAAATAAAATGTGCTCTCCAGCAGGATTTGAAAGAAAAATATGTATATACTGGAGAGTGTATATGTCCTGATGATTGCATTTAACAGGAAATGGACTCTCACTTCTGGCTGTTGACTTCTATGTCCACTTTTATATTTACATACATTCTATCCCTGATATTGAGCACTTTAATTCATAAATATAGCATACATTAAACTATATATATTCAGTGTGAAAAGTGAATTTGTAAATAATGATTATTACTGCTGCTAATGCAAGACTCTTCGTTAAGACGAATTGAGTTCTCTGGTCACTGGCATGTTTGTCTAAAAATAAATACATCTAAATTCACTTTCATCCTTGCCATGCGCCAATGGTTTCGAGGTAAAATCTCTGATACCAAATCGGTCGGGTTCCGAGGCAATTGGATGCCTAGCCGCACTGATGAGCTGTGATTTGGCGAAACAATCTGTCTGTGAACGACATATACACACACACCCATTTTATTTATATATATATATATTTTCAGTGTGTGTGCTTGATATAAGTAAACTTTTAAGATATAAATTAATCTTTTCTACCTGCTATTATTTTGTATCAACAGCATTTGTCATTTGCTATCCATACACCTGGCTCCCTTTGGATATGTTTATTTTCACACCATGACAATCAGGCCTTGTATCTCATGAATTCAATCCTGTAATAATAAAAATGAACACCTTTTGGCAGAAAATATAGAGAAATCAATATATATACATGTACAGGTTTAACTTATAGCAGCATCATTATCATTGGCAAACTTTGTGTCCGCGAAAAAACAAAACAAAAATAAAACAGTATGTCAAAAAGACATTTTCTTCCCTTGACACCGTTATTATTTTGTGCTACCTTTACTTCCTTCTGCAATGTTTGTTTACAAGATTATAAAAATCTGAAAAAAATAAAAAAAGTGAACCAAGCATGATATTTATTATTTGGCATTTTATAAATAAATAAATGTGCAAAGATATCTTCTTATTCAAAAATTTTTGAAAAATTTTAATATATAAACCATCTAGAATGCAATATTTATTTTTTACCATTTTATAAATACGACTATGAAAACATGCTTTTTATTCATAATGTTCGTTATAGCCTAGGGAAGGTTACTGAATATAATAATCAAACAAAGGTTGGTAATGAACATTAATACTTAGGACAAGAACAACATATATAAGATTTGCCAGCGGTGCATAGAAGTAGTCAACTGCTAGAAGTGAGTCAAGTGAATTCCACAATAAATTTCCAACTGCTGACCAACATACAGTATTTACTATTGTATTTGTGAATGGGGGCCCTTATAAAAATATCAAATGAAAGAAATGCTTAGAAAATGTCTTTTTCCAAAATTTATAATTACTTGTCGTTATCTGTTTATTTAAATTTTCATGTTTGACAGACATTTTTTATAAATTATTCATTTCTTTGTTTATTAAATGATAAATATTGCTTTGCATTTGTTGGTTCACAATTTTAGAATGATGTAAATTTAAAATTCTTATAAATAAACAGTATTTAATATTTTTGTTGTAAATTCTCAAAGAACAAAGAAATTGTATAAATTCACTTTTGTATGTTTAGGTTTTATTAAAATTCTAATCATTGTTTGTTTTTTTTTTTAAAACAACAAAAATTGCCGAGGGACTGAAAGTTAAAATAATAACAGTATCAAGGGAAAACTCTCCGTTTCTTTTTTTTTTTTTCTTTATACACACAATTTTATTGTGACCATGAAAGTTAAAGATTTGCCCCTTTGTCATTGTGGCATCTGATTCTTTACCATCATTATTATAGTTTACTTTTGCGATCTTTTTATATTAGATATCTACCTAGTTTATTTCAATTGTTTTTATGTTTGCATTTCAGGAAGTTTTGTAAGGAAATGGACTGGTCGCATTCTGAATGTTCACCCATCCTTATTGCCTTCATTTAAAGGTGCAAATGCTCACAAATTGGTGTTAGAATCTGGGGTGCGCATTTCTGGCTGCACGGTGCATTTTGTTGCGGTAAGTGAAAGAGTAAGAGTTAATTTTTTTAAATAGTTTCTTATTAAGCGTTCTTCTTATTCTTTTAATATGCCTGAGAATATTGTTACTTCTTGAAAAATATAGTCGAGGGGTTTCTCATTGCCTTATTCAGTTTGTGATATCCATCTCCTTGACTGGCTGCCAGCCAAGGCTACACAATGTAAACTCATCCACATTCCCTTAGTAAGAAGAAAGTTCCTTCTAAATTCTACTTTAGCTCTGTACTTCTAACATCTCCATGTAAAGCCTGAAATTTTTATTATTTTTTTTTTTTTCTCTTCACAATAAGATTAGGTAGGTGCACCTATCATCTGGTTCACACTCCTCCGTGGTATTTTGAACGGGAGTAGATGTTTATCCCTTGTTACCTGTTTAAGATTGGGTTTCCAGTTCTTTCTAAATTAAACTTCAAACTATACTTCTAATATCTCTACCTAAACTCTGAAATTCATACTATTATTGCATTTCCGGTTCCTTCTAAAGTTTTCTCCTCCTCTTCCATTAGCACCTTGTATCTTAGTGATGTTATTGCCTTGCTTGGGGTGAACTGTTGAGAAAAAAAAAAAAAAAAAAAATTCCACTTGGGCGGCAGCTTCTCCAGAACAGCTATTTTGTGGAAAAATTCCCCAGATTATGCTTCTCCAATCACTATGATCTTAACCCCTTCAATTCTAGTGTCAACCATTATCTATCTTACATATCCTCGTAATATTCACATCTTACAACAACTTCATTCAGTAACCCTTTACCTTGAGTGTCTTTTGGGCCTTGTATCGAGTGTACAACAGTATAAATAATACCTTGTGGTAGAAGGTTTTTTCTGATTGTTGCATTCACTTTCACACTAAGATCAGACTGAACCAGAATTTAAACTTTCCAGACATCTAAAGCAATAATAGCATCCTATTGTGCTTGTCTCTCCCTTTGTTAGTTTGCCTGACTGTTACGTCCTGCCAATACCTCATAAATAATGAACTATTGTGTTTTGATTGTGAAAAGATGGGGAGAAAAGACCTTACTTGGTTTCAGTGAGAAAATGAAAGATGTGAAGAGAGAGAATCAGATTAAGCTGAACAGAGACTACACTTTGATCTTCGCCAAAAGAAGAGATTGTATATCCTTGCCACCCCACACTGGCAGTATGTGACACAAGGTCAGTTTAATGTGGCAGGGCTGAGTGCGTGGATTCTGGCCAAGTCCAAAAATAGCCTAGCCCCACAATCATCTGCTGTACTGGCATCTGTATTATGTACAATTACTATTTTTTATTAAAAATATATACAGGGTCAGATGCAGGTTGCTCTAAATTGTTTGGCCTTTCACAGCACAAGTCTGCTCCAGTCCCAACAGAATCTCAACAACTGGCTGCAAACATGCTGTCAGGATCTTTACCAAAATCTTTAACTCTGCATTGAGCAGAGTTATGGGCCTGTAATCATCTAATTCCCTCTCACTATGCTTGTTTTTTGTTTTTTTTCAACACCACTGTTATGATCGTTACAAATATGTGCAACAACCTCAAGTATTAGGTTGGTGCAAAAATAATTTCGTTTTCTAACATATGTTACTATGTGAGAAAACGAAATTATTTTTGCACCAACCTAATACAATTCCAGAGACTTTCCTCTGCCATCTCTCTTCAATGCCTCATGGACTTTGCCCTCCATGATCTTACCCTTACAGCCAGCTGCACCCCATTAATTTCAGCTGCATTGGAAGACCTCCCTGTCCTGGCAAGTCAATAGAGGTGCATTTTAACAAAAGGGCTTTAAGGGTGGGGTGGGGGGGTTCCTTTGCACAGAGAGATTACTCTCAATCACCACTGTCTATTTTACATATATATTTTTTAACAGTAAGGTTCACCCAGTACAAGGCTCAAGAGTCACTTGTTAAGGGGTAGTTCATATGGACGGGAGGGAAAGATAATGGTTAACTGTAGACTTAAACAGGTCAAGATTGTAGTGACTGGAAAAACATCCTTTTGGGAGTCTGTTCTACAGGGCAATGGTTCATGGGAAGAAGCTGTTTGTGGAACTTACTTATCGCCAGTAAAAAATGGTTGCTGAAGACATTAGGTTTATAATACCCAGAAATTCATACACAGATGTCCTCAAGGAGATATGGCACAGTGGATAAAGGTGTTGGTTAGATCCAGTGAGTTCAATACCTAGTTAGGCAGTGGAGAACTTGGAGAGGGGAATTAACAGGAGATAACTGACAACCATTAAACATGGCACGTGGAACTACCCCAGTGAGTGAAATAAAGGGTTCAGTTCAACATTCCATATAGTGTACATCTCAGAAATATAGCCAGATACTTTGAAGTATCTGTCTATATCAGAAATTACATTGGATATGGCAACTTATTAAGACAAGTGGACAATGATGCCAACAGTAATAAAACTGAAACAAGTGGTATGTTCGTTCACAAATGGGCAAATACGTCCCTTACCTAAAAAAAAAAAAACAAACTCTGGGGATAATTATGCAGTCAACAGAACAATTTTAAATTTTGCCGCTGGAATTAAGTTTCAGCAACAAACAAAATCATTTCCTGGACACAACAACCCCCAAAAAACGGAACTCTTGAACAAGATGCTGTAGAAGACATAAAACACAATGTACTGAGATAACGATGGAACTAACTAGACACAAACAGAAGTACCATTTTAAGTACAATTGTAGAACAGAAGTACGTTTTTAGTACAATTTCTTCAACAACAAAAAGAACAACTTTGGTATGCAAATTTGTTTATAAAACAAATTTAAATGGGAGCCATGCAAAGAAATACAAAAGGCAAAAGATATCCTCAAACTTATTCCAGACGGGGGGGGGGGAAAAAAAAAAAAAAAAAAGGACACACTTTCTAAGAGAAAAATTGACGGTTCTTTCTCTATTAATCTTCACAAGGCAAGCAAGATAAAAAAAAAACAAAAAATTGTACTGATATTCCACACTTCATGTTGGCATCCAACTAACATGCACAGTTTTATAATGTTTAAGAAAATGCGATCTAGCAACATAAGATACCAGAAAATGTTTAACCCATTCAGATTTACACTATTTACATTATTTGGACTATTGTCCTCATCTTTGTCGTCGTATTTATTACGTTTCATTCGTTGTACGCTCCAGCCTTCTTCAGGTGGTTGGAATGTCGAACTGAAGCCCTTTACTTCGTTCGCTGGGGTAGACTGTTCTATCCATGTGCCATTCCAAACACCTGAAGAAGGCCGGAGCGTACAACAGCCGAAACGTGATAAATATGGCAACAAAGATGAGGACACTAGTCCGAATAATGTAAACAGTGTACATAATACCTCATCTCAGAAATATAGACAGATACCTGACAAAAGACCCAAGCTGCCTAAGATAGGTAATATCAGCTAACAACATAACAGCAAACTATCAAATAATGAGGTTTAAAAAAAAAAGAAAAAAGTCGACAAATCTTAATATAAAAGTCAGTGAAAAATTAGATGAGAGCAACATGGTTGAATCTAAAGACACGGGGGTTGGGGGTGGGGAGTTGGCTATCGAAAAAAAAAAAAAATAAAAAAAATTTGCAATTCAATAGACATGGAAGACAATGTTCTCAATTGTTTTGACCAAAATATGTGGGAAAGCACACACAGAGAAACTAAGGTAACAATATGGGAGGGGGGGGGAAACAAAACGGAAGACTTTATCAACAGCAACAACTACTGTTATATACAAACATTGTTAAACATATTTGACAAATGGCTGACACACCATAACATTGAAGGGGAAAAATTTACCAGTGACATTTGAAATACGTCATAAAATAAATTTGAAAATCAACGGCTTATGTATAAGAGCCCCAATTTGGGTAAATCATACATATTAATCCTTTCCCTGCTAATTTATTTTAGGAAAAAATGTTTCAGACAAATTTTTTATTTGTTTTTAATTTAGTAACTAAGAAACTGAGGCACCTTGAAGTACTGAAAAGGCATAAAAAGAATCAAGATCGATGTATAAACATGTCTGTAGCTAGTTTTTGAATGTCTTTATTTGTCCATGTCTGAAAATGACACTTTCAATAAAAACATATATACACTTCTGCACCAGGGAAGGCATTAAAGCTTTGCAAAAGATAAGTTGTGTTGGATGAAATATTGAATTTTTTTTTTTTTAAATCAAATTCCTTTTCTCTTTATCTCCCTTGATAGGACAGGTCATCAAATGCCATGCAATTGTGTTTGGCTGAAATGATTACCTTCTCATATCTTGAGTGCTCAAAAGTCTGACCAAGTAAAGCTAAAATATTTCATTTTTTTTTTTTTTTTTTAATCTGTGTCTGTCTTGCCTAATTGATTTTTTTTGGGGGGTGAGGGGAGAAAAAAAAAGGTAAACAAAAAAAAAAACCAAAACAAACTTTCATATTTTCAGGAAGAAATAGACTCTGGTGCCATTCTGGTTCAAAAATCTGTTCCTGTTTTCACGTCTGATACAGAAGCAAGTTTGTCCGAGAGAGTGAAAAGACTTGAACATATTGCCTACCCGTCTGCTCTGGAGATGGTAGCGAGTGATAAAGCAGTCCTACAAGAAAATGGTAAAGTTCTGTGGAAGGAATGATTTAAAAAAAAAAGAATGCTTGTATTACTTATGACAAAAGACAAAAGATCTGACATGTTAATCAGGATAATAAATTTACCTTTTAATATCATGTGGTGTTTCTTCTCTCAGATCCCCAGCTCTTAAAATTTCATGACCCACATTGCTAGTGCATTTAATTCCTTTAAATGCTTGTCTATTCCAGGTCGATGGAATGTAATGACTCCCATGGAAACAAATGAACTCCCCTTCACAAGTTATTAGGTTGGTGCAAAAATATCATTTTCTCACATAGTAACATGTGAGAAAACGACATTATTTTTGCACCAACCTAATAGTAAGATTTGTATTTATAAACCATTATCTCCATCAAAAAAAAAAAAATTTTCTGGCTTTAAATAACCTGCAGAAAATAAATCCATTTTTGATTGCATGCAAAATACTAACTACCAACAAATTTTGTTATCCAGTAAGTAAAACAGTTAAACCCAAGTTTTGTGAAATTGGGTAGCTAGAAGCATTTGAAAGCCATCACTGTTCTTTGTCCCTCCTTGGTGCACACTGCTAGAGAAGTCGCTATGTTTACACTGTAACAGCAGCAAGAAAACTGGTGCAATCAAGCTCAAACGTTGATCACATAACCACATATAAGCATGCACGTGCAGAAGGCAGTGTCACAAACCTAAAGATGTTATGGAAAAAGTGCAGATAATTTTTGACTTACCCGTTTGTGCATGCATGTGGTTGCATAGTTAGATTAGATAATTAGCTTAACAGGCGGCGATGGTGACTCCTTAATATTGATGCGAGGAGGTGACCCAAACCTTGTGAGTAAAATTGGGTAGATAGAACTGTTTGTCAATAGTGTTGCTGGCATGATGCTGAAAGTCATCATGACAGAGTTTTGCACTCTTGTTCAAACTGTTAATCACACCAGATTATTCACTCTCTTCCAAAAGCTGTAACCGAGGTCTTCTCAGCTTAGTTGTAATTATAAGCCACAGGTTGGCTCTGTGGGTGTTGAACAAATACAAATGTGAAACAAAGACTAAATAAATATGGAAACAAGTGGCCAGCCATTATATAGAAGGTGCATTCCAGAAGTATTGAGACATTTTCAGAGGAGACAATTATTAATTTCAAAGAAATGCAGAACTAATCTCTTTGAAAGTTGGATCCGCTGACTTCAATGCACTTGTGGTGCACCAGCCACATCATGAATGCCACATGGAAGTCATCCAAGATGAATGTGTCCAGGACCCTTGTCACAGCCTCCATCTTCTCAATGTCTTCAAAACGACTTCCTCTGAGGTCTCCTTCAGCTTGGGGAACCACCAAGTCACAGGGAACAAGGTCTCGACTGTAGGGAGGGTGAGAGACAGTTTGATGCTCAACTCTTGTCAACACAAAACTTTATGGCATAATGAGCTACCAAGTTGTCTTCATATCCCAACTGCATTCTGCAAATTATTCAACTGTCTCCTTCAATCTGGAATAATGATGGTTGGCAGGTTAGCTTATAAGAGATACAGAATTGAGACTTGCTAATAAGTCTGTCTCATAAGTTCTCGACCCATTCAACTTGTATCGGTTTTCACCCTGGTCGGGTTGAACCGGCTTTCCTCCCGAGCAAGTACAGCATCACGGACCATCGCTCTGCACACGCTTACTGGTCCTGAGCCAGGTCACACGAAATGGTGAGCCAATCATGATTCCATCGTTGAAGACCAACTCTTTGTGGACTCGATAATACTGCTAGGTCATCCTTGATTATGCTAGCCCACGTCCTCAGCTGCCCACCGACGTTTTTGCTAGCCAGGAAGAGAAGGAGCGAGAAGTACATCGCGGATGAGCTCTCTCTCCGGGCGTTGAGCTGCATGCCCGAACCATCGGAGACGACGCTGGAGCAGGACAGGTGGAAGAGGATGGAGACTCAGGTGATGACGTAGAGTGCAGCGAAGTCAATTGTTATTGAACACTTCAAGCCTTGGTAGGTCAACTGCTCTAAGTGGCCACTATTTCGCAGCCATAGAGAATGATAGTCCGGACAATAACCTGATAGCCATTGGAAATCTCCCATCACCCCCATAGTGACCGCTTGAGACGCACGAATGTGGACCTTGCTGCTCCTATACGGCATTCAACCTCAGCAGCAGCCTGTCCGGATGGTATAATGGTTGAACCGAGATAGACAAAAGACTGCACGTCATCCAGATTGACTCCGTCCAGCGTCAGTGGCTGCCAGTTGACTGGATCAACCAGGAACGGCATAACTTTGGTCTTCAAGGCATTGATGGTCATACCCACATCCCGTACTGTAGCTTGCACACGGTTGAGCGCAGCTTGCACATTGTCACAGTTTGATCCGACCAAGACAATGTTGTCTGCGTAGGCCAGATCAGACACCCTGACATTCCGGCCAACCGCAACTCCAGCGTAGTCCTAAAGGGCTTTGCCGAGGATGTAGTCGATTGTATAGTTGAATAGGGTAGGGGATAGGGCACACTCTTGCCACACACCAGTCTTCACCTCAAACGTCTCCAAATCCTCACCATAAGCACGAATATGGGCTCGCATTGACCGGTAGTAGCCCTTGATGAGACAAAGTAGTTTAGCGGGCATGCCATCAGCCTCCATGATATGCCAGAGTGAGTCTCTACCAACGGAGTCAAAAGCAAACGCAAAGTTGACGAAGCAGAGGACTGTTGCCCAGTGTTGTTCGACGGTGCACTGCAGGCTGAAGATCTGATCAACACAGCCTCTGCCTAGGTAGAAGCCACCCTGAGACGGCCGAGTTCGCAGATCACGGATACCTTGAAATCTTTGCAGGAGAAGCACTGCAAATACTTTGGCCACCACGTTGATGAAGCTGATTCCTCTGTAGTTCAAGCAGAGTTGTGGAAATCTCCCATCGCCCCAATAGTGACCGCTTGAGACGCACTTATCAACCTTTTTGAAAAAAGGTAGTAGGATGGCCTTGCTCCAATCGGCAGGGTAGGTCTCAGAGAGCCAGACTGCATTGAAGACATGATACACCCACAAGGCAATACATCTGGCACAGCTTTGTATACTTTTGCAGGTATACCATCCTCACCAGGAGCTTTGTTACGCAGATGCCACAGAATATCTCACACTTCATCTACCGTTGGGGGTGCAGTGTTGCAGTCATATTCATCGGTCAGTTCAATGGCCACTTCTGTCGCCAGAGTTGGATGATTGAGTAGCTTGTTAAAATGCTCTTTCCACCGATTTAGCCACTCGCCCAGACCTGCAATAATAGCATCATCACGTGAATGAAGCATCTCACCCCTGTAGTTCCACGACTCGCTCAGTCTCTTCGGTGAAGATGCACCAATGCACATTTCAGTCAGCCTAGATGGAGTGAGTTGCACAGCGCCATAGATCGTGAAAGTTCACAGCTCCTGTCAGTCACGCTACCCTCGCCTTCTCCAGATTTTAGAGCCTGCCATTCAATTTCAGGTTGAGGCTCTGAGCTTGGTTGGAGGAGAGAGAACCGATTGTGAAGTTCCAACCTGAATTGTTCTCTCGTGCACAGCATAAGTTCTAGAATATATACACACACACACACACTGCATTCATTGGTTGTGAATGACAGGGACTCATAAAGTCGGCCATTGATCTGCATTTCTTGTCACACAGGTGGCATATCAAATCATCTCCAGTTGATGAAAGCAGACTGATCATCATCACTTCCAATGGCCCTTTTCAGGCCTGACCTGGACTTGCACACACTAGTGCAGGTTCAAAGCATGCCATTAGGAAATCATCATATACAACATACTGTTGGTGACCATATATATATCTTATTATAAAATGCAGATTGTGCGTGTGTGTGTGTCTGTACGTTTATATATTGGATTGGATTTCCTACATTTTTCAACCGATTTCAACAAAACTTCACAGGACTACGTAAAATTACCTTGCGGTGATTCTGACAGTGCCAAAAATTGGAAAAACAATTGTTTTTGCATGAAATCAATTTGAAAACATGATTAAGAGGCATTAATGAAAGGGGGACAACTCATATCAAGTTATACTTATTATAAAACCCAGATTGGTTGTGTGCGTGTTCCTTTATATATGGGATCGGATTTCCTACATTTTTCAACCAGTGTCAACACAACTTCACTTTTTTCTTTATTTTTACATTCAGAATGCTTTAAAAATTCCATTTACAAGACAATTGTTTATAATAAAATTCTATTCAATCGGTAGACTTATAATGATTGAAAACAATGTTTTTGTTTGAGTTTGGGTTTGACCAATTCGTAAAAAAAAAAAAAAAAAAAAACTAAGACATGTGTGTCTGTCAACCTTAAACAATAATCTTTGTCAATTTTATTTTTCAGTCTTCATGATGGTCGATACTTGATCTATCTCTTACTGTTATATCCCTGGGCAACGCTGGGCTGTACTGCTAGTATATAATAAAACTATTCTTAGCCAACATATTTCATCCTTTGATGGACTTTATCAAGGTAAATGATTTGACGAAACACATCAGCTTAGAATAGCTTTTCCTCATGTCTTTATTTTGTTCCTACACAGATACATTCCATTTGAAAATATATTAAGATTTTTAATTTAAAATGGGAAGCAGAATTAGTGGGTTTTTTTGTTTTTTTTTTTGGTGGGGGGCGGGAGGTAAATGCTGGTAGATTCTGGAATCAGAGCCTGGTTTGTAAATCTAGAAAAGGCTGAAGATTTTTCTGAATGATAAGTATTAGGTTGGTGCAAAATTAATGTTGTTTTCTCACATAGTAACATGTGAGAAAATGACATTATTTTTGCACCAACCTAATAGTAACAGCAAACCCTCAAAATAAAGTAATTAGATAACAAAGAACTTATAACCCCCAATTCCAAACTATAAGGATGCTGGAGTTATTTTTTTTCCAGCCAGTGATTAGTGTTTGAAATGCTGATGTTTTTCAAGGCAATTCTCTTGACAATCTATTTATAAGCACTTAATAAATAAGTTGGCAGGACTTTTGTTTACTATTTTAACAACTAATTGGCTAAAATTGGATTATCACACTTACTCGTTTAGGTATGGGTGGGGAAATTAAATATAAGTCAAGTACAAAACTTGAGTCGGTGGGAGAGGGGTCAGTTGTGATGTCTGAAATGCTACCCTCCTGAGAGTCTTTTTCAGAGAATTTCAACAATCAAACAATAACAAAAACATACACAAAAAAGGCAACTTTTAAAATAACTTTAATTTCCATCTTGCTTTTTTTTTTTTTTTTGTTGTTTTTTGTTTTTGTATTCAATTTTTGCCAACCCTCCATGTCCAAATTTTTTTTTTTTTTTTAATTTTAATTTTTTTTTTTTTCGATAAAAAATTTTTCTTTTTAATCCTTTGCAAAGCAGATGAACTATGGGATGAAATATCAAATGTTTTGCACCTAAATTTGGGATGGGGAGAGGGGTAGAAAGAAAGAAAAAAAAAACAGATATGCAACTTGTTACTATGGATACAAAAGTCATAGCAATAGTGGTGGTGGTGGTGGTGATGGTGGTAATAAAATGGGAGTGGGGAGGAGCATTTTTTTTTTTATTTGGTGTTGTTGATGGGAATAATTGTGTGTGTGTGAGGAGGGGAGAGAGAGAGAGCTGAAATGACAATTTCAAAAAGAAAAAGCAATTGTTGCTATGGCAACCATGATTTACAAAACCGTGCTTGCCCCCCCCGCCCCTACTTACCCTCCCAAATTTTCCTCTTGAAAGAAAAAAAAGAAAAAGAAAAAATGTTCTTATTTTTGTAATTTCTTTGGAAGGAGGGAAGGTTTTGTAAAAAGAATTGTTATTAATAATAATAATAATAATAGTAGTAATAATACATGATGGTCAGTGAATTTTTTTTGTGTTAGTTTATCAAGATTAACAGAAGACAAGAATTGGGGGTGGGGAATAGGGATAGTGAGTAAGGAGTTATGTGACAAGATCTTCTTAAGTGTTTTGTGGGGGGGAATCGTGTTTACAATTATGTTCTGTTGATTTAGAAAATTTTTTTTTTTTCTTTTTAAATTAAAAAAAAAAAAAGAAAAAAAGAAGTCCCGGATTATTTTTATTTTATTTTTATTAAAAAATATAAAAAAAGAAAATAAGAAAAAAAAAAAAAAAATCAACCAGTAATTAAAAAGAAAAAAAAAAAAGAAAAAAAAAAAAAAACTTATTTTCTTTTATTTGAGAATTTTTTTTTATATTTATATATGTATATAAATGTTAAAAATGACCCCCCCATTTTTTTTATATGAAGAAAAAGAAAAAAAAAAATTGAATAAAGAAGTGACAAAATTAATTAATTAAAAAAAAAAAAAAAAAAAAAAAAAACTTCCTCCACCTGACCCTTTCTCATTAGAAAAGAAAAGATAAAAAGAAAAAACATTCAAAACAGGAGAAACAAAAACGCCTCCTGTGGGTTTCTTTGGGGGTGTGTGTGTTGGGGGGATAAAAGTGTGCTTGCTTGTTGATTGCCTTTGGTGATGATCATGGTGGCAGCAGAAACCATGGCAACTTGTAAAATATTAATAATAACAGTAGTGGTAGTAGTAGTGATAATCAGAATCATAGTGTTGTTGGTAACATTTAATGAAGCTCCCCCAGAATTTGGGCTTCCATTGCTCACACTGTTGTAGCCCGGAGATTGTTCAGCATTTCCAGAACTTCTTTGAACAGTGGCCTTTCATTTGGATTCAGCCTCCATGTCTGGTTCATGATTCTGTAGACTTCTGGTGGGCAGCCTTCAGGAGCTTCCATACGGTAACCCCTTTCCACATGACGAACAACATCAACAAGTGGCTGGAAAGTTGAAAATATAAAAAGATAATGAACAAAAAACAGCATATCCAAAGTATGGTGGCAAGCATAGTGAATATCAACATTATCAGATTTGCTTTATAACCAAATTGGTTTTATATTTTTTGTTCTAATGTCTGAGAGGAGTTCAAGCACAAGAAAACAAGATTGTTAATTCTGATTTTCAAAACAGTTAGAACCTTTCCACTTTTATCACTTGCCATTTCTGAAACACTTGATATCACACATAAGACTTATTAAATTATTACTAGACCAAAAATGGCGTATTGTCATATCTGGAGTTGTGCCTTATTGAGATTCTGTTTCGCCACTTTCAACACTAAACACAGACCTAAAGCAACAAATGTTTAAAAAAAAAAAAACATTAAAAAGAGAAACCTGTGCACTTAATTGAAAAAGAAAAACACATATACAGATTAATGCCGGGGAAGCAGTTAAGGCAGATCTTTGCTGCAAAAGAGAAGTTGTGTTGGATGAAATCATGAAGTTTCTCCATTTTGTAACAGTTTACTGCAAACTCTTTATGAGTAAAGGTAAATATATCGGGAGATTTTTTTAAAATCATTTCAGCTCAAGCAAGGTGATAAAGCCACTAAGATACAAAGGATTATCAAGTGTGAAAATCTGAGAAGAGACATTTAGGAGAGAGGACAAAAGAACAGGTTTCAAAGAGATCAGAGCTGGCTGGAAAAGGATTTCATAAGCAAGAAGTGCAAGAAAAGACACTGTTAGCATAGAATTTATAGTTACAAGCCATTTTAACTGAAAAATGATGAGACATAACTGCCAATCTAGTACTGCACTTAAATTTGTAAAGTGTAGATCCCAAAGAGGAAAGCTCATCAGAATAATTACAATGAAAATATCTATAGAAAAGGCACAGTGAAGCTATGTTACAGTGGTGGGAAAGTGACTGAAGCTGAGATGCCAGGTCAGGGCCAATAAGATTGCAAATTCTTTGAATTTTGTCTAGAATCTCTAGATATATAGCCAGATGTGACAGCAATATTCAATGAATGGTAGGTTTGTAAATGTGTAAGATAGATTTGGATGAGAACAATTGTCTAGAACGACACTGTGAGCCAACTGTGAAATGGTACTCACAATGCGAGGATAAGGCACTCTGCCAAATGAATATATTTCCCAAAGCAGCACACCAAAACTCCACATGTCGGATTTGCTTGAGAATTCCTGCAAATGAACAAAAAAAAAATTATTTGCATTTTTTTTTTTTTTTTTATTGCAAAGGAATGTCTTAAAAAAAACAAAAAACAGACACTACACACACAAAACCTTCGAATTTGTCTTTTACAAATAAAACAGTAAAATACTGTACAATTTTTCAATTGAAACCTGGAAACGAGATGTACCCTCTCTTCTTGTGCATAATGCAAGAACTTTTGAACAAAAATCAAGGTAAAAAGGTGGGAGGAGGGGGGGTCATATTATACACAAGTACATGCTTTCAAACATTTTTACTTAGCTTAAAAACCTCTGATTTGAAACAGCAAGATTACAAATACACTCATTAACACGCACAGTAAATAATAAAAAGTAAAGTAGGCAGGTGTTGATAACAATTCAGCTCTAACGCTTGTCTTTTCCTTGCTAATATAAATCCACACAGTAACCCTCTACCTTGAGTGGCTCTTGGGTCTTGTATTGGGTGAACATTAGGAAAAAAAAAAAAAAAGAGATGGGGGTACAAAACTTATTTCAAGCAGTAAAAACTGGACATTTAAACCTGAGAAGCACCGTAATTAACTGGTTTAGTTTGGTTTATTTTGTTTCTTAGCATATCAATACCTCAATGGGTTATTTAATGCCAACAAGATTTTTAGGATAAGTTCATGTGAAAAAAGTATGTATTCTTTGTAAGAAATCAGTTTTTAGATTAGGTTTTATTGACATGTTTCTGAACAGAGGTCTTTTGTTGAGAGTAACTATTGCTGTTAATATTTCATTTTAAAAAATGCATTGCTTGTATTTTTACTATAAAAATCTATTTTTATACTTTCATAGTGTTTTAACCCCAGTTTGGGGTTTAACTATTTGCCCATATCTGGGACCATAACAGGTGCTAACACCTTGGGTCAGGGTGGACCTGGGAACACCAGCAATTAAGAGGTGGTTTCATACTCCTCAAAACTTCTTGATCAGAGGTCTTGCTGCCAGATATAGTTTATTGTCTTACCCAGGATGGTAATTCACCTGCAATTGTTATATATTTTATATGACATCTTTTGTCTTTAGTGATCATTTTAATCACTCTGCACATTTCTCAGCTTCAATTTAACTCTGATAAGATGATAGATAAATTAGATTTGGTGCTTTGTTTTGTTAACCTGGTTTTGATATTACCACTTAACTGCAATGTTATTTTTTGTGACTTCTTTTTTGTTACTTTTTCTTGTTTTTACATGTCTGCTTTTATCACTTTGATATTATGTGAGAATATAGAGGGCATTATGAAATCCCAAAGCAACCTGATGAAGGTTGGAGACTAATGGCTGAAACACTGACTATAATAATCAAGATGAAGAACATTATAGGAGGGCAAATAAAAATTAAGTAATATACTGAACTAAACCAAAAACAGAACCAGTCTCTCAGGCTCAGGATTAAATAGGAGTCAAACTGACATTGTTATTTTCAAATTCATTTTCACTTAAGCAACATTTTTTGTTTCAAAAGGAATTAAGAGAAAGTGGGGACTTCATAAAAGAACCTGATGTAGTTTATATAAACAATGTCAATATATGCACAGGAAGAAACAGGTCAGTGTGTGCAGTGGAGTGGAAGAAAACATTTGACCTCAAATTCTGGAATGGGTGCAGGGCCATTGAAATTCGGCTTTTTTATCCCTGCTACCAGTTCTGACTTTGAGCCACAAATGACATATTCGACTTTGTCAACACTATTGCTTTAATCGTAGTAACATCAGCATGGCAAAGGGCACTCCTTTAAAGGCAAGGAAGGGCAAAAATATTTTAAGTCAAGGGATAGCGATTGCTGTACGAGTCGTACGATTTTTTAATCAAGCACGGGCAATGCTGCTAGTATATATATATATATATATATATATATATATATATATATAAAGATTTCTTGATTGCTCCTTGCCTCCAGGGATTTTCAATCTCACATCACCCAAAAACAAAAGTGGGAGGGTGTGGGGAGACATATAATGACAGCTCCTGCCACTGCTAATTAAAATTAGATGCTAGTAATCTCATTGGGCCCATGAGATCCACATTGCAAAGACCATGAGAGAACTGGAAGGACAGTGTTGGAACATCCTCCAGTGCTAGGTTAATCTGCTGGGTGTTCTGGTGGATAATATTCTTCCAGCAGCTGCATGGTCTGCCATGAGGTTCGAGAGAAATTTATCAAATCCCAAATTGGACAATAATGACAATGACTTTAATTTCATCATTAAAAAAAAAAAAAAACTTTTTAAACTTAACTCACATTATGTCTAAGAGCTTCTGGTGCTGTCCATTTGATGGGAAAACGGCCGCCTTCTTGGTTGAATTCTTCATATTTTGCCAAACCAAAATCAGAAACCTGAAATTAAGAATTAATATTATTTAAAATTTATTTAAAACAAAATGACTGGATTATTTGCATATGGCCTGACACTTCTATTCAGGATCATGCTACCTGTGTGCACTGCTGAGAGTCAAAGTGTTGAGCTTCTGTCCCTCTATGATCAGAGTGTAGTATCTGTGAAAAGCTTTTTATTCACTAGTTATAACAAATTAAAACACTAAAGAAAAGTAATGCAGTTTTGAATCCCCCACGCCGCTGCCAGCTGGTTATTGAACAAATTGAATGGTTTTGTGAATGAAGGTATGAAAACAAGTTTTTGTTGAGTTAAAGATGTGTAGATATAATAGCTACCCACTTGTATTCAAGTATGGCTGTCTGTTAGGACAGCTAGTTAAATCTCTGTTGCAGACACCTGCTCAGGTACATTTGTGTTTGTTCAAAATCCACAGTTTCTTGCAGAGAGCACATCATCTGTCGTGATCAATGGTTTGAATAAGGCCAGTATGCTCAAACCCTCGGTCACATTGACTTGTGACATTGTGCTAGCGCAACCATTGATGAACAATTCCAGCTACCCAATTTCACCCACAAGGCTTGGGTAAACCTATGGTATGGTTTACAAGCTGCACACTAGGACTGCTCCCATCCCCTCCCCATCAAGAAGCCACCACCCAGATGAACCCTAGTGCGATTCGGATCGGGATCTCAAGTTCAGAAAGTGAATATTCTAATCTCAGCCATGCGCTCATGTATGTAGATAGCATAATGATCATTAGAAGGTACCTCCAAAAATTCGCATACCTAAGGTATAAATATATTTTTCATAAAGGAAAAATCCTTTTCAAAGCTTTCCTCCAGCTTCAATTAAAAGCTACATGATTAAATTTTCTAATTCCAGAAAAAAATTACCGTGGAGTATTTCAAATAGAAATTTGAATGATTTTTAGTCGATGCTTCCAAAAAACCAATTGAAACGGACATTTTTAACTTTTTTTTAGAGAAATTTAGACAAAACTTATTTTTTCCTTTTTGAAAAATCCCGCTAATTTAATTCAATAATTAAATAGTTTTATTTCAGTTTTTATTTTACAATTTGGAGTAGATTTTTAAAAAGTTGGCAGAAGTTGTGAAAAGAAAAAAAAAAAAAAAAAATAATAATATATTCATGATTTAATTTCTGCTTATATGCAATACAAAACAATTTGCGAACTGTTTGAAATTCTAGAAAATTTCATAAAATTAATTTATGAGGGAGGCGGGAGAGACAAATGTAGAAGAAAAAAATATTTTTACCAAGATTTTCTAAAAATAAAAATTTCAAAATAAATTCATTCATCTTTGAATAAGTCCTGAAAGTTTCATTAAAATCAGACAATTATTTGTTTTTTTTTGCAAGAATTTCCAAATTAATGGGTTTTCCACCATTAGTACTACACTAAAATGGCCATTACCACAAGTAGTACAAAATTGACAAGAAAAAAGAAAAAAAAAAAAAGATTTTTGACCCAAAATTAGAACGTGTTAGAAAGAAGGAAAAAATTTTAAAAAATAATTAAAAAATACATTGTTCTTTCCTCTTAATAATAACAAACATTTTAACGATAAAACTTTGTTTTTAATAAGCTTGAGGCCTTTTATCATTATGCTATACTGATTTTTAGCGAATTATTGGCGGTACCTAATTATTAGTATGGAAAATGGATTACTCTTAATCCAAACCCATGAAGAATACAATGGGAAACTAGTTTACCATCTTTCCCAAGAATGTATGATAATTCACAGACAATAAAGCAAAGGAATCTGGAGAGCCATAATTGCCTACATTGCTATGGAACATCAGATTGAGTTAATAGCAAGTATAGACTAGGCTCTGTAGCCTTGGGTGGCAGCCAACTCTGAATTCAGGACCATGGAGAATAGGAAACAATTCCACAATCTTTTTCAAGAAATGGCAATTCACAGATAAGAAAAGCTGTAGAGTCATGACCACCAGCTTACACTGAATGAATATGGCATTTAAAAATAAAGAGACAAAATTTGATAAATGGGCCTGCAAAAATGGTGTGTTAAACGTAAGATTTTTTCTTTTGACACTGCTATTATTGTCTGCTCACCTGGCATTATTTACTATTTAAAAAAAAAAAAGAAGCTGTTTTTAGAATTTTAATAAAACCCAAAGACATGGAACTGAATTAATACATTTTTTTTTTTTTTTTTTTACTTGAGAATTGTTAACAAAAATATAAAAAATTTTATTTATTAGATTTATTTACAAGAATGATTTTAGATTTTTATGATTAAAATATGTAAACTTCAATGCAATTAAAATTGACTATATTATAAAGAAATAACTGAAAACAATTTTTTTATTCATAAATTTATTTGAATAAAAAAAACAGGAAAATTTAAACACATAATGACAAGTATCTGTAATTATAAATTTTGAAAAATGCCTTTTCCTAAAATTTCTTTCATTTGTTCCAGTCACATAAATTTACTCAAATAGGTTGAGAGAATCTCAATTTATTTGACAACAAAAATTCACTATATTTATTTGATTGTTTATTTACCACAATAATTTGGCAAAATTCAACCTTTAAAAAGAGAGTGTATACAGTGAAGGAGAGAAAAACTGCCATTTTTTGGGGATAAACATTGACAAACCCCCTAAAAATTGTAAAATATCTTCAAATTAAGTGCCTAGAGATGCTTCCATGATTATATGTAAATGAAGTAACGTAAGAAATAGACTACAAACCTGAAGATTGCTTTTGTTGTTATTCTTTTGTGTCTAATTTGTTTTTACTGACATAATAGTTATCAATTTGGCAGTTAACACTGTTTTTACATTGAGAGCAAGTTATCAAATATATCAATGCTGCTTACATAAGCCATTATCAAAGATGACAATTACATTACAATATATTAAACAATACACGGACAAAACAATAATGATAGTCTGTTTATGTTTATATGGAAGATTTCCAAGCAACGACAAACTCATGTATACAAGATGTGGAAGTGAAATTTGCACTGCAGCTCGTGACGTCACACATGACCACGCAAGAGTGAAAACAAGAAGTATTAAGTGTGGAAGCTGTTGGTATAAACCAATGGCTTCTGTTATCAATTAACCATACTTAATACTTCTCATTTTCACTCTCACTCTGTTATAATAAATACAGAGAGTTCCTTTTGTGGATCAGTTGTAATATTTTATATTATTAAGATTCGCTTGGATTATATACCAACAGATTATTATATATATATATATATATATATATATATATATATACATACATACATACATATATCCATCATATATATATATATGATGGATATATATGTATGTGTGTGTATGTACTGATTCCTTGTGGTAGGACGGTGTGTGTATACAAATATGTTTTCTAATTCCTCGTAGTGAGACAGTGTATGTATGTATGGATGGGGAATATATACACACATGCTGACAGAAACACACGAAAATGGAAATAGATCTAAGAACATACAGGGGTCATTAAAACATTAAAAGATAAAATGCTGATAATTCGTCATTTCTCTCGGACCAACCTTAATTGTTTTATGACCATTCACGCAGAACATTTCACTGCCAATTCAAGAAAGACATTTGGATTACTAACACAAAAACAGAGAATGTCTCATATCGAGAATATTTAACATTGAAAAACAAAGGAAAAAAAAATTAATTATTTTTAATAATACAGTGTAACCCGGATATAAGAGAGATTTTATCCAGTCCCAAATTAGAGCCTGTGTTAATGTATATATAATAGACCAAACCCAGATATAAGAGACTTCTTCTCCGGTCCTGACAACTCTCTTATATCCGGGTTACACTGTATGTGGAAATCTCTGCCTTTTACCTGAAGATGGTCGCGAGACCAGAAACTTGTGTAGTAAAATTATGGAAAATAAAGCATAATATTAAAAAAAAATCCACATTACACCCAAAAACATTTGCGGTACCTCTCTTTTTAATATACACACACACACATTATATATATATATATATATATATATATATATATTCAATTAAGAAAAGTTTAAGTGACTAATCTGGTTTGTCAACTCATGAGTTTTGCAATGGCCAAGTGTTTGATAAATTTATTGAACCTATTAACAGATTTTATAGTGACAGTCTTTTATAAAAAAAAAAAAAAGAAAAAGAAAAAAGCTAATTCAAAGAGTTAAAAATTTTAAATTTTAAAATTAGAATTAGTGTTCATTCGTTATGAAAGACTAATTATAAGATCTGTTAAGAGGTTCAATAGATTTATCAAACATATTTGCACTGATGAACTTTTTGATGTAAATTTATTTTATAACTTGATTAATTTATTACGGATCTAATTATCTATTGAGTTCTTTTTGGCAGAAGTTATACTGGCCTGTTTCATTCTTGTAATCTTTCATGGATTTTATAAAAGTTGGTGATGTAATAAAGTGTGCTTATAGACAGTAAAATATTTATCAGAACTCTCTCAAAGTATTTCCTGCATAGAAAATTGTTTTTTTTTTTTTTTTAATCAGGGTAGAATTTATAAAATCAAAGTTATGGCCATACACACGAACAAAACTGGCCATAACTTTTATAAAATGCATACTTAAAGAATCTAAAGTATGTTTACCTACTACTACCACAATCAGTGTTATGTAATTTTTTGACCCTCATACAAAACATCCCCAAATCAACATGTGAACTACCACCAAACAAATAAAAATGCTTACTAGACATCCACAAACAAATATACATTAATACTTGAATTCCACATAGACAAACTAGAATTATGAATTCTACACACAACCACTGCTTGACAAGACATCAAGTCTGCTTAACCAATGAAAAACATCACAAAAATTAAAAATACCAGAATTTTTTTGTTTCTTTCCTTTTCTCCCCCACATTTTATTCTCTGGTGAAGATTTTATTAAAGTCAAACATGTTAGACTTATAAACATTTCATATATATGGAGACAGGATAGAGTAATGGATAAGCAGCCCAGATTGAGAAATTGGAGAGTTAAGTTCATTATATTCTCCCCCCAGCTATGGATAAATAGCAGGACAGACTGGGTCCTATAGCCTTGGGTGGTGAACAGTCTAGGAGAAGGACAACTCTGAATTGAAAACCTGCAGAGGGTTGTTTGAGGACCTTGTAACATAATATGTACCAATTCTCTGTATTTTGGCTTTTACAAAAAGTGTGGATCGTTTTGCACAAGCTTTCACCAATATAATCAAATGAAATGTGCAGGTAGTCTGGCTGTTGGTTCTAAGAACTGCTCGGCCATCATATGTTGAAAGCGACAAGTCCAATATATATATATATATATATATATATATATAAAATATGATTCCATTGCAACACAGAAATTACTGTGTTTCAAAACTTGACTCAAGTCCTAAAGTTTAATTCCAATATTAAAGTTAAAATTTAGAGTGCAGTTTCATTCTCAAGCGATGTTTAGAAAAAGATTCTAAACATCGCTTGAGAATGAAACTGCACTCTAAATTTTAACTTTAATATTGGAATTAAACTTTTGGACTTGAGTCAAGTTGTGAAACAGTAATTTGTGTTGTGGTGGAATCATTTTTTTTTAAAAAATAATTATAATTTAAGTTCTACTTCTGTATCGAGCACTGTTTTTTTTTTAAAAAACGAAAAAAACAAATAAAGAACTTTGGATCATTAATCTGTTCTTTCCTATTATATCAATACACACACACACATATATATTAGATTCTAAAAATTTGTGTTATATTAATGAACTCCTTCATAACAAAAAGGATAAGTATTTGTTCTGACCTAAAAACAAGTTCAGCGGGTCACTTTTAGTCATTAATGAGAAACCTATTGCAGTAAGAGAAAGTCTGAGGCTCAGTAGTAAACAAAGTCTTGAGCAAACAAGTTCATTCTTCTGTTGCCTCTCATAAACTGGATATTTTTGCCTGCATCTCTACAGAAATGGTGAATTTAAAAGAAAGAAAAAAAAAATTGTTTACTTTTGCCGTTCCATCTTCATGCACAAGAACGTTTCGGGCGGCA
Organism: Acanthosepion lycidas; assembly: GCA_963932145.1. Taxonomy (NCBI): domain Eukaryota; kingdom Metazoa; phylum Mollusca; class Cephalopoda; order Sepiida; family Sepiidae; genus Acanthosepion; species Acanthosepion lycidas. The sequence goes on from OZ010592.1 coordinate 18,154,599, forward strand.
AGATCTCGATGCACCAAATTATTGGATTCCAGGTAAGACATTCCTGAACAGGTATCACTGTAGAAAATAAAAAAATGTGAGATTTTATTAAAAATTAGAAAATTTTTTTTCAATGCACAATCATTTCAAAATACATCCCCCCCTATCCCGGTGGTGGTACTATTATCAATGATTCAAGTGATGCTGAAGGCATTCAAGCCTGTACATTTGGTAAAATCTTGAAAATAACACTACATCTGGAGAGAGAAGAGATCACACTATGCCATCTGGGATAAAAATCTAAGGTGGCATCCATATCTGGAAAGACAGGATTCCATTACCTCCTCTGGGATAAAATTCATCTAATAAAATTGAAACAAGACGTGCCTATTTGCCTTACAGACAAATGTATAAATCAAGGTGGATTGAATCTTTTTTTAGGGGAGTAATCAAATTGAAGAGAAATCCCATCTAACATGGAATGTTATGTGTGCTACTATGAATGAGTGAGTAGCAAAGAATACTGATTGGATTATTTCTTTTAACATTTCTTTGTGAGGAATATGTGATTTTCAGCTGAAATATTCATGTAGTGCCTTAACCCTCTTATAAAAGAGGAAACATTTACATGCACATATATTATTAATTGAACTGTTTTACCATAAACAGATCAAATTTAGAATCAAGTCAACAAAACAATGAAAACATTTCAGCTGAATTATAAATACTTTAAAGTCACGTCCTGTATTTAAATGATATTTTTCAACAACATTATTTGCTCTTTTAACAAATTGTACTTTTTTTTTTTTTACTTGATTTAAAAAAAAAAAAGAAAAAAAAAAGAGCAATTTTTTTTAACAAATAAAGAAAACAAAATCTGGAACCAATTAAAGGAATTTTATGGCAGAATTTAGAGAATATTTCTACGGATACATTAAATTCATAAAAGTGACAATTATTTAACAGACATGTAGGTAAGTTAAACAACCAGCAGAAAGCAATCAAAATGCAGCTTGTCTCTATTCGAGACATTTGCTTGGTGGCAGAAGTAGTTGTACAGTGTTTTTCCTCTAACACATTGTGTTAGTGTTCAAATCCAAATATTCTAAATGTTCGATTTTCAAGGCAGGCTCACACTCTCCAAGGTAGACTAACATGGTAAATACTTATATACATCTATGTGCACATCTTGGAATGATAATTAGCAAAACATAATAAGCCACTGTTAGTGAATTATCTCTTACTGCGTACTTCATTAATTTATCCTTGCACCAGATTAGATAACTTACTAAATCTCTATAAAAAAAAAATAAGAATCTATAATTTTTCCTCCTCTAAAACGTTTTCTTTTTTCACTTCTCAAAATTTGAAAAAAATTAAAATCTTGGAGGGAAAGAGAAAAAAATGCATTTTACTCACGTTGCAAAGTTGATTTGGTCCTTCTTGGTAATGACTGTTCGGCCTCGGGAGCGCAGGTATTCTACGAGGCTGCCTCTGCCCATAAACTCTGTGATGAGGTAAATGGTGTCTCCCAGCACCACACCAATTAGCTGCACCAAATTGTCATGCCTCATAGAACTGCAAATATTGAAGGTGAAAAGAAGGTTAGTCAAATGAATGGCAAAGAGGAAACATTTTTTTTTTTTAATGCAGTTTGTCCTCTGAAAGAAATTCCTTCTAAAGTAATGTTATTAATGGAATAATTAACAAGAACAGTGACTGTCTGAAAAACCGGATGTCAAATTGCTACAATTGAAAGAGAGAGAAAAGTTTAAAACCCATAAGGGGAGTGTATAAAGAGATGAAAAGGAGAACTAACCACCTTCTAAGAAAAAGAAAGAAAGAAATCAAGCTTGCACCCATGAAATGTGCATATATAAAAGAAAAACAGTCAATTGCTGATATCCTCCAGACGAATGGATAGAGTGATTGCTGGAGAGTCAGGAAGCTGAAAGTAAGACCAATCAGCTAAATGACAAATTTTATATTTCTCTTAACTATATAATAATATATATAAAATTCTTCCTCACTGGCAACACAACTCGAAGTTTCATGCACAATGTAATCTTCAGGTACTTAGTATAGACTGGCCATTATATAATTTAAATTTTTAAAATTATTTCTGGTTATAATGTTGTGATATATATTATACTGGGATTACAGTTTTTTTGTTTTATTTTAAAAATTATATTTGGCATTTAAAATAAATGGGATACAAGTGTGTGTGTGTGTAAGAAAAAAGAAAGATGTTTTTATTTTAGAGTGGTGAACATTAATTTTTATTATTATTGAAGTGAGATTACTTGTTCCTTTACATATATATATATATATATATATATATATATATATATATAAAATGTGATATATACTTAAAAGCTCTGTTGCATTACATCGAGCACAGTTTTATTAACACCAGCACTATATATACACACACACATGTATGTATACACACACAGAGGATGCAAAGGATAAATTGTCTTCTGAAGTACACAAAATGAAAATAACACTGACATCTTATTTTAACAGATGTATTTACCAAAATTACACAAGAATATCTTAAATACTAAAGAGTAATTTTATTCAATAAAATCAACATTGGCTTCAAGCACCGTGAATTGTGTCATGGTGCTCTTTTTCTACCCTACTAAACTCTGTAGTTGACAAAATCAAAAACAAACAATAATTACATACATCATTACATATCCTTTAATTGCTGGTATGTTTTCCCCAAAAAGTCTAAACCGCTCCTTGTCCACTCTTTTACCTTTTCTTAAAATGAGTGACCTTGATTTTGAGGGGTTGAAACTCATTCAGACCCATGTGATATGTTTTTCAATCCCCTTCAGCAGCCATCTCACACCAATAGTAGAAGTAGTGGTTATCGTCATGTCATCCCTGTAGGCTCTTAACGAAGATTGCTTTAGTCCCAATCTGGTGACTGGCCCTCTGCATTCTGTTTCCGTGGCTTTGATTAACATATTCATGGCTAAGCAAAATAAAGGGTTGCTGAGATTGTACATCCTGTTATGATGCCCCTCTCCAATTTATGCCATGCTGACACAGTATTTTCTTATTTGGAAGTTGTTTTAATAATCAGAAATTACTTTGGTGATTTTATGGCATTGAAGAGCTTCTTCCACTAGTTTATGTGGGATTGATCTATAGGCATTTTTAAGATCCAGCCACAAGAATGCTATGTTGCCCCGATTTGCTTTTGCTTTTAAAAACAGCAAGATGACCCCTATGTTGTTCCATAGAACACATTACAACAGTGGGAAAGTGATTGAAACCGAGATGTCAGGACCAATAACATCACAAATTCTTCTTTACTTACATTGTTTGAACTGTTGACCTCCTTTTTATTGCTATATTCATAATGTTTCAGCTCTGACCACTTTCATTAAAAATTTTCAAATCAATACACTGGAATTTTTAGCAGAACCCTTTATTTAATCCATGGGGTAGACTGTTCTAATTCCACATGCCATGCCTTTTTTTGGATGTCTCAGTTTCAGTTAATTCCCTTTACTGGTAACTCAACTCTCCAAGATTTTGTTCCCTCTGTTGTGGCCAGATATCGAACTCACAACTCTTTGAGTTAGGTCACTCTTTGGATTAATCAATCAATGCTTTTATCCACTGGGCCAAAGAGTTCCGAGTTCAATAGGTAAAAACCTGGGCACAGCAGAGGTGAACAAAAACTTGAAGAGTTACTAAAGGGAAATAACTCAAACTAAGCTATCCCAAAAGATGTGTGGAATTAGAACAATCTACCCCCGTGAACTAAAAGGTTTGGTTCAAAATTCCAGGATATATCACCTGAAGAAGGCTGGAGTGTATAACAGTCGAAACATGGATATGGCAATAAAGATGAGGAACAACAGTCTGAATGATGTAAATAGTTACAATGCCACATCTCGGACAGATTCTTGTTTGAATTTTATCTAGAATCTCTAAATATATAACAGAAGCCACATGGGTATAGGTATAAAGGCGTATGATTCTGGTGAGAAAAATTGTCTCACACAAAACCATGAAATATTAAGAGAAATGCAAATGAAACAAAGAAATTGGTTGCTCTTTCTTTTTAAAAAAAAAAAAAAAAAAATAGGTACTATTCCAGTATTATCAGATCACATGAATTGTTATTCTAAAAAAGTACTATATTAATATATGTACTAATTTTATTTTAGGAAAGAGAAAGCCTGTTACCATAAAAATACTGAACTGTTTTATTTTTATAATTAGAAAAAGATAAAAAAAAAAAAAAAATCCTTTGAAAAGAATTTTCTAAGTCTATTTATCTATGGATAAAGACAAAGAAAGGTTCATTGTCACCTGCATAATGAAGTACATTTAGTAGACTTGTAAGAGAACTACTTACGTCATCACTGAGGCTTCTTTGAGGAAGGTCTGGGCTGCTCTTTCTCTATCTTTTAATTGTTTCACAGCAACTGCCTTGCCTCTGTAAGTACCTTTATATACATCTGGAAAAAAAAAACATGATAAAATTAGTAGTAATGAAAAATACTAATATGCAAAATTTTACATAAATATACTATTTGGCTGCTACAGCTGTGATTGCTGTAAAATGCATGAGATATTTATTTCAATGGTAAATTCTTCTGTCTCTTGAAATTGTTAGATTGTTCAGAAAGTAGTCATATTTTTGGAGACAGTAAAAAGCAATTCAAATGTAAAGAGCATCCATTCTGATTTTAATTTCTTCCCTACACATTCATTTCCATGTTTGCAAATAAATTCATTCAAAATAATGAAGACTTTAGTAATAAATGTTCTGCAACTTTGGGATGTAGAAGGTGATTATCTACCTTTTTACAGAACAATTTTACTTGCATCCAAAAGGGACCCTTGAAGTTTATATGACTGCCAAGTTGGTGAGAATAGTTTTAACTTAGACCACAATGAATACACGTGTTGTCCAGTTGCAGTTCAATTAACCATAGCTATGGCATGATTTCTAGGCACCCTAGATAGGAACGCAAGACATATCACCAGGGCTGTATTGTTTTCTCCGAGGGGTGTTAAAAGTAAAACCTTTGTTTTATTCGTCCTCTTTCACTTACTGCTTGCTGATTTATGTGTATTTTAATTTCTCTGTGTGGGACAATTGCAGATGGACACAGGAATACACACAGAGTATGAAAAAACACCAATGAAAAGTGCATATAAAAAAGAAAAATCAAGAAGTATAAACAGTGGATTGCTGATACCCCCTGATGAGTGGATGGAGTAGTTCCCAGAGAGAAATTTAATGAAATCAGAGTCCTTAGAAATTCATTTAGGTGATAATTTATTTCTTGGGATGAGGTGCCCATCTCTTCAGACCAAAAGTTTTACAAAGATAAAATTTTTAAAATTTCAAAATTTATTTTAAAATAAATTTTTACTTTTGTAAAATTTTTGATCTGAAGAGATGACTGCCTGATCCCAAGAAATAAATCATCACTTAAATGGATTTTTAATGACTAATTCCATTTTTATTATATTTGTTCTGTTCTTACATTGAGCTCTTTTTGGAATTATCCCTACTAATTACCAAGTGAAATTTATATATGACTTATTTTTATGCATTTTAGTGTTGTATGTAAAATGTTTTAGGATTTAATTTCAATTGTTATTCTAATTTTCCCTTTCATCTTGTTAAGGCATTAGTATATCATTGATATACTAATGCCTATAGTGAATCTTGGAGAGTGGACAAAACCAATATATTTACACTGTCCCTTTCCAATCCCCCCCACCTACATGTAGACAGTGAAACATTTTTTTTTGTTATATGCATCATTTAGCTTTTTAGTCACCAGTTGCTATTTATTATGTGGAGGAGGTTGTAATGAACTGTCCTCTGCATAGTGTTGCATTCCATGCCGTCACTGGCTTCAGACCAACACCATTTCATAGATTGTATCAATGAAAGATGGTTTCTTTTTCTTATTTGTTTTATTATACGAGAGGTACAGACATGATGGCATCAATTCTAGGAGGCAGTGTAAGGAAAGACTTCAAGGAAGTGCATATTTGCTTGTTGGCTTAGCATCTCTCCACATGTGGCCTTAGCCTGTCTATAGGATGTAGGCGTGTAAAGTGTATCAATTTTTCACAATTCCTGCAGCCCACTAAGCTGTTTTAGTCTTACATCCAAAACTAGACAAAGTAATACATCACTGTCATAATACCACACTCATGAGGTATTCTAACCAATCACTTACCATCCAGGCCCAGCCTCTGCATTCTGCAATAGTAAAATGGAAACCACTTGTAACAGATAACTCTTCTGGTTACATGAACTGTAAACACCTGTCTTCTATATTTGCGACAACTAAATTGCTACTCAACTATTGTTTAGAAACTCTTGCCTTCAACCAAACAAGCAGGAAGTAACATTCATCTGTACTATATTTTCTTGGGCACTAACCTGCAAATTCTCCTTTTCCAATTGATTCTCCTATCAGCAATTCACTGAGGCTGATCACCCAGCCTCCTCGTTCAAAGTCTTTCAAATCAACAGTAGTGAAATTATTCCCAGTTTTACGTAATGGCTCAGCAAGCCGTGTGCATAATCCGTCTGCTTGTTTTTCGTAGTGCTGAGGAAAAAAAAAGAAAAAAAAAGAAACATCATTGTGAAGTCAAGGACAAATTAATAACAAATTTTATGCCTGAATTTCTGAGTTGAGGAATTATCATTATTTACATTATGATTTGTATTATGATCTCATTTATACATATCATTATTTACATATGACTCTTGTCCTCATCTTATTTGTTAGTAACACAATTTTGCCTCTGGCCATCTTCAGGTTTCTATCGATTGGGAGTAACCTCCAGGGAATTTGCAACTGAAGAATCCTTTATTTATTTAGGAATATATTGTCTTGAGCAAGATGAGATCCCTAGAAATGTGTAAAAAAATGCGAACAATCTAACCCTATAGATAAAGGTTCCAGTTTGAAATTCCCTGAAGACGGTCAAAGAGTACAATGACTAAATCATTGTGCTAATAACAAAGAGAACATTAGTACAAAAGTAAATAATATCAATAATGAAAATTTTCAGTTAAAAGAAAGAGAAAAAAAAGAAAAAGAGAAAAAAAAGAAAAAGAGAAAAAAAAGAAAAAAAAGAAAAAAAAGAAAAAGAAAAAAAAGAAAAAGAAAAAAAAGAAAAAAAAGAGAAAAAAAAGAAAAAGAAAAAAAAAGAAAAAGAGAAAAAAAGAAAAAAAGAAAAAGAGAAAAAAAGAAAAAGAGAAAAAAAGAAAAAGAGAAAAAAAGAAAAAGAGAAAAAAAGAAAAAGAGAAAAAGAGAAAAAAGAAAAAGAGAAAAAAAAGAGAAAAAAGAAAAAGAAAAAAAGAAAAAGAGAAAAAAAGAAAAAGAGAAAAAAAAGAAAAAGAGAAAAAAAAGAAAAAGAGAAAAAAAAGAAAAAGAGAAAAAAAAGAAAAAGAGAAAAAAAAGAAAAAGAGAAAAAAAAGAAAAAGAGAAAAAAAAGAAAAAGAGAAAAAAAAGAAAAAGAGAAAAAAAGAAGAGAAAAAAGAAAAAGAAAAAAAAGAAGAAAAAAAAGAAAAAGAGAAAAAAGAAAAAGAAAAAAAGAGAAAAAGAGAAAGAAAAAGAGAAAGAAAAAGAGAAAGAGAAAGAAAAAAGAAAGAGAAAAGAAAAAAGAAAGAGAAAAGAAAGAGAAAGAAAAAAGAAAGAGAAAGAAAAAAGAAAGAGAAAGAAAAAAGAAAGAGAAAGAAAAAAGAAAGAGAAAGAAAAAAGAAAGAGAAAGAAAAAAGAAAGAGAAAGAAAAAAGAAAGAGAAAGAAAAAAGAAAGAGAAAGAAAAAAGAAAGAGAAAGAAAAAAGAAAGAGAAAGAAAAAAGAAAGAGAAAGAAAAAAGAAAGAGAAAGAAAAAAGAAAGAGAAAGAAAAAAGAAAGAGAAAGAAAAAAGAAAGAGAAAGAAAAAAGAAAGAGAAAGAAAGAGAAAGAAAAAAGAAAGAGAAAGAAAAAAGAAAGAGAAAGAAAAAAGAAAGAGAAAGAAAAAAGAAAGAGAAAGAAAAAAGAAAGAGAAAGAAAAAAGAAAGAGAAAGAAAAAGAAAGAAAAAAGAAAGAGAAAGAAAAAAGAAAGAGAAAGAAAAAAGAAAGAGAAAGAAAAAAGAAAGAGAAAGAAAAAAGAAAGAGAAAGAAAAAAGAAAGAGAAAGAAAAAAGAAAGAGAAAGAAAGAGAAAGAAAAAAGAAAGAGAAAGAAAAAAGAAAGAGAAAGAAAAAAGGGAAAAAAGGAGAAAAAGAGAAAAAGAGAAGAAAAAGAAAAAGAAAGAGAAATAAAAAGAGAGAAAGAAAAAGAGAAAGAAAAAGAGAAAGAGAAGAATGAGAAAAGAGAAAAAAGAGAAAAAGAAACAAGAAAAAAGAAAGAGGGAAAAAAATAAAGAGGAAAGAGGAAAAAAAAATAAATAAAAAACAAAAAATCTAGAAAAAAAACAAAAAAAACTTTAAATCCTCACAAATTTTAATACAAGCTTGATTTTTTTTTTCTTATAGTTTGTTATTCCAGAAGCTTAGTTTGGCACAAGACCATATATATATATATATATATATATATATATATATATATATATATATATATATATATATAGGGAACCAAGTAATGGTCAACCAAACTAGCCTCATTAACTATTACCCTATCATGCAAGGTGCAGAATCTGTTTGTTCATCATTTTTGTTTCATGAAGATAAAAAATGTACAAATAAGAGAAATTAAATAAATAAAAAGGTTTTTGACAATAACCCTATCTGAACATCTTTGATAAAAACAGGACAACATTGTCCAGCATAGAAATGAACCAATGAACCACTCCATAGTATTTTTCTTATAGTTAAGTGGACAGGGTAATACTGAAGGACAAAAAACAATCTATGCAACCTGATAGATAGAATGAAATTGAAAAAAGAAAATAAATATGAAAGACATGGACAAAACAAAAGAGTATACACAAGGCAGACAAGTGCTAGAGAGTCAAACACAAGAAGAAATAGCATCTAGCATGAACAGCCTGTCGCCTCTAATTGTTGACTTCAATGTTCACTTTTATATATCTCCACATTCTGTAGTGTAAGGAAAAACAGTGCTGAATGTTAAATAACAGAGCAATTTAATATATATCACGGAATATAAAAAATATCTTACATTGATTGCACAACTGGGAGTTTCATACCTTCTGTTGAGTTGTGTAATCAAATATATATATATATATATATTAGATAGATATAGATAGATAGATAGATAGAGATCTTGCTAGAAAAATCTTTTAAAATATAACTCTTCATAAAACTTTCTATCAAGACATGTTTGTTTCAACAGAAGATGGAGAAATTAGGAAATCCTTTATGCATCAGCACAAGAAACAAAGATAATGACAGGTAAGGTTAGATAAATATCTACTGGCTGAGTTATGACCTGAATTTTGATCTTAAATTTTCCCTGTATAATATTTAGGCAATTTATGAAAAATGATTTAGTTAAATGCATTGACAAGTAAGGAAATTATATTGAAAAAATAAATACTGTAATTCCCCATGTATAGTACACATTTAAAAAAAAAATAATAAGCAAAATCAGGTGTGCGTATTATGCATAGCTACAAAATATCTTTAAAAAATTGCTGTAAAATCAAATATGAATTAACATAAAACTAAATTAGAATAATATTATTCTATGTTTAAAACCATTTTTTAAATAAGAGAGAAAATGCTGGCCGTAATGAAATTGGAGGGGTACAATTTATAGGATTTGATTACTAAACAAGGGGTGCGTATTATGCATGAGTAGAAGCATTTTCCCCCCCACACTTTTAGCACAATTTTAGGTGTGTGTATTATAGATGAAGAGGTGTATTATACATGGGGAATTATGGTAATTACTTCATAAAAGAAATGCTTTTTCACTATTAGACTAGAAACTCATTAATTTACATTTGTACATTTGACAATGATGAAAGAATCAGAGTTGAAGTTTTCATGATGAGAGAAGAGGAGCCATGAATGGAAAAAGGGAAACTGAACTGGACCATAGATATATACATATAGATAAGAGAATAGTTAAAAAATAGCTGGTAGAGAGAGAGAAAGTAATGAAAGAAGCAGTTTAACCAGACAGTGAAGCCTTGTTGGTCAGCCTGGGTTCCGTTTTTTAAGAAATGCAGATATTTTAATTATTCTCTTGTCTATTTCGGCTGCAGATCAAGAAGATTTACAGGACTTATTCTAAAACGTCTATTCCCATTTATAAGAATTATTGACAAAAAAGGAGAAAAGCAAAGGAAAAAAAAAAAAGAAAGAGAGGAGAAAGGGAAGAGAGAATAAAGAAAGAGAGGAGAAAGGGAAGAGAGAATAAAGAAACGAGGAAAGTGTGGAGAGAGAAAAAGAAACGAGGAAAGTGTGGAGAGAGAGAGAAAAAGAAACGAGGAAAGTGTGGAGAGAGAGAGAAAAAGAAACGAGGAAAGTGTGGAGAGAGAGAGAAAAAGAAACGAGGAAAGTGTGGAGAGAGAGAGAAAAAGAAACGAGGAAAGTGTGGAGAGAGAGAGAAAAAGAAACGAGGAAAGTGTGGAGAGAGAGAGAAAAAGAAACGAGGAAAGTGTGGAGAGAGAGAGAAAAAGAAACGAGGAAAGTGTGGAGAGAGAGAGAAAAAGAAACGAGGAAAGTGTGGAGAGAGAGAGAAAAAGAAACGAGGAAAGTGTGGAGAGAGAGAGAAAAAGAAACGAGGAAAGTGTGGAGAGAGAGAGAAAAAGAAACGAGGAAAGTGTGGAGAGAGAGAGAAAAAGAAACGAGGAAAGTGTGGAGAGAGAGAGAAAAAGAAACGAGGAAAGTGTGGAGAGAGAGAGAAAAAGAAACGAGGAAAGTGTGGAGAGAGAGAGAAAAAGAAACGAGGAAAGTGTGGAGAGAGAGAGAAAAAGAAACGAGGAAAGTGTGGAGAGAGAGAGAAAAAGAAACGAGGAAAGTGTGGAGAGAGAGAGAAAAAGAAACGAGGAAAGTGTGGAGAGAGAGAGAAAAAGAAACGAGGAAAGTGTGGAGAGAGAGAGAAAAAGAAACGAGGAAAGTGTGGAGAGAGAGAGAAAAAGAAACGAGGAAAGTGTGGAGAGAGAGAGAAAAAGAAACGAGGAAAGTGTGGAGAGAGAGAGAAAAAGAAACGAGGAAAGTGTGGAGAGAGAGAGAAAAAGAAACGAGGAAAGTGTGGAGAGAGAGAGAAAAAGAAACGAGGAAAGTGTGGAGAGAGAGAGAAAAAGAAACGAGGAAAGTGTGGAGAGAGAGAGAAAAAGAAACGAGGAAAGTGTGGAGAGAGAGAGAAAAAGAAACGAGGAAAGTGTGGAGAGAGAGAGAAAAAGAAACGAGGAAAGTGTGGAGAGAGAGAGAAAAAGAAACGAGGAAAGTGTGGAGAGAGAGAGAAAAAGAAACGAGGAAAGTGTGGAGAGAGAGAGAAAAAGAAACGAGGAAAGTGTGGAGAGAGAGAGAAAAAGAAACGAGGAAAGTGTGGAGAGAGAGAGAAAAAGAAACGAGGAAAGTGTGGAGAGAGAGAGAAAAAGAAACGAGAAAAGTGTGGAGAGAGAGAGAAAAAGAAACGAGGAAAGTGTGGAGAGAGAAAAAGAAACGAGGAAAGTGTGGAGAGAGAGAGAGAGAAAAAGAAACCAGGAAAATGTGGAGAAAATGGAAAGAAGTACGGAGAAAAAAGAAACAAGGAAAGCGAGGGAAAAAAATAAGGGAAAAGGGAGGAAACTTCAAATACAACAATTGAAATCACCAAAACTTTTTTTCAATAGTTGCCTTAAAAATTATTTTTTTAATTTAATATTGCAAAATCTTAAAAAGTTGAATATTAAAAAAAAAAAATTCTTTTTGCAAGATGAAAACAACTGAAAATTGAAACTACACAAAATCATCTTAAAAAGAAGATAAAAACAGACAACACACACAACACATAAAAAAAGACAATTTAAATATTAAGAGAAACAAAGAAGTTGATGTAAGGATCTCAACCCAAAGCAAAATCTCAGAGGAGACTTTTACCAACTCTGTCATGCTAACTATACATCCAAATCCATCAACTCACCACACTGTCCTCATCATAAAAGTGATAATTTCTAACCATATTTAATGACACTTCAGATTTCAGAGTAAAATAGATTCATACAAATATAAATAGATACAAAACAATTTGCCAAACATTATGTAATGATCCCCTTTTGACATTTGCACCTTGTCTTCATTTTTTCATCCACACAATTTTCCAATGATGTTAGCCATTATGAAATCTTCCACCACATTGTTAGCCAAAAATAGAACAAAGAAAATGTTGGTGCCTAAGGCCTAAATAAACAGATCGATATTCATATTGTGACAATGCCACTCTCCTCTCATTCAAATTGTATGTAAGAAAAAAAAATGTCAACTTTTAACCTTATTACAAAATTTATCACATTCAATGAGAAAACATTTATTCATTTCAAGTTCAAGAAACCAAAGTTTTGCATTTCAATTGCAGATTTTAATCACCATATGTGAGACTTTTTCATTATCAATGTAAGTGTTTAAATAGAACAGTAAACATAGTATCCATTTTTTGAAAGCATCAAAAATAGAAAAATTTCTTAAAATTTATTTTGAGAACAGCTTGAAACCTCAACTACACAATTTCATGAGGAAAGAAAGTGAATATTTTTCATCAACCAGCAATTTTAAAATCAATCTTCCTGAATTCTGAACAAAATTGAGAAAAAAAAAAATTCTATTTCCAAATAAGGAAGCTGTGCCAAAAATTGAATGATGATAATAAATAGTTTATGACTGGACTAACATTTACCAACATGGAGATTATTTTGAACATGAAAAGAAAAAAAAAAAAAAAAAATTTAATGACAACATTAGATTCAAATATAAACAATACACAAATTTCTTATGTATTTTTTACGATGTTTTTTTCGCAAGACAACTGGACATGACAACATGCAGACCCTGAAGGTCGGTTAATTTTTGGCAAACACACTGCACTCAAGAACACACAACATGCAGATTACATGCAATACACAAAGATCAATTCAAGGCAAAAGAATAAAAATCATAGATCAAGTAAAAAGAATCAATAAGTGGAATCAAAATGCAAAATAATATATCAAGACTAATGGACAGTTTTCATTTCAAATTTTCACATTAAAAAAGATACAGAGAAAAATATGAGAGAGAGAGAAGGAAAATGCAATAGAGAGATGAACAAGAATGGAGAAAGAGAGAGAGAGAGATGAACAAGAGTGGAGAGAGAAAGAGAGAGAGAGACAAGACAGCAGAGAGAGAGACAAGACAGCAGAGAGAGACATGTGCAAGGACAAAGATATGAAGCAGGAAGATGTACATTCAACTGCAGTGAAAGCAGAGACAGACATGAGAGGGAGAGAGAGAGAGAGAAAGAGAGACATGAGAGGGAGAGAGAGAGAGAGAAAGAGACAGACATGAGAGGGAGAGAGAGAGCGAGACGTGAAAAGGGGAGAGAGAGCGAGACGTGAAAAGGGGAGAGAGAGCGAGACGTGAAAAGGGGAGAGAGAGCGAGACGTGAAAAGGGGAGAGAGAGCGAGACGTGAAAAGGGGAGAGAGAGCGAGACGTGAAAAGGGGAGAGAGAGCGAGACGTGAAAAGGGGAGAGAGAGCGAGACGTGAAAAGGGGAGAGAGAGCGAGACGTGAAAAGGGGAGAGAGAGCGAGACGTGAAAAGGGGAGAGAGAGCGAGACGTGAAAAGGGGAGAGAGAGCGAGACGTGAAAAGGGGAGAGAGAGCGAGACGTGAAAAGGGGAGAGAGAGCGAGACGTGAAAAGGGGAGAGAGAGCAAGATGTGAAAAGGGGAGAGAGAGACAAGAGAGAGACAGACGAGAGAGAGAAAGAGAGACATGTCGAGAGAGAGAGAGAGAGACATGTCAAGAGAGAGAGAGAGAGAGAGACATGTCAAGAGAGAGAGAGAGAGAGACATGTCAAGAGAGAGAGAGAGAGGGACATGTCAAGAGAGAGAGAGAGAGGGACATGACAAGGGAGAGAGTGAGAGAGAGATGACAAGGGAGAGAGTGAGAGAGAGATGACAAGGGAGAGAGTGAGAGAGACATGACAAGGGAGAGAGTGAGAGAGAGATGACAAGGGAGAGAGTGAGAGAGACATGACAAGGGAGAGAGTGAGAGAGACAAGAGAGAGAGAGAGAGAGACATGACAAGAGAGAGAGAGAGAGATGAAAAAAATAAAAAATAAACCATGTGACTTAAAATTGAATGACAGACAAAAAGATTTCCATAATTCATTTATTTTGTGTGTGTGTGTGTGTGTGTGTGTGTGTGTGTGTGTGTGTGTGTGTGTGTGTGTGTGTGTGAGTTTCTAATGTACATATGTGAAAACATCTATGTGTGTGTCTATGCTTATTAGCCACAAAAGTGTACACTTATTTGATCAATGTGGTTGCTCTACACTAACAATGCTTCAATACTCATCAAGTACATATTCTTAAAACAACACAAAACAAACATATCCTGGAGATTTAGTAAATCAACTGCATTTTTTAATTGTGTGTGTGTGCGCGCCAGTGTTCATGGTTTTGTAAACCCCCCCCCCCAAAAAAAAACAAAAAACAAAAGAACATGCAGCAGGTGTGTCATTAACAAGGTTCTAAGTTGGCACTGAATCTATTTTATTAAATTGATGGAAGCTTGCTTAAATTTACAATTGTCTAATGGGGTAGTTGAAGTATGGAATGCCAAAATTATATTCCCATCCTTACAACTTTATCCTATGATGAGCAACATGTGTGTGTATAATTAATTAGGTATATTTTTAAACAAATGAATGAATTGAATAAATTTCTATTTTTCTTCTGTTCAACATCTCTTCCAGTTTATAAATATTCATACACTGGTAACTATGCAAATCTTCTATTCTGCACAGCTTAAGACATTGGAATGACAGTTAAGCAATAGTGGGGAAGGAGAGAGACCTATGTGATGATTTTAACAGCACTATACTGGATAATTGCATGTCACTGGATTCTCTCAAAAGACCAAACCATCTTCGTTTTAATTGATCATTTGAAAGAATTGGATTTCAAGGCACATCACATTCACACCTTGAAGCAACAAACTTCATTTCATTCACAACAGAAAAAGGATTATCTTCTTTAATCTCTTGAGAAATGCACAAAAGAAATTCTTGCTTGCAAGATGTTTACAGAATTAGACATAGACCAGTGCTTCAAAGGAAGTTTATGATACATCTATAATTTTCTAGAACAATGACATCTATATGGGTCATCCATACTGTCAAATATTATTTCCTTTCATGCAAATAAATGCAGGTGTCTTTTTAATACATACATATACACACACTTTTCTCGATTACCCCATCATATAGAGATGGCCAAGTGATCCATCTTTGGATTGGCTTGTGATGTATTTAAAAAAAAAAAAAAAAAAAAAAAAAGGATTTTCTGTTACATAAATTGACAAAAAAAATAATAAAAAAGTGCTACATTTTAGGTTATTTTTTGTTTTTTTAGCTTGTAGACAAATGGATAGCAATTTATTAATTGCATTGTACTCATAAAATATCAAATAATTAAACAATGCTACTATTTTTGGTAGCACATGTAAACTAGTACAATTATAAGTTTAGTCACAAACACACACAAAACAACGCTTACATTTTTGGAACAAATGCCAATATGTACAAAATATCTTGATGAAAGAAAAAAAAAGACATATTTACAATAACTAAAAATATAGTTCAGTGTGTATATAGAGATAGATAGATATAAGTATTAGAAAAGCTTATAGGTACCTCTACTAACTGTGGTAAGTTGTCAAAAAATACTTCATTATCTATTGTTAATTTGTTGTTTGAGTAGGTTATATGGTAATGTTCCACTTTGCCTTGGTGACAGACGCACAGAGTGTAGTCTCCTGGATAGTTATTGCTCTCACGTAGTAAGAACAAGCCGTCCTCCATCTTGTAAAGCAGATTTTCTGCATCTTGCCGTGAGATTTTCCCATGAAACCATCTACAAACAAAACCGGTACAAAAAAACATAACAGCAAATGCAAGACAAAAAAAAATTGTTTACAATTCAACAGAAATTTAATAAAAAGAAGTGAAGCGGAAAAATATTTTGGGTAGTTATTTTTTCTTCCATTCTTCAAATTTTGGTAAAACATTCACAGTCAATAAAAAATCATGAAAGGTAATTGAAGATAAAATAAAATCCTAAATGAAAAAAAAAAAAAAAGTCTTGATCGAATTTTTTTTTTTTTTAACTCTAAAATCTATTGAGTCTTTAAAGTTCCTGAGGAGTTCCTGTTGTTTTTTAAAAAAAGAAAAAAAAAAAAAAAAGTTTCTGGCAAAGAAGAGAGAGTCAAAGTCATGAAAAAGACTGTTTTTTTTTTTTTTTCTTTTTTTTTTTTTGTACAAGCACTCAATCAGACCAGAAAGTTTCATTTGTTATACAAGAGAATAGTCAAACTAAGGAGCCATTGTTTTTTGTTTATTTTTTTGAACTCCAGTTTGCTGATTGTAAACACAAAAGGACATTTTTGTACCTAAACAGCAAAAAAAAAAAAAAAAAAAAAAAAAAAAAAGGAAAGAAATTAAACAATAAACATTTAGAAAATACACTGCAGTATGTTACAATCTTCATTTAAATGAATCAAGATAAAATTAACACTGGATATTTGCACATATTTTAATTTTTAATTATTTTATCATTTAAACAGTTTGTCCTTTATTTTATTTTTTGTCCTTTATTTTATATTATTTAACCAGTTTGTCCTTTATGAACGAGTAAACTCACATCTTCCTCTGTATTTCCTAAAGAAAGAATTTTTGATGTTACTAATTATATAAATAAACTAGATATTCTTTTGGGGTTCTGCATTTGAGAGGTGAGCAAATTTTAACTTATTTTTAAAACACTTTTCTTTGAATTGTATTTCTGACTTTCAACTCAGAGGTAAGTTTTGAAATTAAACATTATGATCTGAAACGGTTGCTTGTACAAAAAAAAGAAAAATGGAAGCAAAATAGTTTTCAAAATTTCATAAACGAATATATATTTTTAAATTCCTTTTTTTTCATCATATCTGGACTGATTCTTGATCTACGATATTTTGTAAAATTGTAAATGAATGAAAAAAATAAATTTGCTTTGTCAGATGAAGAAAATAAAATAAAATCACACAAAGGTTAAAATATAGTATAAAAAACATGCAAACATTCGAATTTTCATCGCTTCTAATATATTTACACACATCAAAGTATATTTTTAATATATTCTTTAAGTAAATACGTAAAAACATCCAAAGCCAACCTTTTAAGAACACATTTTCAAAACTGAAACAATTTATCGACAGAAATTATTTTTCTTGGAATACTATTTTGCCTTGACACCGTTTAATTATCTCCCTTGCTTTTGTAATTAGGTCATTGTTATGGTGTTTCGAAGACAGCATTGTTGAATTGTTGATGCATATAAAAAAAAAAAGTAAAATTCTTTTATTCCAGTAAATTTTTTTTCATCATTTTCTTTATAAATTTAAACATCTCACGATATCTGAATTAGAATTGCTTTTCCAGCTTTTAAGGTTTTCATTATCACTAACACGTTCTGTATGAAAGGGACGTTAAAAAAAACTAAAAAGGTTTACGCGCTATTTTACTTGTTAAACGCGGAAAATAATTTTCTCAAGAGTACCAATTCTTTTATAATAATAATAGGAGTTTCCTAATAGCTTTTTCTTCTTTACATTAAATATCTACCTAATCATAATTATACCAAAAAAAGAAAAGTCTCTAACATGAGGGGGTGCTAACAAGTTCTCAGCCAGACCTACTTCCCAAGAGCAAACGTTAGAATAGTAAAAAAAAAAGCAAAAAAAAAAAAAAAAGAAGTTTATGAAAAATTCAGATGATTTTTTTAGTTTATGTACTAATATAGGTACCGACAATAAATCGCTAAAAAAAAGAAAAAAAAAGAGCATAGTCATAGTCTGATGAAAAAGACGTCAAACTTTATTTTATGAAAACAAAATTTTATCGTCTGGAAATGTGGATGTGTACTGTGGTATAAAAATGGATAACGTTTCAGAATCAGAGAGTAGAGTTTAATTTCCAGTTGGGTTTAATTACATTCACTTATGCACAAAAATATCCTTAGGAAAGGTATAAAAATCTATCTCTTCTCTCTCTCTCCAACTAGGAATCGAATAGCAGTCCAGACTGGGTCTTATAGACTTGGTTGGCAACCAGTCTACTGCAGAAAGAAAAGGCAGGGAATCTGCTTAGTCAGTCATGAATCAAACAAAAGAGATATGACAACCCAAGCGTGTATCACGTATGGCTCTTGACTACTAGACATTTAAATCTAATTCTATGAAATATGGTGAGTTTCACTCCTGCTTATATTTGGTTAAAAAAAGTCACTAATAATTATATTATCACAAATAGAAAAAAAATGTTTTCTAACATTTTAAGAAATGTGTTTGAAAATTAACAAAGTTCCTAAATGGATGGTTTTAATAAGTTAGATATATTAATATTATTAATAAGTTAGACAAAAACTGTAAAAAAAAAATAAAAAAATAGCTGAAGTAAAATAACCAAATATGGACAATAATTTGTAGATAGGTGTGCATTTAACGAGAGATTGATTATCAGACAACTATAAATTAACTCATAATTGTATGGTAGAAGGTAATCATTATAAAAGATGCTATTTTCTCTGCCAAGTCACTTACTAAGTTTAGGCTAGTCTGGCATAAAGATATTAATGAGGTACCACATGGAAATGAAACAAGTAAAAACTTATCTGTAAAATGAGCTTGTTAACCATCACAAAAGATAAGAATTCACTTTTAGCATGAGAACATAAGAATAAAAAATGTATGTTGACTATCAGTTTCATCATGCCTCAATGGGATCTTCAGACCATGTCTATCTTCAATAAAAAGCACCATTTCTCTATAAATATAGTAAATTTGATATATATATATATATATATATATATATATATATATATATATATATATATATT
>OZ010592.1:18178656-18461156 GCA_963932145.1 Acanthosepion lycidas
TAGAGGTGTATGTGTTGGTTAGGGTAGGGGTAGAATCCAGGCTGTGGCATGGGAGTGGAAAGCAAGGAGACCAATCCTAAAAGGAAGTCACCACCACCCAGCAAAGACCCCTGCCACACAGAGTCAGTTCTCAAATGACTTCCCTTTTCTGCAAACTTTGTATAAATTACAAGCCTTATGAACCCAGAGGTCAAGTTGAAAAGTCCTTTGCTGTAAACTCGAGGTTCATTAATTGATCATTACTCAACAAAAATAAATAAAATAGCAAATGATGTGGCATAAAAAACACCACCAAAAAAATGGGGCAGAAAATTCTTAATACAAAATCCCCCACCAAAAAATTCTCATTACAGTTTAATAAATTTAGTCCTCAGACCTATTTTGGTATAAGATGGAAGGCAAGGCCTCTATAAAAATGGCTGATATGAGAGAAAGTTTTTATGTCAGCAGCGGAAGTGTTTTCCAGGTGCTTATGAGGTAATGTAACTATATTTTGACACACTGATATCAATGTGGGTTACAGTGCTAATTATTATTTCTTTGCTATTTGACATGAAAAATATAGTCTGAAAATCTGTACTAAACCAAATCAATAACAGAGAGAGAGAGAGAGAGAGAGAGAGAACTTGGATTTTTTTTTTTTTTTTTTTTTTTAGCCTTATAAATATATGTGCAACAAGTAAAAAGATAAAAAAAAGAGTAAAGAGCCACAACTGGTTAGGCCTCTTTTTCTTTTTTTCTTGTTTACTTTTTGCTATATTTTTCAATCCCCTACTTTATGGTAAGATTTTTTTTTTTTTTTGCTTATCCTGTCTCTTCCCCACCTGCAATTTGTTTTAATATATTTGTAATTTTTTTTTTAAGCTTAGCGCCCCAAGCAAGGCATGAAGCCACTAGGATGCAGAGGGGTTGCAGAAGATTTGTAGCAAGAGCAGATAGGAGTGATAGAAGAAAGGATAAAGGGAAGGATAGTGTGTAGATCAAGGTAACTGGAGATGTCGATTAACATTACATTTGAATAGTTGGAGATTATAGCTATCAGGGAAACAGTAATTGGGAAGGGTGTTCCAGAGGCGAGAGGTGCGAGGTATGAAGCTATTGGAGAAGAAGAGACAGCTACATTTTAAATTTTCTACAGTGTAAGGGTGAGAGCGGGATGCCAGCCTCGTAAGGCGCTTGTATTCATGGAGACTGGGGACCAGAGAAAGCAGCTCATCGGAGCAATTGCCATGAAAGTCAAGAACTCCGAGGTAAACAGAAGGTGCCCCAGACCATATATGGCAGCAATACTCCATGCCAGGGCGAATGGTCGTTTTGTATATTTGAAGTATCGATTCAGGGGAGAAAAATTTCCTGGCGCGGCACACAGAGCCAACTTTCCTCACGGTGGATGATGCAATTGACTCAATGTAGTTGTTCCATCTCAGGTCAGCAGTCAACGTGAGACCAAGCAGACGCAGGGAGTCACTCTCAAGAAGTTGACTATCAGACATTCTAATGGGGGGCAGGTAAGGATATCTATGGTGGTTAATGGAGAGTAGTTTAGTTTTTGAGGCGTTAAATTTGACCATCCACTTGTTGCCCCAGTTAACAACCGATTGGAGGTCCATTTCAAGACGCGTGACCAGGTTAGTTTTGACCACGACACTAGATTTGGTTTTGAGGCAAGAGTAAATTGTAGTGTCGTCCGCGTAGATGCCAACTTGGGGACCTATGGCGTCAGAAAGGTCATTGATGAAATTAAGGAAAAGTGTGGGGTCAAGGATGGAGCCTTGGGGAACACCTGCGTTCGTGGGATAGGAACTGGAGGAGAAACCGTTGAGAATGACCTTCAATTCTCGGTTTGACAGGAATGATTGTATTAGATCAAACAGTCGACCAGTAATACCGTAACCCTGGAGCTTACAAAGAAGGCCGGCATGCCAAACCCTATCAAACGCTTTGGAGATGTCTAGGGCCACGGCACGAGCCTCACCATTATTTTGAAGTGCTTGGTAGATGGTTTCAGTGATGGCCGTAAGCACGTCAGCTGTAGAACGGGCGTAGCGGAAACCATATTGCTTGTCTGAGAGAAGGTCGTGTGCGGGGTCAGAGGGGTCTCCAGAGTTCTTAAAGACAGGAACAATGGATGAGGACTTCCAGCAGTCAGGAAAGCAGTTTTCCTTGAGGCAGTAATTATACAGTTTAGAGAGGGCGGGTGCTAGCTCAGGCGCGCATTTCTTCACAGACAATGGCTGGTATGCTGTCTCCACCACTAGCCTTGTAGGGGTCTAATTTGGAGATAATACCCAGTACTGATGACGGGGTTATGCGTAAGCCGCTCAATAGAGCCTCAGTTCTTAGAGAGAAGTCAGGTATGGGTGCACCAGTGGAGTCAAGCATCGAGTTATATGAGAACTTCCGAGCAAGGCATTCAGCCTTGTCGGTTGAGGAGGTCAAGACCTCGAACTGGTTGAATAAAGGCGGTATGGAGGGTTTTCTATTGTTCAGGACACTCTTGCAGAGCCTCTAATAATCTTTGGAGCCAAATTTGCGAGATGCAATACGCTCCCTCATCCGAGCAGCAAATATTGTCTTAGCTTCGTTGAGGACACGCTTGCACTCGCTATGAGCGGAGGCAAAGAGACGTCTATTGCAGTCCGACATGTCGCTACGAAATAAGTGAAAGAAGTGGTTCCTATGGGCAATGGCGGCTGAGCAAACAGCGGAGAACCAAGGGGAGGAGTGCGACTTGACCATAAATTTCCTTGAGGGGATGAAAGCGTCGATTCCAGCTTTAACCCAGGATGAGACCTCAGAAGCACATTCACGGACAGGGAGTGTAAAGACAACATCCCAGGGGACATCGCGGAGGAAGTCACGGAACGAGTCCCAATCCGATCGTTGGTAGTAGAACGAGGTTCTAGTAATGGGAGGTTCTTTGCGGGGTGTGGAGTTGAAGGAAATATATATATTTATACTTTTAAAAATGTCCATAAAAAAAAAAAAAACAAAAAAAACTTAACACCTCCACCCCAAATTAAAAGGATGGGATTAATACAAATATATAAAATCTATCATTTAGCTGATTGATGTTATATTCAGCATCCCAACTCCAGAGTTTCGTAGATGAACCTTTTTTGTAGTCGTTTGGTCCACTCACCCAGAGGTTTCAGCAATTACCTATTGATTTTCTGACTTTCATTATTTTTACATTAAGTTAAAAATGATCTATGCACTATGGGTGTGAGGCGGAGTTTTTTCTTTGTGTGTGTGTGTGTGTGTGTGTGTGTATATATATATATATATATATATGCTTTGAACAATAAAAGGGGAAGGTGGCAATTGACTATAAAGTCATAGATGTCCAGCAACTAAAATATGATATTTGTTGTAAAACATGCAGATCCAGAAGCAGTTTCATGCAACATTTAATATTTCCCCCAACTCTCTTTCCATTAATCACATATCTTTTTATATATTTTAAATTTATTTTTAAAACCTTTTTATTCCTCTCTTAATTTTAAATTAATATTTCATTCCTCATATAACTCTGAATTAATGTCATAAGGTTAATATTCGGGTGTAATTTTATAAAACTTCTTCCCTTTAAGACAAACACCTTCCACCCTCTGTCTCGTGCCTTTCATCTGACTGAAACGTTTAGCTTTTTTAGCTTAGTACAATTTTCATTAGATTTTGGGGGAAAATTAAAAAAAATTTTTATTTAACATACAAAATACTTCCACTATTTTAAAAACAATTTAATGATTAAAATAACACTTATTTAATAAAAATGCAATATTGTTTTTTTTGCATATCTAAGTTTTTATATGTAAGAAACCTCTTTCCAGATTGCAAGAACTATAAACAAATCACAAGGCTGAACACTTCAAAAAGTTGGAATTTGACCCCAAAAAGAAATATTTATGCAAGATCTGTTGTATGTTGCATGCTCAAAAGTAAGAAATCCTAAGAATTTGATAAAGGAAAAAAAAAAAAAAATTTTCATAAAAAATATTGTTTACCATGAAGTCCTATAGAATTAAATTAAAGAAATTATTAAACCATGAAGTATGGTTTTTGTCAAAGTATTTTCCAAAGAAATCAGTTATTCAAATTTCATTGATTGGTTTGTGAACTTGAATGAAATGTAGAGTTTATAAACCTTGACAAAAAAAAAAAAAAAAATGTTAGCGATAACTTCAACAATACTAAATGTAATTACAGTGAGGATTTCAACATGCGTTAGCGCGTTGCAAAAATATTCTAGTGATAACATATTTCAAAATTATATCAACTTGGCATTTCTCAATTTCAGTATTGATGATGCACATGTTCTTAAAAATCAAGTTGGCTTTAATGGTTATACAACATAAGCATAAAAATATTACACTTTTCAGTGAATCATTTTTTTTCATTGAGTGAACTGTTAAAGAGAGGATTTTTTTACATAAACAATGCAATAATATTCAAAATAAATCTATCATTTTTTTATATAAATGCATCGTATTTAATAGGATACATACAGAAAAGAAAACAGCAATATCAGAATTCATTTAAAAATAACCCAGTAATCAAAACAAATTTTTACAAAGTAAATAGTATTATAATATAGTGTTTACATTATCAAATACGAAACTTATAAATCCACAATCATTGTATGCAAGTTACAGATATTAAATGTTTTTAAAAAATGTCTAATGAGAAAAAAAATGCAGTTTCTGTTCTATTATATATACAAAACTAAAAGCTTTAATGAAATACTATTTTCTTAAATCGCCAAACCTGAGATACCTGGATGCTTATAGTCAGATTTAATTTTGTATGAAGAGAGACCTTTTTTTTTTCTTTTTTTTACAAAGACGACTTGTTAGTGAAAAAAATTTTGTTTGTTGGTACATCATAAAAAAAAGCTTTTTCACTCTAAAAGAAAAACTGAAGTGCAACATTTTTATGTCAAAAAAATATAATAAAAACTCCATGCAAGTCTGAAAATGCAGTGTTGAAAAGGTTAGTGAGTGAAGCATCATGGGTAACAAGTTATCCTGCAAAGTGACTCCAACATGCCTGAAAGTGAACAAATTAAACACAGTCAATTAGTAGGGAAAGAAGAGAAAAAAGGCAACTACTCTCCAATTGGATTTTCCTACAAGCAAAAGTCTTATTTTTTAAAGTTGAGAGAAAGAGAAAATTCAGCAAAACCAATAAAATGTGGCAATAATTCCGGGAGAAAAATTTTAAAGGAGTCAAACTTCTAGAACAATAATAAAAATAACAACAATTATAATTTCATGAAAATGTAGGTAATGAGAATGAATGAAAAGTTTTGTTTTAATATGTATTTATATTTATCGTTATCTATTTGAGGATTGTTCTCTCCTCCATTTCAAATATTTTCAAACTTTCTAAGTTTCATGTTTAAGTGTCTTTGCTGTCAAAATTATTTTTCAGTTGATAATTTTCTGAAAAAAAAAAAAAAAAAAAATCAGTTGATATCCTGATACAGGTACTTCATTTTCTTTTGTCTTCTTAATTATGTTTCTTTTATTGTTCTATCTCATTAATAATATTTTCTTTTTCTCATATTCTCTTGCACTCAGTAAGCCCTTCTGTTTTAGTGGCTTCATTGCCTTGCTTGAGGGTGAAATGATTAAAAAAAAAAAAAAAAAATTTGAAATGAGTCATGTGAATAATGATTTGTATCTTTGTTACTTGTCTTTTATGTATAGGACTATTTGTCTCCAAAATGTAAGGCTATTTGTGTTCTAGTTTGATTGTCTTCTGAGTGTAGGACTATTTGTCTCTGAAGTGTGAGGTTATTTGTACCCTAGTTTGACAACTTGTTTCCAAAGTGCAGGGCTATTTGTCTCCTAGTAAACAAATAGCAAGCAGAAAAGACTCCATGACCAGTCTTCTCGATCAGCCATAGTGGGTATACAAATGATGATACATTACCAATAATTAAGCTTAATGATAATTAACATTTGCAAATAATTATAATTTCTATACATAGAAAATAATTTTATACTGAGTAGATGCTATTAAAGGAGGCAGTTAAGCAAGTTTACAAACAAAAAATGGTTTTTCATTTAATGACACTTGGTTGGGTATTTTTGTATTTAAAGATATTGGGTTGGGTATTTTTGTATTTAAAGATATTGGGTTGGGTATTTTTGTATTTAATGACACATGTGCCTGATCACAAGTGTTATATCTTATCATGGACACTTATCACTGTTTTGAAAATTGATTTTATCTCCATATATGCATGCATATGTAAGTATGTAGTTATATTTCAATATATAGTTTAACATTTTGTAAGAATTTGAATACTGTGTTTGAATAATTCCTTTAGACTAATTGATTTTTTTTTTATCAATTCCCTCCAAGCAAGATGATAATGCCACCAGAACACAAGGGGCTATCAGGAGTGAAAGAGAATGAAAAGACTTGAGAAGGAACTGGAAACCAAATCCTAAACAGGGATAAACCTCTACTCCTGTTCAAAAGAACAAGGTGGAGTGTGAACCAAACAATAGGTGATCAGAGTCAAGAGGCTTGTGGAAATCTCTTCTAGCTTCTTGCTTTCCAGTCAACTTTGATCTTCAAAAATTTAAATGCAATGTCAATCATTGTCTTTTGAATTCCTGTTTTTATTGTTCTCTCTTCTTAATGTTTTCTTTTTCTCATATTCTCTCACACTCAGTAACCCCGTTATGTCTTAGTAGCTTTATTGCCTTGCATGGGGTGAAATGATAAAAAAAAAAAAAAAAATAAAATAAAATCATACAGTGTATAGCTTTCTTTTCAGACACACTGGACATATCAGTGTTTCTTCATTTTTTTAGTATATGTGTGTGGGTTATGTGCGTGTGGCCGATGCAGAGCTTTGTTATAGCCACTCCCTTTTTTCTTGTATATCCACGGTTTAGTTGTTATTTGTCAATAGTGGAGTGGATTTGGCATCATTAAAATGGTTTTATAATAAAAAAAAAAAACCAGACATTTTGTCATTTATTTTGTTAGAATCTACAGATAGAACTTATATTTTTTCTTTTCCCATACCATTTCCGTTGAGTTGACCGATTAAATAGGTCAATGTCTGATCCTTACCCCCTCCTTCCTCAATATTAAGTATTATAATAAAAAGAAATATAAAAATAAATTTCAAAACTTTCTCTTCCCTCTCTAAACATGACCATGTCTCTCATACCATCCCTCACCACTCTCTATGTCAATTTATATAAGCTTAATACTGGCCATCAAAAGTGTAAATTTTAAATTCATTTTTCATTTCACCTTTTGAAAGAAGTCTGAAGATCCAGAGAAAAATAAAATTCTCTAGTGAAATAAATTATTACAATGGAGCCTTAAAGTGGTTTGTTTTTCTTTAAATTAAATTATTCACTCTGAATTAACATTGAGTTCTCAGGATTTCATCCTCCTTGGGATTATCCATACAGATTACCAAGATTTTTGTTATTTAACTATATATATATATATATATATATATATATATATATATATATATATATATATATATATATATACATACAGAATACAGGCATGGAGAAGAAGAAAAAAAGAACATGAGAATTTAAATGAAATTTAAATGAATGTGAAAATAAGGAGAAAAATGTGTGAATGAATTAGTGTTTCTTATTTGCTTTATTTCATTAGATGTACAAAGTGCATATGTATGAGGAGAAATGTCATGCAAGAAATATTAATGTTTTCAAGTGAGAAATTTTTTGAAGGTGAGAATAGAAAAAGATCTTCTATTTCAAGTGCTGGTCATTCAGGGACACTCGCCTAAACATAAAAAGTGAAAGTACAGATGTTTGGGATGGAGTCAGCCTGTTTAAAGTTTTCAGTAAACATAGACAAACATGCACACAATAAGATGTAGCATCAAACGGACGTTTCTTCTCACTTTTTTTTTTTTTTTTAATTACCTTAACTCTTCAGTAATGTTTGTTTTAAAAAGTGACAATTTAAATAAAACCTAATCATATGATGAAAATGAATTTATACATTTCTTTTTTGTTCTTAAGAATTTACAACAAAAATATTAAACTATTTATTTATTAGATTCTTTATTTACAAGAATAATTTTACATTTACAACTTCTAAAAACTTATACCATTAGAACTAATGCAATGCAATATTTATCATTTACTAATGCAAAATTTTTTTATTCATAAATTTATAAAAATTTACTGAATTATTAAAACATATGTACCAACTATAATTAAATCATTATTTACCATTTTATAAAGTGAATCAATTGACAATTAGCCAATGTTTTGCCAACTATTCCAATATAAATAGTTTAAATAAACAATCTAAAATAGTGTTTATCATCTTTTGTTATAAATTCTTAACAAAGAAAATATATAAATTCACTTTCATGTTTAGGTTTTATTCCAATTCTAATCATTGCTTTTTAAAGCAATAAACATTGCTGAGGAGTGAAGATAGTTATAAAAAAAAAAAAACAGTGTCATGAGGAAAACCATCCTATTGACACATCTTACAGTGGGTACATTTGTCCAGATTTGCCAAGTTTTCTTTTTAATTAGTTTTGATCATAATTGTTGTAATGTAGGGAAGGTTACTGAATAGAATAATCACATGAAAGTTGGTAATGAACAATAATACTTAGGACCAGAACAACACATATAAGATTCGCCAGCAGTGCATAGCAGAAGTAGTCAACTGCTAGAAGTGAGTCAAATGAATTCCACAATGAATCTCCAACTGCAGACCAACATACAGTATTTACTACTGTATTTATGTGAATGGGGACATACCCATTATCATCTGTAGGTATGCTACAACAATAATCTTCATCTTTTTATTGATTTTTATAAATGTTTAAAGCCAATCTATTTTTCTGCTGTTAAATTATAACATAATCAACAAGAGTAGCAGTAGGGTAGAATAAGGGAAAGGCAATGATAGAGAGATCAAAGAGACAAGAACCCTGCATTATTATAAAAATTCCAATAACCATATGGCAGGGGGTCAGAAATCCCTGGACTATGAAGGATTTTTGTTAGGCCCGCCAACTTAATACCTGTACATTTATTATCTAATTTGTGGAGCAAGTGGCAGAAAAATATCTGTTGGAGATAATCAACTTAAAATTCAGCAATTTTTTTTTTTTTTTAATCAAAATTTAATTCTGAATCCACTGCTGATTTTTACAGGAAAAATGTTTTGCCAAGTGGAAAATATAAAAGCCTATTAAATAGTGCAAGAATGATGGTATCATTATTTAAAAGTACATTTGCTTGTGAACAATTTTGTTTTCAAAAATGAAATCTACTAAAAGTCATTTATGAACAAAGTTTGGTTGATGACCACCTGGATGATATTTTGCTCCTGTCATTGACAAATATTTCACTTGATGCGGAGAAGTTATCGAACAATAGTCAGAAACAAATGTCTCATTAAATAATTTGCCATTTCTAACTTAAGTAATTTGCATTTTTTTGTTGTGTTATCAACTGTTATCCTGTTATTCCTGCAGTAAAATAAGGTATCTTATTTAAATAATATAAAATTAACTTTATTGATTTTTCTTTAAACTTCCAGACCAAGGCAGCCTTTTGAACAGAGCAGTCTGAGGTCAAGACAATTTATTATAGCACATTTGATATCATGGCCCTTCTCCAAGATATTGCATAGCTTTCTGGCCCGCTCTTACCAAAAGGTTGCTGACCCCTGCCATACAGCATCAGTGACTCTCCTCAAAGAGACTTCAAGTTTCATCCAAAGTTGATATTATGTCAAAAATTCCTGAAATTTACTTTATTTGCTGAAGAGTGGTAAAAACCATTGATCTCTAGTATTGTGTATTTATTTTTAGAGATCATGCTCAACTGGCATTTAATTTAGGCATGTATAACCAAACAACTTCAAAAATTGATTGATTCATTCGTTTTTTTATGGTTTTTTCAATCGATTGCAGGTTATTTAAAGCCAGTAAATATTTTTAGATTGTATGAATTTTTTTTAGATAATAATGAATTAGTGATACAAGTCTTACTAATTGACCCATAGCTAGGGGGAGAAGAGGTGGATTCATACCTAATCAGAATTTGATAAACAAACAAGAAATTATAATGTAATTATAAATTAAGGGATCAATTCCATATTAAAATCAATATATAAACGGATCCCTCACTTTGTGGCCATGGCAGTTTCTATACAGTCATATTCCAGAGACTGTAATTAAATCTAAAAGACATGTCTGTGTAGCTAATCAGTATTTGATTGATTGATTCATTCATTTTCTATGGCCTATCAACCCTTTGCAGGTTATTTAAAGTTGAAATATATTTTTAGATTGTAAGAATGGGAAGTAGATGATAATGAATTGGTGATACAAGTCTTACAAATTAACCCAAAGCTAGGGGGAGAAGAGGTGGATTGATACCTTTAAGTAATTATAATGAACCTGACTGGATTTGGAACTCTGATCTCCGGTTAACAATTTCAAGCAATTATCCATTACACCACCTGCACATCCAAACTTACAGCACCTGGCATTCTCAAGCAGTCACCCATCTTGGTACTGACTAGGCTCAACATTGCTTAACATTGGTGAACATATAGTAACCAATGTTTCAACATGTTATGGCTGTAAGCCTGACTCCACAAAGAGGGTCAACAAAGAGCAGAGCATGCCAAACAAAGATGGCATATGGAATTTTGTTTGTTTTTTTAAAATGGTAGGTCAAATTATGATCTCTGAAATCACCAGGAGTTATTGCAAAGAGAATTAGTCTGAGGTCTGCATGTATTGTAACCAAACAATTACATTCTTGAAGATAAATTGGTACATTGGAGTAACTAAAGAAGAAAAAAAAAATGGCAGAATAGGTGGTGCTTAACTCATAGGTCAGTTTTGGATTAAATGGCTTTTTTATTCAAATGGAAAAAGATGATTTTATTTGTTTTGTCTCTATTTCAGAGATGAGGTATTGTAATTATTTACATTATTTACATTCTTCATACTTTGTTTGTAAAACATTGTGCCAGCCTGAAAAAATGTTTTCAGAAAAAAGTTCTTGTTTCTAAGATAGAACCACTTATTGCACTGTGAGTGAAGAATTATTGCTCTAAAGAATGGAGCAAGTGAAGGACAAAAAAAAAAGTTTTTGCAACAGATTCCAAGAGAGTTTCAACTGTACAAATCAACTGACATGATTCTGGACACTTCTGAGGCTTTTCCAAATCAAACTCTCTGGAGCTGCCTGTTATTCCTTCCCACAGGCTTCAAATAAAAAATGGAGATGATTGTCAATGCTTATTGGAAATCTCAACCATCTAAAGTTGTACAAAAGAACTCACTTAGCTGTCAATCAGTTTTTCTCACAGGTGATTGCAGCAACTAACCTAACTAGGCTAAGCAATGTATTCTTTCTCAGGATTCCTTATAATTCCAATAGTCTTGCAATTTTGAATTCAAGCATCTTCAGTTAGCATGGTCATCAACAAAGTATAAAGACAATCATTCAAGGGTGCTGATTTTAACATAACCAGTTATATAGTGGTCATTGTAGAGTTGGATCCACAAAGAAACTTTTCATACTGACAACAAAAGATTACAGCATGGAGATTCTGTGCACCTTGGAACACTGAAGATGTGGCAAACCTTCAATGCGGTCATATCTTGAAATTGTTCATGTTCATTGACCTAATCATAATTGAACAATGAATCTTGGCTAAAACGATTAATAGAGATACTACAGATATCCAGGAGACATGGCTGGTTTATAATTCATGAGCGCTTGAGTACGCAGACACTGTCAATCAAGTGGCTGCCAAAATGCTGGTTACTCTCAACCCCTAAGGGACTTTATCATTTGATTGATTTGGGGTATCAGAATATGTTTTGCAGTAAAAGATACTTTTTCAGGTTTTATGGCAGTAATCTTTTTCATTTATTATGTAAAAAAAATATATTAAATAATATTTTTTTTTTGTTCTATTTTTTATTCCTGGGCAATGCTGGTTATCCTTGTTAAGCTAAAGGATGAGGAAAAACAACATTCTAAGTGTTGTTTGTGATAAAAAGCAATTGAAATTAAAATAAAAGAAATACTTGTCAAAAAAATAATAATGATAGATAAAACACCATTTATTGCTAATGGTTACTGAATAATAGTCTGGATAATTACAATAAAAAGCAACTGAAATTAGGATTGAAAAAATTAATTGTAATGAAGAAATTTAAAGAGTAATCAGAATTTGTCTAAATAAAATCAATGGAAGGATTTAAAATTGTAATAGCTGGGCCTAAAATACACAAAATCCCGCATACAGGTAATAAGCTTATTCCGACAAATGAAAATATAATTGGTCTGTTTTATCAACCCCGGTATAGACTGAGTTCATGTTGGAAATAGAAAACTTTATATTACTAGGATCCACTTGGATTATATACCAATGGATTTGTTACCTTTAATATATATATATATATATATATATATATATATATGTGTGTGTGTGTGTAAAAATTCAGATATAACTAAAAATATATCTGTAGAAAGACAAAAGGAAATCTTAGCCAACACACACACATATATATATATATATATATATATATATATATTCAGAAATGGACACCGAGTTTTCATACCATAAACACAATTTTCAGGCCATCAACTTTCTGCTGAACTCAATATCTCTTATATTTACAAATGCTCTATCCTGGATATTGAGCCCCTTTACCCATGAATGTAGCATACTTTAAAACAGATGGTCAACTGACCTAACTGTACTGTGCAGTTGGCAATATCAAAAACAATGCATGTGCAAAATTAAAAATACAAAATGACAACAATTTACCCATTACACCGTGTGCATATATATATATATATATATATATATATATATATACACACAGACACACAAGTGATGGGGAGAGGATGAGTCATTGCTTAATTATATATTCAAAATGAAATTTTATTTACATGACTTGGTTCAGATTTTGATTTTAAGTGAACCTAATATTAAGAACAAATCTTTTTTAGAACTTTTGACAGTGTATGATTTCTTGAAGTATAAAACAGGAAAAATATTTGTGTTGATTTATTTGTGACTTAGCTACCTGCTTGGTGAAAATGATATTTAAAAAAAAATGTAAATGAGATGCTGTTAAAAAAGAGAAAGTGATGGCATTTGTTTTTTTTTTTTTTTTTTTTTTTTTTTTTTTGTTGTTATTATTATTATTATTATTATTATTCTTTTCAGGAAAAAAAGAGGAGAGAAAAGAGAACACTACCAGTTGTGGAAATGATTAAAGATTACACTCCCTCCCACTTTTAAACAGGAGTAGAGATTTATCCCTTGTTTACAGTTAAGTTTCTGGTCCCATCTAAAGCCTTTTCATTCATTTTCACACCAAGTAGCCCCTTGCATCTTAGTGTTATCATCACCTTGTTTGGGTGAGATGATTTTTTTTTAAAAATTGAAAAAAAAAGATCAGATTTGGGGCTCTTTAGATTTACAGTTTTTATAGATTGTATTTGCCTAACAAACTAATACCTCTGTGGCTTATATCAATTTTTTTTGCTCTTAGTAATCTATATTTATTTGGTAATTTACTGTAAACAAGCCAATTATTTTTTTTAATGTCTTAAGAATTTCATACTCATAAGAATTTGCAAAGATTCAACTTCAGACCCAGAGTGACCTTCAGAAAAAAAAAGAAAAAAGGTAACTGATCCAAAATCAAATTGATTGCTTTTTTTTTTTTAATTTAAGAGTGATATGGGGAAAAGAAACAAAAGTGAAAATATTGATAGGAAAAATTCAGTCTGACAAAGTTCAAGATGGTCTTATCTACTAATGTTTTTAGTCCAATTTTGATACCCCAATATTTTGGCTCTGTACCAGATGATATTTAACAAATATCTATATACCTTAATGCCTACCATAGAAAAATATCATATTTAATGGGATCTAAGATCCACTGAAGGCATTGCGGAATAATGGCTTAGATTGAGGAATCGGAGAGCAGAGTTTAAATTCCAGTCACGTTCATTGCAGTCACTTACGTGCTAATGCACTTGGGGAAAGATATGAATCCATCTCTTCTCAGGCCAGCTATGGGTAAATAGCAGGACAGACTGGGTTCTATAGCCTTGGGTGGCAACCAGTCTAGGAGAAGGAAAACTCTGAACTCAAACCACTTACTGCCTTATAAGGCTTGCCTCTTTAATTTCTGAGAGGAGGGATGGGGCAACATTATGCAAAAGAACCGGTAAGCCATTGCACTATTCTGCCCTGAATGTCACCGTGAACCACAAATGTGAGATGGAGGGGTGTGGTGACTACAATGGATTCAAATTGCACAAACTGAATAAATGATGAAGATCCACTCTCCATATTGAAATATTAGAATTTTATATATTTGTAATAATTGTACAAAGATCTCATTCTGAACTCAATCAAAGAGAAAACAATGTCCCCTGCTGAAACAGGGGTCCTTATATGCCATCATCTAGTGCGAGAAATTTAATCTAGAGAACTCTAACTAGAATGGTCTTGTGCTCAACTTGATTAAACCGATTGAATGAGCACTTACTGTTAAGTACTGGTTAGTAAATTGATCCTACTACTGTTAATGCAGAGTTAAGTTCTCATCAAGTGCTCCAGTATTTTGGCCTTGGACCAGACAAAGTAAACTTCTGTAAATTTACCTAACATAAACAATGGTAGTGTCCTGTTCTTAATCTTCTGCTTCTCTTTTTTCCTTGAGCACACAAACAAACACATCTGTTCACTGCAAAGGAGAGCACAAATAAAAAAAAAAAATAAAAAAAAGGTGAGGTGGTGTTTGTCATGGTGGCATACCACACAAAACATGCATTATTATCAAATATCAAATCATCAGTAGCAGCAACACCAGCAGCGGGCAGTATCTACCAGAAGTGACCAGGACAAAGGAATATACCTCAACAAGCTCAACCAGTGTATCAAATTGAAGTTCTCCCCCATCCACCTCAACTTTATTGTTGGTCCGCAGCACTCTATAGTGCTCAATGACACCATCAGGGATCACCATTGACAGGGTGTAGTCCCCAGGGTAGTGGCCATTCTCACGAACTAGAAATGACCCAATCATTTTCCCAGTGAGGAGGGCTTCAGCATCCTCCCTGCTAACTTTGCCATGATACCATCTGGAACAAATGAGCAGGGATGATAATTATTTCTTCACATCACAACATCAAACATGGCAACAATAATAATAATCATAATAATAATTAAAATTATAATAATAATAATATTTTAATTATGACAGTGAGGAAAATATTAAAATATATGATGCAGTTATTTAAGCTGTAAGGGAGGTTTATGGCAAGAAAATCTGCTTACATCAGAATAATACCAGCATCTGCAATGAATTTAACTCTTTTCACTTACACACATATATACATATATAATATATATATATACTACAGTTCAAAAGTTGGAAGACACCCCTATGGGATGAATTTGTCAGAAGAGTGGGTTGAAGAAAAAAAAAAAAAAAAGGAATCAGTTTATTAAAAAAAAGGAAAAAAGAATAGAATCAATTATCAAACATACTTTGAAATCTTTGCTGCAGTAATCAAGGCTAAAGGAGGATATTTTGAGTAAAGCAAAATTTAATCATAAAATGCTTTTTATCATAATAAAATTCCTAATGAAAAAAAAAAAAAAAAATAATAATCACATCTCACTTTTTTTTTTTTTTAACCATGTATAATAATTTTCTTTTAGTCAAAAGTACAAAACGTTTCTTTTTGGGCCTTTTTAAAAAATTACCAGAGGTGGACACAAACTCTATAGTGTGTGTGTGTGATAATAATATATAGATTTTTTTTTATATATATCAAAAACAATTTTAGGGGAAAGAAATATGATTAGCCCTAAAGGATAAAATACATCACATGAAAACTTTTTACATTTTTTCATACTTCTTTCTTATATATATATATATATATATATATATATATATATATATATATATATATGGATGGATGGATTCTCCCATCAAAAATGAGAGATGAGAGTTCAGTAAAAAAATATATTTTATTCTAGTTCTTTTAGACTGGAGACAGGTGTGACTATCATATGCTGGAACTTTGTATCTATTTTCATGACTGACAAGTTTTGCCCTGCTTCACGCCAGAAAACCAGTGACTAAAAATTAGCTTTAGGTGCATTTAAATGATAGCATTTTATGTTAGTGTGCAGTTCATCATGGCATTCTTTCTCATTCTTTCAATGTTTTTCAACTTCTCAAATTATGTTGAGCTCCATTTTTGGCAATTTATAGATGGATGCTCCCAACTATCAACTGGCTATTATACACAATTTTAAGTTGTCTTTGAATTTGTCCCAAAAACAGAAGGCAGAGCAACCAACTCAGTGCTTCACATCAGCCAGCTGTTTAAAAGCGACCTGTTTAGGCAAGTGAGAGACTGCCATCCTGAAAAGATGACCAACCCAGCACAATTCTGTTCTGATCAAAATTGCTTCAATACTTTATTGTAGATATATATATATATATATATATATATATATATATATATATATATATGCACACACGGTGTAATGGGTAAATTGTTGTCATTTTGTATTTTTAATTTTGCACATGCATTGTTTTTGATATTGCCAACTGCACAGTACAGTTAGGTCAGTTGACCATCTGTGAGAAAAAGAGCACCATGACGCAATTCAGTCCGCTATAAATTTTGAAACAGCATGCTGTACTGCTTGGCATTCATGCCAGAAGCTCCAATACAAACATTTCAGTTTGTTTGGATGTCAATCTGAGAACAGTGCAGAGGATTCTGTGTCACCAAAAGATATACCGAGAGTGATGAAAACCAAGTATCCAGTCAACATCATGGTGTTTGGAGTGATTACTAGTGATGGTGATGTCATACCTCCATTCATCATCCCACAGGGCCTCAGAGTCAACACAGAGGCCTACATTAAGTGCCTTGAGGAGGTAGGAAGATCCTATGTCTGGCAACAGGACTCTGCACCATGCCACACAAGCAGGAGAACCCAGTCATGGCTGTCAGACAATTTCTGAAATCGCATCACCCCTTACACCTGGCCACCTAACTCCCCAGACTGCAACTCCCTTGATTATTATCTGTGAGGCAAAGTTGAGTAAGAGACTAAGAAAACTCCTTATAAAAACCAAAGATGAACTGAAGGCAAGAATTATGGCAGCATTGACAAACTTAAACAAGAAAACCATCCAGAAGAGTTGCAAGAGATTCTGAAGTTGTCTGGAGGCTGTGGTTGAAACCAGTGGCGATTTTATTGAATAAATTTACTCTTTAATATTTCAAGATATTTTTGTGTAATTTTGGTAAATATATCTGTTAAAATGATATGTCTGTGTTAGTTTCCTTTTTGCGTAATGTAGACGACAATTTATCTATCCATCGTCCCGTGTGTGTGTATATAAAAACTTTCCATAGCTCAAGAACAACAAAATTGTCCTCATAAAAATAATTTGCTTGTGATCTCCAAGAAAACTCATTTAAATAAACATTTACAACCTAGATACACAAAATTATATTGGCTGGTTACTCATTTCTGAGCATGTCGATCCGCTAGGATATCTAGTCAATGCCTGCTACAGGCAAATTCGTGTTTTTTCCAATACCAACAGTGCCTACACATGATTTATACCGTGACTATGCTGAGTTGGCTTAAGTTACAGTTTCTGGAAGAGAGTGCCTCATCTAGTGTGGTTGACAGTTGAACAAGGACAGTATACTCAAATTTCTGGTCACGATGCACTTGTGAATTGCCAACTGTTGGCAGGATGGACACTCAAGTCAGCCAGTTTTCGTTATACACACATATATACATACATACACATACATACATATAGGAGTGGTGCTGAAAAGTTTCATAGTCAAATAGTGGGGGCTAAGAAATTTTCAGCATCTCTTTGTGTAAGTGCTCCTGCCCACTCCTCCACTAACTAGGAAGAGTGTTCATTTATACTGTGAGTACCAATTAGTAGGATTCTCGTGTTTATTTTTATTTTTTTATTTAAATCATTGACTAATCCATGTCAATGGGAAGTGTGAAATTTTCAAGTTTTCAACTGCAGGTCATCATCAAGTTACCGTTTCTGCAGAAGAAAATTCCAGAATAATTCACAAGTGCATAATGCTAACATTGGGTGACAAGTTCCGGCCATAATAAACCATTAAGTAGTTGTCTGTCAATTTATAGCATTGAGATTCTGTGTCCTCAATTGCAACAATTGGAGAAACCTTCAATATTGTCGATTCCTGAAATTGTTCATAATGTTCATTGACCTAATTATGGCTGATCAATGAATCTTGGCTAAAATAATTGATAGAGATACCAAAGATTTCCAGAAGACATGGCTGCTTTATAATACATGAATACTTGAGTATGCAAAATCAAGTGACTGCAAAAACATTTGAATGCCAAACAGAAATGATATCAAGTGGAGGCTTTCAAATTGATTTTGCAGAATTTTCAATGATCTAGTGATAATTTTTGGGCATGATTTTTTACTGTTGATGAAATAATTACACCAATATGATTTGGAAACCAAACAACGGTCCAAGTAGTTGGGTTCTCCCCTGCCATTTGGGATGTATATTTGGAAGAGCATATAAATTTCATGGCACTTGGTAATTCACTCCCTTTTAGGTCAGTTCTAAAAATTTTCAGCACTCCTCATATGGAGTGGAAGATGAAAGATAGAGAGTAAAAGAGAAAATATGGGAGGGAAAGAGAAAGAGACAGGGGGATTTAAAAAAAAAAAAAGAGAAAAATGAAAAAAGGGAGGAAGGAAGGTTTCTGGTTTTCATTTGAAGAATTTTTTTGATATCTTGAACTTGTTGAAACCATTGATTAGATAGATAAGAAGAGTTTTATGAAGTATTTTGAAAATAATATACAAGGAACATGCCACATGTGTAAGAACATCTCATCCCAGATTAGAGTTCATTTGACGAAGAGCTAACAATTTGTAATAATTAAAAAAAAAAAAGAAAAAAAGAAGTCCCATTGAATCCAAACTAAAACTTTGAGATATAAGTCCTCCTTCAGGATCACCATCAGCTACCTCATCACATTCTCCTTAATATCAACCACTTATCCCAGCATCCCTTTCATTTTTTGAAACAGTCTGTAAGTACTCTTCTGGGATCACCATTAGCTGTGTCACTATGTTCTCTTTAATCTGATCTATGGCATTTTAGTTTTGGGAAAAGTCAGAAATGACAGCCAGCCAAGTCTGACAGACCAGAGTGATGTCTATTCACTTGGACATTTTAGATGTGACAGTCAACACAATATAAGCTCACTGATTGATATCTCTCTGATGACTGAATAATCTCAAACAAGATCGTGTTTCTACTAATTGTTTGCAAAGTTACATTGCAAGTTACTGTGCAAGCAGTTCTCTCTATATATGCAAAATGGTTGGTTACATTTTGGACAAATCCCATAAGTTCTATTGTCAAAGTCACATTAGTACCTTGTTTACATTATTTGAAATATATTTCTACTTGACAAGTATTTTCCTTTAGCCATGTCATGCAAGAGATGTATCCTTTGATCATGCCAACCATGACCCTCTTTGTCAAATGTTACACAAAATAGTGCCTAATTTAAAAGAATGCTTGTTGTTACATATGATGTACAAGGTGCGATTGATAAATTGTCATCTAAATTACACAAAAATCAAAATAACACTGACATCTCACTTTAACAGATATATTTACCAAAATGACACAAAAATATTTCGAAATACTAAAGAGTAAATTTATTTACTAAAATTGCCATTAGCTTCAACTATGGCCTCCAGACGACTTTGGAATCACATGCAACTCTTGTGGATGGTCTCCTTGTTTAAGTTGGTCAATGCTGCTGTAA
The DNA here is from genome assembly GCA_963932145.1 of Acanthosepion lycidas. Taxonomy (NCBI): domain Eukaryota; kingdom Metazoa; phylum Mollusca; class Cephalopoda; order Sepiida; family Sepiidae; genus Acanthosepion; species Acanthosepion lycidas. The sequence continues at coordinate 18,198,589 of OZ010592.1, forward strand.
GGAGACCACAGTTGTTTTCCCTTGGGTTGAGCTCATGAGAGTTTTGGCCCCTTTTAGTGAGTAGAACTCTTCTTCCTTTTTTGTCTTTGCTTCCGTTCTTGGAGGAATGGCTGCTTTACCTTCCTGACCACCAGGGTGTCCACACACGTGGAAACTGGTCAACATGTGCACGGTCTAGCGAAAGAAAAAAGTACTTTCTATTCACTTATCTGTGGATGATCCAAGGCCATAAAGTTGGTATGTTATTTCTTTGTTCTCATTCTGTAAACCTCATTGTTCCTTTGGGACAATATGGAGAATCATTTGTTGTGGGACATATGTAAATCTTTTGAATATATGTACGCAAGTTGTTTGCCTTATTAAATGTTTTGTTTGTTACGCTCGCATATTTCGTCTTTCTATGTTCGTATTCAGTGTTAGTGTATCAATGGCTACACTAATGCCAATATTAGTATCGGTGTGCTACTGGAAGGCTAAAACACGTTATTCTTTCTAACACAAAAAAGTCGGTAAACTGTGTGTGGCAGATACCACCATACTAATACTGCCATAATTCTTGCCTTCAGTTCATCTTTGTTTTGTACAAGGAGTTTTGCTAGTCTCTCTCTCTCAACTGTGCCTCACACATAATAATCAAGGGGATTGCTATCTGGGGAGATGAGTGGCCAGATGTAAGGAGTGATGTGGTTACAGAAATTGTCTTACAGCCATGACTGGGTTCCCTTGCTTGTGTGGCATGGTGCAGAGTCCTGTTGCCAGATATAGGGTCTCCCAGTAGCCACACTCTTGACCCAGGACAGCACTACCTCCTCAATGTAGATGTAGTTTATGTAGGCCTTGGTGTTGAGTCTGAGGCCCTATGGGAAGACAAATGGAGGTATGACATCGCCATCACTAGAGATCATTCCAAACACTTTCGTAATCACCATTAGAATCTTCCAATTCTTTCTGAATCCTATGTAATTCCTCAGATTTACAGCTAAACACTGAAATTTTCATATTGGCATGATTGCTAAGCAGTACAGTATGTGGTTTCCAAATTTCTGGTGGACTGAATTGTGTCATGGTGCTCTTTTTCTCATGGATGGTGCCCAAATGACCCTACTATACCATGCAGTTGACAACGTAAAAAACAAACGCACACGAGTGAAATTAAAGATATAGAATGTTGAGAATTTACCGATCTCTCCCATGTAGTTTTATGACACATTAAACATATGCCTAAAAACAAGTTCTTGAAATTCATTCTTTAATGAAATGGCAAATTTTTTAAAGTAGTTTAAAACAGGAGAAAGAAAAAAAAATGAAGCTGACCATTGTTAGAATTTGATCAATAATTTAGAGCAATGCAAAACAAGTGAAAATCACTGGAATATTTCCTTTATATTTACACAGCATGTCCTTTTATCACCTCTTTAAAAATTAACTGGTCAGCAATATTATTATGAATTAATAATTTAGAATTTAGACCAATAATCTCAGTATTTTTGCTTTGGACTTTCACAATTGTATAATTTGGCATTTACAATTTTTGAGTGCCAGCAAAAATCAAAGTACAAATTCAAACAATCCAAAGAATAATGATAATGACTCATCGTGGAATTTAAATTATTCAGTTTTTTGAGCACATGGGGGAGGGTGCGGAGGGTTGTTTGAAATCTTGAGGGGTGTAGGTGGGGATTGAAATCCTTATATCTGATTAGAAAAATCAGACAATTGTATTTTGAAAAATAACTTAATGAAAACATGTAAATTCATTTTAAATGCTGTTGTACAACTAATGAAAGCCAATTTGCTCATAGAAACTGTCAAATATTTAACAAAACACCTGAAATAAGAAATAAGGAGAAAAAGAAACAAAACATGCTTTAGTGTAAAAATTGAAAACAATATAATTAAATAAAAAAATTTAAAAAAAAGCAAAAGCAAATATAAAAATTGAAGATTATAAGAGAAAATCATTTAAGGTGATTAATTCACAATAAAGCAAACTGTGTGTAAGGAAAGAATTGAAGATAAGCAATTTGGATCTCAGCTCACACGGGGTTTGCCCTTTGTATTTATTGGGTGGGGGAGAGGGCAGTACTGTAAAAACAATTGTATATGGAACTATGAGAGAGAGAAAAAAAACTCAAAAACAATTCAGATACAAATATACTGATCTCATTTACATGATGGGAGGAAAAAAAAGAAATTACAAATATCCTAATAAAACAAAAAATTAATAAATATTTCATATTTAAAATAGATTTCATACTTGAAAAAAAAATTTACGTCTTTGTGAGTATTTCTGTGATTCTCAGACAATACTCTGAGATTTAATAAAGATTTTTTCTTGGACACTTTTTAAGAATCATAAGATTTTCAGTGTGTTTTTTTAAATCTAATTTCCTTTAATATTGTTTAAATATAATTAATACATCATTTTAATAAATATTTTAATTAATATATCATTTTCTTCGCTTCACAATTTTTTAAAGCATTGTTTCCATACAGTAAAATGTTCTTAAAAAGATTCAAGTTGGTTATTCCAAATTAAATTAAAAATATCCAAACATTTTAAATATTTAAATTTAAGAGAAATGATAGTGCAAAAACAAAACAAAACAAAAAACAAAACAAAACAAAAAAAACAGGTTTATCGCAGGAAACAGATTTAAAAAGATTTTTTTGGTAGATTTTTTGTTTATGAAATTTTCATATAGATACTATAATTATCTTTAAAATTATGAATAAGAAATTAATTTCATATGCTCTTCATATTTTCTAAATTAAAACATTAACGGATAAATTGATTTAAATAAATTAGGTTTCCTGTTTGATTGGACTGATAACATAACCATGGTATTTCAGAAAGAGTTGTCTTTGCTTGAAAAAAAAAAAAGTTGACATGCCAAACCATTTTGTGAACAGATATTATTGCTGATGTCAAATCTTTAAGGCCTTCCAGTTAACCAGTGCTTTTTTTTTTTCTTGTATTTTAATGAAAACCCATGGTCATTTTGCTAGTAAGGTGGCTTCTTGATGTCATAGATCTGGGGCAGGCAATCCCTGTGTGCAGCATCTTTGGAAAGTGCCTGAAGGCCATACACCCAAGTCTTCTGAGTGAAATTGGGTAGATGGTTGTGCTAGCACAAAGTCACAAGTCACCATGACCGAGGGTTTGAGCATGCTGGCCTTGTTCAGACTGTTGATCATGTTAGATAACGCACTCTCTCCCAGAAACTGCAACTAAGGTCCACTCAGTATAGTTGCAGTATAAACCACAGGTGGGCTCTGTGGGTGTTAAACAAATGTGCCTGAACAGCTGTCTGCAACAGGGATTGGCTAGCTGTCCTAGTAAACAGGCATCCTTGGATATGAGTGGCCAGACATTTGTTTTTTCTTCTTTTAATTGAGACAGACTTGATAAAACCAACATCAAACCCCATCAAATGCCCTTGAGATATCTAAGGCCACAGCCTGAGCTTTGTCATTCTTATCTCAAGCTTGATAGACAAATTCAGTGATGGCTGTTAACACATTGGCAGGAGACCTGGAGAAATATAAACAATATTGCTTATCTGAAAGGAGGGTTGTATGCAGTAAGATGCTTTACCAATGTAGCATTGGTTAGAGCATCTAATAGAGCTAAGAGACTGATAATTCAAGAGGGTAGATGGTTCCCCAGAGTTCTTAAAGACAAGAACTGCTGAGGAGGACTTCTAACAAGTTGGAAAGCAAGAAGTAGCAAGACATTGTAAAGTTTGGATAGAACAGAAGCCAGTTCATGAGCATATTTCTTTAGGACAATTGTAGGCAGACTCTCAAATCTGCAAGTCTAGATTTGAAATGATATTAAAAACCATGGACAGAGTTATGTGCATATCACTCAGTAAAGACAATATTCTTGGGAGAAAAGGAGGCATAGGTACTCTTTTACGAGTCAAAAGTGGAGTTGGAAGAGAATTTCCAGGCGAAGCATTCTGCTTTATCTGAAGTAGATGGCAACATTTCAAATTGCTTGAAGAGTAGAGGGACTGCTCTTGTTCAGTACACTCTTAAAGAGCCACCAGTATTCTGTAGAAAAGCTTTTATGAGTAACTGCCATTACAAGCTGTGAAAATTGAACCTGTCACTCTGGTATCGCTGGAAGAAGTGATTCGTGTGGTTTATAGTGGCTAAACAAAAAGGAGAGAGAGAGAGAGTTTTATATTTAAAAGTAAATATACAGGAGTTTGATGCTATGGAGTCAATTGCAAAAGATACTTTGATATGTCCAATAGAGGAAGTCAGTTAAGTAAAAAAAAAAAATCATTCAACACAGTGATTATATTGTTTCTTTTACTTAATTTTGTGCTCATCTCCATATAACTAGGTTGTCACACGACCATGTATTTCACTTTTATATATTCTATACTAATTTCTCAACAACTAATTTAAACCTTTGCTAACTGTTATTTTTACATTTTTTTTTTTATTAGTGATTTTTTTCTCGAGACAGATTTCTTTTGTGTTTACTATCAAATGGGATTTTTTAAAATTTCAATAAAAAAATATCTAATGGCTGGATTCATCTAATTTCTAATGTTTAAAGAATTCAAGCATTAGATATGTGATGCTTCCAAACCATCTTAGGCATCTCTTCCATAGACTGGCCTAAAATTCAAGATCAGACACTTGCATGTATTGGCCATCTCAATCTTTCTATATGCCTGCAAATATTGGATATTAACAGCAGAATTACATGAAAGAATCCAAGAATTTAAAATGAGATGCTACAGAACCATCCTAGGTATGTCATATGTAAACCGAATCACAAATGGAGCTGTGCGAGACACTGTCAAACAAGAAAAAAGGTCTGCCAAGAAGGGGAAGTTGAAATAGTATAGGCAACATTACAAAACCAAGAATCTTTCCACTACCATCCTACAAGGTACCAAAGGAGCCAAAAATGGTCTGACAATGTCACTAAGTTGATAGAGACTCAGACATTGGCTCACAAACAAGAGACAGAGAGAGGGCTGATCAGGTGCTCAGCAACCTTACAACTACATCCAGTCATGGGACTGATGATGATGATGATGATGATTTAAAAAAAAAAAAAAAAAAAAAAAAAAAAACTACCTGTTCCCCAAGTACTTATAAACTATCAATGATCAGTATCAATGAAAGATTTACACTATCTACATGCAGCCTATTATCCCCATCTTTGTTGTTATCACAATGTTTTGGCTGTTGTGCCTTCCAGCCTTCATCAGGTGTATGTTGATCTAGGTACTCTACAGGGAATTCTAAACTGAAACACTTTATTTAATCTACAGGGGTAGATTGTTCTTGTTCCACTGCTCATGTCTAAGGTTATCTCATCTAGTTTGTATTCTGTTCAGTTATTGCTTGTCTTGTTCAAGTAAGCACTGCTCAACCAGTAGTCTTGTGAATTAAAATGTTGGTTTGTGAATTAGGTGACATTGTAATTGTGAGTTCAATACCTGGGATGGGCAGTGTGCATTTGGACTCAGTGGAAACAGAACAAGCAATAACACAAAATTTCTTTGTTGTCAGTTTTCTTTACTTGGGCAGTGAAGTTGTTCGACAAAGACAAGGACAATAGTCTGGATGTAAATAGTGTAAATAATGATAACGCCTCATCTCAGAAATTCAGACAGTACAAAATGTCATATCAATATCTCATCAGCCACTCCCCTAAGCATTCATAGTTTTTACCACCTTCATCACCATCTACAAATGATCTTGAACCCCTTCACTGCCTGAGTAAAGAAGACTGACAACAAAGAAATTTTTGATGAAGCCATATCTGTGGCGAAAACAGGGCTTGAAACCTCTTCCACCACATCCTTTTTTTTTTCAAAGCTCTTATCAGAGTTTGTCTTCGGGGAGGGAGAACCCAGATAACCACACTGGTGAAAAGACAAAATAGAAATAAAAAAGATACATAACTTACTTTATGTACCTTTGTTTATTTAAGTGTAGCCAACTTGTAAGAGGCCAAATATCTTTCAACTTCTACAATAGCCTCGATTGTTAAGAACATGAATATAAGCCAAACAGTAACAGTGACATTCCAGCGAGTTGTGAACTGTAAACAGAGATTGCAGTATGCTAACCATCGGATACAGTTTATTCTAACCTCAATTCGAAAAAATGATCAGTTAAGGCCAGGCAGTGAAATGGGGGGGGGGAGTCAGCTTAAATAACGCTGGCAAATTAAACTGTCATACTTTTTGTAACCTGAGGATGAAAAACAAACTTTAATGTAATGAAGATTTTAGAAGGTGGATCTTGTGGGTTATTTGATCAGAATGTTCTGATGATGCAACCAAGAAAATGCAACTTTTTTTTTTTTTTTTTTTTTTTTTAAATATGAATATTAATCTTTGTTAGAGAGAGAGAGAAAAAAATAAACCTCCAAAACTCTCCTGTAAGAAGTGGGGGGAGGGAGAGAAGAAAAAAGATACAAGGTATATACTCCTGCATTGTGTGATCCCCAAATCCTCACTTTTAAAAAATGATTTTATCATATATCTCATGTACCATGTGAGTTCCTTTTTTGAGAGATCAAATTACAATAGACTACTGATAATGATATTATAAAATTATCATTAGTAACACTATACCTGTGTAAACACATGCAGTCATAAACAACTGAACGAGAAACAACTGAACATTTTATAAATATAAACAATGGAAAAGTCGCATATTCACTATGTTTGTATTTTATAATACAATATGTGAATATTGCATGCATTGTTATTGGATACAGTTAAGTAAAACATCAGTTTTATCAAAACCATGTTTATTTTAAATGCAGCTGTACTTTTTTGACGTTCACAGTAAATGGATATATAGTTTGGTCAATGGCGTAGACAGAGCCAGCAGTACATATGCTAATTTTATATCTCATGTATTTGTCAAAATATTAAAATTAGCTTCAAAATTAGGTCTTCAAAAGTTGATTGATGTGTGTGTGTGTGTATATATATATATATATATATATATATATATATATAGCTGGCCACTCGTATTCAAGGATATATACTTTGGTCAATAGCATAGTCAGAGTCAGCAGTACATACACTAATTTTATATCTCATGTATTATATGACCCCCTTAAAATTATCTTCAAAAGTCGCATGATAGGTGAGTATATACAGTATGTAAAATATGAAATAGGGATTTGGTTTATAATCTTTGGGATGAAGAAAAACAATTGATATGCTTCATGGACACTAACTTTTATATAGGAAGATAATTTAGCTACTATGAAAAATAAACAAACTTCAGCTAAGTTCACCTGTCTATGTTGGTGCACCTACCAATATCCTTCAAGGCCAGATTCTATACTTGGTGGCTGGGAGGGCAACACTCAGGGCTTTTTAATATTCTGAATTGACACCAGATGTGAAATTTATCTTTGAGTGTGAACCCAGTATATGGTGTCACCACAGATGAACTTCACAGATCAGTGACCTGTATGCGGCCCACAAAAGCATTTGAAAGAAAAAAAATTTTCATGCATTATTTAATTTTTTACAATTTTAGTTAATGTCAAATGAAAAATAAATAACAATTCTATATCTATTCATTTTATTTCTCTCATTACATCGGCAGTGACGAAGCATCTCAAACGCACTTGTATCTTTGGAGATTTGATTTGTTATTTTGTGATACCTGTGTGTGTGTGTGTGTGTGTGTAGTAGTAGTAGTAGTAATTAGTGTAAAAAAATAAAATCACTGTGCCTAGTACAAATGTGAATTAAGTTCGTTCGTTTGGGTTTCATGGCATATCAACCACTGTGGGTTATTTAATGCCAAATCCAGTTTATGAATTTTAAATGCCTATTTTGTATGGAATAAAAAATGTATAGCTGGCAACATTATTGGTTCCAAAAAACGTATAGCTGGCAACACTGTTTCAAAAACTTATAGCTGGCAACATTATTTTTCCGAAAACATTATCTGAGACCTTGCTGTTGGATGTAGTTTATCGCCATACCCAGGACACGGATGTAGATTACCGTCATACTCAGGACGTGAGTAAGACTTGGAAAAACTAGGAGTTCACTATTTGCCCATAGCTGGGACCCTAACAGGTACTACCACCCCGGGTCAAGGTGGACCTGGGAACACCAGCAATTAAGAGGTGGTTCCACGCTCCTCAAAACCTCTTGATCAGAGGCCTTGCTGTTGGATGCAGTTTAACGTCATACCCAGGACGTGTGAATTAAGACTGTTTCATTAACTTTGTACTAATACCCTTGGAAAATATGTGAATCCATCTTCCTCCAGTGATGGTTTAAGGAGCAGGGTAGACTAAGCACTTTCACCTTGGGTGACAACCAAGTCTAAGAAAAGGAAAACTCTTAATTCAAACTTGAGGAAGACTGGAGACATCATCATACATTGAGCATCATTTCTCAAATCACTTCTTCCAAAATGTGTTGCTGGTTCTACACAAGCTCTTACCATAACAATCAAATCATCTGTGTGTATAGTTGAACAGTTCAATTTGAAAAATGAACAGTTAGCCATTCATTCAATGGAATTGGTATGAAAGTCCACCACCATATAAATTCCATGTTTTGTAGTCAGCATCTGACAAGGCTACCAATGTTAACAGTATAACATCAGTTCCAGTGCCTCACTCTTGTGCCTGAAAATAATCATTGACCCATGAAATACTGGTACCATGTTGCCTGGTCAGATGAGTCAAGATTCCAGTAATTTTGGACAGGTGGGCAAGTTTTGGGGTGGAGGTGACTGCATGAGGCTATATATCCAATTTGTCAGTAGGGAGTTATGCATGGTGTGTGTGTGTGAAAAAAAAGAGTGATAGTTTCTACAAGGACTAGAAGTAGACCAAAATTCTACCTAGACAAGTGTGAGATATATATATATATATATATATATATATATATATATATATATATATATATATATATTATATATATATATTATATATATATATCTTGTTGCAGATCATTTCTACCTTGTTTATGCTCACCATATTTTCCTGTGGTAATGGTTTGTTTGAGCAAAGTAATGCATACCTCATGTTGAGCATGGAATAGGAAGCTGGTAATAATAAACCCTGCTGATTTTCAGATACTCCAATGACTTCCACACTTGCCAGATTAAAACCCCAATGAACATGGCATCACCTAAATCACCTGCAACCACACCCAAGAAATACAACTCAAATTAGAGAAAAGCATTGAAATGGGTACAAGGTAAACTAAAGGAAATTCAACAACCGATAATTGGAAGAGCATGAAATTTCGAGTCATGCTAGATTGAAACAATTTGCCCCTTTTAAAATGTTAGTCTATATATATATATATATATATATATATATATATATATATATATATATATATTGAGGAATAAGAGAGGCAAGTTTGAATTCTAGTAGAGTTCATTACATTCACTTACATGCTAATACCATTGGGAAAAATATGAATCCATCTCTTCTCCCCACCAGTTATGGGTAAATAGCAGGACAATCTGTCCTGCTATTTACCCATAACTGGTGGGGAGAACCTTGGGTGGTAACCTGTCTATGAGAAGGAAAAACTATGAATTCAAAATCACTGTGGATGAATAATAGGTCAGTCTGGGCTCTGTAGCCATGGTTAGCAACTAGACTAGGGGACAACTCCTAATTCAAATCTGGAACCAGAGTCCCTAAGACAGTCTGATGTTATGTTCAATTTCATTCTTAAAACTCTTGTGACAATGCTGTACTGGCCTCTGCCTTGGAGAACATTGGTGATGTGGAAAGGGGAAACGTGCTGAAGAGACAACTGTCGATCTCTTATAAAAAAAAAAAACAACAAAAAAACTGTTCAGGCCTGACTCCTAGACAAGGCATAACTGGGTGCAGATCCATAGTCTCATAAGACTAATAGCTGCCATATCATATATATACATTTTTATTACTTCAACCATTATTATAGTGGATACTCCTATTTGAAATAGACACCCCAGTGTGCATTATGTCTATCGGCCTGTGCATTCAAGAAAAGAAAATGTACTCTCCAGCAAGGATCAAACCTGTGTCCCACTATAATAATGGTTGATGTAATATACAGTAGCGTCCAAAACTAAGGGACAAAATTTTAAAACCTAATATTTGTTAGAAATAACAACTGTGAAAAGCTGAAATTTTGACAACTGGTAGTCGTTATCATCCATAATAACATACTAAAATTTGAATCATTTGCAAAGGATAGAAAAAGAATAACAATTATTTATTTATTTTCAAAATAGGATCGTCCAAAAGTAAGGGACAAAATTGAGAAAAACAATGTAAACAGTATGCTATATTCAAATTTTTGGATTTCCTCTAAAGAATAAGTCTTACTTAGTCATTTGTAAATGTTGCATCAGCCGGCACCATGGCGAAACACCAAAAACTTGATTACTCTGTGAGACAAGCTATTGTGAAGCTACACAAGGAAAAGCACACCATTAGAGAGATTTCAGAGAAAGTGAAACGTTCCAAGAGTGTTGTAGGCAGGGTTGTTAAATCCTACAATGATACTGGCAAAATAGTTAGTGCTTTTAAAACTGGCAGACCCCGCAAAACTTTGGCAAGAGAAGATCGAATAATGCAGCGTATGTCATTAAAGGACCGTTTTAAGTCTTGCACAGAAATTAAAAGGGTTATGAATAGTACCTCATGTGTTAATGTGTCAAGACAGACTGTAGACGACTGCAAGAAATAGGGCTGTTTAATCGAACCCCAGGGAAGAAACCACTTGTTAGTTCGAAGAATAAGAAGAAGAGATTAGAGTTTGCAAACAGGTATGTAATTTGGACATATGAAAATTGGGCAAAAGTATTTTTCAGTGATGAAAGCAAGTTTAATTTATTTGGAAATGATGGAAAAAATAATGTAAAGAGACGTATTGGTGAAAGATTAAGTGCAAAGTGTACTAAGAAAACTGTCAAGTTTGGGGGCGGAAGCGTCATGGTATTTGGAATGTTTTCTAGCCAAGGTACAATGCCTCTTGTCCGGTTACAAACTCGTGTAAACGTGCAGATCTATAAAAACATTGTTCAAGATCATGTTGTGCCAATCATACAGAATTCAGGTTTCGATAGGGCTACCTTTATGCAAGATAATGCCCCATGTCACAAGGCAAAGGTGGTAATGAGTTACCTTAGCAAGCAAGATTTGGAAATTATGGATTTGCCACCGCAAAGTCCTGACTTAAATCCAATAGAAAATCTTTGGAAGACCTTAGGAGTGAAAGTTATGGAAAGAAATCCCACTAACATGGAGGATTTGTGGGTGAAGCTTCAAGAAGAATGGTCTAAAATTAGTATCGAGGATTGTCAAGAACTGATTTGTTCTTATAGTCGAAGATGTGCAGCTGTCATTGAGAGCAAGGGCTCATTTACTAAATATTGATTGTACATGTATTTTTATTGTTTTTTTGCCGTTTACATTGTTTTTCTCAATTTAGTCCCTTACTTTTGGACGTTCCAAATTTGAAAATAAATAATTGTTATAATTCTTTTTCTATCCTTTGCAAATGATTCAAATTTTAGTATGTTATTATGGATGATGATTCAAATTTTAGTATGTTATTATGGATGATAACGACTACCAGTTGTCAAAATTTCAGCTTTTCACAGTTGTTATTTCTAACAAATATTAGGTTTTAAAATTTTGTCCCTTAGTTTTGGATGCTACTGTATATATAAATCAATGTACAAAAAAAAAAAACAAAAAAACAAAAAAGAATCCCCCAACAAATGTCCAACTCCATTTTATTTTTCATTGGAAAAAAAGACACAGACACAGGCATGTCCAAAAATTCCCATTTTTAACATCTTTTCTCATTAGGCTTCTATTTGTTGTAAAGGCCTAATGATAAACAATAAATATTTTTTTTATCATTATTATTAGTATTATTATTTTGCCTCTTTTTTCTCATCAGCCTACTATAGCTACACACACACACACACAATTTTGATTGCCATATCTTACTCAGATGAGAGCCACCTCATCACCCTCTGCATCACTTGTAATAGCTCCCATTTCGTTTCATTGGCCATGGCCCAAGATGACTCATGAGATCAGCATTCCATTTCATAGGTATCATGCATATATGACAGATAAACTGTATCCTTGATTGGGCTGATTGGATGTGCATGCCCTACAAATCTTCTGCTTACCATCATGTGCCATCTCACTGCAGAAGATGATCTTCAAACCTTGTTGCAAACAACATATGTATTGTTGGCAGGACGATGTGGCAGGTTGGCATAGTTGGCTTGCTTCTGGTTGTTATGTTGACCTTTCAGATGATTTACATAACCTGCTCTCGACAACAGCATTCGCTCTCTCACACACATTTCCAAGACTGCATATTAGTTGGAAAATCAAAGTGAGTGCCTTTGAGGATGTATGCTTCCCACATGCTCAAACCAACAAGGATCAAATTCAATACAATGTTATTTATCTACAAGATTTGTTGACCAATACTATAGAAAATATTCTAGATATTCACCAAACTTATCTTAATATGGCATAAAGCTAAAAGTGCTGAGCACCAAGTGAAAATCAAATTCACTACAGTAGTAAAGGTAGTTGTTGTGTCATAAATAGGAAAGGTTGACACACATATAGAAAATAAGTAGTAGTTTATTCCAGTGAATAATATTGTACATGGTTGAGAACACAGACTAATGTAATAAACAGTTAATTGTTAATTCCTCTCTATTTACCAATCTCCCCACAAGGCAAGATGTGGCACAAGGTCAGTTTTTAAAGTGGGGTATTCCAAGCCTGTAGGCTCAGGCAAAATTGTCTGTAGACCCTGTATACAGGGTTGGCCTTGTCTACGCACCCCACAAACAAGACACTACCTTTCAGTATAGCCTCATCTGGATTGCCCGGAGACAGGGAGTTCAACAAGAGAGGAAGAGGAAGAGAAAGCCTCCGCCTCGTTAACTCCCCTCTCTCAGTAAGAGAGAGTACTGTTTAAATAGTCTTAGACCAGTCCATCTTGTAGGGGGTGTTCAGCTACTCCACGACAGTAATAAAATTAAATACAACTATAAAATATTCATCAAAGACACCAATGTCATAAAAAGTGTCAGATGTAAAATATAAAACATATAACAAAAATATAAAAAATATTCAAAAGTATTCTCTGTTCCTCACTAGCAACGGATAATTGAAGCTGATTTTGGTCAAAATCTTTCATTAGTCTATATATGATGGCTACTACCTCATCGCAATATATCAACTTACAATAACAAGTAATGCTTCTGCATGAAAAATGGGGTAAGATTTTGTAATTGGATGAATCCCACTCTCTGAGCAAGAACAGCATGTACCTAATAAGAAGAACCAGTTAACATCACAAGATGCTATCAAGACCCAGGTGTTACATCAGAATTTTCCTTCTCCTAGTTGGATATCTTAATGAAGGCTAAGGTGTGCAACACTTGAGTGGGCTTATTATGACCCAAGTATTTCTACATGCACCTACCTGTGCTTAGATGGTCATTAATCCTATGAAAGGATTTATTTGGCTTTTGTTTTGGTCTTGCTTTTAATCCTTCTGGGTGTTTTAGCCACCCTCCTCACCTTGTGTGGTGAACTAATTTAGTCACTAATAATCTCACCATGTACCAGGTAGTACTAGGTTACATAGTACCAATTACACATCTGTGCATGTAAACTAAAGTCTCAAAAAATTAGATTTTTAATATTTTTTTAATTTTATTAATGATTTATGAGTGAATAAAATATTTTATTTCTACTTATATCTGCATATTAACATGTACACAACTATATCCATATAAAAATGCAAATACACAACCACAGATAAATGTAAATAAATGGATATATTTTGATTTTGAATTCCTGGTGTGCATGTGTATGTGTGTGTGTATATATATATATATATATACACACACACACACACACACATAATGGCTGTCACCTCATTATCAAGTATAACTATTACAGAATATCATCATAAGACTTAAATACACTTTGAACAGATATGGCTCTTTAAGTTGGACAAACTTTTTAAAAATCTCTGGCACAATCCTTCATAGTTTATAATTACCTTTTTTGGCTATGTCTAGCTATTCAGTATCCAAAAAGATCTCCAAATACCAAGCAATACCTGTGCATAAAAGTGGAGAATAATGTTTCACTAAATAATCTCAGTCTCTGGCCAAGAACAACATTTAACCAATAAGAAGAACCAGTTAACATCACTAGATGCCATTAAGACCCAGGTGTTACATCAGAATTTTCCTTCTCCTAGTTGGATATCTTAATGAAGACTAAGGGGTCCAACATTCCAAGTGGGCTCACTGCACTCCACTGTGCTAGATATTCATGGATCTCATCCCATTAAAGGATTCAGCTACCCTTGGACAAGTCTTGTTTTTAAATTTCTTGGATGTCTAGTCAGACACTTCACCAGAAAAGCCTGGCGAGGGAACTGGTTTAGTCACCAATGACCTGACCATGTAGTAGATAGTACTGGGTTATATAAGTGGACATTGAAGCCAACACCCAGAGATGACAGTGTGTTTCATGCTAAACATAATCATCAGGCCATATATAGTCTGATCATTGTATTTACCATGAAACAGACTGTTACCTGTTGTCTTCAATGTCCACTTTCATATTTACAAGTGCTCTATCCCTGATATTTTAACCCATAAATATAGCATACCATAAAGCTATATTGTGTGTGTGTGTGTATATATATATATATATATATATATATATGAGAAAGAGAAATACACATTCATTCCATGGAGTAGTCACTAACACTTTTGTCTTATAATGTAGTAAAGTTGTTTCTGTCAGAGGTTTGGCCCCCCGTCTCTACTACATGTCTTTCAAAAATTCTCAACCTGGGGGCCACAAACCCTCAAAGGAAATGGAGTTGAGTCCCCCACTTTTTTTTAAATTACCAAAAATCAGGGAATTATCCAATTTAAATGAAATTTTCAGTACATATTCATTAATTATTTAATTTTATAATGGATAGGTTTTTTTTTTTTTATTTAAAAAAAAATCTGAGGAAATGTTATTCTTTTTGTAATAACAATATTTTCATGATTAAATTTTACTCAACCAAAAAAATAAAATATTTAAGTTGCAAATTTTTGCATTTCCATAAAAATTAATCACTAATGCATCTCTGCTGAAAAAATAAGTTTTACAAAGATTCTAACACAACACAAATGGGATTGTATACAAAATTTTAAAAACAGTATTTCAGTTTTTAGGAAAAAATTTTCATGTGTTGAAATACTCAAACATTTTTATTTTAAAACGATCATTTTCTTGGTTCTATCTTTTTAGAAATGTAAAAAATAGGGACTAGTAATTTTATTTTAATTACTAGCTGTGTATTTCTGGTTAGTATTACTATTCATAAAAATCAAAATCAGAGATCCTCTTTAGTGGATGATCTCAGAATAAAAAAATGATTTTACCAAGATATATTACCCTCTTAATTGATTTAAAAGAACTGTTCAGAAAGAAAATTATAATTAAAAAAAATAAGCATTACTGAACTTAGCACCCCCCTCTGCTCTTCCTCCCCCTGGCATGGAATGCCCACATGGTTGAGAGGTTCGGGGGTAGTAAGCACTGGGCCCTGTCAATTATTATAGTTGATGATTGACAATATAATTTAGGTAGAAAAAATAAAAAGTACAAAAAGCAAAAAAAGAAGAAAAAAAAAACACTGTTGAAACTAGCCCTTTTGGGGATCCAACTTCGTTGGAGGGTTCCTGCATAGTACGCACTGCACAAGCCATGCAGATACATGATGTATATTATTAGTTAATGACTGAGAATGTAATGTTAGTTTAAAACAATGGCAGATGGCCATAAAACAGTGATGATAAAAACAATAATGTGGGGGCCTTCCCTGGTCAGGGATAAGACGCACCAGCACTAGCACGATGGCCAAAATATTATGACAACAACAAAAATGAGGAAATAGTTTGGATATAAATAGTCTAAATAAGCTTAGTAAATAACCGTTTAGACTCACAGAATGCTCTGCATTTACAGCTTTGTGCCAGATTAAGCTAAGTCAAGAACTATAGAAGCAAAGGTATTTCTGGAAGGCAGAGATCAATTTGGCCAAAAAAGTCTCATCTTTTTTCTTTTTTCAAGCAACTACTATTCTTAATAAACTTTTAATCACTGAATTTAGAAGCAAAAAGAATGATCAACCTCATAAATTCTATTTAAGTTTGCTAGGAAAAATTACACCCCCACCCCACCATTTTTCTTTCTTTTTCTTTTTTTTTTTTTTTTTTTTTTTTACAGTATCATGAAAATTTAATACCAATTTAAAAATAAAAACAATTGTTAAAAAGATAAACTTACGGCATAGTCTGGAGTGAAACTTTTTGTCTTTTTTGTACATAGTTGGCTGGTATCATACCTTCCCTGCCATATGCACTTCGAGCGTGGTACCAATTGGGGTCCTAGAAAAATAAAAAAATTTCTGTGTAAGTAAAATAATACAATGTATTATATTAACACCAATAAAAACAAAAAGATGAAAATTAGTGAATAACCTATAACAGAAAGCAGAGTGTCAGTTTATATATTTATTGGCCATGTAACGTGTTCTACTATTGATTGGCTCCCTGTATGGCTCCAGTAAGTACCTGACTCCTCATGCTAACCTCTACCTTTAAAAGAGCCAGATCAGGCTGAAAATCAAGTACTATTGCCATATCTGGATGGGAGCTGCCCAGACTCACTTTCCAGTTTTGAAAGTTCAAAAGAGTCTCTGAGCCCTTGCTGGAGGAGAATTATTTTCTACCTGCCAACCTCTCTCTCTCTCTCTCTCACAGGGTGGGATGTACGAGTCTCTCACTGCTCTATCACTACTACCATAGAGAGTGCTTGGACGAACTACATTCTCTAGTTCCACCCGGTCTAAAATTCACGGCTAGGAACTGCCATGCCACGTACATAGTAGTAAACCAACTACATTCCTTCCATATTCCATCGTCAAGAAGTTCCACTCAAACAGCTTCTTCCCGTGAACCACTGTCCTGTGGAACAGACTCCCAAGAGGATGTTTCCCCAATCACTACACTCTTAACCTGTTCAAGTCTAAAGTTAACTTATCTTCTCCTGCTATCCATATAAACTATCCAATGGGTGTTTACTTGTTTCCAAAGATGCTCATTTGCTAGGATGACCACAATACTACACAGTAGGATTATCTAGAATGTTGAATATTCATGAAATAGAGAAAAGAAATTACCAGCCTTAATTTACTGATTAACAAGCTAGTCTTGCAGAACTATATACATGTTTGATACTCACTAGGTGCCTCATGACACTGGTTTTTTGCCAGATAAAGCTTAGTAAATAATAAAAAAAATACAGTGATAATTTAGTCACATATTCAGTTTGGCAATACTTAATGCCTATTAATATACACAATACTTCAGGATGTAGTCGATAATGGCTTTCCACAACTTCCTATCATTCTTGGTCCTTTTGTCCATGTTCCACCATCCATTTGCACCAACTTATTAAGTTGGTCACTCAATGTTTCTCTATGTCCTTCTTGCTTTTAATATGTCCTGTGAGTGTCAAATTCTCCTAACCGTTATATTCCAGAAAGTATCCTTTTTGTTTTCATTTTCCTTAAAACTTCCTCATTGCTCACATATTCTATCCATGGTATTCTCAACATCTCCATTGCTTCCAGTATCTGTGGGGAAATTATTCAGGATTCACTGCCATATGGCAGAATTGATATTACATAACAGTTCAGCAATCTTTTCTTTGTTTCTAATGAAATTGTTCTGCTAATACATTCGTGTTTTGGAAGGCATCTTTCACTGTTTCCATGTGCCTTCAGATTTATTAACCCATTGTTAGACTTATCAACCCAAAGCCAACATATTTTTGATTGTAAGTGTAACCATTTTTTTGTGAGTGAATAATGAATCAACTATTTTTTGGAGATAATGATTTTTCCAGATACATGTCCTTCTCGCTGTGGGGAGAAGAGATGAATTGATACCTTTCCCAAGGGTATTTCCACATAAGTGAATATAACAAACTTGACTGGAATTTGAACTCAGCTTCCCAATTTCTTACTGAGCCACTATTCATTGCACCACCTACACATCCCTATCAGTGTAGAACAGCCTGGGCAGTTGCAATAGAAAGCAACTGAAATTAAGATGTAATAAATACTAGTCAGAAATTCAATAATAATTTATTTATAGATTTTAATAATCTCATTTATAATAAAGATCTGACAGTATAAAAAAAAAAAAAAAAAAAAAATTTCAATGCATTAACATTTCTTTCTTTGTTTCTCAGGTCAGATATTTGTTTTAAATTCAACTTTTGTAAAATTGTAAATGTGCTAAAAGGATTTTTAACACTAAGAAAAAAATAAGTGAAAAAGTAATAAAAATAAAAAGAACCCTAACATTTTAGAAAAAAAAAAAAAAAAAATTGCAACTAAAAAAAAAAGATGAATTAAACTAAAAAAAATTGACAATAAAATGAAAATGACTACAGACACATATATAAGAAGGAAAAAAAATTTAAGCTGAACATTTTGATAGAAAAGATTAAAAAGAAAAAAAAAAAAAGCTAGAATCATTTTATTTCAACAAATTGATCACCGATTCGATTGGGCTTTTCTGGCACACATGCTGCATATGCTTAACGCTATGATATCAATGATCTTTCTCTTTCCACAATAGGCAGTCATCATCATCATCAGATACCCACCCTTCTTTAGTGCCCAACCCCAACAGCCACTCTCCCAACCACACCTCAAGTATCTTTTCACCTATTTCACTTAAAAGACCCCCCCCCTCTTCAAAATGCATCAAGCACTTTTATTGGATTTCCTATTTAATTACCAAGAAAGTATGCAGAAGTACAACTAATAGCAGTGGGGCAGGTGGGAAGGATGTTGGACCAAAAAAAAAAAAATGCTACCAAAAACAAGCAAAACATTTATATCTGATAAATATCACTGTTAATTGGTAGCAACTCTCCTAAAACTAACATCCTTTCATTTTCCCTTACTCCTGCTCAATATGTGAGTTTATATTAAATACAAATCAGTAAATGTTGAAATTTATGTGTGATGTAAATTTATGTAGCCTGATTATACACATCTCTCAATGACAAACACAAAAAATGATTATAGAAAATGGATTTCTATTTTACTAGCATAGTACCCATCAAAAAATGCTGTGATTATTGATACAGTAATTAGGACTTCTGATGAGTACGAAAGTTTCAGTATTCTGTGTGAAGGATCAGACATTCTCTCTACAGTACACTGCTTAGGATTAGAGTGTAGTAACTACATTACTGAGGATCAAAGCATTGCTCATTGGTACTTTGTTTAGGATCTTAAGTATGTACCTCGATGATTTGCTAAAAAATTAGAATACCATGATGAAAAAAAAAAAAATGTCCAAAACCGAAAACAAAGTTTTATCATCAAAATCTTTGTCACAATTGAGGAAAGACCAGAGGAATTTTTTGATTATTAAATTATATTTTTTCATCCTTTTCAGAATGTTTGAAATTTTGGATAAAAATCATGTTCTTTTGGGTTTTTTTTTCTTTTACAGCAGTGTGGTGGCCAAAGATTAGTATAGGAAATTTTAGCATATTTTTGTGGTGAAAAACACATTGATTTGGAAATTATTGCAAAACTCAATTGTTGGATCTTAAGGAAATTTTCAGGCTTTATTTTTTATTCACAAATGAATAAAATTATTTTAGAATTTTTTTTATAAAATCTTGGTAATTTTTTTTTTTTTTTTTACATCTGTTACCCACCTCCTTATTTAATTTAATGAAATTTGAAGAAATTAAATTTTGTCCCACTTAATGTTTATATTATTTAAAAGCAGAAGTCCTTGGAGAATTTATATCCTGATTTATTTTTTTTTTTGTAAAACTGGTACACAAGTTACTGAAAATCTGCACTGAATCATAGAATATAAAAATGCAACTAAGACATTATTTAATTAGAAAAACTTAATTGTTTTTATGAGTAAGATATATTATGGACACTATTGTCTAAGAAAAAAAAAAGAAATTTTTTTTAATGAATTTTTATAAGAATTGCTTTCATTTTTTTTTTTTTTTTAATTTTAATTAGAATAATTTATCAAGTTTTAAATTTCTGCATTATTTTGTGCTGGTTGGGTAATAGTTATTAAGTAAAAAGATATTTACTAATCATAAATGGAAAAGCTTACTATAATTCATTGAACACCAATATTTTGAAATTTTTATGTGTATAAACGTGCCAATTTCTGTCACTGCAAATGTCCACACACAACATTATCAGAAAAGAAGAGTGATAACGAAAGTAAATTTAAAGTCAATTTACCTAAAATGCAATAAAACATTAGATTACAGAGAATATTTCCCTAAATTTCTAAGATTACTAAATTATATAAAAAATGTACTCATGTCATATTCCTCAAGTAAATTTTACACATATATCCACTACAGAAAAAAAATGAGATAAACTTCTGTCATGCAAGCTGTCAGCATCTAAAATAAACAGCAGTATTAAAAAATGCATTTCTGCAATAATTCAAACTTAAAGTAATATTTGTTTCAAATCAGATTAATTAAACTTTAAATCAGCCAATATTCCTCAAAGTTTCAGAAAAGTATATCTTATTTTTGAAAGATTTATTTTTAATAAAGAGAATCTCATTGCAATAATAGAAGGCTAAAAATGATGTTAAAATCAGCAATGTTATTGATTTCAAAATGAAAACTCCTTCCTATCAATTTAAATTAGTTTTGAAATACAGGAAAGTATTTTGCTTATCAGAAATATTAAATTCAATCTATTAGCTTGAAATTAAAACTAAAATAAAAGCTTCAAGAAAGATTTTTTATTTATGAAAATTCATTTTAAAGCAAAGTATTGCGAGTCTGTGGAGATAATTAAATTCTTAAGTCTAGTAACCATTCTATGTGAAAAGAAAAAACAAAAATGGTTACAGGCTGCTGAGAAGAAGAAAAAAAGGGGGACTTTTAGAAAAAAATTCTTATGGTTAGTCATTTTGTCAGATTTTGGGAATGCTGAAAATTCTTCAGCTCACCATAGTGTGTGTGTGTGTGTGTGTGTAAAATTTCATATATACTCCTGTAAAAGGCCAATATGAATAATGACAAAAGGAAAACTTAGCTGATGTGTTTCGTCCTCTGAGGGACTTTATCAAAGTAAATGCAATGATCTTATTTTTTTAACAAGCATTTTTATATAAGATTAAAAAATTTTAAATTTAAGAATGCTCCTAAATATTCATCAAGTTAGCCAAAAACTCTAGACAAACTATGGAGGGCACTAGATGACACAATTCAATGTCTAATAAATGAAAATAAATAAATGATGTTCCTGGGATTTTTTTTTTTTTTTTTAATGTAAATTAGAATATAAATTATTTTAGTTTGGGATTAATTTGTGTGTTATTTTAAATAGCATGAGTTTATGAATTTAGCCATTTTTAACATAGTAGCAATTATTTCAGGAATGGTGATATTTGAAAAAATCTGGGGTGCTGATTTATATTTTGATAAGATTCAATAGCAGCACTCTCAAGAATTTTCCATCTGAGTAAGTTACTTTCTCTTTGCAAGACGAAATACTCAAATACAGGTACTCACTAAAAATAATGTTTAAAGTAATATGTGTGTGTATATATTTTATATTCAATACAATGCCCAAGAGCCACTCATGGTAGAGGGATACTGAATGAGGTTGTTGTTAGAGCTTAAAAGGGAGGAAGTAATGAATGATATTATGAGGATATATAAGCGGTTGACTTGAAGAGGTTAAAGATAATAGTGTTAGGGGAAGCATCTATTTGGGAGTCCATTTCATAAAGTAACAGTTCTGACACAGAAGCTGTCAGAGTGGAACTTCCTCTTCACTAATGGAATACAAATACACAAAGAAAAATCAATCATTCTATCTCTAAAACAATATTTGTGCATTTAGTTGAGAGCATATAATATATAATTTTATGGCTCAAAAATTCTTCTAACAATCAAATTGTGTCAAGCAATGCTTCTTAGCTCTACTCCCAATACATAGCCAATGCTTCTTAGCCCCTCCCAGTCAATGCCTCTTAGCACCCCCATTTATATAGCCAATGCTTCTCAGTATCCCACCTATCACATAGGCAATATTTTTAACACCAACTCCAGGTTTATCAGAAGAAAGCCAACAGGTACAGCATCTTTCCCAAGGGTGTTGAGAAATTGAGCAGGCTCATGGCATTCAACATTCTAAAGAATTTGTACAATCCCACAGGAAAATGCTTATCTCAGAATATATTTAGTAAGACTGGAATAAATTTACTCAAGAAATGGTACAAAAGAAAATTTTAATAAATATTTAGCAACCGCAGTAATATGGTAAATTGAAGACTTCAGTTAGCCAAAGATTCACAGAGGATAGAAAGATGAAGATGATTCAGTTTTTTTTTTTTTAAAAGTATTTCTCCCCAAGCAAGGTATGAGTGCTACTATCACACAAGGTGTTACAGAAAGTGAAAGTAAGAGAAAAGAGTGGTGTTTGAGGAAAGGATAAAAAGAAGGATGGGGATGAAGATAAAGGCACCAGAAGATGTTGACTGACATTACATTTAAATTTTCGAAGATTATAGTTATCAGGGAAGCAAGTAAGAGGAAGGGAGTTACACTGTCAGGAAGTGCAAAAGAAGCTGTTGGAGTAGAAAAGGCAGTTACAATTAACTGTTTTGACAGTAAAAGGGTGAGACTGAGATTCCAACCTAGTAGAACACTTAAATGTATTCATTTGGGGGCATCAGTAAAAATAGCTCATCAGAGCAGTTGCTATGAAAATATTTATAAAAAAGATAGAGGGAAGTCACATCACATCTCTGAGAAAGTTACTAGAGTTGAGATGCCAGGTCAGGACCTATCACATTGCATATCCATCTTTGGATTTTGTTGAGAACATTGAGATGAACAGTGGGGGCACCAGAACATATATGGCAACAATATTCAATGCAAGGATGAATGGTAGATTTGAAGGATGGTCTCAGATGAGAAAAACCTTTTAGCACAGCACAGAGAACCAATTTTACTTGCGGTAGATGTAGCTATTGATTCAATGTAATTGTTCCACCTCAGGTCAGTGGAAAACATGAGACCAAGAAGGTCTAGAGAGAGACACTCTTGTGAAGTTGGGCATCAGCCATGCTGACAGGAGTAAGTAAGTAAGTGGCCATTTAATGCCCCAGTCAACCACAGATCGGAGGTCCTTTTCAAGACCAATGGCAAGGTTAACTTTGTCAGCAATTCTAGATTTACTATTGAGACAAGAGTAACTAGTAGTTTCGTCAGCATAGATAACTACTTGAGAACTGATGACATCAGGAAGATCATTGAAGATCAGAAACAGTGTAGGACCCAGGATAGAGCCTTGAGGAACACCAGAGTTCATATGAAAGGAACTGGAGAACCTTCATTTCAAGGTTTGACATGAATGATTAGATTAAATCAAATAATTGTCCTGTAATACCATATCACTGAAACCTACATAGAAGGCTGGCATGCTAAACTATCAAACACCTTAGAGATATCTAGAGCTACAGCTCAAGCTTTGTTATTATCAAGAGCTTGGTATAAGAATCAAAATTGGCCATTCAACAAAACTCCAAAAATTTACATGTTTTAAAAACTAATCCAAGTCATAAAGAACTGTTGGAAATGCTAGATAACCTTGACATATTTGAGAAGGATATTAAAATAATCCAGAACTTATAATGATAGCAAACCACCTGCATATGGATAGAAAATTAATTTAGTATATACACATAAATAGAAAGGGGTGCAAGACAAGGATGTGTCTTCTCACCAGACATATTCAACCTATACAGTGAGGTGATTCTGAGAGAAATTAGAATTATTGGTGGCCACTATCTTAACAACATAAGATATGCAGATGACACAGCTTTGATAGCAGACATAGAAAAGAAACTACAAGAATTTGTACAGACGGTAGAAAAGGAAAGCAAGGAAAAAAGGACTAAATATCAGTTCTAAGAAGATAGGATGGATAATTGTCATCAAAAGGAACAATCCAAAGTGCAAATTAGTAATTGGAAACACTAAAATCAAACAGGTACAAAAATTTAAATATCTGGGAAGTGTTTTAACAGAAGATGGAAAGTGCAAAACTGAAATCCAGATGCATTAGGATAGCAATAGATGCCTTACAAAAAGCTAAGCAAAGTATTAAGAAACAGGAAAATTTCATTAGAAACATAGAAAAGAGTACAGAACTGTTACATAATATCCATCCTATATGGCAGTGAATGCCGGATCATCTCTTCACAGATAAAGAGACTTGAAGCAATAGAAATGTGGTTCTAGAGAAGGATGCTGAGAATACCATGGCCTGATCATGTGAGCAATGATGAAGTTTTAGAGAAAATGAAAACAAAAGGGACACTTATATTTAACATCAGAAAAAGAGAGAGAGAGTTGAAATTTCTAGGGCTCATAATGAGGAAAGAGGGCTTGGAAAATTTTGTGCTCACAAAACAGAATGAAAGCAAGGGGTATAGAGGAAAACAATGCATAAGCTAGTTAGTGAGCTTGAGTAAATGGAAGGCCAAACAGGGTTTAGGAGATAACAAAAAGACAAAAATTTACTAAGAGCTACAAAAGACAAGACATTATTAAAAGCTGGGATTGCTAACATCCTGAAGGGACACATCACATAGAAAAAAATATTAGACTGTATTCAATGTACTAGTTTTAAAAATGGGAAGTACAACTAATACTAATACAAGTTGAAAGAACCAATGATACAGAGAAATAGCATATAAAAAAAAAAAAAAAAAAAAAAAAAAATCAGCATATCACACTGACCAGCAAATATGATATTTTTAATATATTATTAAAAAAACAAAAATGAAACAAACTAGATGTTCTGGTATTGTATCTTCTACCATGGGGTAATGATTGACAAGTGAGTCTCATGGATCTTTGGGGTATTACATCCACTTTGGATAAGAAGATACCCACTAGGTGATGCTGTTCAAGATTGTAAAAGGATCAAACGATAAACACTATTCACCTCTCTTGCTTCAGAATGTAGAAGGAAAAACAACAGGACTTTTCTCCACCAGGGAAGATTTTTGCCCAGCAAGCTGACATCTTAATTTCAACCAGCCACGTGGTGCATGATACACACACTCTCTAACAGCAAAGCCTATATACGTTTTCTTTTTTCCAGCTGTGTACACACAAGTATATTTTCTCTCTTATTAATGTTTATTTTTTATTTTATATAAAAATCCCTGTCAAAAGTAGACCTGAAGCCTGTTAATATTGATCCCCATTAAAAGTGGATTTGGTAAAATAGCAAATCCAGGTCAAGGAATATT
This sequence comes from Acanthosepion lycidas, assembly GCA_963932145.1. Classification (NCBI taxonomy): domain Eukaryota; kingdom Metazoa; phylum Mollusca; class Cephalopoda; order Sepiida; family Sepiidae; genus Acanthosepion; species Acanthosepion lycidas. The sequence continues at coordinate 18,224,056 of OZ010592.1, forward strand.
ACAAATGTCATGACTTTGTTCCTGTATTAATCATACTAACAATGTTGCCTTGTTCTCTTTAATATCTATGTTTTAAAATATTTCTTGCTGGTTCAAATAAACTTCATTCTTTTTCATTAGTGGAATACATTTTGCCAACAAGGGAAAATTTTACACTGGAACAGGTGAAGCTTACTAAATACTTCGTTTAGAATGTTTTTAGATATGATCAAATTTTGACTTACTCTCAGAGAATTTTTCTTTTTTTAAATTTAAGATTTTTACTTTTCTCTGAATACAAACAAGAGCAGAAATAGAACTATTTAATAATTGAAAGATACGAATAAAATTGAAAATAAAAAAAATAATTACAATATTAATTAAACTAACTTATAAAAAGACTTTTATGCGGACAACATTACGGGAAAAAACAAAAGAGTACAACAGCAATGTAAATAACTACAACAACAATGAAAGCTACATATGTATATACGTGTGTATGTGGAGAGGGTACTGGATGCGTGTAAGCAGCAGATTTTCATTTATAGAAATATGATTAAAGAGCAACAAAAATTCCTTAAGGATTTTTTGTTTATATTTTGATTTGTTTTTCTGGTTTCCAGTACAATGTCCGAGTAATTTTCACTTTCATCATAAGGATCCTAAGTAGAGGAAAAATATTAATGAAAACATCCTTAAAAAATATTTAACCAAACATATACATGCATGTGTTTATTATATATTTCACAGAAACACTATAAGCCAAAAGTTTGGCGGTGGGGACACGTGCACACTTGGAGAATCACTTAAAAATTGATGGTTGTGTACCGTCATCAAAACTAATTTACTATCTCATATCAAACCAGAGTGACCTTTCTCTTCCTGCTGGTGGAATTAAAATTTTAGGTAACCATCTCTCTAAAAAAATTGAATGCTATGCACTAATGGATTAAATAGTTTATCTGAGCTTAATTGGAGTTAATTAAGACAAAGGATGTATGATACTTCATAATTATTAAATCCAGAAGGTAGTCACAAACTTCCAACAAATACTGTTTTTTTATATATATATATATATATATATATATAAGCTTTATCAAACTCTGAAGGAGAGATGGCATCAAAATCCTGCTTTAACAAATTTCATCTGTCATTCTGGGTTAGTATCACACTTAAGAAAGCACAAATGAAACATGTCTTTCCCTTAATTTATTTTCTTCACAATAGTCCCTGCTAGCATGCATAAGTGCAAAACAAAAAGCACCATCCAATGCTGACCTTTATTTATCGTTCACGACAGGAGAGTACACCGTATGCGCACGCGCACACACATATATATTTCATTTGTATGGATAGGAGTTTGTGATCCTGGGTTTCATGCTTGTGCAATCATCAGACAAACTGATGATTGCAAAAGCATGAAACCCGGGGTTGCAAAGTCATATCCATACAAATGAATATGTTAGCTCTATCACCGATATTGAGCACTTTCCAATAAGTACCACACAGATATAAAAAAATATACAACTTCAAATGTTATTATAGTGAATAGTTATATATGAAATAGATGCTCTTTTTTTTATTTTAAACAGTGTGTATGACACCTAATTGACCTGCAACATTCCATTCTAGAAATCTTTAAAAAAATGTGTGTGTGTGTGTGTATATATATATATATATATATCTGTGTATGTGTGTGTGTGAACACTGATATCAACATCTAGCACTGAGCCTGTTTCATGCTTGAACACAATCTTCAGGAGACATGGCCTAAAGATTGCATTCAAGCATGAAACAGAGTGTCAGCACTGGTTGTTGACCTCGGTGTCCACTTTGATATTTTATCTGATACAGAGTACTTTTGCTCAGGAAGTTAGCATACCTTAAAACTATTTTTATTATATATATAAGCTTGATGTTGCTTAACTTCAGTTATTATAAGAGAACCAGTGTTTCAATGTGATATGACAGTAAGCCAGTGTGTGAGATATATATTATAAAACTAAATGATAACATACAGTTAACACAAACATCCCCTCCCCAGCAACCAATAAAACTGTCAAAATGACCAAGGAGGGAATTCTGAGACTCAGGAATCTCCCAACCTCTATATTAAAAACAACTTGAAAGGGCTAATATAAGGACTGACTAAAATTAAAGATAAAAAAAAAACAAAAAAAACAAAAAAACAAATGAAAACTACCTATAAAGTTCACTTTCTTCTGAGACAGTCATTACCCCCTGCTACTAACAAGCTGTTTTTTTTTTCTCCTGATGATGGCCATGCTTACTGAAACTAGTCAACGAACCTAATTGAAATAATAAAAGAAAAAATATTAATATCCAACCCAGTGTATCTGAAAATTTTTAATTTTTTTAATATTTTTATTGTTCAACACACACACACAAATATATATATATATATATATATATATATATATATATATATACATACATATATATATATATATATACATACATATATACACACACACACACACTTGAGTTTGATGGGGGTTTACTATCTATGAAGCAAAAAGAAAAGAGAAACAGTTTACAGTGTTTTGTTGTTTCTCGATGTATGTGCTGAAGAAAAATCCGTGAGTAATTTGTATCATATTTGATGAATTTTTTCCCCCCTGCCCTAGTATATGAATTATGCATTTAATATTAATATTACAGAGCTATGCTACTGGGTGTATACAGCATCTGGGCAAACAGCTCACCAGGTACTTCCAATTCAATATACAAGACATGCCAGGTATATTTTGTGCAATTTTTTTTGGGGGGGGGGAAGAAGTTTGTATTTTGTTTTTTCTACCATCAAATACATAGGTAATTTGTACTTACCCACATTTCAGTGTAGTGCTTGTGGTAATAAAAAAGCGATTGAAGAGAATCAGTCAAATTCAAAATGCTTTTGGTACAAAAGTGAATCTACCTTGGCATCGTCTGCCAGCTTCAGAACTCTCATGAACTGGCAATGTTGGAAGATGGAACTCTTATGAAGCAATGGAGCTAGGTTATTTTTTTTTTCTTTCTTTCTTTCTCATGCTCTTTGAGAAAGATAAGATATAAAACATGATTTTCCGGTTACAACATTTCTTGAAACATACACACATTGGCATACATTTCTGGCATGTGCACTTATATACACGCTCACTTTACCTACTTAAATATAAGCTAATATAAACAGTATGGTATACACAATTAGATATTATCTTTCTACAGATCTCAAATTATCATCTAAATCTATTGACATTGAGTATATGTTTGTTATATATAATACATACATGTGTATGTAAACACACACAACAAGCATAAAATGAATGAGTCATTACAATGTTACATACACTTACATACAAACTGGTAATCACAAGGTCACAATCAGAGTCCTATATGTACATCTACATTTAGAAGTCCATCCATCCATCCATTCAAGTTTTTTTTCTTTTGAAGATTTACTTTGCCTTTGTTTTTTGACATTGGTGCTCACTGACCTCCATTTAGTTGATATGCCCCCACAGATGTTGAAAGATTGCTCTCAGGATCAAAACACTGACACAATTCTGTCCCCACAATGCAACAGAAAAAAAAACAAAATTGAAAGGGCTATTTTTAACCTTTAGCACTCTGCATTATGAATATTACTTCTCTTTTGACTGAATTCTTTTTCAAGGCCTCTCAATAGAAGTAACCTTATTTTTATTTTCACTCAATTGTTTTCTGTTGCCATAACAGGATATGACAACACAACTATGAAATTCAAACAAATTCAGATTCAGGGATCAGAGTCACCTTCTGTGGCAGGATAAACCTTTTGTACAACAAACGAAGTCACATACAAAGTGATAAAGGTTAAAAAAACAAACAAAAAAACTCACAATCTTTAGTAAGATTCTAAAAAATACTGAATTGCAGAGAAAAACTTTTCAAGTTATGGAGACAAAACCTAATGATGTCAGTTGAATTGCTGCTTGGATTTGTGGGAGAATGAAAATAAAATAATAATTTAAAAAAAATAATAAAGAATTTAATCTTCCTATAATGCAAAAGGAAAGCAAAAAGAGTTTCCAGTCACATGTGAATTTATGACCCGACTTCTGGAAAGGAGATGATCGTTCTCTTCTCACCTCCCAACCATTGAGTTCAGACATGTTTGGCAGCCATTCCCAGCAAAGGGGAGATTTGGTCCCCCTAACTCGATGTCAGGTTGACTTTTTAGTTTCTCAAAAGTCTTATTGTTAACTAAATTAAAAGCATAGAAAATATACAAAGATATATAAAAAGACAATGTTTAACCTTTGTGCCGTCAAAAAAAAAAAAAAAAAGTTTTTTATTCACTTGACACCACTATATACACTTGATTCCCTTGGCAATGTTTTTGGTTTGGTTTGTTCTGCTTTATGGCATATCAACCTCAATGGGTTAATGTCGACAAGATTTTTATTGCTTCTAATATTTTTCCCAAAAGTGTATTCCTAACTTTTTTATTTTTTTCTCAAAAATCTGGTAATATTTTTCTTTTCAAAAATCTATTGTCGGTTAAAACCTACTTCTACACTTTCATAGTGTTTTATCCCCAGTTTAGGGGTTAACTATTTGCCCATAGCTGGGACACTAACAGTGCCACCGCCCTGGGTCAAGGTGAATCTGGGAACACCAGCAATCAAGAGGTTGTTCCACACTTCTCAAAACTTCCTGATCAGAGGCCTTGTTGTCGGATGCAGTTTGTCATATTACTTAGGATGCGGATGCATTTTATTTTCTTACCCAGGACTTAGAAATGCTTATTTATATTAGGTTGGTGCAAAAACAATGCCGTTTTCTCACATATGTTACTTTTATATACGATTTCCGAATTAATTCATTGATATATATAGCCATGTTATATATCAATTTGAAGCACTTTTTTCGCTCTATCGAATCATGTTATTCGTTACCGTTCTCAATCTCTTCATTCATTTTTTTTTTGCAGGCTTTTCGACAGCATGGACAAAATTCAAATCCGCACGATTTTCTTGTTCCAGTTCAAACTAGGCCGAAAAGCTGCCGAGACAGCTCATGATATCAATGATGCATTTGGCCCAGGAACCACTAACGAACGTGTGGTACAACAGTAGTTAAAGAAATTTCACAATGGTGATGAGAGCCTCGAAGATGAAGATGGTCGCGGCCGTCCGACTGCGGTTGATAACGAACATTTGAAAGCTTTAATTGAAGCCAATCCTCGCAAAACCACACGAGAAGTTGCTGTTGAACTCGAGGTCGACCACTCAACAGTCGTTCGCCATTTAAAGCAAATAGGGAAGTCAAAAAAGTTGGATAAATGGGTGCCGCATGAATTGATTGATAATAAAAAAAATCGTCGTTTTGAGGTGTCTTCTACGCTCCTTCTGCGCAACAAAAATGACCCATTTCTCGAGCGGATTGTGATGTGTGATGAGAAGTGGATCCTCTACAACAACCGGCGATGTTCGGCACAGTGGTTGGATGCCGGAGAAGCTCCACAACACTTCTCGAAGCCGAAATTGCACCAAAAAAAGGTTATGGTGATTGTTTGGTGGTCTGCAGCCGGTCTCATCCATCACAGCTTCTTGAATCCGGGCGAAACGATTACGGCGGAGAAGTACTGCTGACAAATTGACGAAATGCACCAGAAGCTCCAACGTATGTGCCCGAGATTGGTCAATATGAAGGGACCAATTCTCCTCCATGACAACGCTCGCCCCGCATGTTGCTCAACTGACCCTGCAGAAGCTGAACGAATTGGGCTACGAGACTGCCTCATCCGCCATATTCACTGGACCTCCCACCCACCGATTATCACTTTTTCAAGCATCTCGGCAACTTCCTGCGCGAAAAAATGCTTCAAAAGCCGAGATGATGCCGAATCTGCCTTCAATGACTTCATCGCTTCCAGAACTCCGGATTTCTATGCTAATGGGGTAAATAAGCTTGTTTCTCGTTGGCAAAAATGTGTTGATTCTAATGGTTCTTATTTCGATTAATAAAGTTTATTATGAAAGGAGTTATGATCTTTTGAAGTTGAACGTCAAAAAACGATGTTATTTTTGCACCAACCTAATTCTATAACATATGAACCAAGTACAATGTGATATTTATTACTTACCTTTTATAAAGATTTATTATTTACCATTTTATTTGAAATAAATTTGAAAAGAAATTTTTTTTATTCAAAAATTTAAAAAAATTACAAAATTCTCAAAATATGCAAACCAACTACAACATAATATTTACGATTTAGTATAACTGTGAAAAAAATTTTATTCAAAGTAATAGTACTTAACATGCTTTTTGTCATTTCTCAAGAATAAAAAGAAATGTATAAATCTACTTTCATATGATTGTGTTTTATTAAAATTCTAATTATTGCTTTTTAAAACAAATATTGCCAAGAGAGTCAAATGTATATACTGTAATAGCAGTGCCAAGGGAATAACGATCTTTTTGATACCATTCTTTGTTGTGCACAAAGATTAAACACACACACACATATATATATATATATATATATATATATACATATAAAACAATAAACAAAAATTAAAAATTCTTGAAGCTTTATACATAAAACAGTTGAAACCTAACCTGAACAAAATAAACTATAAAATCTCCACAAATATCCTTAAATGCCTATAATTGATAACAGAAGCCATTGGTTTATACCAACGGCTTCCCATACTTAATACTTCTTGTTCTCACTCTTGCGTGGTCATGTGTGACATCACCAGCTGTGATGCGATTTTCGCTTCTGCATCTCGTATACACTAGTTAGTTGTTGCTTTGAAATTTTTCATGCAACAAAAACAGATTATCATTATTGTTTCGTCTGTGTATTGGTTGATATATTGAAATGCAATTGTCATCTTTGGTAATGGCTTATGTAAGCTGAAAGCTTAGATTGGATTTAAACATGTATCAATATGATGTTTTCTCTTTCGTCTTTCAATGATAACGTGATTAAGCTTATCAGACAATATGAAAAGAACTTACTTAAAATAAACAGACAAAACTTGTCTATATCATTTAATGAAACATCCATTAATATATATATATATATATATATAATTAATATAGTTTTGAAGTATATTATATTTATAGGTTAAAATGCTCAGTATCAGGAAAGGAATAGAATATATGTAGATATAAAGGTGGACATTGGGGCCAACAGACAAGTGTCAGTTTGTTTCAAGCTAAGTGTAATCGTCAGGCTTGACAATTGCACAGCATGAAACAGACTGTCACCTTTGGGTTTTGACTTTAATGTCACTTTATACATGCATGCAGGCACGCACACACACATATATATATGAGAGAGAGAGAGATTATTATTACGCAAGCTTAAGAAAAAAAAGAAATCAATAAAAATAAGACAACTCAGGACCTCTTCACAGGTTAAAAAACGAAAATACTTTTGATACGCTCAAATAAATGCATACACAAACAAACTGAGATGTAAAAATTCAGATTAAGCTTAGCAAATTTCAGTAATTTGAGATTCTAACATCAATGACTGTAGCTGTTGAGATGTCAGACGATGAGAAAACTATTAAATATGAAGATTAATCTTGTGAACTCAGTAAAATGAAAATTGGACTTTGGAATACATTGATGTCAATAATTAATTAAAGTTAATTAAGAACACAATACCATGAATGCCTCAACAAGGCATGAATATTTAATAGCATGTTCCGAGTCAAATATTGAATTCTTCAATCAAACAAGTTTCATTCAGGATGAGTAATACCTGTAACCAACTGCAATAACTAAATATATTCAATTTCATCTCTTATTCCGACATTATGCCCAGCCAATACCATATTTCAATGATCAAATATTAGAATACTGAGTTGGGAAAGTGAGATAGAGAGAACTTTTTAGACACCCCCACCCTGGGCGTACATTCTTATTTGGTCAGTATGACAACAAAAATTATAATTTTAATTTCAGCCTTTCACCATTCTTTTACAATAAGCAAACACTGATTTTTAGATATTCATAATGCATTAGTTGCAAAAACAAAAGATACTTGTGTGTAACCATGTTCAGTAGAACTCTCCTGATACATTACTAGATTGAAAGACATTGGGGAAATTGTTATTGCAAATGGTGAGAAATGCTAGAGTCTGATTTAAGACATCTTCAAACCATCGATGATAAAAGATGTACCTCACTTCAACTCTGAAGTGACAGTAATCAAGTATCTAAAAAAATGTACCAATTGGAATCAAAATCTACATAGAGATGGAGACAGTTCTGAAATTACAACTGGAATTCTATAAAGAATGGAAAGTGAAAGTTCCAAAAGTACATCTTTGAAGAATCTTCGTTGAAGAAGAACGGCCATCTTCATTATTGCCTTTTAATTTAGGCAAAAAGAGAAATATTTAAAAAAATGTTAATTGTAATTGTTATTGCATATTTTAAAGACTTTTTTTTGCAATGAATTGTTAGCTACCAAGGAGTCTTAAGGATTTTCTGAACAAACACAGCCATTTCCTTATAAGGAAACATCCATAAAAGAAACCTTTAATGCTGCCGTCAGTCAAAATTTAACAAATCTTTCCCTTAAAATAATTTTTCAGAAAAATAGGTTTCTGAAATTCAATAGATGTTAATACTTTTATGTGATATATATATATATATATATATATATATAAGGTTGGTGCAAAAATAATGATGTAACAATGTCGTTTTTTACGTATTTTTTAACATCAAAAAACGACATTGTTACGTCATTATTTTTGCACCACCCTAATATATAATACCCCACACCAACAGTTTTATGCTCTATGCAATCATCAGGTACTAATTTGCATTTGGTTAACATTTTTTGGTCTCTTAAGATTTGTTTTTGTCTGGATAATTATTACTTAATAGCTCTGTTATTTAGCATTGAGCACTGTTTTTCTTAGACCAAAGGATATATGTATATATTTGAACATTTACATGTACATTTATATTTATCCATTTGAGTATATATCTCACACATTGAGTGCTGGTGTTAATAAAATAGTGCTCAATGTAGAATAACAGAGCTATAAACTTTATATTAATAATAAATATTTATTTTTCATACTTTCCATTTACTTATCTTTAATTTTTTTTTTCCCTTTATATATATATATATATATATATATATATAAAACATTCAGTTTTTAATCAGCACCTGAAGATTGCAATGTGCATAAAAGTCAGAGTTGTGCTACCAGCATAGAGCAGTAGTGATGACAAGGGAGAGAAAAAAAAAATCTTTTTACAAAGGCTGTTTTTTTTGGGGGGGGGGGGCGGGGGGGATGTCTGTTCAACTTTGACAAATGTCCAAAGTAAGAGCCAACATATTCATGGATTTAATAGTGGAAGTTACTTTAACATCTATGTATTGTGTTGATTTCTTTTTAACAAAAAAGCAACTCATGAATTGGTTTTCGTCAAAATCTTGCATTTTTGATATGCCTTTATGCCCAAGGAACCAATAAAGAAAAACAAAAACTTACACGTGTTGACTTTATGATGGTTAAAATGTCGCCCTTTCCGAATGGTAGATCTTCCAATGACCCTCCTGTGAATTTGTAGCTGGCCACGACCTCTGTTCCTGGCCGCCATACTTCGTGCTATGAAAGACAAAAAAAAAAAAAAAATAAATAAATAAATATTGAAACAAAAAACAAATTAAAAAAATAAGTATGCAAATAGAAAATAAGTAAGCATCTCATATGAAAAGAACAGATTGATAGACCTAGGCAGGACAATGGCTCTCTCTTTCTCTCCTGCACCATGGCCATCCCAGCAGCTATCTCTATCCTAGATCATGGCTAGGCAGGCAGTTATCTCTACGCCAGACCATGTACAGGCTGGCAGCTCGCTCTCTCGCTCTCTCTCTGAACATAGCTAGGTTAGTGGCTACATCTCTTTCCCAAAGCTGCTCAGATTATTAACCTCGTTAATTTTGTTCAGCAGTGATTTCCAAACAGGAGTCACTTGGCTCCTAGAAGAGAAACTCCAGACTGGAAAAAAAATATACTCTGTAATTATGTTTATATAAAGTATGGGTTGAATTCTCAGCCCAATCAACAGGGGATTCTAATATTTGGTTTGATTTTGAGAAGTGGATAACTATAATGGTGATCATGAATTAACAGTTAACAAAAAAATTGATTCTAGAGAATTAATCCCATTTACGGCAGTTGTTGAGGTTTGGAGGCACACAGGTCACAGACAATACTTTGAGAAACATTAGTTTTTTAAAGTTTTTGCCAATTAACAAAATTCAATAAAATGAAAAGGAAAGAAAAAAAGGGAAAGGAAAGAAAAGAGGGGAAGGAAAGGAAAAAAGGGGAAGGAAAGGAAAAAAGGGGAAGGAAAGAAAAGAGGGAAAAGAAAGTAAAGAGGGAAAGGAGGGAAAAAGGGAAAGGAAAAGTCAAAAAGAGAAAAAAAGAAAGAAAAAGAAAGGAAAAAGAGAGAGGAGAAAATTAAGAAATGTGAAAAGCAATTGAAAATCAACATTATACGAGACTTTTTTTTTTTAATAATGATTTTCAAGTGTACTATACATATAGAAAAAGGACATTTTCATGGAGTGAAATCCCAATAACTTATCAAAATCCTTCTGTTTTAAGAGAAAAGAGAAATGTGGATGAAAAAAAAAAAACGCATATTATATATATATATATATATATATATATATATATAAAAATGAAGTGCGTGTATATTTATGTGTATGTATGTAAAACTTTACAGAAAGTGCATAGATACAACACAAATATCCAAAATCAAATCTCCCAGGTGTCAACACTGAAGTGAAGCATAGTACACAAATACTCTGGTCATAAATCCAGTCATTTTTTTTTTTTTTTTTATTGGTACTATGCTAGTAATACTAATAATTGAGACCACATCAATCATCAACACCTTCAATGGGGAACAACATGAGATTTTTCATAGTTGACACAATTTATGCACAGAAAATGTGAGCCATTTTTTTTATCACCATTTATAAGACTTTTTCTAATCAGTAATGAAACAGACACACCAAATTAAGTTCACGGCAGAAAACAGCAGACTTCCAAGAGAAGAGAATATTTACAAGACAGATGTTATAGAAGCAGTAACAGAAGGAGACATGGATAAATAACTTCTATCTAAATATGATAACAGTAAATGCACATATAGCAAATAACACATGGCAACAGAACAGATCAAATAAAGACAATCTGTTTCTTCCAATCTTCTAGAAGCTTCTTACACTTCATGTAAAACAAAATTTAGAAACTGAGAGAAAAAAAAAAAAGGCCATTAATCTTTGTTGTAAAGAGGAAATATTTAGTCATGGTACTAACAGGTATCAACTTGATTTTTCTCAACCTCCTATAGGTATGATAAAACTATATATATATATATATATATATATATATATATATATATGACGTCATATATTACAAAATGGACAAAGTCCGACTATTTATTAAAGACATTTTTATGTTATATAAAATAGAATAAAATAATAAAATGTTATATAAAATAAAATGTCTTTAATATATAAATAAATATATATATATATATATATATATATATATATATACTTGTATCTACATTATATATATATATATATATATACTTGCATCTACATTATATATATATATATATACTTGCATCTACATATTATATATATATATATATATATATATATATATATATATATACACACACACACTTGCATCTACATTATATACATACATACACATTTCATTAAATAATATAGACAAGTGTTGTCTTTATTTTATTTAAATTTTTTTCCTAACATCTGATAAGTTTAATAACATTATCGTTGAACAAAGAAAGAAATTCACAATAGTGACCCATATTTTTTTAATACAATCTAAGCTTTTGGCTTACATAAGCCATTATCAAAGATGTCAATTACAACATATTAAACAATATATGGACAAGACAGTGATGATAGAAATCATCTATGTAAATATTGAAAGACTATCATCACTGTCTTGTGCATATATTGTTTTAATACTTGCATATATATATATATATATATATATATATATATATATACACTTGCATCTATATATATATATATATATACTTGCATCTACATATATATATATATATATATATATATATATATATATACTTGCATCTACATATATATATATATATATATATATATATATATACTTGCATCTACATATATATATATATATATATATATATATATATATACTTGCATCTACATATATATATATATACTTGCATCTACATATATATATATATACTTGCATCTACATATATATATATATACTTGCATCTACATATATATATATATACTTGCATCTACATATATATATATATACACTTGCATTTACATATATATATATATATACACTTGCATTTACATATATATATATATATATACACTTGCATTTACACATATATATATATATATATATATACACTTGCATTTACATATATATATATATATATACACTTGCATTTACATATATATATATATACACTTGCATTTACATATATATATATATACACTTGCATTTACATATATATATATATACACTTGCATTTACATATATATATATATACACTTGCATTTACATATATATATATACACTTGCATCTACATATATATACACTTGCATCTATATATATATATATATATATATATACACTTGCATCTATATATATATATATATACACTTGCATCTATATATATATATATATATATATATACATACTTGCATCTACATATATATACTTGCATCTACATATATATACTTGCATCTACATATATATATATATATATATATATACTTGCATCTACATATATATATATATATATATATATATATATACTTGCATCTACATATATATATATATATATATATATATATATACTTGCATCTACATATATATATATATATATATATACTTGCATCTACATATATATATATATATATATATATATATATACTTGCATCTACATATATACATATATATACTTGCATCTACACATATATATATATATATATATACTTGCATCTACACATATATATATATATATATATACTTGCATCTACACATATATATATATATATATATACTTGCATCTACACATATATATATATACTTGCATCTACACATATATATATACTTGCATCTACACACACATATATATATATATACTTGCATCTACACACATATATATATATATATACTTGCATCTACACACATATATATATATATACTTGCATCTACACATATATATATATATATATATATATATATACTTGCATCTACACATATATATATATATATATATATATATATACTTGCATCTACACATATATATATATATATATATACTTGCATCTACACATATATATATATATATATACTTGCATCTACACATATATATATATATATATACTTGCATCTACACATATATATATATATATATATATATATATACTTGCATCTACACACATATATATATATATATACTTGCATCTACACACATATATATATATATATACTTGCATCTACACATATATATATACACACACAAACACACATCTTTCTCAGGGGTTATAAATAAGGTGCTCAATGTTATATAACAGAGCTATTAATTATATATTAGTGAATATACATAATATCCCACATTGATAGCATCAGTCAGAGTTTCAATCTTCAGGTGTTGAATACATTCTGATCCCTATGTGATTCATATTCTCGTGATGACGATTTAAAATTGTGTTAAAACTTGTTTATTTTTGTTGCCTAAAATATTATAGTTAAGTATTTATAATTCATAACATTGAAATTTTTAAGTTCAAAAGATGAAGAATTAAAAAAAAAGAAAATCTAACGGTGCTGACAGTTACCTACACTACCCTGACTCCAATCACTTTATAACCATCTCCACTACCATTAGTACTGCTTTTTAACACTGTTATTATTATCAGTATTATTATCGTCATCATCATCATGGTTACCACAATTATTATCATAATTACAATTCTCATTATTGCCCTTTTTATTTTTTTTCCCTTATACTTCTTGTTCCCATCATTAAGGCTAGATTTACCGTTAACACATCAATAACTATTAACATACTAATAATAAATAGTATCACAGTTATTATCACTATCAGCATAATCACAATCACCAATAACACACAAGCAGTTAGCATTGAAAATACAAATATCATTATCACCATGCCCACAAACAAAAACCCAGCTTAACCAAAGCCGTGGTGAAAGACCCAGACCAATATAAGTGTATGTTCGCATTTACATTTGTGTATGAGGAAGTGTAAGTTTCTGACAGTGCGGGCGGTAGATTGGAAAAGCGTCAAGAACACCCCAACCCGCTCCTTGTTGAAAGGAACATGGCTACATATATAACAAATGCTACGGTCTCAACACCAAAATAGAATTACAATTGTGCATATATGTATGCCCCAATGCATGGATGTGTATCTACGCCTAGCCTCAGATTGTTTATATGGATGTGTTTGCGTGATCTAAAAATGCGTACATGTGCGTATGTGTGTCTATGATAGTGTCACCCCCAAACAAACACAGAAGTAAATTCCCCCCTCCCACCACCAACCATAGTCAATACAAGCATAAGTAGATCCAATCTTAAAAAATAAACCAGGTTGTCTGATGATCGCAAAAGTGTGAAACCTAGGGTCACAAACTCATATCCATACATACAACTGAGTGTGTGTGTGTGTGTGTGTGTGTGTGCATATCTTTTTAAAAGGATGCCAGTCTAATAGGGTGGCAATCTAATCCCCATTGCAGATGCCTGCTCAAGCACATTGGTGTTTGTTCAATACCCATAGAGCCCACCTGTAGTTTATACTGAGTAGAGCTTAGTTACAATTTCTGGGAGAGCACATGAAATGTGTTGTCTGTAAATGCTTTCCACCTTGTCTCATTATATCTCTCTCTCATGAAATGACAATTTGTAAAACTTCTACTTTGGTATGTTTTGTAAATGAACCAGTGTCATCAAAAAAAAAAAAAAAAAATTTCATTTCACAAAATGAAAACGGTTTATAAGTGAGACTTGTCAAAATAGAAGCTTTCCAAATTTTCATAAAATTATTTACCATTCCATTGAATAAATTTAATAATAAAATGACAAACCTTTGCACACAAACCTCTCTGTTAACTGAAATGAAGGTACTGCAATCCCACTGGACAATGTTGCCCAAACAGTAATTTGCCATACTAATAAATATCTGGAAGGTAAAGACCACCATTTTAAATATCTTTTGTGATTGTAGAGTCCAAAGGTAACTTGTATTAATTGTGTGATGTCTGAATAAATTTAGTATTACAATATCTATACAAGTTTTTCCTTTCATGAACAGTGCATACATTGTTTTTGGTGGACTCTGTATATTTATATCAGCAATGTATCATTTGAGATTCAGTTTCTAATATATTGCTGTATTTAACAAAAAAAATAATAATAAAAACTGGTTTGTGGCATATCAGGTTTTATAATGTAAACCAACTAAGCGCAACATTTTTTATAAACAAATACCCCCAAAAATATAGGCCAATGAAATATTTGATGAACAAAATCTTCCATCCATCTCAACTTAATAATTCAGCATTTCACATGGTAATATAAGCATTTTGACATCGTATAACTTGCATTATTGTTTTATCAATTGATTTTACTAACTTTTCTGTTCTGACTTGGCAATTACAGTTTTTATTGCTTCTCATACCACATCTTTGCTTGAATATTGTTTTCATTTCTGAAGTATGTTGCATATTGAAGTTGTTAAATTTCCATGTTGGTTTAAATGAGCCCTTATGGAGCTATGGTCTTAAAAATGTAAGGTCAGCCATCTTGATCAGCAAGTTGTGGTATGTCTGACATATTTCTTAATATTTTTGTCAGGGACACAGTTGCATATAAGGGCATTTGTATTCACAAATAAGGTTGCTCTTGTCTAATTTAGATTTTGCTGGCAATATACATACCTCTAGCTGTAAAAAAAAAAAAAAAAAAAAAGACATGTAAAAATAAAATCATTTATAAAAACAACCCATAATAACAACTATGGACAAATCTATAATGTAATGAACATATTCAGGAAATAAAAGTATATCAAAATCTCAGTAACTTACAATTTGTAATCACACAAACAAAATCCTTGAAAATGGCTAATAGATTTACCAGAAGTGTTTAGAATGAATAAACATTTAAACACTTTTTACACACATTAAGTCAAAAAAAAAAAAAAAAAAAAAAAAAAAATCTTGTTTGCATTCAAGAAAAATACAATGAAAAAAGAATTTAACAGAAGTATGTCAGTCATTTTTAATCGATCATCCATTAGAGAGGGTTTGCTGCCCAAATACAAAACTATTACATAACCCAGCAGTCAACATGGAAAATAATACAATATTCAGAAAAGAATTTAGTTTTATTATTAATAGCAACATTTAAACATCAAAATTAAAACATTACAATGACTGAAATCTAAAAAAAAAAACAAAAAAAAAACAAAAAACACTTTGATTGAAACCAATTATGATAATATATTACTCAGAGTATTAACAACAAAGAATTTAAACATAGACAAAACCATCACTAAAATCATCTTTGCGACTTATACTATGGAAATATTCTGCTGACCAATCCTAATAATAAATGGACCAACCTATCTCACAAAAAAAACTAACAAGTAACTAAAATTAGGATCAAACTGCTACCTTCAACCAAAACTTGATCTACTCCTTAAGAAAACTGAAATTAAATCCTACATCAGTCACTATTCCAACTTAAAGCTGATAAAATAATCAACCCACATCCAAATTTAAAATCTCCAAAAAAGGCAGAAAGACAAAAAAAAGAAAAAAAAAAAAAAAAAAACCTTGCAAATATTGGTTAAAATTTAACAAAAAACTTGAAGTAACCACTAAAGAAAAATATTAATGATAATAATAAACAATTTAAATAATGTCATTAGATGGGCTGATAAAATTAATATATACATTCTAAACCTAAACATTACAAACCATTGAAGACAAGTGAAAATTTATAAAATTAAATAAAAACACCAGTGAAGAATTTTTAATCCATCAAATAATATTCAAATAGGATCAATGAGAATTAACAAAATCACCAGAGATTACCAACCAGGATACCTATACGGAAATGTTAAAATACATAAATCTGGGCATGAATTATGACCAATCATTTAACTGATACCAATTTAACTCCAATTACCAAAACTACTCAACAATACTATTTCTCCATATCAATCCATTTACCTTTGAATTTTTCCAGATCCTTAATGCAACAAAACTAAACAGAAGCATTTTAGCTTCAATTGACATAAAAAATATATTCACAAATGTCTCAGAAAATGAAATTTTGCTTGCAACTGTGTCTAAAATATATGTTAATTCCACCTCTCAAACCTAATATTTAAAAAAAAAAAAAAAAAAAAAAAAAAAAAGAAAGAAAGAAACCTACAATTAATATTTGATTTTTTCAGAAACCTATAATAAATACTGAATTTTTATTTTCCTTTTTTATGAATAATACCAGATTTTACAGTGGATAACAATGGCTTAAGTCATTGGTTCCCCAAATTTTTCTTCTCTGGGCCACATTTTCAGAATTAAAATTTGCTTGTGACTCACTAAATTTTATGTGATAAAAAGTAAATTTAAAAAGAAAAAAAAAAAATAGAGAGTTAAAGGGAGATAACCACGGATTTGAAGTCAGAAGATTATCATTGATAACTCTCTCCTCCAATTTGCAGATCCTAGTTACTATGTTCTTAATACAATGCAAAAATATCACAATGATAAAATCGGTCAATAATTATTCATAACTATTTATACTGGGACACTGTTGTGGTAAACCCTCTTACAGTATAATGAACTCTTCCTTCTCTCATAAATACAAACTGCAAGAGTCAGACGGCAGTGCAGAGTGTGAAGTGGAGTGGAGTAGTAGAAAGTGAGAAGAAAGTAGTTTCATTCAGACTGCTTCTTCACAAGAGCTGCCACTTTATGGAACAGATTTCCAAGAGGATGCCTCTTGAACGCTACAATCTGTCTAGGATCATAACCTGTTTAGTGTCAACTGTTACCTATCATATGTATCCTCATAATCTGTACTTTTATTGAATCAATTGTTAGGTCTGCCGATAGGAGAGTTGGTTCACTGTGTTGTGCTAAACAATTTTTCTTGTCAGAATATATACTCATTTACAGGGTGTGATAGTTAAATTCTCATTTTATATTTTTAATTTCACATATGTGTTTGTTTTTTTATTTTGTAGACTGCACAGAATACTAGGGTTAGTCTGCGAGAAAAGGAAGCACCATGACAGAATTCACTCTACCAGAAATTTGGAAACAGCATACTGCACTGGTTGGCATTTGCACTGGAAGCTCTAATACAAACAGTGTTTCAGTGTCAATCTGAGAACAATGCAGTAGGTTTGAAAAGAGTCTAATGGTGATCATGAAGGTGTTTGGAATAATCACTAGTCATGGTGACATTATGCCTCTATTTTTCTTCCCATAGGGCCTCAGACTAAATACAGAAACCTACATCAAGTGCCTTGAGAAGGTATTGCTGCCCTGGGTCAAGAGGGTGGCTGCTGGAAGACCCTAAGTCTGGTAACAGGACTCTTCACCATACCACACAAGCAGGAGAACCCAGTCACGGCTGTCAGACAATTTCTGTAACCACATCACTGCCTTACATCTGGCCACCTAACTCCCCAGACTGCAACCCCCTTGATTATTATGTGTTGGGCACAGTTGAGTGAGAGACCAACAAAACTCCTTGTAAGACCAAAGATGAACGAAAGGCCAGGATTATGTCAATATTCACCAACTTCAACAAGGAGACCATCCAGAAGAGTTGCAGGAAATTCCAAAGTCATTTGGAGGCTGTGGTTCAAGCCAATGGTGATTTTATTTAAATAAGATATTTTTGTATAATTTTGGTGTGTGTGTGTATGTGTGTGTGTATATATATATATATCTCTGTTAAAATGAAATGTCAGTGCTATTTTCATTTTTGTGTAATTTAAATAACAATTTATCTATCATATCATTTGCCCAGGCATTGAATATTGCTGCCACATCTGGTCTGATGCTTCTGCTATATATTTAGAGACTCTAGACAAAATCCAACGAAGAACCTGCAATGTTACTGGTCCTAACCTGACATCTCTGCTTCAGTCACTCTTCCACTGCAGTAACAGCTTCCTTGTGCCTTTTCTGTAAATATTTTCATAGTAATTGTTCTGGTGAATGTTCCTCTGTGGTATATAGTCTTTATGAATTTAAGCACAGTACTAGATTGGCAGCAAGGTCTCATCATCTTTTGTTGAAATGGTTAGATTTAACTGTAAGTTCTATTCCAACAGTTTCTTCTATCACACTTCTTGCCGATGAAAATCTCTTCCAACTTCTTGCTTTTGAGTCAGATTTGATCTTCAGGAATTTAAATGCAACGTCAATTGTTATCAGTTGCCTTCTTAATTCCTGTTCTTTTCTTGTTCTCTCACCTTAATGTTTTCTCACATTCTCTCACTCAGTAACCCATTGCATCTTTAGTGGTTTTATTGCCTTGCTTGGGGTGAAATGATTAAAAAAAAAAATAAATAAATAAAAAATAAAAAACAACAACAAAAAAAAAAACAAAAAACTCCCCTCTTCTACCTCCTATGTCCATCGAGCCTTTACTAACCTACCTTGAGTGGCTCTTGGATCTTGGGCAAATATTTCGTTACGAAAACATTTGCATGTCTATTTCTGTTAATGTTGATCATTTTTTTCAGAGTGTGATTCTGCGCCCCTCAGTAAACAACATTTGACCCTTGTTGCAATGTCTGCCTTACTTGGGTTCAGACCCAAGTGTTGCATATATTTGGCCACATTTATCCATTAGGAATTCAATAGTCGAACTGGTTGTGTATAATCTAATGAGTTACCCTTGTCCCTTTAATAGCTCTCAGACATATTTGAAGCTTGGGTGTAGTTGCATGACGATGATCAAAAACCTGGGTCCAGATGCACTGATTGTCATTATGATCAGTACCATGTGGTGCACTGGTATGTAGTTACACAGGGTTTGCCACAACCAGTCAAATCAGATTTAGTGATCTTCTAAAGATGCCTTTTATCATAAAAAAAAACAAAAAAAAAACGCATACAACTTTTGAAGCTATGAACCATAGAGTCTATTTCACTCCCACTGCGAGGCAAGAAAAAACAAATGCAGTTTCCCCCATCACCTCCATACAGACACATGACAACACAAAAATGAGGCCATTCATGGGCAAAAAGCATATATGCCTTACTCCTAACTTACTGCATTAAAAACATGATGAATTAATAGATAATATACGTAATAATTATTATAGAAGTTGCTATGTCAACAGCGACCTAATGATGACAGAGTTGAGCAACATTATTTTATTTTCAAGAGTTTCTATCCATGTGCAGAGTTATCTTATTTAAAAAAATTTTTTTTTTAATATTCTTGTATTACCAAATCTACATAAGAAAAAAGAATTAATCTACCAAAGTCATATGGTCACTTAATAAAAATCAGCCAATGAATGAAAAAAATACTATTTCTGGAAAATATCTTGCTTCACGTGTGTGTGCGCGCGCATATCATAGGAAATGGATTAAATCCATGGAGTAAAGCATTAATGCAAGCTTTGCTTAATTGGAAGTTCTCTGTGGCGGCTGAAGAGTTATAGCAGACCAGGCTTAATGGTGATTCCTCATACGATGCAGGTTCAATTCCTGCAGGAGAACGCATATTTCCTACAAAATTATTTCAACATTCACGCCAGTAAATGTAATTAATACAGTTAAATTAAAAAACAGAACGTTTACTTAAATAAGTGTATCCATAAGATAAAGCAAAAAACGTATAAACAGAAAATATATTAAATATTTGTTGGATTTAATCCATTTCCTATGATATATTTTCATTGTATATGTTTGGATATGAATACAGAGAAGATATGATAGATCAAGAATGAGTAGTGAAATTGTGTCTAATAGAATTAATTCAAGTTTTGCTTAACCAGAAGTTCTGTGGCTGAATGGTTATAGCACACCAGGTATAATGGAGGTTCCTTATATGATGCAGGAGAACACATATTTCCTCTGAAATTTCTTGAATATTCAGGCTGGTAAATGTAATTAATACTGTTAAAAAACAGTGCATTTACTTAAATAAGTATAGCCATAAAATAATAAAAAAAAAAAACAGAAAATATATTAAGAGTATATATGTGCATATATATAACCAACACACACACACATATATATATATATATATATATATATATATATTAGAGAGAGAGAGCAAATTTGCTATATCATGTATCATATTTGATTTTTTAAGTACACATGCCCAAAGGATTCACCCTAATGCATAAGAAATACATACATAGACTGCTACCTGGTGTGAAATAGACGTAATAGCTCTACAATGAGCAGATTCCTGCCCCATTTCTCAGTCGTCTCAGAGTGGTGAGTGACAGACAAGTTGGCATCATGTGTTGCAGCAGCCAAGTTTTATTTTCTGTCTGATTTTCTCAGATTAGGAGTTATCATTATTTACATTTGGACTTTTGTCCTCATCTTTGTTGTTATTATCACATTTCAGTGCTTGGCAATCAGGGTGACTTTCAGGAAATATTGAAATTAATTTACAAAAAAACAAACAAAAAAAAAAAAAAACTAAGATTTTAGAGTTTAAGCAGAGATGTTAAAAGTATAGAGTTGAAGAAACTGGAAACCCAATCCTAAACAAGAAACAAAGAATAAATCTCTACTCCTGTTCAAAAGGACTGGAGAAGAGTGTGAACCAGGTGACAGGTAAGAGCAATCTTTTATAATCAGTGGGCCATTATTATAAGGCAGGCTGCATCACCAAAATAAAATCAAAGTAAATTCTCATTAAAAGTGCTTCAACCATTTTCATGACAGGAAAAGTAGATTTTTTTTTTTTTTTTTTTTCTTTCTTTGGAAAAAAGATTTTCTATAATTAAAGATTTAAGCTTTGGTACAATATTTTCACTAATGAAAGTCTGATAAACATGCCGCCGAGTGTGATCCATTTCTAAAGAAGAAAAGATTTCTAATGACAAAAAATTTATCATGAAAATTTGTAAAGCAAAAAATGTTGACACTGGATCTTCCTTAGTGAAAATCAGCCATAGCTTAAAATGGTGAAGACATTGTCAACAAGAATCAAGAAACATTGTACTTAATCATTGGGAGGGAATGAGTGAAGATGTGAAAATGAAATAAAAAAAATTTAATAAATGTTTTCCTTGTGAAATTAGGCATACCATTTGGTAAGCTGAATATGCCACATGTTTGTCCATGATGGCTCAATAAATTTATTGCTTATCCTTAAATATAATATACTATATAATTTGTGTGTGTGTGTGTGTATAACAATTGAGGAACAGTGTGCAAAATTTTGACATGAGATGCACAGAAGTCAAGACCCTCATTCACATCCACACACAAAAAGCTACCGCATTGAAAACTACAAAGAGACCACCCCAAACAACAACAACACAGATCACAGTAAGAACTAAATTCTATCTATTTCTTGTGTCTCCTGTTACTACTAAAAACATCCACACACACACGTACTCTTTTACACAAACAATGATACCGTTATATTTGTTTTTGAAAAGTAAAAAAAAAAGAAACAGAACATTTCACTGTTTCTCCCATATTTATTTCTTCCGAACTAGCCCTAAAAATGGAATAAAATACAGTTACATTCGTAAAACAAATATTCAACACGACTAATTTTGCCTGTAACTCATGTCCATCTTTCATAATTTTTATTTAACTAAAGTTTTTTTTTTCTTTTCAAAAACAAACATAACTTGAATTATTTTCATCGTTATTTTGCATGCTTCCCCTCAATTGTTACACAGAAAAAAAATTGTACAAGGATTAAACGAAAATTACTTACAATACATATTACTTTTGTTTTAGTACATTCCTTCTTGCCGTCAATTTTGATAGCATGGATACACTAGTTCTTTAAATAAATCTGTATGTAAATTTATTCTGGTATCAGTATCATGTATTAAGTGTGCATAGTTTTTTTTCTAATTTGTATTATTCCATTTCAGCAAATTTATAACTTGCTGCCTCAAACTGGAAAAAACGAAAAAAAAAAAAAAAAAAAAAAAATCTGTTTAGTTTTGAACATCCCAAAAGCACACTTTGGTACACCTCTTTGTAGCACAATAGATTCAAATATTCAGTTAATGTTTAAAACAGATAATTTGTGATTGATTTTTTTAATTTCAAAAGCTAAACATACATTATCACAGACATGCCAATAATACATTATTATTACCTTCACATCATGTCAAAGATTAATCTGAAACCAACTAATTAATGTTTCTAGATATTTAATTATACATAGATTGGTTAATTAGCACCTCACAGCTCTCATTAAAGATCAGTATACAGCCATGGTGTTACAGCAGGGGCTCTATGTTAAAGAGTCTATGTGTTAACAACTTTATGATTTGTTTATTTGAGGATAATAGTCTGAGTGTAAATAATATAAATAATGATAACTCCTCATCATAGAAATTCAGACAGGAACATAAGAATTGTTCAAAACCATAAAAACAAGGGAATGTTCTAGCCATGGGCAAAACATTGTGATAAAAACAAAGATGAGGATTATAGTCTGAGTGTAAATAATGATAATTCCTTATACTTTAAAAAAAAAAAAAAAAGATTGTTTCTGATTTGCTATTTATATAAGAAACATCAAACTCACTTTAAAAGTAAAATAACACTTTATTAAATAAAGCCACAGACTTGATTCCCAACACCTAATTCCAATTAAGAAAATCTTGAAGAACCAATCTTGAAATCTAAAGAATAAAAATGAGAAAAACTTTCAAAGTCTTTAGAATTCCTGTAATGATTTGTGCTAAAAGATGAAGTAGCATAAACGGCTATTAAGGTGGCATCATTAAGATATCAGGAAAGCAAATAGTGAATCAAAAAAATAAATATATCAAAAATTCCTACATATCACACAAAGCTCATTACACATTTAAATATCAAAATACCGAGACATCTAAAAATACATGGTTCACTGAAAAACTGTTCAATCTGAAATAAAAAATAAAAGACGTTACACAGAATAATGAAAATCAAACAATAATGTTATATTGTGTAAACCAGCTAGGAAAAGTTTTATCAAAATCAATTCACAGAAAACCGAGAAATCCTAAATTTCACTACCAAGCTATTGGCATCGTTTGGGGTGTGGTGTGTATGTATTCAAGACATACTTATCTGTCTTTAAAAAATTTACATTGCCTGATATCGACATGTTTGTTTTTTTTTTTTTTATTTAAGTGTGCTTATAAGTCTTAATCAAACATATATTGCAAGCTTTTTGTGTATATTTACTTTTTTAGGAAAAAGTTATATATCTTTATGAAACTATTGCTTGCTTGTGTGTATGTACATACACACACTTTTTAGGCATAATTATACATCCTTATAAAACATTGCCTGGTGTTGATTATATATATATATATATATATACACATTTCTTTTTAGGCATACTTATAAGACTTTTTAAAAATTTATATTGGCTGTTGTCTACATATATAGTCTTTTTCAAGACATACATACACATCTTTACATAATTTATACTGTCTACTGTCAACTTGTATACGCATTTTCAAGACCCCATATGTTATAATTTAACACTTGGTGTTTTTTTCCAACCTGGCAAAGACAAACTGTAGAATATAATACATGTTTTGTGATATATTTTTTATTATATCATGTCATGGTGTTGTTTAACTCAGTCTACTGCAGCATATCCGATTGAAATCAAAATTCAGAACAATGAGAAATCACCGTCAACATCTTTACAGTCACTTATTACAATAGCAATCATTTGTTTTCCCCTAAGTAAGCTAGTATAACCAAGCAACAATTCAGTCGGAAAAGTATATATATAAAAAAAAAATTAATGATAATTGACAATGCTTCACCTATAAAATCCAAACAACTTAAAACTATGATAAGGTGTAAAAACAAAAGAAATAAGATGAAAAATACTGTAAAAATAAAGAAATAAGCAATGCTTCAGATCAGAAATTTAAAATCTATTTGATGATACATTTCTACTTACAAACACATTATGCAAATAGATTAAATAAAAAAAGTTATTTAAACTATTTACATGTGGACTATTGTCCTAATCTTTTTTATTGTGATTGCAATGTTTTAGTCATTATGTTCTATGGCCTCCATCGGGTATATTTTGAACTGGGTAACTTATAAGAAATTCTGAACTGAACTGTACACCTGATGAAGGTCAGAGGCCACATTGGCTGAATCATGATAACAACACAGGAAGACAATAGTCCAAATATAAATAGTGTATAAATAATTATAATTAACCTATGCAGTCAAAAATGGCAGTACAGTTTTGAAGTCCTTACTATTATTATTTATATTTTTTAAGTTACTATTATTTTTCTAAATATATATTTTCCCAAATGTTATTGTTGCAACCTGCTCTTTCTAACAAATGTTATTTCACCTTTGTAAGCATTTTTGAATCATGCAATTGCCATAATGATGTAATGGAATAACCTGTCACCACCATGAGCGACTACACTACAGGTAGTAACTACCTATAAGTATCTGTAAGTCAATGGACTACAGAGTCTATCTGGAATCTTGAGTATGACTTGGACTTACTCAAGAACTACCAACCTTCCAATAGTAGCACTCACTACTGGATTGACTTGTGACAACCTTGTGCATAACTATTACCTTTATTCTTATTGTACTGGTTATTACAATAAACTTTTACTTATTTTATCCACTGTGTTTGTCAAGTATATATTCCCATTAGCATGGAATATAACACATAAAGACACTAATAGCTGGCTGTTTGGAGGCAGCTGCCTTATCAAAGAGGCTACAAAGAACAAAAGATGAAAATCTAACCATATTACCTTCATTCTTTATTTCTAATATGCACTCATTTTGATCATAGACTAATTGCCTGAGATTTCTAATTAAAACAAAATGGCATGCTAATATCTGTTTCAATCAATTCATTGAATTAGGCATAAAATTAACTTCCAATAAAAACCTAATAAAGAAACTTCATAAGTCGACACACATAAGAGAAAGAGAGAAAATACAAGTTGCACTAAAATCCCATTCTTCATATTTGCAGAATAAGTAGACAAAAGTGAACTGGGTTAAAAAATATTTTATGAAAGGAGTTTAAAAAAAAAAAAAAAAAAAAAAAAAAAAACAGAAAAAAAAATTAGGCTAACAAATGCCTGCTGACAAAGCAAAACATTCCAAGGGTTTTTATTTTTGAACTGAAATCTCTTTATATAATAAATAGGGATGGTGACTGACGAGGAGTCTACTCAAAACAGCGGCATAGACATCTGTGTTATTCCTGTCTACATAAGATAAAAATCAAGATTTTCTATCTAAATGAACCACATTGCATTGAGTATTTAGAATTATGAGATCAGTATAGTCAAAGAAAAAGAAAAAAAAAAAAGTAAAATCAGCTGAAATTGGAGAAAAAAAAATAGAAGCTATTATGAAGGAATGAAAAATGATGAAAATAGAAAAGGAGAGAGAATCAACAAAAGAATACAAATGGGAAGGGGAATGAGACAGCGGAGGAACGAATAGAAATGGGAAGGGGGAATGAGAGAGCGAGGAAAGAATAGAAATGGGAAGGGGGAATGAGAGAGCGAGGAAAGAATAGAAATGGGAAGGGGGAATGAGAGAGCGAGGAAAGAACAGAAATGGGAAGGGGGAATGATAGAGCGAGGAAAGAACAGAAATGGGAAGGGGGAATGTGAGAGCGAGGAAAGAACAGAAATGGGAAGGGGGAATGAGAGAGCGAGGAAAGAACAGAAATGGGAAGGGGGAATGTGAGAGCGAGGAAAGAACAGAAATGGGAAGGGGGAATGAGAGAGCGAGGAAAGAACAGAAATGGGAAGGGTGAATGAGAGAGCGAGGAAAGAATAGAAATGGGAAGGGGGAATGAGAGAGCGAGGAAAGAATAGAAATGGGAAGGGGGAATGAGAGAGCGAGGAAAGAACAGAAATGGGAAGGGGGAATGATAGAGCGAGGAAAGAATAGAAATGGGAAGGGGGAATGATAGAGCGAGGAAAGAATAGAAATGGGAAGGGGGAATGAGAGAGCGAGGAAAGAATAGAAATGGGAAGGGGGAATGAGACAGCGAGGAAAGAATAGAAATGGGTAAGGGAATGAGAGAGAGAGAGGAAAGAATACAAATGGGAGGGGGAATGAGACAGCGAGGGAAGAATACAAATGGGAAGGGGAATGAGACAGCGAGGAAAGAATACAAATGGGAGGGGGAATGAGAGAGCGAGTAAAGAATACAAATGGGAGGGGGAATGAGAGAGCGAGGAAAGAATACAAATGGGAGGGGGAATGAGAGAACGAGGAAAGAATACAAATGGGAGGGGTAATGAGACAGTGGAGGAAAGAATACAAATGGGAAGGGGAATGAGACAGCGAGGAAAGAATACAAATGGGAGGGGGAATGAGACAGCGAGGAAAGAATACAAATGGGAGGGGGAATGAGACAGCGAGGAAAGAATACAAATGGGAGGGGGAATGAGACAGCGAGGAAAGAATACAAATGGGAGGGGGAATGAGAGAGCAGGTAAAGAATACAAATGGGAGGGGGAATGAGAGAGCGGGTAAAGAATACAAATGGGAGGGGGAATGAGAGAGCGGGTAAAGAATACAAATGGGAGGGGGAATGAGAGAGCGGGTAAAGAATACAAATGGGAGGGGGAATGAGAGAGCGGGTAAAGAATACAAATGGGAGGGGGAATGAGACAGTGGAGAAATAATAAAAATGTAGGAAATGAAACAAGAAAAAAAATGAACATGATCAGATTTGATAGTTATGGGACGTACAGGAGCAGAGCTGGATAAACAAAATGTATCAGATGAGGGTGAAATACATAGGGGCAAGGAGAGAAATTGAGACACATAGGGACAAGAAGAATAGAGATAAAAAAAGAAAAATCTTTCTTCATTTTTCTGTCTTCTTGTCATGTGCCTATTGGACGTAGGTGATTGTGGCCTTCCACCTCTTTCTGTCCTTTGTAGCTCTTAATAAGTTTTGTCTTTTAGTTATTTCTCACAGGCCCTGTTCTGCTATCCACATGCTCAAACTCATTAGGTATGTCATGTGTTGCTTTCCCTATTTTCCTCTATCTTGTGAGTATCAGATTTTCTAAGCCCTCCTTTCTCATTATGTGTCCCAAAAATATCAGCTGTTTCTTTCTGATGTTAAGTTTCCTCTTTGCTTCCATTCTCTTTTAATTCCCAATATTATCAATTTCAGATTCAATGTATATTCATATACATGTCCACAACCCAAAACAACTCTGCCAACAGGACACAATACAAAGTAAATTAAGAACAGCTGAAGAAGATCAGTCATACCTGTGAATTCCAGGTAGCTAATATACAACCAGGCTTTTTCTTGAAATGTGGGATATAAAAAATTTTCAATCAAATGAATATATAGATAAAAACCGAGTTGAAATTAATAAAAATGTCATCTAAAAAAGCCAGCATTCACATGACGAATGTGAATCACATCCTGTCTTGCTAATGTTTGTTTGGCTGAAATAAAATTCCTTTTTCTGATGAAGCTGTTTCCTCAGAGAAACATGTCAAAGTAAGAATTTTTTTTTCAAATTGTCTTATATATTTAACAAAAGAATCTATATAGTTTTATATAGTTTAGATTATTTATTTTATTAATTATATTTAGATTATTTTTTGGAGCATGAAATTTACACAGTATTTAGAGCAAATTAACAGATGTGTTCACACAAAAATGCAATGAATTTACAACAAAAATAAGTCGACACTCAGAGAAACAAAATTACAAACAAACATTTTACTGATTGTTTTGTTTTGTTTTTTTAAAAAAACAAAACAAAAAAACACATGATTTTGTGAAAAATTAAAAAATACTTCATCACAAACACAGTGGATGGCAGTGAAGATGTCTTTTTTGATGAACAATGATGACTGTGAATGACAATGATATCAACGTCAATGAAGACATTATGCTGAAAATATAGATGAAACTATCGTGACCTTTGACATGGACAGCAGTGAAGACAAAAATACTCTTAATATCTATATGATTATTAATAAAAAGAAAAAGAAAAGAAATATAGTGTCTAATTAGTAATTTAAACTGTTATACATTAGTTAGGTTGGACCATAGATATATGTTCATTTATGTCATAATATCCCAAATATGACACATGAAACCAGGAAAGAAAAGTTAATATTTAGTTCCCGTGTATAATATGAATTCATAATTTTTACGTTAAAAATCCAGAAAAAAATGAGCATATTACACTACAATTCAAAAGTTTGAGGAAACTCTTGGTAATTTTTTAAATTGGTCCAAAAAGTAGTTTTGTACTTTAAATAAGAGAAATTTATTATACGTGGTTATCTTTCCTACATATCTCCATAAACTGTGCCTCTTACTCTGTAACCCTCTAACTTGAGTGCCTCTTGGGTCTTGTACAGGAGGAAAATACCCACCACCAATCAAATTTATCATAAATCTCAAGCTATCTGTCCTATTTTAACTAAAAACTTGTATTTTCAAAATAGACACATTTGCAGCAAAAGCAGGGGGGAAGTTTAGTCAGGAACATCTTTCCTAAACAGATAAATAAACCGTTAACTGGGTCAAATGTATAAAAAAAAACAAAAAATAAACACATAGAATTTTTAAAATGTTACAAATTTTGAATAAAATATATATAATAAAAAAAAAAAAGAAAAAAAAAAAAAAGAGCTTTGGTGACAGAGCTTTCCTTTTGGATAGGCTAATCATTTATATTACCCAAAGAAATGAGTTAACTGTTAACACTCTGCATTATTAATATTACTTCCCTTTCCACTGCATTCTTTTTCAAAACCTCTCAATTGCAGTAACCTTATTGTTAATTTCAGTCAAAGTTGTTTTCTGTTGCCATAACAGGATATGACAACACAACTATGAACTTCAAACACACTATTGTCCAGGGATCAATATCACCTTCAGTGGAAGTATAAACTTTTTGAACAGCAAATGAAGTCACATACAGAATGATAAAGGTTAAAGAACCGACACTTCACCAACTGAGCTATGACACTATCTCCAATAAAAAAAAAAAAAAACACTACTCTCACACACTTAATATTTGGCAACAGTACAAAATGGAACTCAAGACAAGGCAAAAAAAAAAAAAAAAAAGCTCACAGAAGGTTGATGATGTCTAAGTACAGGTTTCACAAGTTGTCTGAGATGAGACAACAGGTAGAGCAGGCAGGTAGGTAGGTAGAGCAAGGAATGCATTCCTCATTCATATAACTCGAGAATAATTTTGACAACAAATGATGCCAGCTTCTTTATACCTATTTACCTGTCAAACATGGATACATTACTGAAGCAAGATTTCAATGAATGATTTTAGAGAGCAAGAATGCTGACAGGTTGACCTTGCCATCCTCAAAGTTGAGACAGGACTCATATTCACAGTAGATTAATCTAGGTTGAAGCGCAATTCTGTCTCATATTTGATTTTTAAGTAACATAGTAAAAATTTGTTACTGTGTCTGCTTTTTGGGATAAGTTCTGATCGTTTATTTAGTAAGTTGTGTTGGTCTCGGAAGGTGATTATAACATATTTTCTCCTTATTTATAGGTTTTGGATTTATTGTTGCTATTTGCCATATTTTCCTTAATATTTTGGGTGTAGTTTGTTTTTAATTTCCCTTATATATTTAGAAAGAGTTGTGCTGTTTACAAATTTGCTGTTGGTGAAAGAGAATTACTTAAAAAAAATCAAAAACTAAAAACGACTACCTTGTAAAAAAAAAAACTACTGTGAAAAATGCAAATATATACACTATATACAACACAGATAATGTAACATACTTTTGACAAACTTATTAAGTAAAATAAGACATCCCACCAAAAAAAAAAAAAAAAAAAAATTTCAAATAAATGAATACATAAATTCAGTAACTATGAATGCACACATAAACAAGTAAATGCAATAATCAACAACAAATAATTAATGAATAAATACAAAATACACTAATTAATCAATATTAAATAGAGAGTTAAAAGTTAAGCAACACTATACAATAACTACAAATAAACACATTCAGATCCACAATTATTTCTATTCAATAGCCTTTAGAATAATTTGAAATATAACTTATTTTTTACCAAATAACTGTGGAGGTAATACAATAAACCAGAAATACCTGACCTTGCCACACATAATGCCCCATTGACTCGCATATATAAATAGTTGAGCCAACATGCATGACTTCATTCTTGTGTTCAATCATGAAACAAACTGTCACCTTAGTATATATATATATATATATATATATATATATATATATATATATGAGTTTCATTGTCTAAGTAATCATCAGACCATGGCCTGATGTCCACTTAAGGCATGAAACCATAGTTTTATGATTGCTTCAACCAAGCCAATCAACATGCAGTTTTGATATATATAGTTTAACTTTTGTTATATTAAAAAAAAGGAATAAGTGCTCAATGCCAGGGATAAAAGTGTTATAGTCTTTGAAGATCACATGAAAGTATGAAACTGACAGTTGCCTTGCAATGTTGATTTCTGTGTGTCCACTGACATGCATTTATGCTTTGTCTTTTGGAAAGAAAAAAAAAAAAAGAAGAGAGAACACAAACATTCACATAGGGATGTCTGCTCAAATATATGTACCCATTACTATGTCTATAGTAAGAAAAGTTATGTGGATTAAAAAAAAAAAAATAATTGCTCTCTCTCATATATATATATATATATATACATACACACACTATAAAATGATAACAGACGACTTTGCAAACCTTTCTTGCTCTTACATTTCTTTATATAATTTACCTGTACACTTTGATATAAACTAAAACTCTGTGTCTGGTACTAAAGTTGTCTGCAGCTTAGGGCCTGTTATACAGCAATAAGCATTCCAGGGAAACATCCCAAGTTGTTTTCCAATCATAAGTACAGACAATTATCAGGTGTCATTAACTGACCAAATGCAAGAATTACACACACAGAGACAGAAACAGAGGCGGCAGCAACACACACAGAAGCAATAAATGAAAGATGCCAAATTTGGAAACTATACTGATGACTCTACAAATATATGAAATATTTTAGAGAGAAATATGAAAAAAATATCTGCTTTCCAAAATAAGATCAAATGTTTATCATGAAAAAGAAAAATTTACAAAAATTACAACAGATATTTTTGTTCACAAGAATTTCCCTCTTTACTCCCTTCTCCATGTAAGAATTTCCCTCTTTGCTCCCCTCCCCAACAAAAACAACAAAATTTTATTTTGTGGAAGAAAAAAAAAAAAAAAAAAAAAAAAAAGAAAAAAAAGGGGCAAATAGCGAGTAGTTTTGAGGACAAAAAAATTTCAAATAAAATTATTTCAATTTTCATTTAATTTTCTTATACAGTATGAAGAGATTAAAAATAATAATTCAATTTGTTATCTATCCCCCATATCCTCATAATCATCATTTCCTACTTCCTCCTCATACCTTCATATTACACAGCTCATTCAGTAACACTACCTTAAGTTATTCTTAGGCCTGGTTTTGAGTGAATATTAGTAAAGAAAAAAAGAAAGAATATGCTCTTATCTAAGCCAATGGCATAGAGAATGAAAAACACTTTTGAAGCAAATATATTGCATGCTTTCTTATTCTCATTCAGCATCAAAAAGTGAGTTAATAATGATAGTCTTTGTATAGTTATGATACATTAAGGATGACTGTTTAAAAACAATTTTGACAGTTATACAGAACTAATCTTTTGTCTCAACACCCAAAGAGAAAAAGGCTTTGAAAATTTTTTTAGCTTGACCAAGAATAGATTGTAAAATAAATCCTGATGTGGTACAATTTTCGTAAGTGGGTTGGGTGGAGAAGTTTGCAAAACTCCTCTGTGTATACAGAGGGTGAAAATACACATACGTATTATATATAAATTATATATAATTTATATTATATATAAACGATGGATTGAGTAAAAAAACAAAACAAAAAACAAGACAAATCCAAAATGGCATATATGTATGGCTTGGTGTAAAAAAAAAAAAAAAAAGCATTTGGTCAGACCATCCTTAGATTCTAGAAATTTCTTAATGGGGAAGGTAACTCCACCAACTTCTCTATAAAAATCACACACAGAGTGTAATAGGGGTCAGTGGGCAGCTTGAAAGCTGATGAACAAATGGGATAAAAGATAAAAAAAAAAAAAACTGGGTGGGTGAGGGAGACCAGCTGTTTTGGTCAATAGGAGCTATTTAATGTGAAATGAAAGGAGTGAATAAGAAATCAAGACCCCTTAGGTTTCCAAGGGTCAGGTGAGCCCAGAGAAAAGAAACATCCATCATCGTATTTTGTTCAAACTTGGAATGAATAATTACCAGGTGATGCCATTTAAATTACTTAAGTTCCTACTCCTCACACCAGGTGGCCTTCAATATAAGAGTAGAAGAGGGATATATCCAGATAGTATAACATTTTAAAAAACACCATGGTTATTATATATAAAGTAAATGAAGCATTATTTTCTTGTATTTATAAATTTACAAACAAGACTGTCTTTTTGGTGTCTCATACAACTTTTATCACTGATACATGTTCAAAGA
The DNA here is from genome assembly GCA_963932145.1 of Acanthosepion lycidas. Lineage (NCBI taxonomy): Eukaryota > Metazoa > Mollusca > Cephalopoda > Sepiida > Sepiidae > Acanthosepion > Acanthosepion lycidas. Next base: position 18,257,944 of record OZ010592.1, read on the forward strand.
AAAACTAATAAAAATTTAATATCTCTCCATTACCAACAATTCTTTTGCTTATCTTTTCACATGAATGGTGTTGTAGCATGGACGATAATGGGTGTGTCCCCATTCACATAAATAAAGTAGTAAATACTGTATGTTGGTCTTTCAGATGGAGATCCATTGTGAGTTGACTACTACTTCTACACGCTGCTGGTGAATCTTATATGTGTTGTTCATGTCTTAAGTATTATTGTTCATTACCAACCTTCATATGATTATACTATTCAGTAATCTTCCCTAAGTTACAACAATTGGAGTGACACAAAGCAACGGATAGAAAAAGATAGATCATGAATTGGAGTGACACAAAGCAACGGATAGAAAAAGATAGATCATGAATTGGAGTGACACAAAGCAATGGATAGAAAAAGATAGATCATGAATTGGAGTGACACAAAGCAATGGATAGAAAAAGATAGATCATGAATTGGAGTGACACAAAGCAATGGATAGAAAAAGATAGATCATGAATTGGAGTGACACAAAGCAATGGATAGAAAAAGATAGATCATGAATTGGAGTGACACAAAGCAATGGATAGAAAAAGATAGATCATGAATTGGAGTGACACAAAGCAATGGATAGAAAAAGATAGATCATGAATTGGAGTGACACAAAGCAATGGATAGAAAAAGATAGATCATGAATTGGAGTGACACAAAGCAATGGATAGAAAAAGATAGATCATGAATTGGAGTGACACAAAGCAATGGATAGAAAAAGATAGATCATGAATTGGAGTGACACAAAGCAATGGATAGAAAAAGATAGATCATGAATTGGAGTGACACAAAGCAATGGATAGAAAAAGATAGATCATGAACAAGACTGTGCTTTCATAAATCAACAAATCTTCCTTTCAAGACATTTTTTTAGTACGACACAAAAAAAAGCTTTAACTGGCGAAATAAAGAAATGTTCAGCCTAACTTACAACTTAGGTTTAGAACTGTATTTGCTGTAACAGAAGTAACAAAAACAACAATAAATCAACAATGGACTATGGTCTTCATCTTGGTGCTTGCGTCATTAAATATCCATAAAGAGTACACTCGTACTTTGGTATTATGGACCTCCCTTTAATGTATTTCGGAAGCAACAGACAAAATCTCGAGCAGTCAACTCAGTTTGTAAGCTCCGTATACTAGAGTTGTGGCAACACTGGATACAAGCTGTGAGCTGACTGCTAGTTGGTAAGCTATCACTTTATTTTCATCAGTGTAACTATGCGTATAGTTTATTGTTATATGCGGTTTCAGCATTTTTCATATGCCAGTGTGTTTAAATGGTTTTAAATTCATCATTTTCTATAACCATGTCACCTTGAGGTAGAATAGAAAACAGTGGAAAAGGGTAAATTTAACAGTAGCATAAACGGTGTACAGGTATTTTACAGTGTCATATTGGATAGGGTGCTTGATTAAATGTACAGTACTATATTAGTCCTCTTTCTTTTGTAATGTAATTGTTGATATTAGCCATATACAGACCTGAAACGAACAATATATTAGAGAAGAGCAGAACCTGTGGAACTCCTGTGTTAAGATAGAAGTCCAAATGCAAAATAAATAACACAACTGTCCAATGAACAGAATTAATAACATTTGAAATAGGAAAAAAAAGAGGGGCAAAAATTAAATGATATCAGGCAAGCAAGCAAATTCACAGGTAAGAAAGCAAAAAGGTTTGCGAACCACGAGAAAAACTAGGTCAGACATGTAAACCCAAGGATCATCCATATGGAAAAGAGGAGGCAAAAAACTTTTACATTCATTCCCACAGATTGGAAATCAACATATGCCATAAACAGTAAACTGTACAAAATTAAACCAACTAGAAGAGAAGGGTATCAGAAACACTAAACTGGAAGAGAAGTGATTATGTCCAGGTTCCATATTGAACATACTACCATAGTCTTATATCCTAAGAATGGAAGATCCTCTGGTATGTGTGGCATGCCAAGACCCACTCACCATAAAACACATACTGACAAACTGCAGCAATTTTAATTCAATCTGCTTAAAATACTATCAAACAACAAACTTAAAAGAACTTTTTCAAAATACTGATCCACTATATAATTTAAAAAACAATCATAACAGTTTTACTATTAATAAATACAAGGCTTTATTTCGGGGGGGGGGGATTAAATTTCAGCATTAAATGATCGACTGAGTTGATATGCTGTAAAACAAACAAGACTTTTTCAATAATTTATTTATTTTTAAAGTTACAATGAAAATGTGTAAGTAGTATTATGTATATCAATGTAGAAAGTGGTATTGGCAGGCCAAGGTTCAAATTCTGGTTTAGTCAGTCCCATTCACTTTTTCACATTAACACCCTTGGGAAAGACATGAATCTGTCTTTTATATCCACCTCCAGGTTATAGATTAAATAACAATGTTGACTGGATGCTCTAGCTTTGGGTGGCAACTAGTCTAAGAGAAGGAAAACTGAATTGGAGAAGGCAACAAGAAACCACTCACTTATCTTTCCCTAGAAGGCATGAAAATTCACTGATAATAATAATAAAAAAAGTTTCTCTTCAAACTCATGGTGTAATTCAAAAACTCAGATCTTTTGGATAGAATGCTAAAGCTAACCACTTAACCATATGAAATGAAAAAAAGATCAATGAAAAATTACTAACAAGCTTCCTCTAAGAAAATTCAAATAACTTAAGATTATTAGATGCATTGCAAATTTTCAGTGATACTGGATTCTTTAACAAATTTGTCCATTTCAAAGTTCTTTTGTCCATATTTGTGCGAGTTTCATTTTTATCTCACAAGAAGCAGCAGCTGACCTACACACTAAAAATATCAACAGATCTGAAATTATACAAAACAGACCTTTATGCAATGACTTGGGGTTTCATCTTTTCCAACATAAAAATTAATGGACTTGACAGAAATTTTGAAAAGCAAGCAAAATGATAAACACCTTGTGTCAGGCAAGCAGAAGAGAATCTTAATTGCAAGAGACACTAGAATCAGACAACTCTCTCTTATATATATATATATATATATATATATATATATATATATATATATATTTACTATATATAAAAATAACACGCACATACACACAACATGTTTAAAATATGATGCTGTAAAATTATCATGCCAAAAAAAGGATATATAAAAAAAATTGATCAATACCCAGATCAGAAAATTCAACAGGCAGACCAGGTTAATATTATAAAATGAAAATAAAAACACTTTACCCTTATGCCGTATCTAGATTTCAACAGAGAGGTCTCATCAGGTCATTAGGTAAAAAATGCATTTTTTATCTAAGATCAAATGCAAATCAAATATGGATCGGGATCTGACAGGATGATAAAAAAAAGAACAAATAGGAAACGTATATCAATAACTGACCCCAAACAAAATTGAAAATACCAGAGTTTGTCTTTTTGCCAGATTTCTCTCAAAAAAATAAATAAAATAAAAATAAATAAAATAAAAAGAAAAAAAGAAAAAGAAATGGCTCTTATACACAGATGAACAAAATGTAAATTTATTCTTGTTATACTAACCTAACAGTGCCTCCTTTGTTTTTTTTGTTTTGTTTTTGTTTTCTCCTCCTTTCTTTGATTGGAGGTTAGAGAGGAGCGTGTGGTAGTTCAGAACAGGCAATGCAATTTTTGGGATAGGGGTAGCATTTGATGAAGCAGTGCATAAAAATAAATCAAAAGATTGTTATTAAAGTCTGAAATCCACCCACAGATTTAACCAACCATTTGATCATGGAAAGAATTGTCAGTTGCCCACCATGCTGCAGTTCCGGGGATTCACATGTAAAAGTGATATTTATAAAAAACATGGCTCCCCTGCAGTGCTCATAACGCACTATCTTACCTCAAATTTCTGATTGGGTTTGGCAACAGAATCATTGAATGGAATGGCATCATAAAAATATTTAGAAATTGATTTAAAAAAAAAAAATAGAAAACAGTGATAAATAATAGAAAATATGGCTGATTGAGTGTTTTATTTTTTTTTTTATACACCTTATCAACCTTTTGTAGGTTATTTAAAGCCAAAGTATTTTGGGATTCTAAACAGAATTCCATTTTTTTTTTTTTTTTAAATTATTTTTCAGATACAAGTTTTGCTATTTTAACCCATAGGTGAGGAGAGAAGAGGTTGATTCATACCTTTCACAAGGATATTTGTCCATAAGTGAATGCAATGAGCCTGACTGGAATTCAAATTTGGCTTTCCAATTTTTCATTCCATGCCCTTATCCATTACACCACCTGCACATCCAAGCTTAGAGCACCTGGTATTCCCAAGCAGTCACCCATCTAGGTATTGATCGACATTGCTTAGCTTTGGTCATCAAGAGTGTTTCAATGTGATATGGCCAAAAATAAATATATAGATAAAATAAATATATTATAAATATATGGACAAAAATATATGGTCATAAGCCAAAAACATAATACAGATATCACAATTATTTGTACACATTTTTGACCTTCTTTGGCCTAATAAGTTAGGTTTGTGTCTTATTATAAGTAAACATTAATATCAATTCACCCTTTCACAATAGAAACAGTTAAATGTAGCTGTCTTTTCTACTCCTATAGCTTCATGTCTTGTACTTCCCTTCTGTGGAACTCCCTTCCTCTTACTTTCTTCCCTGATAAATATAATCTCCAAATATTCAAATGCAATGTCAATCGACATCTCCAGATGTTTTGATCTATTCCTTGTCCTTCTCTTCATCCTTTCCTGTATCAGACATCTTTACTCTTGCTCCCACTCTCTATAACCCCTTGTGTGCTAGTGGGACTCCCTACTTGCTTGGGGTGAAATGCTGAAAATTTATATATATATATATATATATATATATATATATATATATATATATATATTTCTTTTTTTTTCTTAAAAACCAAAAAAAAAAAAAAAAAAAAAAAAATCGGTGTAATGGTTAGCAAACTTGTCTCACTAAAACAGTTAAAAACTGAAGAGAGTTCAATCCTCACTGGGTACCCCATACTTTCGGCCTAGTGCCACATCTAAGGTATGCTTAGAAAATCAGTATTAGTATCATATTATAAAATACAAACATAGCAAATGTGCATCTTTTCCATTGTTTACATTTATAAGATTTTTACCTGTTTCTTGTTTGGTTGTTTGTGGCTGTATGCATTTGCACAATGGGTATAGCATTACTAACAACACTTATCATTCTATTTTACTTTTTTTAATGTATTTAACTAGAAGATATGAGATAGAGGAAAAGGGGTTAGTCTATTGTAATTTGGTCTCTCAAAAAAGGAATATGCATGATACACGAGATACATGATAAAATCATTTTTTATAAGTGAAAATTTGGGGGTCCTATGATATGCAAGATTGCACATTACACAAGTATATATGGTGTGTGTGTGTGTGTATGTGAACAAAATTGTGTGGATGTAGAAATGGCGCATAGTATCTGTCAGTTTCACTTAAGTCATCAATAAACCAGATCAACCAATATCAAATACTCCCCCAATCAACCTGATAGTTCTTTCTGGTACTTCATATAGATTTCAAAGGTTTACTTGAAGATATTCCTTGGGCAAAGTAGGGAGAAGATTTCATACATTTTTTCAAACAATAAATACATTCAAATTTAAAATCAAACTTTTATCTGATTCTGAATGTACCATTTCCAGATGCCTATTTCGAGAGTTGAATACAAAAATAAAATAAAAAATACAAATAGCTCTTTTTTCTTTCTTTCTAGAGATAAAACCTAGAAAATAATTCTACTCACAGGTTTACAAGGGGCAAAAAAGGGGAAGAGTTTAACTCTCTCTTGTGAAGGCTGGCAATAAGTGTAACAGCTTGTTATTGCTACTGTCTTGCCAGATATTGTAGTTAGAGAAGAGTGGTTTGTCCAAGTGAACTGGCTGTCTTCTCTGTCAACCATACCAGCAACAAGGCTTTTTATCAAATGAGATGGTATAGATATAGAGATGTGCAGGTGGTGTGTGTAAGGGATATTGGCCCAGAATGAGAAATCGGAAAGCAGAGTTCAAATTCCAGTTGGGTTTGTTACATTCACTTATGTGAAAATACCCTTGGGAAAAGCATGAATCCATCTTTACACTTTCAGCTATGGGTTGGCAACCAGTCTACCGCAGATCGAAATGACAACCTACTGCAGGAAAACTTCTGCCTAGTCAGTCACAAATTGAAAGAGACATGGACACCCAAGCTTGTATCATGCATGGCACTTTTTTTTTTTGAGGGGGTGGATGAGAGAGACAGACTGTGTATAACTCTCTGATGAGTGGCCAGAGTGATTGCTGGATATTCTGTCTACAAAACTGAAGTCAGATGCTGAAGGTAACAGCAATCAGTTAGCAAGCTAAGTGACAAACTTTATATTTAGGGAAATTCTCTCTCTTTATTATTATCATATATATATATATATATATATATATATATATATATATATATATATATATATATATATAGAGAGAGAGAGAGAGAGAGAGTATTCAAAAATTGTAACATAAACATGTTATAATTATTTACCCGCTGCCCCACACAGCAAGATGTGGCACAAGGCAGAGTTTTAAAGTGGGGTATCCAAGCCCGTAGGCTCGGGCAAAAATTCCCTATAGACCACGTAAAAACAGAGTCAGTTTTCTGAGAATACCCTCTGACATGAGCCAGGTAAGTATGGTGTTTGATCAGAACCAACATCATCACTTGACAAAACACCAGAAGTGTTAAACAAAATGGCTATTTTTGTAGTGATGTTATAACATATTTATGTTAAAATTTTTGAATAAATACTTTGCTTTACTCTGTATTGAGCACTCTTAAGAATAATGTTTTTGGTTATTAGAATTTTATTCTGACTATACCAGACCTATACTTGGGTATATACATATATAGGAAGGGAGGGAGAGAGAAAGAGAGTGAGGCAGTATAGAGAAAAATCAGATTCATGTATTAGTTTGAGAAGAACAAGTTCCAGCAGGAATTAAATGTTTGCCAATTCCATTTTCAATAAAGATACATTGGCTTTTTCAGCTTCCTCAAGAGGAGGACATCACACCTTAACTCCTATAACCGGTTAGTGTCATAAGCTGGTTTTCAATTCAGTTTTTCTTCTCCAAGACTGTTTGCCACCTCAAGCTAAGACAGACCAGTCTATTTAACCCATAGCGGGTAAAAAAAAGATGGATTCATGCCTTTTTGAAAAGACGTTAAGATGAAGTGAACAAAACTGGACAGATTCAAAATTCAATTTGGTATACTGAATTAACTTTTTGCACCAATAACTATTACACTATCTATCTACAAGTCAAAGAAGACATGAAGAATAATTGATTAAAAATAAGAATTTGAATGCTTAACACACAAGGGGAGGAGAAAGAATGAAAAAGAAAAAAAAACAAAAAAAAAACAGAGCACTCAACATGGAACTTGAAGTAAATACAAAGGAATGCCTACTCCAAATATTTGCAATATGTTAGCTTTGAATATTTTTTGCATGAATAAGCAAGTATGACGGAAAGAAACCAGTGACAATAAGCAATATTAAAATAAGACAAAGTTGCTGTTGTTGTTGTTCTCTTGTTTGTCAGAAACAATCTACAAAAACTTCCAGAATTATTTAAAAATGATTTTTGTTCTGGATTAAGTAAGGTATTTTAAATTGAAAACAGCTCAAGATTCACAGAAAGAATTTATTTAGAATAGAAACATTTAGGCAGATTATGACTTATTTACATATTTTTCTTGGTCAGTTACTTCATGTAGACATTTCATCTAGATTCGTGTGGGTGTGTGTGTACGCTCTTTTGACCCACTTTCCAAAATTTGACCATTGGCAGGACTACACACACACACAAGTCAGTCAATGAGTTCATAGACACATACATAACAAATCTTGTCAATACACTTAAATTCAACATTTCTCAATTAAATCACACAAATTGAACATTATTATTTTTTAAATAACATGTTCCTTCAGGACATCGACAATTATGGTTCTCTACAGCTGCCTTTAATATTTGTGAATTACCATGATATCTTGGGAATAATTCAGGAGTGATTTCCCATTGCTTTCTCCATAGTTTTGAATTCAGAATTGTCTTCCTCCTCGACTGGATGCCAACAAGTTTACAGAGTTTAGTTTTAGCATCTTGTTATTTAAATTAGGGGCAGAGAAGAGAAGAGATGGAATCATGTCTTCTTCCAAAAGCAATTGTGAGGAGTGAACATAAAAGACAAGACCAGAATTTGAATTTGGCTCACCAATTCCACATTCTGTATCAATAACATTTTCTTTTTAAACTTTTCGCCCCAAGCAAGGTGGGAGTGCCACTAGAATGCAATGGGGGGGGGGGGTTACTGAAAGTGGGAGCAAGAGTTATGAGGCATGAAGGAAGGAAGGATGAAGGACAGGGAATAGATCAAGGCATTTGGAGATGACGATTAACATTGCATTTGAATATTTGGAGATTATAGCTATCGGGGAAGCAAGTAAGAGGAAGGAAGTTCCACAGATGGGAACTGCAAGACATGAAACTATTGGAGTACAAGAGATGGCTACATTTAACAGTTTCAACAGTGAAAGGGTAGGGATGAAATGCCAACCTAGTAGCTTGTTTAAATTCATGCACTTTGGGAACTAGCAAAAATAGCTGATCAAAGTAGTTATCATGAAAATATTTGTAGAAAAGACAGAAGGAGGCGATGTGTTACTCTTCCTTCCTTTGGAGCCGCATGTGATGCAAGCATGAGTGATCATGTCTTTTTTTGATTCATGATTGACTAGACAGGATTCCCATGCTAGGTTGCCATTACTTTCTGCAGTAAACTGGATGCCAACCAAGGCTATAGGATACAGTCTGTCCTATTATCTAATCCATAGCTGGGAGAAGAAGAGATTCTGATTTACTGAGCCTCCAAGCTTATTAAAATCACCCAGTTTATTAATTTCACATTTTCACCCTTTAAGTCTAAAGGATTTCCAACTGCTCCTTTTACCGACACCCACTCCCATTTACTGTATAGAGAAAAATTCTGAGCCCCAGAATTATTAAAATCCTCCTTTATATTAGGCACCTAAGAGTACATATACAAAAGGGCTGGTGACAAAAAGTTCTTGGCCCAAACTAAGTTTTTTATATATCAGGTCATCCCATAAGTTCTGTCCGAATTTTGAATAAAGAAAACAAGTGACCAAATGTTACATTTAATTACAGATTCAATCAACAATGTATTTTCCCTGATTATCTATGACTTCCTTCCATCTATTAACAAGCTTACTAATTCCATTACTGTAAAATCCTTTTGGCTTTGATTCGAAGAACTCACAAATGTCAGTTTTAACCTCTTCCTGTATTACAAAAGCTGTTTCTTCCAAATGATTCTGTAAGCTATGAAACAAATGGTAGTCTGAAGGAGCAAGATCAGGAGAATAAGGTGGATGAGGAATTTTCTCCCAACCAAGTTCTTCAATCTTTTGTGACGTGATTCTTGCTGTATGTGGTCGCGCATTGTCCTGATAAAACATCACCTTTTCGATTTACTAGAGCAGGTCTTTTTCTTCTCAAAGCTTGGTTCAAATGCTCTAATTGCAGACAGTATATTTGAGCATTAATTGTTGCATTAGGTGGTAAGAATTCAAAGTGGATTATTCCTACCAGATTGAAAGAACCTTTTGCCCATGAAGTTCCCTTCTCGGCTGTGGCTGGGGTCCAAGCCACTATCTACGATGCTTAACATTTTGATAAAAGATTCATTTTTTGTCGCCAGTCACAAGTCTATCCAAAAAAGGTGAAACAAGTTGGCGAGAATGGAAAGAAGAGCAGATGTCAACTCGGGATTTGAGGTTGTTTTCAGACAATTCATGAGGCACCCATTTTCCAAGTTTAGGAACTTTCCCAAGTTGTTGAAAATGATGACGAACAGTTGTATAGTTTGAACTGAGAACAACTGCCAATTCCACAACTGATAAAGCAGGATTTTCTTCACAGGCTGCTTCAAGAAGCTTTTCATCAAACTCAACTGCACATCCGGTTCCATCTTCAAGGAGTGAAATCTCCACCTCTGAATTTTGCAAACCATCTTCTGCAAGTTCTTTCATTCACACATTCCTCTCCATAAACTGAGTGAATGTTTCTAGCCGCTTCGGCTGCTGAGTTTCCTTTCTTGAACTCATAAAGCATTATGCGCCTCAAATGATTCTTGGGTACTTCCATGTCAGCAGAGTTTTAATCAAACAAAATTTAATTTTATTGTTCTGAAATAAAATTTGATCAGTTTAAATGTATCTAAACATAAAAATAATGTTCATCTCCATTAGACATTATAAAATACTCTAAATTTTGTTCATTTTAACAAAAAGTTAAAATTTGGACAGAACTTATGGGATGACCTGATATGAAATATTGTTGGATAGTTGTTGACTAAACCAGCACACCCACTCCAATTTCTTGAGAGTGTGTTGAGTCATTAACAATGCTGTAGGATGAAAAATAAGACCTATCAAAGAGTGGAAGAACTCTTGACAAGTCAATGGTCAGCTTACTAGAGGTGGTGTCTCAATAAAATCACTGTGGAAAAAGCAACAAGAAACAACTCCACTATCCCAAGAAAACTCATGGCTCTTATGACAGGAAATTATAGAGAACCATGATCACCAATATCCTGAAGGGACATGGCACATAGGTGTTTGATCATTTGATAAAACCAAGAGCTTTTCAGGACACACAGACACAAGTCACTATTAAAAAGTTTAGGGAATTCTAATAAATTGACTAATTTGCTGATTGTTTCCAGTTTCTTACCAGACATTTTAAAAATCTCTCAAAATCATTCAATCATATGATAAAGACTATTTTCTATCATTTTTTTGTAATTCAGGGAAACTAATTCATGCCTTAAAATCCCAAAAGATTCAAGAAGCACTCTATATCCATTGATGAGGCATGACACCCACCACCTTAAAATGATCATTAGTACAAATAGCTGATCATGCAGATTAGCTAGTGATAGTGAGTGACCCTTAAATGCTCAATTATTATGGTCTTGAGCCAAACCAAACTTACTAGTTCACACACACACACACGAGAAAGAATATATGATTTGTTAGATTTTTGTTTTTAGTCTGAAAGTGTTTTCTTAAATTTTTCCATCAGGATTTTATGACATCATCTCAAATTAGACAATCCATGACATCATAGAGAGTTATAAATATCAAAATATCTACTGGAATGGGTAGGGAGGGAGATAGAGGCAGACAGACAGACAAACATCTATAAAGAGTGAAGTGACAACATTTGCCTAGAAAAAAGAAAAAAAATTAATAATGTACTCAAAGGATAAATGAGATAATTTCCAAAACTGAAAAATAGAAAAAAAAAAAAAAAAAAATCCAAGATGGACAGAAATCAACAAATATGCACTGATAAATTAAAACCTGTCCTTTTTCTGCATGCACTTTTGTGGCAATGCAACAATCCTGCACCTTCTGAACCATCCCTACCCCTATTTATTTCTCAGACAGATTCCAATAAACTGGAGGAGGAGGACTGGTCGTCAAAATTGGGGCAGAGGAGTGACTCAAGTTATTGATCAATTCAACAGTGTAGAAGATGAGAGAAAAATGTCATGCTGAGAAGACACAAAGAAATATTTCCGTCTCATGCGGAGATGCGAGTGGAGAAGTGAAAGTTGGGGTCAAAGGTTAGGGGGTAGATGGGTGGAAATAAAAGGCACATTAGAGGTGTTGGGTAGTGGTAAAGGTAGGCAGATGGTTATCATCAATGTACAAATGTTGTTTCTTGGTAATCCACCCCTACCCCCATACCAGTTGTAGCCACCCCTCCCATCTACCCAATTTGCATTATGGGCACATCCTAGATATTTTAGGAATTCCATTCCTATAAATTCTTAGAGAGAAGAAAGGCAGCTCAATACAACGTTAAGAGTATTTCTTTTATTATCTATTTGCTTTTGAAAAAAATTATTTTAAATGATAGGGAAGTAAAAAAGTTAGATCAATAGAAAAAAAAAGCAAAAAAATGTGGGGGAAAAGAGTGCATGCAATAGGGGAAAAAGGAGAGAGAGAGAGAACATATGGAAAAGGAGAGCAATGATGGAATGAAGAGAGCAATGGTAGTGATTGTCAACAGCAACAAGGCAACTTTTGAGGCAGTTGCTGCTGCTACACATTCTTGGTATCTAAGTCATTGAGTTCAATTCTGATGAAAGAAAAAAAAATCAAGCTACTTTATCTGACAAACAAGATGAATGAATGATACAGCCATTATATTCAGTCTCTTAAATCAAGCATTTCAAAATGCCAAATTTTAAGGAAAAAGTGGAAAGAATTACCACATGGTAAAAACAAATACATTATGGATTCTTATGTATACAAGCAAAATCTATTCAAATATTAAAACTCATCTGCAATTTCTATGCTTAAATATTTGATTACAATAATTAAAAAAAAACAAAAAGAAAAGAAAATCAATTTTGCAGAAAATATGCCCTAATATTTGTTGAATAATAATTTCACAAAACAAGGCTCAGTATACAGTGAAAGATTTATATGGAATGATTAAGAAAAATAAAAATTCTTAAGCTATTCTAAAAGCATTAATCCAAATTTCTGGACACAAGATGTAAGCAAGCAATAAAACTCAAGTCACCATGTTAAATAAAGTAACTTAGCTTTAAAATGTCTCAGAGATCATACAGGTTTAGTTTTAGACTATGGCAACAATAAGACAAATCACACAAAATTTATTAATACAAATAAAAGTTATGTTGATAATATACACAGGGCCAGATAATGATTTAGGTGAGTATAGGCTGCAACCAAGGGCCGGATTATTTTGTTGGCTTAAATAGGCTGAAGCGTAGGGCTTCTCAAGCTTTTATAATGTAATGATTTTAATTTTCCTGATGTTATAATTTCTAAATAGTTTGATAAACTGAAATGATATCAGTATGAGAAACTCATAATTTTTAATTGTTTTATTGTTATAATGCTGATTATAAAAGAATCAGTGTTTTGTCCGTTTTTACTACAGTTGTGTTGAAATATGTACTAATTTGGTTTGCAGTAAATAGTAAAATATTGGTATTTTAAGAAATACCAATATTTTACTATTACTATTTAAGAATATTTTTATTGGCAAAGAATAGTTATTCTAGTTTATTTAAAGAATTTGCAATAAGTTTACTTCAAGTTATGTAAATATTGCTAAAAAATATTCAAGATGTGCGTGGGCAAGTTAGAGAGTGGCTCTGTTGTGTGTGTTGTGCATAATTTCATTAGCTTAGGGGCCCCAAAAGTTCATAATCTGGCCCTGACTATACTACATTCTAAATGTGCAGTAGCATTAGATGAGAGAAAAAAAAGTACATCTTTTAGTAAATGCAGTTTGGCAAAATGGTATTACTCAATTTAAAGTGCCATATATATATATATATATATATTATCTCTATCTAAATTTCATTGATAAGTTCTTGTATATTTTCCTTACATTTTCCCTCCATCTACAAGACATTTCAAGTCAGCAAGATGAATTGGCATCAGGAACAAAACAGCTGTGATCATCATAATTCTTACTCAATATAGCAAACTTATAAATATCACAAATTATTTCCTAAATAGTCTATCAGAAGTTAAGATACACTTTAGTTGGATCTTTTTCCTTCTGTTATTTATAACCATTTTTTATTGTTTCAGTTTTTAACTTATAAATATTTTATTTATTTATTTATTACTGGCAATTATGAAATTGCTGATTATTGTTAGACAAAATCTGATCTTGGGAGGAGGAGGGGGAAATAAACTTTACTCAGTCAAAACAATTATTTCAATATCAACCAGACAGAAAAATTTTTTTTCAATTTTTATTTTTTAAATCAATTTTTTTTAGTATAAACAAACAGACTCAGAGAATTACTCATAAAACAGAATTATTCACATAAAAAAGAAAAAGATCATTTATGATTAAGTAGAGAGAGAGAGAGAGAGAGAGGAACAGGTTTTTGTTTTGTTTTCATTTTCCTTTGTAAATCAGAAATGCATCACTATTCTTTTAAAAAGTTTGATTTGCCAATTCAAGGAAGTTTGCAAAAATGTTTGGAGAAAAAAAAATGCTGATTTCTTTCCAAAACCACCACTCATTTGGATTTTTTTTGGGGGGGGGGGGATGAATACAGTTATTTCAATAAAACAGTTTCTGAAACATTTTCAAGAGGGAGAGAGAAGAATTAATTTAAGAACATTTTTATAAAATTCAAAATGAAAAATATTGTATGCATAATAATAATAATAATAATAATAATAATTAATTCAATGAGTTATTGGCAATATTGTCACTGATCTCCATCCTGTGCTAATAACGTTTAAATTAAAATGTGGGATGAGGTATATTTGAAAGAAGTGGGGTACATTTTAATATTAGAATGTCTCTTGTATATTCTCCCTGATTTGTATTTTGGAGAGGGAGAAAGAGAAAAAAAATTGCGGAGAAAGAGAGTATCCTTTGCATAATAAATCCTACAATTCCACGAAAAAAGAAATTATCAGTATTTTTAATAAGAGATATACAAGCTGAAAATCACACAATATTCCTTGTTTCCTGTTTATGATTGGGTTTCGGGTTATTTCTAAGTTTTCTCATTCTCTTTCAATCCCAGTAGCCTCTTTGCGTCTTAGTGGCATTATCGCCTTGCTTGGGGTGAAATGACTGACTGACAGAGACAGACAGACAGACAGATTGGGGTCTGGGAGAATAACAAAAAGATAAAACTTATTAAGAGCTACAAAGGACAGGAGGATGTGGAGGGCCATGATCGCCTTCGCCCTTAAGGGACATGGCACATTAAAAGGAGAATATTGAATATCCGATTGATTGATTGATTTTCAGGATTGGGTTTAAGGTTCCTTCTAAAGTCTTTCTCATTCTCTTTCAATCTTGCGTCTTAGCGGCATTATCGCCTTGCTTGGGGTAAAAAGGTTTGGGAGAAATAACAAAAAGATAAAACTTATTAAGATCTACAAGGTACAGGAGGATGTAGAGGGTCATGATCGAATTCGCCCTCAAGGGACATGGGACATAAAAGAAGAAAAGGAGAATATTGAATATTCGATTGATTGATTGATTTTCAAGATTGGGTTTAAGGTTCCCTTCTAAAGTCTTTCTCATTCAATCCCAGTAGTAACCTCTTGCATCTTAGTGGCATTATCCCCTTGCTTTGAGTGAAATGACAGACAGATAATACATGGAGATTAGTGTGCGCATGTGTGTAGAGATGAACAGAGCAAGGTAAAAAGGAAAGCGAAACAGACTTTTTCCTTTATTTACTTTTTGCGAAGAGGCGGGGAGGGAAGAACCCAGATTACATCAACGATGCTCTCCTCTATTCCATTTCCAAAACAGTCCACCAACCAGGAAGTGTTTGGTTACACAGTATAATAGACACAAAGTGAAACATCACCCCAACCACCACCAACCCGTCGACCCAACCCAGTCACAGGAGCAGAGACCAGTTTTTTTTTTTCTTTTATCTTTCAACCCTCCTACCCAACACCCGAAGGATCGATCAAATTTTTAGGATTTACAGCAGCAGTGTCAAAGAAATTTCAAAGGGTTGAAAATAAATATTCGAAATAATTAACCATATCGTTTTTTTTTTTTTCTTTTGATTGATAAAATCGGGAAAACAGATGAAAGCGACATGGACACACAATCAATTGCCGCTTTAAAATTACTTAATATTTAAGGAATGTTGTAATGTAAAAAGTTAACGCAAAAATGTTTGAAAAATCTAAGTGCAAGTGTCCCTGTAGTGAATAACTTTAGTTTACGTTTTTCAATACACAATATTTATTATTGACAAGTTTAAATTTGCCACATTTTAAATAATACATATGAAACCAATTCAGGTAAATAGTATTTTAATTTCATTACTAGATTATTTTTTTATTATTATTATTTTAACTAGATTATTGTTATATAAAAAAACAAAAAAAAAAAAAAAAAAAAAAAAACCTATAGTAAATTTCAAAATGTAAGTGAACTCCGTTCTTCTGCAAATACCAAATTGAATTCAATAATATTTACATTATGAGAAGAACGAAAATGTTTTGTTTTTAGTTGTTTTCCCCATATTCGTTGACAGCAACGAAAAACAGGAAATTAATTTTAGTTTTTTTGTATTCAAACATGATACAGCGAGTTTTGGCAAGAAAATTACTTTTCTCTTTTCAAAGCCTCTTCTTAAGTAACAAAGTTAAAAGAAGAAGAAAAAAAAACTCTGATAAAAGTAAAACTTATTTTTCTCATCAATTCAAACTACATTAAGTGCCTTTAGAACGTTAAGAACAAAAAGATATATTAATTTAAAGAATGGTTTACATTTTACAATATTCAGCAGAAAAACAAAACTATTATTCTCTAAACTTAATTTTAAAACGGAAAATGCTCTCTCTCTATGTTTCAATTCACACCCACGCTATAATAGCGTGGGTGTGAATGTGTGTGAATTGAAACAGGAATTAAATCCAACGGAATGATTATAAAAGAGAAAAGACTATTCCAAATCCGGTAACCGTATGGGCACAAAGCCTATTGTAGCCATAACAGCAGTGGTGTTTTCCAGGGCAAGACGGCCTGACGAAGCCCAACCCTTCTCCTAGTCTGGTTGCCAATCAAGGTTAAAGAGTCCAATATTTCCTGCTATATGACGGGAGAGAAAGTGAAGAAGATTCATCATATCTTTCTCCAAGGAAAAATTAAATGTACTCGACTGGAATTGCCCCATCAGACCTGCTATCCATTCCTCCACCATGTCCCCTAATGATTAGATAAGGAATAGGAAAGCCAAAGCGTTTAAAATAAAATAAAAGCGAAACACGTTATAAACGTTTTCCTATTTATTCCTTCTTAGTCATTACAAAAAATATTTTTCTGTAGAACGTCAGTTTCAATAACATCTCACTGACTCTGAAAAAGAATTGTAGTCTATGAAAACTAAAAGTGTTCTTCATTCAGAGTAAGCTAAACCATGCATGGCACATGGTCATGAGTTTAAGGAATCCTATTAGGATCAGACTCACTAAAGTTACAAATTTGCGTTAGCGATTGTGTTTAATTGCAAAGCAGTGAAAAGAGAAACGGGTTACTTTTTTCCCAACTCCAATTTAACTTGTACGTCACTGTTGAATTTTTTTTTTACCTGAACCTATGAAGTTTAAAAATAAATTTACTATTTTTTATTATTTACGAAACAAGTGAAATACATGCAATGCATGGTGGATAACTAAATGACAAAATTGTTAAATAATCCAATGTCATGTGTGTGTCCTTCGAAAAGACTTCTTCTCCCCCCCCTCCCCAAACTGAAGAAGGATGGGATCCTTCAGGCTATCTAGACGCACCCCTGATATTATGGCTGCAGTACAAGTGGTGCCCTTACGATCTTAATGAGTTACAGGACTCGTGACATGACAATGATTCTATCGATAAAAAAACATTAGTCTGAAGAAGTCTTTTCGAAAGACGAAATGCATAAACACAAGATAATAATTATTTATTTCCCATACATTCCACAGCAAACATGAGAATGACAGACGTAACTAAATTTCAAAACATTTCTTCACAAGAATAAAATTCCCAAGAAGCTTTGTTTTTAAATTTTTTAAATTAAATTAAAAATAAAATAATTCAAAAGTGCTACTAGCTACTTCGTCATACTTCTTGGGACCTCAACATTGTTAAAAGAATCGAAAAACGATTCAGTGAATGAATAATTCTTTTTTTCTTTTCTTTTTTTTAGAGTCATTTTATGACACTTTTTTTTTTTTTATCTCTCGTTTTGTTTTTTTAGTTTTTTTTCTTTATTCCAATTTATCAATAATCAATATTATGATTTTGAAATCTTGCCATAGATCAATGATGAAAGAAAGTAAATCTGATGATTCCTAATTTATGAATTCTACATACTCACTGGGTGCCCCATACTTGTACAAGCTAAGATAGGTAGTAACCCAGATTTTGGGCTTGTCAAAAAGAGGCGAGCAATTGTAAAAATTACATTGCCCAAGAAGAGTGACCTCGTCTTTTTTCCCCCCTATCTTTTCATAGTGGTTGGTTAAAAAAAAAAAAAAAAAAAAAAAAACTGTTTTTAAATACCAAGTTTAAAAGAAACGAACATTCATTTTTGTTTTAAAAAAATTACTTAAAGTTTAAAAAAAAAAAAAAAAAAAAATGTATACGACGTATATATACAATGCAAAAAATAATTTCCGGGTAACACCCTTTTTTCTTCATCCTGCCAATCATTCTTTACCGACTTCACTCATCCAATCATTTAGAAAGAAAAAGAGTTAGGCAATATTAAGATATTTATTTGTCAGTTGTTTGGTATGAAAGGAAGAATGTAAGAAAATAAAATCACTTTAAATAAATCATTCATTGTTCATTGTCAAAACTGGATGGTAAAGACCGTGGCTCATGTGGGAAAGACTTTGGTACGGTGTCAAATTAATAAAGAATTTTTAAAAATAATAATTAGTAAATTACGAATCTTTTATGCATAACTGTTAAAAAGTTTTACTTTTAAAGTTACTGACTTTTATTGAGCGTGCTTTTCCGTTGGCCAGGTATATTTGAGGTACGTAAACTTAAATAAATAACTAAGGGTTAATTAAGACAAGAAAAAGGTGATCAGTTCAGAATTTCAGATGTCTTAAACCTACATAATGGTAGATTCAGGCTTACAAAAAAACAAATAGAAATGTTGGATGATTAAAAATCCAAATTTTCTAAAGATTATAAACAATAAATGAATCCGTATTATTGTCTTGGACTTGGAGAAATGAGGAAAAACAATTTCTCGAAATTAGGATTATTATTTAAACTTGAAATGAAGTGAAGCAGTTGAGGAACACCTTCACAAGAGTTTTTTTTTAATTGATATTAAGAATAAAAATTAGATTACGATTAAATAAATATAAATGAATGAAATTTAAAGAGAGCTCAGTATTTTTTTCGTAACGACAGACCTGTAAAAAAAAAAAAAAAAAGATACCAATGAGGACAAAGAATCCAGTTTAGACATAAGTACATTTGTACATCACCCCCCCCACACACACACCAGAGCCAAAATCGCTTCCAAGTTTAGAACATTTAATTTTGTCGAGAAAATAATAATAAAAAAAAAAAGTTCCCAACGAAATAAACGTCGTTTCCATAAAAAAGACATTGGATCGGAAAAATATATTTTTAAACTTAGATAAGTTTTTACTGAAATGTTTATAAGAAAAAAAAAAAAAACAATTTTATCGAACTTATCGACGACGGAAAAGGACTTAACAACAACAACAAAAATAAAATCAAGATAGCTGATAGCACATACCACACTACGTGTCTGTTGTTACCTCGGAAAGAATATCCTGGTGAAACATTTCCTATGTACGAAGCTCATCGAAGTATTTTTAGTTTCATTAGGCCGTGACACTTTAAGTAATTTTATAGCGACATTGTTCGTAGACAATTTATTAGATTGTCTTTGTGGTAAATTTTAATTAAAACATTTTTACAACCAAATGTTTGCATATCAACGTGTGTCGAAGTTGATTTTTTTTTTTTTTTTTGTTGGTTTATCTTTTCATGACATTAAAAGATAAATTGACATTTCAAACAACAAGCTCCTCTTTTCGCTTTGGAGAAGAATAGTCACTTGTCGTAGATTTGTATTATTGACTGACTATGGCCTGCTGCAAAGTTGCGTGTTTATGTTTTTAGGGGACGCAAACTCGAAGGCTTTCGAATTTACTCAAACCAACAACAAGTTGATTTTCACTTTTCAGGTTAGGAAAAGAAGAATTGACAAAAAAAAAAAAAAAAAAAAAAAAAAAATTAACACACGTTTTTATATAGACAAAAAAACATTTGTAAAAATATAAAATTATTACATTTACTTGAAAGAAACGTTCGTCTTACGTCTACTCTAATTATATAGTGAAAGTTCATTTTTTAGTCAATGTCATAACTCACAGTTTACAAAGGGAAAAGAAGTACAAGCGTATATTCAATATTGAGTTTGAAAAGCTAATACATATTTTCAGTCGGCGGTAAGTTTTTACTAGCCACTTCAACTTCTCTTTAGAGAAGTGGTGTCATTTATGATTTAGCATACATTTATTTATATAATTTTTATATTTTGACTGAGAATAACCTATTGCAAAGATTTGTATTTAAATAATGAACACAAACTCAACAAAAGCTTTTGAATTTACTCAAGCGAACAACGATTTAGTTTTTTTTTTAATTTTTTTTAATGCATAGCATAGTGATCTGTTTTTAAAAGTTTTGCTACTAAAGAAACTAAACACGCAAATTTCTAAAAGCAATTTCGGCTTTTTTCCTTAGCGTCTTCCATATTTATATTTTGATCCTATTTGTGTTGCTTTTTGGTTTTATGTCTCTAAATATTCATACACTAGTTATTCATTCTAACATATTTTTTTTTAAATATTTCTACAATTTTCATAACTCTCCAGTCGATAATGAACAATGACACTGCACTGCAGTAACGAGATTTACAAACATCAGTAGAAGTTGATTTACAAATTTTAATTCTTTGTTTTATTTTAAATAACTTCAATGCTTTCTTTATATTTTAAAAATTGAAATAATTTCAGAATACAAAAACAAAACGTTATTCTGCTTTTTATGTGGCGGCAGCACATACGATACTCACTCTACATTCCTCTTCTTGTAGAAACCAGAAAATAAAAAAAATGCCTTGTAGAGATAGAGAGTAAAATTTTTATTTGTAAAAGAAAAGTCCTCCTTTTTTCTTTTTCTTTTTTTAGCTGAAAAGATTTTTCTGATCCCGCCAAATACAGTCAATGTTTTAAATCGTTTTCTTTCTTAACTTTTCACACTTTAAAATTATGCGCAAAAAAAAAAAAAAAAAAAAAAAAAAAAAATCTTTCGAAGTTCAAATCATGATTATCGTGCTTTTCAAGCCCGGGTTCGAAACCTTTAAACCTCTCTATTCATATACTAGCTAGCACATTATCCCGGCTTCTTTACACGTTCACACATAACTTGACATCGATCTGGAAACAATAGAGAGACAAAATTCCTCCAATGCTATAAAACAAGTTTAAGAACAATGAGGAAAGAGAGAGGAAAAAACAGACACCGTGTAAAATGTGAACAACAACAATAAATAGGAGAGACGAAATAAAAATGACCTGTTTCTATTTATACGAAGGAAGTCTTTTCAGATTTATTTATTTCTTTCTTTCTTCATTGATGAGAAATGGAACACGTGTTTTTTTTAAATGTTACTTTTTTTTTTAAAGACCTTCCGACTTACTTATTTTGAAACTTTCAAATTGTGCTATTGTTTAAAAAAATAAAATTGCAATGAGGAAATTGAATTCATAAAATCAAAATCTAATATTTTTTAATTTAATAATTACATACCAATTTAAATAATTTCTTATTATTCATTGTATTGCGATGAAAAAGACGAGACTGATGATGAAACGACGAAGATTTTTTACACCTTATTTTATTTAAAAGATTGATGATACATTTCTAATTTTTCAGTTTGTTTATCGAATTCAAAACTTAGGGATTAAAGACCTCTGCCAATATAATGGAAAAGTTATCAGGATTAAATTATTGGATAAATAATAATATCCTGTACTTTGAAGAAATATCAAAAAGAAAAGCCAAAAACGGGTTTCTTACCGTATCTGCAAATAGAGATCGCATCTGCTGAAAGGACGAAGTATTAAGCGCGTGTTTTATCATAAAAGCCTCCGTGGCGTGAATACAGTGTAAAACCTCCGAAAAAGAAAGTAACCACCACGATATGGTGGAATTGAAAAACTTGGACAATGACAAGGAAAAAAAAAAATCCAAGCGATGGAAAAGGTCAGCTGAACATAGCAGACCTTCTACCAGCTATTACTTATTATTTTTTTTAAAATATTTTTGTGACGTAACTGAGGATTTCCCGACAGCTCAGCTGTGTTGTATTTTGAAATTTTATCGATTGAATTGAAAAGTGGTGATCAAACCAGAGCTAAGTAACGAAATACTGCGGTGGGTCGAAACCCCACGACTCTTTTTCCCCACTAACGTCCGAGGGAGGAAAAAAAAAAGAAAGAAAGACACACACCAATGCTACAAAGGAAAGCTCTGCTTTTGATATGCTTCAGTGGTCACTGTTATATTTCCTCATTTTTTCCCCCTTTTAAATTGTCGCTCCAGTAGAACAGATTCCTAAATTGACAGACACCATCTTGGGCTTTTCACTTCCTCAAGAATGACCGAGAGGATCACAGAAACCTCGAGTCTATCTATGGTGTGGGTAATACTACTGCTATCTAACAACAACAACTAGAAAAGCAATAACATTAGCTTTTACTGGTTGGTCGGTTTGGTCTTTCAAGTGGGGGTCGGTAATTACTTTGTGCATAAAGACGAGATGAAGGATTGAGTTTTTTTGAGTATCTTAGATTTCCGCGCTACTCCTCTTTACACTCTCCACAAGTTGTTTTTGTTCTTCTTTCTTCTGACCGACTCCCCCAAATGAATACTTGTTGTCAGTCGGAGATGAGAGGGATGAAGAAAAAAAAATGATAACAGAGTAATCATAGTGAAAAAGGAAAAAGAGGAGGAATGACAACAATGAGACAAAAAAAAGAGAACATCGAAGAAAGAACTGTTTAATAAATGCCCCATTAAAAACTTTTGACAGCTTTTCCTCTCTCACACAGAACCCACAGAATAAATTTAAATTAGAATAGATAAATAAAAATTATTGAATAAGTAAGAACGAGTGTTAATGTGCAGTGGAGTAGAGAAATACTTTTTTTCTGATTTTTTAGAGTAGAAGCACATATATTTTTTTGTGCTTGTTTGACTTTTTTTTTAAATTAATAATTCGAATTAATGTTGTCAGTGTCAAGCAATAAAAACAAAAAAGTGCATTATTCATTACGTGTTCAATAGTCCAAAAATTTTAAAAAGTGATATTTTTTTTTTTTTATCTGAATTCCTTAAAATAGCTGGACACTCTCTGCATGTCCCAGGACAATTAGCCAAAAAAAAAAAATGATTAATTAATAATTACTAACTAGTAGGCTAAATTTTTTTTTTTATCGTTTGTTTTGGTTTTTTTTTTTTTTTTACAAACTCATACTTTGTTAGTGTCACAGTTTTACCACAGTAAATATGAGTTCTGTTACTTAGTATGACAGGTAAAGTTTAAAAGCAAAAGAAAAAAAACGACTAATTAATTAATCCAATTACGTAAACTAACATAAATTTACTTAGCATTTTTTTCTTTGTTCAGGAAACCAAGATTTTCTCCCTCAAAAAGCTACAATAATTACATTTTTTTTTCTTTTAAACTTTTCTCTTTATTGGTAATTATTTTACTGACTGAATAATGACAAAGTCAAACGGAAAGAATGAAATTTCATTTTTATTATGTAATTTTAACTTTAAAAAAAATTGGCAAGTAAAAACGTTGCTCAAAGAAATGTTCATAAAGCGTGCACACGTAATGCAATTCCAAATATAAAAAAGCTGAAAATTCTTCCCAGCTGATTTTAAAACTAAGTTTGCGTTCTCACAGAAAGAGAGAAAAAGTATGATGAAATGGTAGAATGAATTCAGATTTAACTTTTAAATTTTAGTTTTAATTACTAGAAGGCATCACAGCGTGTGGTAATAATAACGGTTAATGAACTCGTCTGGTTGACCATTACTACAAAAAGTGAAATCGATTCTGAGTGCTCCAAACTTACGGCCTTGTGCAGAACTAAGCTAAGAAAGGGCACCTCGACGCGAATGATTAGGAAGCTAGTCTGGTTACGAGTTCGATTATCACTGGGTGCTCTATGTTTTTGGCCTTATGCCACACAAAAAAGAAAGTTTGTAATATAAACTTTATATTAATCTATTCACGGTTGACAAACGGCGGGGTGGTAAATTCTTACGTAAGAAAAAGGGAATGTTATGATCACGTGATGATTTTTTGTTGTAAGTCATTCTAAGAGAGACGGGGAGGAAATAGAGTGGTGGTCGTCGGAGTATAAAAAAATTAGATTTTCTATTTATTTTTTATTTTTTAAAATGTTTCGGAATTCCGTTTTTGAGTGTCATCATCATTCTTTGTTTCGTTTAAAAAAAAAAAAAGTAGGATAAAAATTTTAAATTAGTAATAATAATTAATTAAACAATATACAATTAAGTTTAATATAATGCTTTTTAAAGATTAATAAAATTTTACAAACACATTGTCATTGCATTTTTAAACTCTACAATCGAATTACAATAATGGTGAATTGTAAGTTTGTAACTAACTTTAGTGGATTCAATGCAGTGATTATTGAATACAACACTTACCAATTATAATTGTGTGTATGTGTGATAGCAAACATATAATGAACGGTCAATGATGATGGCTAGAATTGAAATTAAACCATTTTTTTTTTTTTTTTTTTTTTTGCAATGGTCATCAAGTTTGGTTGAGTGGAAATAACTAAAAATGTTTAAAATTTATACCTTCCCTTTCACAGTGAACTTCACTTAGTGTAATAAACTCTGGATCCAAAAGTGTGTTACACTGTTTTACAAAAACATAAATGATTTTTTAAAAATAGGTTTTAAAACTGCGTGAGTAACCGTTTTTCTTTACTTTTTTTTTTTTTTTTTTACACTACCAAAGTTTTTTCTTTCCCCTTTCTATCTACTACAAAGTTTAAATAAATTAAAGCATCGATAAGCTTAGTTTTTAGTCTGCCACAAGGCCACACCCAATAGAGATAAGAAGACACTACTAATAATTTGCGAGATTCTTTTTTTTTGTAGCCATCATTTTTAACTCCTATGCAATGATGAGGCACTTCAACGTGGTGTATGGCTATCAAACTCCATACTTTCGGCCTTGCGCCATACCTAAGCTAGAAAAATCACCATTATTTATTACGATAGCAGTGTTTTAGTGTAAGTGTGCTCCAATGTGAGTCACTCAACAAAGCAAAGCATTCAGGAATCACTTGGTTGGAATCGAACTAGAGAGATTCCTGGGTCACAACGATACATGATCTTTAACGAAGTCAATGAATTCCTTTTTGAGCCAATTCATTTATTTGCCAAACTAGAGTATTTTCAGACCAAGGTGGACTAACTGATAAACAATTTATTTATTCATAGTACAAACCTAGGTCAAATGTTTGTTTTTGATATTACTTTGCGCCTGTTTCGTGCAAAATATATATATTTACAACCGAAGTAAAAGAGAAAACAAACCCGTCCTTCATTAGAAAACATCTTCAAAAAGACTGATTTTTTTTTAATTGCTTTGTTATGCGTAAAAACATGAAAACAGACAGGTCTTTATTTTTGTGACTTTGTCTTTAATAATTTCAAGTAAAAAATCTATAATCAGACATTTAAAAAATTATGTGATTAAAATTCACCAGAACAAAGTACTACTAAGTACATTAGGATTTATTTCAAGGAAGATAAATGTTTGCAGATTTCTAAAAGGAACGGTAGAAAGAAAGTAAAGAATTCGTTTTTAACTTTTTAGCTTTTTTTAAACTAAGCACAAAAATAAAATGAATGATCCGTTTATTTGGCCACATAGAAATAGCGTGACTTATTTAAAAAAAAAAATAAAAAAAATAAAAACGTATACCCCGCCCAAAAGTGTACAACCGATTGATTTGGTTAAAAAAAAATATATGATTCAGATTATTATTTCAACTTAAGCCATTATCGAAATTTACGATTTGACAGTTTTTATTACCATAACTTCGATTCATAAAACTAAAAAAGCATTTATTTTAATTTTGCGACGTTTTTAGAATACAAGTACTTTTATGTAGAAAATATTGCGAAATAAAATAAAAGAATCTTTTCATTTTATTTCGCAATATTTTCTTTTAAAAAGAAATCCGGTAAAAAGAAATAATCATTTATCTTTAACTGAACATAAAACGGTTCTTTCTTGATTTAGCGATAATGACAAATTCCGTCCTTGTAATCATTAACTCTTTAAAAGAGTGGTGTTTGCAATGGAATTTTCAATTTTAATCTCTACAGTGGTGTCGAAATACCAACAACAGCTGGGAGAGATACACACAGCAACTAAAATACTACATTACTTTCTATTTTCCACCTACACTTACCAATTTCCATATGGTACCTTTTTTAAAGATAGAAAGTCTCCATTCCTTTACTTAAAAAAAATAAAATAAATACATTTACAATCAGTTGACATTTTTTCTTCCACCCACGAAAAAAAAAAAAAAAAAATTTATTTTGGTCTTTAATGTCTAGACTGGAAAGTTGGTGTCCTGGGACTTGTCCCACAAACAGCACCTCTCTCTTTTGCATTAAGATGGGTTGGGTCAGGAAGCACACCCTGGCATATGTGACAGTAGCTGAGAGAAACGGGTAATTTCTGGAGAAAAATCCACCAGGCGACCCTGAATCATATTTAAAGATCTCCACACTAAAAAAAGATTCTGTTTCACATCTTCTCCCCATTGGGCTGGGAGAGGAAATGCCAAATAGAATCGCTTCACAGTGAGAGTAGATTTCGCCATTAAATGACCCATGGGGGTTGATATGCCACTAGACAAAAACAACCAGCCAATAACTATTGAGCTGTAACTGTATGTTCTATTCTAATAGTTTCTTTTCTCACACTTCTTGCCTGTGGAACTCTCTTCCAATTTCTTGCTTCCCTGCCACATGCAATCTTCAAAAATTTAAATGCAACATTAGTCACTATATTCTGTCTTCTCGAATCCTTTTCCTTTGTCCTTTTCTTCACAATCTCTTTCACTCTTGAATATTAGTGACTTTATTGCCTTGCTTGGAGTGAAATGATTAAAAAAAATTGTATCAAATGAAAAAGAAAATTTTTACTATGATAAATAGAGAATATACCTCATTTAAAAGGACAGTAAGAATTCCTTTCTAACCCAACTAAATAAATACTTAAAAATTTAGGATTTTTAAAAAAAATTTTTTTTACAGTTTATCAACCCTTTGTGGATTATTTAAAGCCCAAATATTTCAGATTGTAGGAGGTTGCTTACAATACCCAGTGTTACCAAGTGGTTCACCATCTAAGTACTAACCAATTTTGCCATTGCTTAACTTTGCTGACTGAACAAGAACCAGTGTTTTCTTGAAGGTTTGAGAATACTTCACTATGGAGTAAGCTAGTTTTACAGATCATAATTATTCAAGTAGGTTGGATCTTTACTAAGCGACCTACAATTATGGCCTTGTGTCAAACTAAGGTTATAAAAGGTTTCAAAGATTCCAGACCAATTTAAACCAAATGTAGCATCTATGTTGAATACATTGATAGGGATGGATACAGTTGGGTAGGGGCATGAAGAAAAATGCTTTCCAGAAGCCCAGGTTTGTTAATAATTAATAATGCTCAGACATTCATGAGTATCATGCCAACCATCACAGTTAGAAGATAGGCTTCAACCAGTAAGGCACAGTACAAACTGTCTCAGGAAAATCAATAAAATCTGTCAAATCTTTTACATACCCAGGAAGAAGCAAGATAAGCTCTACTGTAAAGGATATGAAAACTCACATAACTAAGCCTAGGCTGTCTTGAATAAAATGGATGTAATCTGGAAATTTGATCTACCAGACAACCTCAAGCGAAGCTTCTTTTGAGCCACTGTAGAGGTAGTTTTAAGGTATGGTGCCACTGCCTGGACACTAACTAAAAACCTAGAGTCTAAGCATGATGGATGCTGAGAGCTATACTTAACATCTCCTGGAGACAACATCCGACTAAATCACAGCTCTATGGGCCTATCCCTGATATTTCTACAATCTTATGTGAACACAGAATGCACTTTTCAGGACACTGCTAGTGAACAAAACAAGAACTTACAAGTGATATACTGTTCTGGAGATTTAGCTATAGAGTAAGACGAGTGAATTGCCCAGCAACCAACTACGCATAATGCCTTCGTAAGGATCCAATAATTAAAGTTAATGTATATCTGCCATTTTTTAAGATAGCATTTCATTCACAATTTGGTAGAAACTTTAAACATTTTGAAAGTTTGACTCAAATTGGTTAAACATTTTCCATGACCATCTAGATTTTATTTATTTATCCAAAGAAAAAAAAAAAAAAAAGATTCAAGTCATTTTGCCTCCATATTAGTCACCTTTTCTTAAATCGGTAATCTCAGATTTTTATCTGCACAATTAATTAGTTACATGTAAAAAAATTACTCTACTTCTTAAATTAAAACTCTCCAAAGTAATCTAATATGAAGAAAAAAAAAAAAAAAAAACATTAGTAGCCTGATATCCCCGATTTACTAATGAGATAATCCCTTGTCAAGTTGTTAACCTTTAACACATTGCATCATTCACTATTTTCCTTTCCATTGTTTTTCAAGGCTCCTCCACTGCACTAATTAATTTCAGTCATGGTCATTTTTTGTTGCCATAGCAGGATATGACAACACAACTGCAAAATTCAAACACACTATCATTCATTCATTCATCTAAGTCACTTGCAGTAGCAGGATAAAATTTATGATTTGCAAACAAAATGACCTCCAGAATGTTCACTATTTACATTGTTCGGACTATCATCCTCATCTTTGTTGCCATATTTATCACAATGTTTCAGCCGTTGTATGCTCCTGCCTTCTTCAGGTAGATGGAATGTCGAATTGAACCCTTTATTTTGCTTGCTGGGGTAGACTGTTCTAGTTCCACGTACCATGTCTAATAGATGTTGGTTATCAGTTATCTCCTGTTAATTCCCCTTTCGAAGTTCTCCACTGCCTTAACCAGGTATTGAACTCGCAACTCTTTGGGTCCTGTCACTGGATCTAACTAACACCTTTATCCACTGTGCTTGAGGACATCTGTGTTTATAATACCTCATCTCAGAAATATAGACAGATACTCCAGAATGTTATAGGTTAATATAAGTTACGTTCACTAATTGACATCGAGTTATCATAATAAAGGAACATATTTCAGAAAGATTTTTATTTTTACTAATGTTTGCCCAATACAAGGCCCATTCAAGGTAGAAGGTTACTGTGTGGAGTTGTATTACACTAATACAATATGCCTTAATATATATATATATATATATATATATATATTTTAAGGTATGTGTTGTTAAAAACTACAGAATTTTCCAGTTTAATAATCTTTTTTCTGTTTTTTCATGCTTTCTGAGAAGTTTTTTTTTATATTTGGCTCTAAGCTGTTGTATGTATGTGTATATATATATATATATATATGTGTGTGTGTGTGTATATATATATATATATATATATATATATATATATATATATATATATACACACACATACATACAACAGCTTAGAGCCAGATATAAAAAAAAACTTCTCAGAAAGCATGAAAAAACAGAAAAAAGATTATTAAACTGGAAAATTCTGTAGTTTTTAACAACACATACCTTAATATATATATATATATATATATATATATATATATATATATATATATATATAAATCTCACTTTATTCCCACAATTTAGTAGGATAACATCTTTGATGAGCCCTCCCCCTTCTTTCTTTAATACTGGTAAAAGGTTGAGTATCTTTTCCATATTAATTAATTCGGTGGAGAATTACACAGACATTCAAAGCCTGCCATACTCAAGATACTTTATATAAAATGGCTTTGTAACTTTAGATATGGGCAGAGTAATTAATATTTTGTTACACAGTGCCTCACCCCTTGTGGGTCCTTTTACGCCTAATCTGGGCAGAGATCTTATCACTTTTGTATATCTTCTCTCATCTTCCTCTGAAGCATTATAAAGTGTGTAAAGTATAGATATAGTAACTCTATTCTGTCAGTAACACTTGCATTAATTCCTGACTACTGACAATCCCTTTTGCCTTATTTTCATTGGACAGCATACAGATACAGAGTTGAGAGCTACAGAAACAAATTTTAGAGAAATAAAAATAAGACAAAATTAATCATCAGTTCACCCCTACCAACACTTAGCAGAAAAATGATTACAGGAGTGTGATAAAGTTAAAAAAATAAAAAATAAATAAAAATAAAAAAAAGTCAAAGGGGTTGAGACATTGTTAACAGAAACAAGTTTCAAATACAACTGGCAACAAAGTACAAGCCTGATGCTTCTTCACAGAGTACTGTGTTATCTTAATGCAAATATTAACATGAATCAGTGCCAATTCAATTGTTTAATAAATCCTACCTGTGATATCATAGGCAATATCAAAAAATCATATATAGAATAAAGACCAATTTAATCCACACGATCACATTATATTTAGGCAGCAAATTCTCTTTTAGTCATGTCTGATTAAATAAATTACAGACATTATGTCTGCTAATTTTTAACAAAATCTGTTCATATACACAAATAACCTTCCGTGTATTGATGTTAAAGGATGAGAGAAATGTGCTATAGTTGTTTCAATTTCTTTTATTTTCATTTCCCAAGTACTTTCGATCTTCTTCCATGATCATCTTCAGGGGTGCAAGTGGTACAAAACAATATGATGTTCATTAATATAAGTATTTATACAAAGTTGTGTGTTGTTATCCATTACCGTAATTTTTTCATTATGCTTTTAAATGCAAAATGGTTGACAATGTGCTGAGCGTTCATTAGAACGTGAAAAAAACTATACATTATGGAATTTTTTCTATGTTATAACGTCATGATCCCGCACACATTAAAGTGTGAAAAAACTATTCGTTTACAGGCATTTCAGAACATTACTGTAGTATTCATAGTTGATTCTGTTCAGTGCTGACTTTAATTTTTTAATATAAATTGCTTCTAGTATCCGTAATCTAATTTTGTTGTTTTCATGGTGTAGGATAGTTGTGTTGTCAATTAGTAATTTTTTATATTGTGAATGTGGACAGGATGTTGGATATATGACAAATATACTAACAATAAGGCTTACATTACACATGTCTGACCATTCATCCATTGCAAGACATCTACAACAACATTCCTACCTGCATTCACAATATAAAAAATTACTAATCAACAACACAACTATCCTACACCATGAAAACAACAAAATTAGATTACAGATACTAGAAGCAATTTATATTAAAAAATTAAAGCCGTAATTGAACAGAATTAACTAGGAATTCTGATAATCAACCATGGGGAGATTTGAACCTGGATCTAATGGTCAGAAAGCAAATATTCTAACCACTCAGCCATGCGCACATATACACGCATACAGAGAAAATAAAATTGGTATATCCTGAATGTTTTTCAATTTACGAAAGATCAAGCATACAGGTAATATAGCTATATTACAGCAAATAGTGGATGTGTAGGTGGTGTAATAGATAGTGGCTCAGAATGAGAAACCAGAGAGCTGAGTTCGAACTCCAGTCAGATTCATTATATTCCCTTATGTGCAAAATAGCCTATGGGTTAAATAGGGGGACTTATGTAGAAAAATCTTAAATATTCTTAATGCAAGATGCACTCAACAAAAAAAAAAAAAAAATTTTTTTACAATCCAGGATGTTTTGTCTTTAAATAACCCACAAAAGGTTGATAAGCCATAAAAAACAAATCAATCAAATACAGTAAATAATCACATACACAGATGAATATTTGCCAAGGTTAAATAAAAGAATAAAAGGAGTTTAATAGTACTCAGTTTCCATATTAACATACTGCATATCCTCTTTGGGCATGAACACAGGCCAAGACTCACATACAACACAGATGGTGAATACTAATCTACAATAAATTATTTCACACCTTTTCCCTCTTGCACCTGCTGACAAAACACAGCAAATGATGTCCTATCAATGTTCGATAGGGGACAGGTTTGGTAATTGTGGTGACTAGGGAAGTTGTCAAATATCTTGTAGATGTTTTATTAGCATCAGGGTTCTCACAGATCTGTGTAAAAAAAATTCCAGGACTTTTCAAGGACCATGTTAAGACATTTCAAGGACTGAAAATGATGTGTGTGGACACACACACACAAAGTGAATGGTCATTAATTTCAAAAACAAAAACTTTGTGATTTATCTTTTAATAATTTAAGGAGATTTTCAAAGGAAAGCTACAGCTGGTTCCAATAATTCATGTCACATGGATCAGTTGAAAGCAGTGAAGAAATCAAAGTACTGAAGGCTAAAACACAACTGAATGCAGACCTGGTTATGTTACACATTTTGTGTAGCATTCTACTCAGTTTGGAGTTTCTACTACACTCAAAAATTTTGAATTACTTTAATTATTACTGCTACACATTTCAGCTATCTAAACTATTCATGGTTTATGAATATCACAAAAATTCTTGATTGCTGCACATTTTCTGTGAAATTAAGTATAATCATTTTAATGAACAGAACCACAAAGAGACAACACATTTTAGCTACCCCTACTGTTCATGGCTTTTATTGCACATGGCACAAAACAATGATGTTAACATTTTCTCAGTTCATCTAGTTAGGCATTCAGCTCCTCTTCCAATTTTGATATCTCTATGAATTTGTCCTTTGCAGATCTTCACATGGCATTCGACTTTGCAATAAGTGTGAAGTTCTGAGTCTTCTCAGCTTTCTCTGTGTAACCGTCAGTTGACCTGTGCAAATTTCATTTTTAGTCTTCCGTTCTTCAATTTCCAAAAGCATGGATTTCCATATTAGTCCAGCTGCTTCTTACTGTCTTTTTTTTCTTCTCAGCCCCAAGGTATTGGTTATGCTGTTCTGGCATTGAAGGCACTGCAGAGGAGAGCCTTACTCAAGGGAACATTCCCAACACATCCAACTGTGGTCAAATAGTCCATGATAATGCACTGTGCAACCAGAGTCTGCTGTTCCATATAGTCAGTGGAAATTTTCTTATTGACTGAGAAGCCTGTCCATGAGAGAGTACCAACAATCTGTGAATAACTTTCTACAGTTTCTGATATTCTTTTTTGCTAGACAAAGAAGAGTAAAACAATGTGTCCAGACAGTCTTCATGTTTGCTGAAATTCTTGAAAGCAATATTTCCAGCAGCTTCCTCCTCCTCCTCCTCCTCAAACTCTTTGTACTGACATCACAATCAGACATGCTGACTTATTTTCTGTCCATGTGGGGAAAAACATCTTTTTATACTGTCTTCTGTGACAGATTTTTTTTTTCACTAATGGAACCAAGGTAGGGTCCTAGCTATGGACAAATAATTAACCCCACCAAACCAAAACAAAACACTTCGAATTTCAGTCAAATCTATTACATTCATTTTACATACTAATACGCTTGGGAAAAGTATGCATCCTCTTCACACCCCCACCCAAGCTATAGGTAAATACCAGGACAGACCTGGTTCTATAGCCTTGGATGGCAACTGGTCTACTGCAGAAAGAAATGGCAACCTACTGCAGGAAAGAATCTGCCTCATCATTCATGTATCAAAAGATACATGCTTGCTTTAGCATGTATCACATGTGGCACATAATTGATGAAAGTATAAAAACAGATTTTTGTAGTAAAATAACCAGCAATACATTTTTAAAGCAGAATGACCAACAATACATTTTATCAGTAGTTGAAGGCATACAATTGCGTTCAAAATATATTTAGTTGAAGCCATAAAACTGTGTTCAAAATATTTAGATTTAGATTAAATAACCCATAGAGGTTGATATGCCATTAAACAAAATCAATTAAGCAACAATACACATTTATAGTAAAATGACCAACAATACATTTTATCAGTAGTTGAAAGCATACAATTGCATTCAAAATATTTAGATTTTGGCATTAAATAACCCACATAGATGTTGATATGCTACTAACAAAATCAAACAACCAACATGAAAGAACTCTTTCATGATATCCTACAATTTCTTAAGAAATCAAACTGTATTCCAAAATATAACTTCAACAAAACAACATTATAAAATACATATCACCTCTAGTAATTATGTCCACACAAACATGTATATGCACAAAAGCTGAGTATCATCTACCATGTATTCAATTGTGAAAGCAGAATAATATATTTTTATCACTTCAAAACTCTCTGCAAAAATTAAATTTTGGCATTAAATGGCATATAAAAAGTTGATATATTAAACAAATCAAATCTTCTAAAATGACCAATCTGGTAACCTCTCAAATGCATCAAAATGAACAAAAGGAACATGTCAGTGACTGTGGCATGACATCAGCTAACACTGGACTCCTTCACCACACTGAAACTTATCACAGTATATATTGCTATCTCAACCTCAGGTACAGATGGTGGTATGAGTGTTACTATATAAGAAAATGGCTGAAGTCTTTGACAATTTTAAAATTTCTGATGTCTGGCTGATTTGTTGTGTTGAGATGTGTAGGGCATTAAAAATTTTAAATCTCACATTCTTTATATCTTCAGCATTTCTTGTCCATGCATAAGGTTCATATGGCCATGATTGTCATTGTCAAAGCTGATGCATCACATCTAACAAGTACAGTAATTTTATAATGACCTTGCAGCCTCTCAAGGGGCCCACAAACTGACCTCCTCTTAAATGAATCTAATTAAACAAAAGGGACCTGTGTGTGTCTCATAATACAAAACCTGCTTGCACTGGACTCCTTCACCACACTGAAATTTATTGCAGTATGTATCAACATCTTAACCTCAGATACAGATGGTACACTGGTGAGAATGTTACTATATCACAAGATTTCCATAGATTTTAAAACTTTTATCAGAAAATCTATTCACTAGCATCCACAGGGCAAAATTAGCATCATCTTATTGGGTGTATTGTGCTGAAAAGTTCTCAGCTCAACCAAGAGGCTCTTAATGAGGGAAAAAAAGAAGTTTGGTTTTTAGAAAGTGGAACAGACTGAGAATTTTTCAGCACTTCTTTATCTAATTAAATAAACGGCAAATTCTGTCTATTCCTCTGTGGGTCTGAAACCCTCTAACTCTGGCCACACCTACTCTACAGAGACAACATATACCTTTTTGGAATTGGAATCAGGGGATTGAAAATCTGCTCATTTGGTGCTCAAATATCTAACATTGGGATTTGGCTCTGGATAAGGAGGAAGCAGCTTAAAATTCAAAATTTAAAATAACTGAAAACAGTGATTTTAAAAGTTTTTAATTTATATTAAGTTTAAAGTAACACATAAACTTATGAATTTAAAATTTTTTCTTTAAAATTCAGTTTAAAATATCTCCAAAACTTTGTGAATTGAGGAAATCAATTTTATTTCTTCAAAATGCTAAGGAATCAGTGTTAAAGTGAGAAGTTTCAATTCTGCAGAGTTTCTGATTTGAAGAACTCAATTTTTGGCCTGAATTGAAATTTTGCCTGGAATTGGACTTATAACCCAAATCAGAGTTAAAGTGAGGCTTTGGATTACCAGGAATTACTGAGGAATTCAAAGTTATTTCTTCAAAATTATCATTGCCGTTTTTGATGCTGTATCAGAGGTCCCTTTAGATTTAGGCCACAGACCCAATTAGCCCTCTGCAGAAGCCAGCTTAAAAGTCCACTTGGAGTATGGCTTTAAAGGTAGAAAAAAGGTATGTAAAAATTTTCACAGATCCCATAGATACTATGTTGATCTTCAGAAGATGTGTAAATCCTTTTATAAATTTAGGATGATGGGAACTCAATTCTGCCATAATAATAATTAAAAAAAATGAACAGTGTTACAGTTTCTTGTGTAAGTTTTACATCATCATCAGTCTCATGCCCAAGTGTGGTTGTAGAGTTGCTGAACAGCCAAGCATCTGAGACCAATTCCCTCCACATATCTGAGCTGAAAGCTAGTGAAGTATTCATTTATGGATAGCATGTCTTAAACAAGTAGACCTGGCAGAACCCATCCCTCTCCAGGTCAAACCACAGGTGATGTCCTTCAACTTGAAAGATTGCCTTGTTCACAGATATGTAGCCATTGGTTCTATTAGGGCAACCTTCTGCACTGGTCACAAGCCCTCTGCCCAGCAATGCCGTGTCGTCACCGCATTGCTGCTGACATGGCTAGATAGTCCATTGTGTTAGACAACTGTTGACCATACACGAAACCTCATTCACCTTTTAACAGGTCTTGTTTTTAATCCTGCCAGGTGTTTAACCACTCTCCTTACTTGAAAAGACTGGTGGGGGAACCACTAATGACCCTGAATTAAAGCAGGTAGTACTGGGTTACATGGCTTCAGGAACACTGGTCGAGTGACATAAGTTTTACATAGAAAAAAAAAAAAAAAAAATCAATTAAAACTTCAAGAAATTGTGACACAATCTTAAATTAACTTCAAGTTAAAGAAAAGTTTATATAATGAAAATTGTTTTTTAAATGATCACACAGACCTAAGAAAAGAAACTTATGAAATCTACCGAGAAAAAAATGTTACATGCTTAAGTAACCAATATGGCTCACTGTATGTGAATACTTTTGTCATATAATTCGCTTCTCTCTGCCTGCTCTTCTTTTAATGAGTGACACAGTTTCAGGTGATAACATGACTTACTAAAGGAGGATGTTTTAAAACGAGAGACAGTCGTAGCTACTGGGTAAAATTTATAAAAGTAAAACATCAAAACATTCATTTATTCATGATTATATGATATACTGTATATACTAGAGTTTAGTGTGATTTTTTTTATGATAAAAAATAGGTGGTCGCACTATAGATAGGTCATTTTTTTTTTAAGTTTAAAAAAAATCATGCATTTTCAATGACTGGTTGCACTATGCACAGGTAATTTTTTTTTTTTTTGAGCGAGTTTAAAATTCATGCAAAAAATTCAGAAGCAACACAATACAAGTCAGCTTATACACAAGTATATACAGTATTCTGGTGTCAAGAGAACATTTAAAAAAAAAAAAAAAACCCAAAAAACTAAATTCATTTGTGCCAAGTATATTTAAAAATCACCAAGAAGCAATGAGCCAAGCCTAGAATATAAGCCATGGATAATTATTCAAAAAAATTAATTTTAGAAAGTCCTTGACATAATTCAATATTGCTACTATGCTTTTCTTTTATTCTTTTTTTTTAAATAATACTTTAAGAACAATTTTACCTGAAAAATGATTTTTTTTAAAGATTGTGTTATTTGGTTGCCTTTCAAAACTGGTTACATATCTTCTATCTAAATAAATAAAGGGCACACTCTTTCTATCCGTCCATATATCTGAAGACCCTCTAAGTTGGGTTACAGTTGCTTTACATAGACATATACCTTTTTAGAATCAGGACGATCCAGGGATTGAAAATCTGCCCTTCATCTGGTGCTAGAATATCCAGCATAGGGATTTATGTCCAGATGAGGAGGGAACACGTTAAAAATTCAAATTTTAAAATAACTGAAAAAAAAAAGAGTAATTTTAAATGTTTTTGATTTATATTAAAGTAACAGAAAAAAAATTGTGAATTTAAAAAATTTTCCCCCATTAGTTTTGGTCTGGAGGCCCAATTAGGCCTCTGTAGGAGCTTGCTTAAAAGTTCCTACAAAGTGCAGCTTTTAAGCTAGTAATCAATAATATCGCATTTTTCTGTCATATCAATAACTTAAAATATTAACACAAATACTGCCAAAATAGATGCGACTCACCTGTTATTTTTGATGCAATAATAAATATCACTTCAGAAGCATGACACAGTTACAATTTTCAATAGTAAGTAATTTGATTTAAATATTCTGCAATAAAACTTCTAAAATAAAACCAGCAACAACATTTTATTTAAAAAGGTTTCAGTTTCACAGAGTAAAAGCAAAATTTTTTTTTTCTTTCTTGTCAAAAACAGGAGTATTATTACCCACCTATGACAATATTTAACCCAAGAACACTAACCATGGGTATATAGTACCCAGCGTAAATTTTCCTATTTTTAATTACAATTTTCAGTACCTGATTTTCTTACCTAAATAATGTTTTTCAGTTCCTATTAATGTTAACTCAAAGTACAAAGTTTGAAGTGCCTGCATGTAAAATATTTCAAGTAAAGATTTATATTTAATATTTATTTTGATATTTTCAAAATCGGGTATGATATACCCATGGTTAGTAGTGGTGTAACTTTAATTGATAGTTAGTGTTCTACAGTTAAACAGCATTTCTAAAAATAAAATAAAATAAAACCTTAGTAATGCTGAAGTTCCTAATACAAAGTCAATCAGTTCTATAGATAAAATATTGGCTAAAATAGCCATATTCAGTATAACTAAAAACAGTCTCCATTACCATCAATATAAAAAAATACAAATCTTATTTCATTATCTTACAACAATGATACAATAATATTGTTTTGTGATGTCAACAAACACTTATTGCCGCTTTTGAAATGTCAACAAATACATGTCACTTTCGTAATCCTCGTTGTAGTAGTGACTTTGTAATCGCAGATACAACTATGGTAACACTGTTGAACAATACTGGTGTCAGACACCTTTGAATAGCACTAGCACTAATAGTACTTGCTCGATAATACTCGCTCGAAAAGTAACCACCGTATAGTGATCAGTATAGAGAATAGTGTAGAGAAGAGAATCGCGAACTGTATAGTAATAGAAGATAAAGTAAAAATGGTGAACGTTTATATGTCATGCTACTTCCTTCCTACTTATGTATTTCCTTTATTGTTATGTGATCCACTTAATTCAATAATGGGATCACCTGTGTTTACTCTCTGGCGATCTGTGTTCAAACTCCAGCGTCAACAGTTACACTTTATTCCTGTATAACATACTTATTAGAAATTTTATAGGATTGATATCATTGATAGAGGATCACCAAGTAGAATACCATTATCAATATTCAGTTAGTTATAAATCTCTCTATGTCTCTCTCTCTATATATATATATATAATGTTGTTGAGTAGCTGAACACCCTCACAAGATGGACTGGTCTAAGACTATTTAAACAGCACTCTCTCTCTTACTGAGGGGGAGGAGTTAACGATTAATTGTTTATTACATTAGTCTATGTTCTCAATCGTGTACCATATTATTCTTCAAAATAAACTACTAATTATTTTCTGTATGTGTCAACTCTTCCTATTTATGACCACTATATCTATATATATATATATATATATATATATATATATATTGATATGGATGGATTTAAAAAATAAATTACATCATCCCATGCAAGACAGTAAAGCCACTAATACAAAGGGATTACTTAATTTCTCAGACCAATATGTAATGGTGAGGTATCTGGTAGGCTAATGCTTATGAAGAGGCTATAGAATATCAGTATTTGTATTTTGATGACTTGTAGGTGCCATGTACACGGGGTTGCACAATAATTTGGGAGGGGGCATTTTTGTTTTTCACAATATGTAGTAAACCAGGAGGGGGGTTAATGGGCCAAAGTATAAATAAGGATGGCGGAAAATGTCCATTAAAAAAAAAAAATGTCTGTTTATTAGGCACCTTTGAGTAATAGTAAATATAGATGGAGAAATGCAGGCATTCATAGATGCCATTAAATACAAGAGTTTATGTAGATGAAAATTTTCATAAAGATAAAAAAAAAAAAAAAAAAAATTAGTGTATTTTTATTTGTTTATATATAAACAAAACTGAATAAAGTAGCAGTTTGTAGCATTTGAATTTTTATCAAGTAATTGAAATTTTGTTCTGACATGTGTGAAGCAGTTTAAAAAAAAATGCACTACCCACTAAAGATAAATAAAAACCAGCTGTTATTAGAAAAAAAAATTCCACATACCCAAATGTTTTTGATTGCAATATAAAATAAAATCTAAGACATGTCTGGAGATTCACCCACCACCACAAAACTTAAAGTCCAGTCACTATTCCCCACACCCGCCTTGACTTGTTTATATTAGATCCATTCTTGGTCTTTTAACATTTGTGTGCATTTAGGGCACTCGTCTATTGTAAAAGAATGAAAAGAAAACATTCATACAGCTACAACACTCTTTCATATATATATATATATATATATATATATATATATATATATATATATATATATATATACACACACACACAATAAATTAAGAAAAATTCAAGTGACATATTTGGTTAGTCAATTCAAGTAATTACCCAAAGATAACTAAACTAGCTCATGATATATATATATATATATATATATATATATATATATATATATAATTTTAGGATGTTATGTCAAAAACATGTAAAAATGCTACACAAATGTAATCATGTTACGATGTGTATTAACACATCTCATCTGGTGTTAGTAAATAACTGGTTAGTAGACAGTTTATTTGTGATTTAAAAACAACATACACACTCTTTACATGAGGAAAAGAAAAAGAGTAAGAAAGAAAGATACAAGATACATCCTCTTTTCTTGAGAAAAGGAAGAATAAAAAAAAATGAGCAAGAAAGAAAATAGAGGATATAGTAACAGGGTTTGTTTTGTTTTTATTAAGATCAACTAATCAGAATGGAATAAGTTCCAAGTGAGGGGAAAAATGAAAGAAACAATCATACATAAGAGGTCATGACCAACAGATTTAGAATCGTACCTGACATCAAAACATTATATTCAGTACAAATGTGAATTGGCTACAATGTTAAACATCAAACAAATGAGTATGTTTTTTTTTTTAAATTCCAAATAAATTGCTTACACACCAGCTATTTACTAATACTTGATGAAATGTGTTAATACACATCGAAACATGATTGCATTTGTGTAGCATTTCTACATGTTTTTGATGCAATATCATAAAATAAAGAATACTGCTCTACTTTTGAATTGAGCCCTCTTTTAAATTGAATGTTACAAACATCGAAGTGGCTTCTATTTATTCTCATATATATATATATATATATATATATATATATATATATATGATACATAAATATGTACAAATAATGTTTGTATTTTTTTTTTCTTAATATTTCACCACAAGAAAGACGATAATGACAAGTATGCAAGAGGTTACTGGGTGTGAAAGCAGAGAAGAAAATTTTAGTGAGGAGAAAATAAGAGAACAGTATTAGAGGAAAACAAAACATGGCAATTGGCCTTGTATTTAAATTTTTTACGATTGAAAAGCAAAGCAAGAAATGGGAAAAGAGTTCCACAGGCAAGAAAAGAAACTATTAGAATAGAACATACGGTTACATCAAGCTTATCTACATTATTCGGACTGTTATCCTCATCTTAATTGCCATATTCACAACATTTCGGCTGTTGTATGCTCTGGCCTTCTTCAGGTGATTGGAATTTCAAACCAAACCCTTTATTTCATTGTGAAAATAGCAATGAAGTTGAGGATAACAGTCCAAATAATGTAAATAATCATAATACCACATCTCAGAGATATAGACAGATACATCAAGCTTGTTCAACAGTAAAATGGTGAGAACTAGTTGTCAATCTAGTAATATGCTTTAATTCATAGGGTTAAGGTACTAAGGAGAAAAGAACATCATTGTCATGAAAATATTTAGAGAAAAGACAGAGGGAAGTCACATCACAGCATTGGGAAAATGACTGGAGTTGAGATGCCAAGTTTGGACCAATTTCAATACAAACCTCATCTTTGGATTTTGTCAAGAATCTCAAGAAATACAGCAGGATCACCAAACCAGATATGGAAGCAATATCCAATTCATAGGCAAATGATAGATTTATAAATGTGCAAGATGGAGATTTTATATATATATATATATATATATAAAAGTTGTAGCTCCTGTCTGTCTGTTATCAAACTCCTAGGGTTTTGGAGATAGACCCCCATAACCATATATATTCTTAAACTCCATTACCCAAGGTACTTGAATAAGTATATTTCATTTTGATCAAAGGGGGTCTCCAGGTGACACAAACACCTACTGAAAATTTTTTCCCTTTGATTTAAATTAAATTTAAACAAAATATAGAAGGAGAAAACCAGAAGATGAAGGTCACATTGGCAAGATCATTGAGTTATATTGAAATGCATAATCTTTCTTCACAAATTATAACAATGATTTAAAATCAATCATCATTTTCTTACAAAAAATGATGTGCAACATGCAGCAAAGTACGAGTAATTCAACTAGTGTGTATATATATATAAAATTTGAGCAAAGAATTTATCATATTGACAAATTACAAATATTTTTTTATTATTTATTTTCTACTTTTACTTGTTTACTATTTTCCTTCAAACTACTAAGTGTTAAAAATTTTCTTCCAAACTAGTAAGTGTTAAAATTAAATATTCTTAGAGTTAACTTTTTCAACCAAGAGACAATCAGCTCCAATTTACTCAAGTGAAATAATATTAAAGTATTGAGAAAAAAATAAAAATATTTCAACAAAACATAGCTTTTTATTTACTTTTTTAATTCAATGCAATTTATGAATGTCTGATTAAAATGACACAAAATCCAATTTCTTTAGTTGGATATTAAAATAAGTGTTTTGAAATTTAAGTAAAAATTTGCAGT
Organism: Acanthosepion lycidas; assembly: GCA_963932145.1. Classification (NCBI taxonomy): domain Eukaryota; kingdom Metazoa; phylum Mollusca; class Cephalopoda; order Sepiida; family Sepiidae; genus Acanthosepion; species Acanthosepion lycidas. The sequence goes on from OZ010592.1 coordinate 18,300,481, forward strand.
ACACTTCATTCAACTGGAAAGAATGTATATTATTTTACTTTTATGTAAAAAGATTATAAAATTATTTTTCTTACAAAAACTTAAATATAATTCATTATAAAATTCATTTTTATCACCTAATTTTACTCAAACTTTTGGGGATATGACAGAAACCACACTGACTAAAGTATGAAAAAAATATTAAAAAAATGTTTACGTTTTCCAAGATGTTTTTGAGTTAAGGGAGATGGCTGCAAAAAGCAAAAGGCAATTGTCCTTTTCAGCAAAAGTACAAACTTTTTTCTGGATTCCTTCTTGAAACCCGCACTTAAAACAATTTAGGTGCTGCTGAAGATTTTTTTAAATTAATTTTTCATTAAAGTTTCTATCCAATTTCTCATTTTTATTTCCTTGTATCTAAAATCTGGATCATTACAGATTTCCTTCAAGCTGTGAAAGGGAAAAGTCGAAGAAAAATTCCAAATAGCATATAATACCAGCAGGCATCTATCTTCATAATAATAAAAATAAAAATCACTTAGTCATACTAATAAATATACTTAAATTTCTATATAAAAATATACAAATCAGAGATTCATCTATATAATACTAAAACTCTAATCTTATAAGTATGTATGTATGTTCCCAAGATACAGCTTAAATGGTACATGATACCCTAACCAATTTAGAAGCATATTGTACCTTGCACCTCTGCTGAGTGCAGTGCCAAATTTCATTAAAATTAGGTTTCTTGAGCCGGGGTTGTTTTTTTTTGTTTTTATAGCATTTTTAATAGGAAATTCAATATTTTTATATTTATTCAGTAATTTTTATATAAATCCACATAAATAAACAAACACTTGCATATTATATTCCAACTACTGATAGATGAAGACATTATGTGGGTGTGTCATTGTAAAACATAATCTGTATGGCTGGAAAACTATGTCACATGACTTGATGGTAAATAGATGCATGCTGGTTTGCTGCCATTATATATATTGAAATAAATGTGAGGAAGACAAATATGTATAATAAAAATATAATTATTATAAATTTTTTTATTATATTTGATTTAAGTAATATTGTATAATGTGAATAATAATTATTAGAATAACTTGTATTGCAAATACAAATTAAAATATGTGTAATTAATAACAATATTGTTACCTCATCATTTTGTAACATGAACTTTTATTTAAAGGAATGGAACAAGTTTGTGGGTGATCTAGTATAGTCTGCAAGACTTATAGCAGTCATACTAATAAATATGCTTAAATGTCTATATAAACACATATAAAGTAGGACTAATATCTACTATAAGCATCAGGTTCTCATAAGATCTTGCTAATATACATTCTTAGTAAGAAAATCAAAATCTGTTCTTAACTGAACTTTCTCTCCTTACAAGAAAAATATGCAGAGAAAACCAGCACAGTAATTAAAAGAAATAACAAAACAAAATAAATGACAATTGAAAGTTTGGTGATATTTTAGCACGTATCATATTGCAAACATGACTTTTTTCAAATTTTGAACAATGTCAGCATTCGTATAAAAAAATTAAACATTTTCCTTGGCAGTCATTTATACAAAAGTCAATAATTAGAGTAAAAAAGATGAAGAATCATTTGAAAGCAGTTACTAATAAAGCCCGCCTTCTCAATTCAATGAGTAATTGCTTGGGATATAATATGACAGGAAGACTATGTATGCTCTTTTGATAAAGGAGATATTATTCAAAAGTATTTGGGTTGGTTTCAGTTAGGTGGGTGGATTTTATGATATATTAGCTGCTGTTTGGTTATTTGAGTTAGTTGGTCGGGTTCATACTTGAGCCTATAGGCAGACGTTAGACGCGTTCATACTTGAGCCTATAGGCAGACGTTAGACGCGTTCATACTTGAGCCTATAGGCAGACGTTAGACGCGTTCATACTTGAGCCTATAGGCAGACGTTAGACGCGTTCATACTTGAGCCTATAGGCAGACGTTAGACGCGTTCATACTTGAGCCTATAGGCAGACGTTAGACGCGTTCATACTTGAGCCTATAGGCAGACGTTAGACGCGTTCATACTTGAGCCTATAGGCAGACGTTAGACGCGTTCATACTTGAGCCTATAGGCAGACGTTAGACGCGTTCATACTTGAGCCTATAGGCAGACGTTAGACGCGTTCATACTTGAGCCTATAGGCAGACGTTAGACGCGTTCATACTTGAGCCTATAGGCAGACGTTAGACGCGTTCATACTTAAGTCTATAAGCAGACGTATGTGTGTATATATAAGAAAGAATTTGTAATTAATCCTGTTACCATGTTGCTCCAACAGAAATAAAAAAAAGAAAATCTATATAAAATGTCATGACTTCTGTTTGTCTATCACACCCTCCATAATAGCTATACATTGTCTGAAACCAAATTTTGGGGGAGAAGGAGAAGTGCAAACAGGTAGGGTGGTACAAAATACAGTTGGTTTTACTAGTAACTGTAGTACAATAAATTTTTATTCATTTTTTGAGGGGAAAAATTAAGTTTTTTTTATTTAATGACACAGAGTTTGTAAATCTCAACAAAAAATGTTTGTGATAACTTCAACAATACTAAACATTGTAAAGACATCTTGTTACAAAAAATTCTGGTGGTTAAAAAAAAGTTAAAATTTACGAAAATGTTTTCTATCTTTTACTTCATCTCTACTCTAAAAAATACATTTCGTCCTAGGTAAGACGTTAAACTACATCCGCGTCCCCAGTAAGATGATAAACTACATCCAGCAGCAAGGCCTCTGATTAGGAGGTTTTGAGGAGTGTGGAACCACCTCTTAATTGTGGGTGTTCCCAGGTCCACCCTGACCTGGGGTGGTAGCACTTGTTAGGGTCCCAGCTATGGGCAAATAGTTAACTATTACCAGCAATACTTTTTTGAAAAAAAAAAAAATTATTACCAGCAATGCAATTTTGAAGGAAAAATATTACCAGAAACAAATTTTTGACAAAACAAAATATTACCAGCAATAAAAAATTTTGTCAGCATTAAATAACCCATTGAGGTTGATATGCCATAAAACAAAATAAACCAAACTAAACCAAACTAAAAAAATACTTTATACATTAGAAAGTTTAAAACATTCACAAAAATGAGCTATGTTTTTGGTTTCCTTTTTTAAATTGTGAGGTGATTTTCTATTACAAAACAGAAACTTAGCCCCACTCCCCATATAAACTTTGGAGAACCACGACATGGAAACAGCAGAGCTGCAAGCGTATCGGCCTCTCTTACCAACAAAAGAGGCCAATTTAGACTGAGGACACACCCACGCAGGTATAGATGAGGAGTTATCAACTAGAACCATTACAAAAGGTAAAATCTAGAGAGTTGCATCAAGATGAAGATTTTTTTTTCTGATAAACTCTTTATTGCTCACAAACAAGGTGGAGTACAACAGAAAAAAAAATATCCCAGGTGGTGAGCAAGCATTTAAAGAGTGCCACACCCTTGATATTATTGACCCACACACTGTGAATTTTCTTCTACTCAACATAAAACATGCAAAGAAAAAAAAACAAATATATTTTTTTTTTTCAGAATAGCAATTTTTCTATTTCATCAAGGAAAAGAATTTTCATTAAAAATTAGAGCTTCATTTTGATAGCTGATGAACTCATAAAAGTGGTATAGGCTTTTTGAAGATTGTTCTTTTATCCCAATCATGGCTTTCCACAAAAATGTGATTTTTGCTAACCATTACACTATCTGCACACCAGTGTATCAACATATATATTACAATGAATCATTCATGAAAAAAGTAAATTAGTAAAGTCGTCCTGGGTAAGATATTAAACTACATCCGCGTCCTGGGTAAGACGTTAAACTACATCCAGCAGCAAGGCCTCTGATCAGGAGGTTTTGAGGAGCATGGAACCACCTCTTAATTGCTGGTGTTCCCATGTCCATCATGACTCGGGGTGGTAGCACCTGTTAGGGTCCCAGCTATGGGCAAATAGTTAACTATTACCAGCAATACTTTTTTGAAAAAAATTACCAGCAATACAATTTTGAAGGAAATATATTACCAGAAACAGATTTTTGACAAAACAAAATATTGCCAGCAATAAACTTTTTGTCAGCATTAAATAATATATTGAGATTGATATGCCGTAAAACAAAATAAACCAAACCAATCTAAACCAAAGAATACATACTCTATTCATACGAATCTATCCTAAAAACGTTGCCGGCATTAAATAACCCATTGAGATTGATATGCCATTAAACAAAATAAACCAAACCAAATTAGTAAAGTTAATGATATAAAATGGCGAAGTCCCTTCGCTAACTAAATTTTAAAGATGCATTAACCTACTAATCACTCGATGAATTTTATGATCCTTGTTTTTTAAAATTATAAACTGTATTAGGTCTTTCTTAAATATGCAAAATTCCTAAATTGCCATATTAGTAAAAAAACGTACTCGCTTAAATTTTAAAAAAAAAAATTCAACTTTACCATTGCAACTGCACATTCCAAAAGTTATCAATAACACATTAAAAAAAAATTTTTTTTTTAAATCATATTCACATTATATTTTTTTCATCTTGGATGCTACCTGAATTTTACCAAAAACAAAATAGTTTCTATGCCTGATGATGACTGGTAGAACTGCTGAAAGTACTTGCGAATTCACCATTTTATATCATTAACTTTACTAATTTACTTTTTGTATGAATGATTCATTGTAATATAAATTAAAGTGCACCATATATCTGCTAAACACATTATATATATATTATTTACATTATTTGGACTATTGTCCTCATCTTTGTCTCCATATCTATTACGTTTCGGCCATTGTATGCTCCAGCCTTCTTCAGGTGGTTGGAATGTTGAACTGAACCCTTTATTTCGCTCACTGTAGTAGACTGTTCTAGTTCCATGTGCCATGTTTAAAGGATGTCAGTTATCAGTTATCTCCTGTTAATTTCCCTCTGAAAGTTTTCCACCACCTTAACCAGGTATTGAACTCACACTCTTTGGGTCCTGTCACTGGATCTAACTAATTCCTTTATCCACTGTGCCATGCATCCATTATATATTTGTGACTCCTCTATAAAAAATAGGAAAGAACTGGTTAGGTAAATAATCCAAAGTTCTTTAGTATTTTTGTTATTATTTTTTAAAAATAGTGCTCGATACAAAAGTAAAGCATAAATATAATTATTTATTTAAAAATATGATTCCAACACGCTACATAAGAGTTCTCATGTTTCAAAACAAGAGCCAAAAACTTCAATATAATTATTTGAATTAAATTGAAATAAAGTAAGCTCTGTTCCATCTTCAAGCGAAATTTTTTTGGGAATAACTTATTTCTGAAATTTACGTGTTTTAATAGCAGATTCATTATTGAAATCAATTCCATTGTTTTTTATTCTAATCTTCTCATCTCTTTAAATCTACATTGTAATTCAGCCATGTGAGATACTTGATGTTATCAGGGGTAAGACTTTCACATTGTTTATTGAGTAAATGTTTATACTGAGAAAATGAATGTTCAGCATCTATGCTGGTAACAGGCATCCATATGACCTTATTGGCAATCTGTTCCAGAAGAGGAAATCTGCTCTTATTTGTATTGCAAAATTTAAATTTCTTTTACAATGGTGAAGCACTGAAGATGGTGCAATTATTAATCTGGGAGAATCGCTGTGTGATGGTAAGCTTCAGAGTAGACAGTTTAGTTGATCATAGAATGGTCTTTATGGAAAAAGATTTTTCTTTATTTCTAAATTATATGGTAGGCATGTGATAGAATTTAATTTTCCTTCATATTCATAACACAAGGTTACAAGTTGTTTATAATCTTTTACTTGTAAATTGTGTGAGGTCTTGAAGGAAATGAATTTGTTAAAATTATTGGTTTGATCTTCGTCTCTCTCCCCTTCCAATTTTGATAATGTTTATCTTCACCATTTCCACTTTAGCAATGGATCTCAATGTCAGTGGTCACAACCAAGCTACGATTTTCTGACTTTCATCTTGTTTGCAACATAGTGTTTCTTAGAAAAGTTTTAAAATATTTAAAAACAGACGAGCCAACATATTTTCAGAAAATCAACAAACCAGATTTTTTTTTTTTTTTTTTATGTAAACATTTTTGTTCTTAAGTCTTTTTGGGTCTTAAAAGGAAAAATAACTACAAATATTTGTAAAGAAACAAATTTTAAGGAAATAACTACTTTATGTTATTGTTTTATTATTAAAATGTTTAACAAAATCGGAGAGACAGTTAAAAAATTAAAAAAAAAAATTAAATTTATTTATTCTTGAAAACTACATTAAAACCCAGATTCCATTTAAGATTAACGATTCCAGAAAATTGTTCCCATATATATATATATAAATATAAAAAATACCAAATTTTAATTGGAAGGGATTATTCCACAGAAGATTTTCGTCTTTATCAGAGTTTAAATTATAAGAAGGGAAAAAACATTAAAAATCCATGTATTCATTGAAATAAATTTATTACTATGGATTTTAAAGTTTTTTTCTTAATTATTCTTATATGATTAATGCAAATATAAAATTTGATTGACATTATTTTCAGCATCTTGACTCGAGTTTTGTAGACTGCTTCTCCAGCAATTGCTCTGTCCACTCGTCAGGAGATACAGGCAATTGACCGTTTTTTTTCTCATTTATTTTTGTCACTTTTATAGTGAGTTAAAAAATTATTTACACACTTTTCATTGGTGAAAGGTTGATTTTTCTTCTTCTTTCATTGTGTGTGTGTTATATATATGTTGGTTGGAGAGTCGAAGCAAAAAAGGACAAGAGTTAGGAAGAAAAAGGGGTTGGAGGGAGGAAGGGAAAAGGACAAGGGGGAGGAAGTGAAAAGGACAAGGGGGAGGAAGGGAATAGGACAAGGGGGAGGAAGGGAATAGGACAAGGGGGAGGAAGGGAAGAGGACAAGGGGGAGGAAGGGAAGAGGACAAGGGGGAGGAAGGGAAGAGGACAAGGGGGAGGAAGGGAAGAGGACAAGAGGGAGGAAGAGGACAAGAGGGAGGAAGGGGACAAGAGGGAGGAAGGGAAGAGGACAAGAGGGAGGAAGGGAAGAGGACAAGAGGGAGGAAGGGAAGAGGACAAGAGGGAGGAAGAAAAAGGGTTTGGAGGGAGGAAGCAAAAAGGACAAGAGGGAGGAAGCAAAAAGGACAAGAGGGAGGAAGGGAAGAGGACAAGAGGGAGAAGAAAAAGGGTTTGGAGGGAGGAAGAGAAGAGGACAAGAGGGTGGAAGCGAAAAGGACAAGAGGGCGGAAGTGAAAAGGACAAGAGGGAGGAAGCGAAAAGGACAAGAGGGAGGAAGGGAAAAGTGGTTGGAGTTAGGTAGGGAGAGAAAGGGACAGTGATGGGTGGGAGAATATGTTCATTTGGTCAGATAGAAGTGGACTTGGCCAATATCTTTTCAGACCCCCACTCCACTTGTATAATTCTATTAATTTTCTTATATCATTTTTATTATGTCTCTGTTGTTGTCATCATTTTGTCCATGCAAATACCATGATCTTTTCAGGCAAATTTTTTCCGTTTAGACATTTCATTAAATACAGATTTACATTTTTTAACTTACATTTGAAAATTTCTATAAACACAAAAAATTAAGAGTTAAAATATTTATAAATTTATCCAGGTTTATAAAATTCATTTTACACACAAAATTAATATAAAACAAACTTAACCTCAACAAGCTGTTTTTTTGGGGGGTTATTTTGTTTTAAAAAGAAATAAAAAAAATTCCTGATATTTAAGCAAACTTGTTTCTTCAAATTAAAAAAAACATCTACACCATGGAAGGAGAAATGATTTATCATTTCATAGAGATTATCAAAGATGCTTCATGCCTATATCTTCATTCAATATGTCAATTGTGATTCCATCTAAGTCTAATTAGAATGTTAAGTGGATTAGTAAAAACTAGACTGAGCCAACATACACAATAGATCAAAATTTGGAGCCAGCCTCTGGATTTCGAAGAATCGCCTAAAAATTGAAGGTTGCCTGCTGTATTAAAAACTAATTTACTAGCTCATTTTGAGGCAGAGAGACTCTCTTCCTCAAAGGTTTCATCATATATTTGATAATAATAAAATTAATGAAATTAACCTATCACTTCATAAAATTTGCTTAAAATAGCTTTTTGCCTAATTTACCTAGCTGGTTAATAGTAATCTTAGGGCTGGTGGATTTTAAATAACACCCTCTCTAAAAAAAAAAAATAAAAAATAAAAAAATGCCATGCATTAATGAATTAAATTTCAGCATCCTAGCTTAGTAGGAGTTAAATGAAATAAGGCATGAAACTTATTAAATCCAGAGGGTGGCATGAAACTGTAGCTTAATTAAAAAATCAACTTTATTGCAGATAATGCTAGATACCCTTGCTAGCTTGAAAAACTGCCTGCTTATATATATATATATATATATATATATATATATATATATATATATATATATATATACACACACACAAACCCAAGTATATGATTGGTGTATTTTTAGACACCAGAGGGTTGAAACAAAATGGCTATTCTTGTAGTGATTTTTTAACATATTTAAATTTTTTAAATATATATATATATGTATGTATGTATGTATGTATGTATGTAAAGGAAAAAAAAAAAAAAACTTTCAAAATTGCTACCTGTTAACTGCAAGCAATAAGAAACAATTCCCTGCAGCCTCCCAAAGATGATGTTGATTTGCTTCATTAAGAAAGACACTCAAATACACAGACCTTTGCAAAATGACTAATTTTTTAAAAATATCTTAGCTGATAATAAAGTAAACCCACATGTGAATACCAAATTATGAAATGAGGGCTTGTTAGAAAGAGAGACACTGAAAAGTCAGAAAAAAATAGAAGGAAAAAGGAAAAAACAAAACAAAAAAAAAAAAAAACTTGTTTTTTTCTTTCTTACATAAACTAAAAACAACCAATAATAGATTCTCCAAAAAGAACAAAAATTCTGACCTCAAAGGAATTTTGCTAGTAATGAGAAACGACTCCATCCAAAATATTTGCAAGACTGCCTAGCTCCAATTTAGAAATACTTTTAAGCCAAACAATTTCTTTCAGACAAGCATCTTTTCTACTACTTTATATCACAACATTTTACAAATGATAGATTATTTTTCACTATTGATTACATTTAATTTACAGGTGCAAACAATATACCAGGTGTGCAACTTTCTTATCTGAAGTGACAGAAAAAAATGTAATTTGTAGTATAAAATATTTGGAACTGGAAAAAATACTTAAATAAATTAATAAACAAAAATAAAATTAAAATAAACCACTTGGGACTGAGATGTTTCATGCCTTTTTTTTCTTCTTCTTTTGCTCTTATATGCTTTCACCCCTAAATATATTTTTTATGCTTTCATCCTTGAGTATATTTTTCTAGTTTTTGCATTAAATCATGACCCCCCCTCCTCCTCACTCCCAGACGGGATTTTGAATTTTTTTTTTTACTTTTTAAGTTTTGCTCCCAGGTGAGTTTTTTTTTTTTTTTTTTTCGTTTTTACCTTTCACTGATAAGCCCAAAATGCAAATAAAAAATTGTGGATACTAAAATCAAACAAGTACAAAAATTTAAACATCTGGGAAGTGTTTGAGCAGAGATCAAAAAGTGAGACACTGAGATCCAAAGACACATTGGCCAAAGATGCATTCCAAAAGCTAAGCGGAGTATTAAGAGACCGAAAAATTGTTAGAAACAAAGAGTACTGAACTGTTGTGATATCTGTCTTCATATATGGCAGCGAATGCTGGACAATCTCCTCAAAGATGAGACTTGGAATTACAGAAATATGATTCTACAGGAAGATGCTGAGGATACAATGGACCGAACATGTTAGCAATGACAAGGTTTTAGAGAAAATGGAAACAACAAAGAAATTTATACTTAACATCAAGAAGAGGCAGTTGACATTTCTGGGGCACATAAGGAAGGAGGGCTTGGAAAATCTGATACTCACAGGACAGATTGGGGGGGGGGGAAAGGGAAGCAGCACATAACATACTTGATGGGCTTGAGTAAACGGATGGAAGAACAGGGTTTGGGAGAAATAGCAGAGACAAAACTAATTAAAAGATGCAAGAAATTTTTTTCTTTATACTTTTGATCCGGGTGGGACTTTTTCCCCACCCTTATTTTATATTTTTGTCTCTCGGCAGAATTCTATTTTTTGTAATTTTTTTTTTTTTTAATTAATTTTGTTCAAAGGTGGAATTTTCTTTCTTTCTTTTTTAAGTTTTACTCCCAAGTAAGATTTTATTTTATTTTTTTAAAACTTTTGCCTCAGGTGGGTATTTCGTTGTTTTTTTTTTTTAATGAAAAATACAAAAAATAAAAATAACTTTTTACATCTAAGTTTCCTATATCGTACCAATGCATATGCAAGATGTCTAATCAGTGAAATAATCTCCTTAGCCAATTTTCACTGTTTTTACTCCCTTATTCAATGTATAGAAATTTTCTTGATCCATTATCCAATTTCTGAGCACAGAGTAAGGACCAAGAAACGTTTTCTTGAAATCTTGTTAACCATAAAACACCAAAGAATTAGAACAAAACACTTGCAAAATATCTCAGGAGTGCTTATAAAAAAAGGCAGAAGATTGTTGCTTTTTGTTCTTATCTAAATTTGTCTTCAGGGACAGATTGAACGAGAAACTAGGAATACCTAGATAACAACTTGACTATGACAAAACAAATAAAATTGGCACAAAATGTTGTCAACACCCTCACAGTATAACATTTCTTCCGAGTAGACAGCCATTTTATATATATATATATATATATATTAGTAAAGTTGGATGAGAATCCAATACAATAGCAAATATATAAACAATTTGGAAAACTATTTTGACATGTTTTGCCAATGAACCAGAAAAAAGAATTTAATTTCAAAGATTTTTACAGGGGTTCAAAATTTTATTAGCGCAATAAAACAAACATTAAAATGCATTTTGTAATAAAAAAAAGAAACAGTTCATAACAAAAAAGAGGGGGTAACAAAAATATCTATTACCAAAAAATGATAATAGCGAAATATAATAATGATTAAAAATAACAGTTAAACCAGTTCATCAGTCTTCTTTCTTCAGAGCAAAAATTGAGGACAAAAAAAATAAATAAAATAAAGGTGCACACCTACAAAAAAAAAATTGTACTAGTCCAGACTAATATTATATGTAAAAAAAATATAACATTAATAGTTAATTACCTTTAAGCCCATCAACCACTCCTGTTTACAAAGTGGTTGCTAGTAGGACTAATATAGTACACCGATTCTAAAATTTTCAAGTGATAATTGGTATTAGCTTTACTCAGGACTGCTGTTTTTTAATCAAATTTTCAATGATTGCTGAACGTGTTACATTAATGCACATAGGTAAGCTGTCCAATGCAAAAAGTAAAAATGTAAAATGAAGATAAATATATATATATATGTATATATATATATATATATATATATATATATATATATGTATGTGTATGTATTTTAAAAATGATGGAGCACATTTTTTTTTTTTTCCCCAAGAAAAAAAACAAAGTAAAGCTTTTTTTATCCAAAAAACAAACATACAAAAAAGAAGAAAAAAAAGAAGAAAAAAAAGAAGAAAAAAAAGAAGAAAAAAAAGAAGAAAAAAAAGAAGAAAAAAAAGAAGAAAAAAAAGAAGAAAAAAAAGAAGAAAAAAAAGAAGAAAAAAAAGAAGAAAAAAAAGAAGAAAAAAAAGAAGAAAAAAAAGAAGAAAAAAAAGAAGAAAAAAAAGAAGAAAAAAAAGAAGGAAAAAAAAGAAGGAAAAAAAAGAAGGAAAAAAAAGGAAAAAAGAAAAGAAACGGACAATCATAAATGGCAAAACTGAAAAAGTGTGTGTGTCTGGGGGGTGTTAAATAAGGAGCCCTGGCTAAAATAAATTTATTACTAAATCAACAAATAGATATAAATGAGCTCTTTGTTTTTATTTATCTATTAGAATCTGTCAGATTAATAAATAAAAAATCCATTACTTCTTTAGAATGTTTGTTTATGGACAGATATGATACTGAGCAGATATGAACTTTCAAGAATCTCAGAAGGATTTGCTTTTATAAGGCACTATTCGGCTTTACTTGTTTGATGACACACTTCATTGTTTGGTCAGTCTAGAGCACAATGGATTTCTTCAATATTCAAGCCGGTAAATGAAAATAAATAAAAGCATTTAATAAATAAACAGAGCCTTTACTCAAATATGGGTCTCCATTAAAATAATGTTTAAAGTGATAAAATTATATATATATGAAAATTGTAAAAAAAAAAAAAAAACTTAGATTTTGCCGACGTGTTTCGTCTTCCGACTTTTTCAATGCAAAAATGAAATCGAAATGTTTTTGTTATAGTTACATTAAAAAATCCAAATTTAAAAAGATAGACACTTCTGTCTAAGCCTTTTTAAATTTGGATTTTTTTAATGTAACTATAACAACAAAAACATTTTGATTTCATTTTTGCCTTGAAAAGTCAGAAGATGAAACACATCAGCAAAATATAAGATTTTTTTCCAATTGCCATTTTATACCAATCTGTCTTCTCCACAGAATTGATCTGGGAATTTAACTATATATATATATATATGTATATATATATATATATATATATATATATATATTGCTAGTATCTCCTGTCGAGTGAATGGAGCAATTGCTGTAGGGCCCAACTACAAAACTCTATAATCAAGATGCTGAAAATAACATCAAACAGCTAAGTGACAACATTTTGTATTAATATATATATATATATATATATATATATATATATATATAATATTATATTAAAGAAATAACAATATATATTTTTATATATCGAGAACAATATTGGGGAAATTGTATGACAAAATTAATTTTGGTAAAGTCCTGAAGGGTGAAACGCATCACAAGTCTATGTATGAGCACATGCACACAATATATATATATATATATATATATATATATAGGTAAAAATCCATTGGTAAATAATCCAAGTAGACCCTAATAATATGAAATATTAAACCTGATCCACAAAAGAGAGCTCAATATATTTATTATAGCACATGTAAATGAATCACATAAAAATGTACCCTATTTTGATGATCATTTTACCCAGCGAGCTAATCTCCCTGGGGCTTGTCAATGCTAAAACATTTGTTAAAAAAATGAATCTTTTTATTTATTTATATATATATATATGTATGTGTGTGTGTGTGCACGCAGACACACAAAGATAATATTTGATCAATGAGAAGGTGTGATTGATTTTATCAATATTTCAAGGTTCATACACACCACACTGAAGAATTGTGCAAAGATTATTTCTCCTTTCTTATTCGGCAAGGAAATTCTGATATCAGGTGCCATTTTAAGAGAAACTGACATCTCTTCTCAGGGAAGGTGGACTTGCACTTGCATGAAACATTGCAATTTTTGCTTATTCACCTTCACCCATTTTTTGGTGCTTGCTCATAACATGACATAGAATATGTCTACAAAACTAACATTGAAAAACCCATCTACCCTCCTTTCAAGAACATGCAAGCAACAGTCCTTATCTTCTTTACACGTACATAACTGAAAATTTATTTACTCTTGCACGGATACGGCTAATATGGACATATAAGGGAGTGTAAGCACTTTATATATGCACAAGTATAAGTGTGAAGATTTGCTGATCCTGTCGACATCACAGATTTTACAAGAACACAAAAGACTGAATGCAGCAGACAGAGTGCAAAGTCAAGAGGCATATTTTACAATCTAGAAATGGAAATAAAGTATTTCATATCAAAATGATGCATTGATGAAATCAATGTTTATACTGGACTGGCAATACCTCTCTTTTGCATATAAGTAAAAGAGAGATCAGACTAGATTAAGAAAGAAAAGGTGAATGAGAATCAAGAGAGAGAGAGAGATAAAGAGGAGTAAGCAAGAGAGGAAGAGATCAAGTGGTAGGATTAGTAAGAAATTAAAGGAGAGAGTAAAGCAAGAGTTTACACAAGGTATCACAAAATACTGTACAGTGCCACCTCTTTTCTCAAATATCTCACATGTTGAACAAATCAGTTTTCAAACAGAATATTCGAGATGAAAATGCCTCAGTTATCAAACAAAATTTTGGTTCTCGAACAACATTGACAAACTGAGTTAACCCGAACAGAAGCATTTCTTAGTTGAACGCCATGTTGTACACATTAGTTTGTTGTATACATTAGTGTGTTGTACTGTGCTTTTCTTTACCAATTTTATTGTACTGCCTTTTTTTTCTCTCTTCATTAGTCCTCAGTCAAGGCTCCAAAGAAAGCTAGCAATGATACTGGTAAAGGAAAAAGAAAAGTTAAGAGAAAAAACAATTGTTGATGATATTGTCTCTTCCTACTCAGTTTCATATGGCATATTGTAGTCTTTCACCGTAAATCAGATAATAGATGGTAAATGAGCAGAACAGATCGAGCACTTTTATTCAATATGTGACATGGTACTACTGGGAGAGACGATTGCATAAAATTAAAATGTCATGAAAAATTAATGTTCTCCCTTGCTTTTGCTTATGCTCAAGGCCATGGTACTCACCTGGACTACCAATTATGCCACAGTCTATTTCAGATTCTCTATGATGTTGAGTGGATAGGTTGCACCCCTGATTTTCAGTGAAATTTTGGTGAATAAAAGTGTGACCTATTCTTGAGTTATATGGTAGTCTGAATGTAAATAATATAAATAATAATTCTTCATGTCAGAAATTCAGGCAGTACTAAAATGGCCGGCTATTTTCAACAATCCAAGCAAGATAACCATGTACCATTTGAAAAATTACAAATTTGATCAGTATGGCATTTAATATGAATTTAGGTTGAATAAAATGTAATTAAACTAAAAATGACACCTATTTCAGTCCGTTGAAATGCCATGATATATAAATCTATGCAATTGTATATAGATATGTGCACACACGCCTCTGCAGGAGGAGAGAGATTACCCAAAAATTTGGGGGAAATGAAACCGTGCACAAACCAAATATAGTGCATACTTTTTTCGTTTTAATCATTTCACCCCAAGCAAGGTGATTATGCCACTAGGACACACGATGTAACAGGAAGTGAAAGCGAATGAAAAGACTTTAGTGAGGAGAAAGGACAATTAAAGAACAGGATTCAGGAAAAAAGAAGATAGCAATTCGTATTGCTTTTAAATTTTTTTCAAGGTTGTAGTTGGCAGGGAAGCAAGAAACTGGAAGGGAGTTTCACAGATGAGAAAAGAAGCTATCAGAATAGAGTTACAACTAGTTAGTTCAATGGTGAGACCTAGTTTCCAATCTAGTAGCACACTTAAATTGTTCAATCACAGTATACACACCAAAAAATAAAACTACTTTGAAGGAAATGGTGGAAACTAGCTGCTTAGGTTAGCATTTCCTTTTTATTTATATATGCATATATCTGATCAACTTTCTTTAATTATCTTATAGCAACTGTGTGTGTATGTGTGTGCTATACACATATAGACATTGAAATGGTAAAGACCTCAGATCGACATGTAATTGTATTTTTCAATAGAGGAAATGTGCATGCATTTAATACTCACTGGTACCCAGCCTACGGAGTCAGTGTGCTTAAAGCATATCAAGATATTGTAGCAATTTTTAAAAAACACACACACACACACATTCTTCTAAATACACATTAATAATAATAACAAAAATTAGAAAATTATTTGAATGTTTCTCATGGTCAGTTCTATGTAACTAAAGTAGGACATTCAAGTGACAAAAAACTTCAGAAAAAAGGTCTTGCAGAAAATGTTTATACAGAAATTTTAGAGAGGTAATAACATAACTTTTCACCCTACGTAGGATGGGTATTTGACTAGTACTAACAAATGCAGAATTATAATTCAGACAATATTTTTTTCCTACATAGATATATACGAAGAGAGAAAAGTTGTCATAGACGTTCTATTAGCTCTCTAAAATTTCTGTATAAATAACATTTTCTGCAAGCTTATTATTTGAGCATATTATTCAAAATATTGTAATAAATAAAAAAAACAAAAATTTGTCTGAAGTCTTATATAATTCTACATTTGTTAGTAGTAGTCAAATACCCATCCTACAAAGAGAGATATGTTGTCATAGAAGTTCTCTTATCTCTATAAAATTTCTGTATAAACATACTGACAAACTGTGTTGAATTCAAACAGGACTGTGAAAAATATTACAGAACAACTAAACTAAAAGAGCTTTCAGTTGATGTCAAAAAGTAGCATTTTACAATTTTTAAAAAGTGGGACTTTAAAAAAAAAAAAAAAAAAAAAGTTTTGAAATTCTGAAATGTTAACATATATATATATATATACATACACACATACATACATACATGCATACATACATACATACATACATACAAACATGTATGTATACATACGCAAACACAAAAAGAAAAAATTTATGTATTTACCAAATATTTAAAACAAAAACATTGGAAATTTTTATGTATAAAAAATTAAAAATCTTAAAATTTTAAACTTTAAATAAAAAAAATAAAACAAAATCTTAATGTTAACATTTTTTTATTAAAAAAAAAAAAATCAATGTTTTTAACCAATATAAAAGCCAAATTTTTAACATATTTTTGCATTAAATGGCTTATAAAGAATTGATATTCCATTTCAAATTTGTTAATTAATCTGTATAAGCATTTTCAGCAAGACATCTATTTTAGAAATTTCTTTGTCATCATGCTACATCCATTTGAATTTCCTAATTTGAACAATTAAGAAATTTATATTTCACTCATATATGTGTGAATGTGTATTTACATATGAGGGGATGAACAAAAAGTTCTTGGCCCTACCCACCTTATCCTAATCTGACCAAATTATGGAACATCAGAAGTGTCTGACTGGGATACATGAAGTGAACCACAATCTTACTATTTCTTTTCTTTTTTTTTTTTTTTTTTACTTGTTTAAATAATTATTTACAGTTTTAGGAAAATCTAATTAAACCAATTATTTTTTTAATTATTTAGATAATTTCATAAATTATTTTTTTGGCTTTATTCGACTAATTTGTAGTAATGTGAAATATCAGATGACAACAATGCTCATTATGAATGTTCTACCTTACGACTGAATTTTAACAAGGCAGATATAAATTCTTTCTATAGAAACATGATGAATTAAAAAAAACAAACTGACAGAAATATTGCTTAGATGACAGATTCGGTAGAGGAGGTGCATATTCAACATTTGATAATTTTGCAGCAATATGCACTTAAAGTTTTTAGGTAGTTTTGATCAACATTTCTTTTCATGGTTAGCCATAAGGAATTGTAAATGTAGGACTACCTTACACTTAAGTAAAACAATAACAATAATATTTATTAAGAATTAATTACAGGAAACATGTTGACAATTATGTATTTAGTTACATAACAAATAAATAAAAATAATATAAATTTTGATGCTATATTCAATTTGTTGTTTGGTATTTTTCATTTTCTCCTTTGTTATTGGCAGCATTTCAGACTACTTTGGCTGCAATGCTAAGTTTCCTAAGTTGAACAAACTGGAGCTATTTTGTTTATGCATGTTACCTCTCTTTCCTATTGTTGTTTTTAGATAGCTTTCTTCCAGTCATTTTGATGGGCATTGGTGAAATTCTGAAATTTAGAATGATCTTATTCCATTTAAAAAAAAAAAAAAAAAAAAAAAAGAAATCCTGCAAAAAGGAACATTTTAAATTAATATACAACCAAAAATGAAACGCTTTTGACAAAATGGTTACGAACTATAAACCTAAATTTAGCTTGAAATATTGTATAATCAGCTCTTATTTTTTGTAAAATACTTGGATATGATATAATGAATAATTTACAGTGAAAAAAGCAATTTTCGATTTTTTGTTGAATATGCCTCTCCTCTGCTGAATACATCATATATGGCAATTTTAAAATTTTAATAAAAAATAACAAAAAATATTTATTAAAATATTCTTTTAAAAATTGTTAAGAAAATTAAATATTGCTGGAAATGTCGGAAATGCCATTTGTTAGTAATATATATATTAAAGTCTGGTAAACATTTATTACATATTAATGCAGGCAGTTTTGTTCTACTAATATAAGATGGAGACACACAGACAAAAATTTAGCCTTACACAAATTTATAAGAAATAATCAGAAACTTTTTTGAATGTAAATGCTTTAAGCATTTTCTATTATGATATCTTTCTTTAAAACTTGTCTTAAATTTGATAATTTGAAAGTATTATTCAAACCCAACCCCTTTCTATATTTCACTTTTCACCAACCATATAAGCCCACATGTGTCTTGACTGGAGACGGAATTCCAAATTCTGTATGCTGATGCCAAACAAAATCAGAGAATTATTCGCAAATTTGGCTGTTAAGCGATGAAAAAACATTGGTTCTCATGAAGATATTCACAGTGAGATATTTGCTAAAAGAAAACAAAGACGCACATGCAGACACAAAATATGTAGTTTAAGCCAAATGAGTACAACTGTATCACTAACAGACACAAATATTTCTCCAGTTCATAAGCCAAAAATATAAAGAAACCCAAACACATGACAAGAGTTATATTGCATCTCATAAGATTTGCAAAAACAATGGAAATCTTGTAGAGACTGCAAAATATTGCTAAAGTTAGATCATAAAATGGTTTAACATTAAATATCAGGAATTGCCTGAAAACCTGATTGAAATGACAACATAGCTAACATTTAATTAAGAACTTGGTTAATATAACTAATGCAAAATATTAACAGTATTAAAGCTAAAATAGAATAAAATAATCACCTATTGAACAAGCATAAGACATCTAAGAATACTATCTTTTGTATTTCTAGCAAAAGCAGTTAGAAATACTGTCTTTTGTATTTCTAGCAAAGGCAGTTAGAAATACTGTCTTTTGTATTTCTAGCAATGGTAGTTAGAAATACTGTCTTTTGTATTTCTAGCAATGGTAGTTAGAAATACTGTCTTTTGTATTTCTAGCAATGGCAATTAGAAATACTATCTTTGTATTTTTAGCAAAGGCAACTAGAAATACTAAACCAGTTAGAAATAAAAATCTGTCTAATAGAAATAATATAACTGAAGACTGAATATAAAGCATGAATGAATAAAGATATAAATAACATTAAGAATTTTATATCAAAAGCAACAAGCATGATAATCCTATATAAAAAGATTCAGACTCCCTTTCTAGCACAATGTAATGAGCATTTGCAAGAGCAATGCCCAACCTAACCATGCAAAATGTGCCATGTTGTTTTTAATATAGAATAGGGAGGTAAAATAAGATGGCCAATCCAATCATTTGGGTGGCTAATTGGTCATGCTTGTTTAGGGATAAGAAACAATCAGCCAAAGTGATAAGCACCCAAGGGAAGGAAAATTCTGGCTCCTGACAGACCAGTGAATCAACAGGACACCACACCCAACAAAAGAGGAGAATGCCAACATATGGCATCCTACTGAGCTAGACTGTCTCTTTTTGCATATACAAATAAGTACACACACACACACTAATATAGGATCAGTAACTCTGTAGCTTGACAGCTATTAGTTGAATGCTGATTTGACATTTTTACTATTTGATCTATGTGATGAATATTCACTACAGAATTAAGTGCAATGACAATGAAAGATATTACGTTGAAAAATAAATATCTGTTATATCACTAAATTCCCTGAGTTGCCATGCCAAATTAATACAGCTCAATTTATAGACAGGTATGACATGTGCCTGGATAGATATACCCACAGAATTACCCCCAGTAGCTCAAAGACTATCACATTATGTGGCTGCTGTTATTCAGGAGAAAAGACAAGAACTAAGTCATTAGGTAAGCATTTATAATGTTTTGGCACTTTAGTTTTTCAGCTAAATAGGATATCATTATTATATCAGGATATTATCATCATATTGACATCACAGGATATCATCTATACTGATATCATAGATTATATTGATATCACAGGATATCATCATTATATTGATATCATAGATTATTCTGATATCATAGGATATCATTATATCATGGGATGTTTTGGCACTTCAGTTTTTCAGCTAAATAAGATATCATTATATTGATATCATAGGATATCATTATATTGATAACATCATATTATATCATAGGATATCATCATTAGGTAACCGTTAATAATGTTTTGGCACTTCAGTTTTTCAGCTAAACAGGATAGAATGGGATCTCTAGCCTTGGATGGCAACCAGTTTAAGCTGAGAAAATCTTTGAATTCATAACTGTGGGGGAGACAACAGAGAAAACACTCCCCTTGCTTTCTCAAGAAGTCATAGCAATTCATAAATAATACAGAAAAACAAAGCTTTGTAGACTTGTGATCCACTATGTACTAAATGGACAAGTCATAAAAAAAAATACCAGTTCATATATGGGAATGACTTATGTATGTATGTATGGGTTTGGTTTGTTTGTTGAATGGCCTATCAACTCCTTATGGGTCATTTAATGCTGAAATCTTACTCTCTTGAGTTTTGGTAATCCCCCCCCACACACACAAAAAAAAATGTATTGCTGGTAATTCTTTTAATTTTTCTTTTTACTATGAAAACGTCTTGCTGGTAATTTTTTTCTAATGTATTTTTATATTATCATGTTTTCACCCCAGTTTAGGGAGGTTCACTATTTGCCCATAGCTGAGATCCTAACAGATGCTATCACTCTGGGTGAGGGTGGACCTGGGAAGAGCAGAAATTAAGAGGTGGTTCCACGATCCTCAAAATCTCCTGATCAGAGGCCTTGCTACTGGGCATAGTCTATTGTCATACCCAGGATGTGGATATAGCTTATCACTATACCCATATGTATAACAGCCCAACTGAGAAGGAAGAAAAACAAAACAAAAAACTTATGTTTGGTCAGAATTTGAGAAGTGAGTCCAGTTCACACTTCACCCTGGTCTTTTGAACAGGTTTATCCCTGGTTTCCTGTTTAGGATTGGTTTTCCAGTTCTTTCTAAAGTCTACTTCCACTTGTGGCAAATGCATCTTGGTATAGACACAAAAGAGGCCCGGGATCATGTTCAGACATTTTTGTCAACACCAGTTACATCCAGGTTCTCTCCTTTAGCAGCAGGACAGCTTGGCATGCCTAGATAAAGGCCTCTCTGCATTTGTCAAGATCCGGTTCTTTCTAAGATGCCTCATGCTAATAAACAAGAAAACCAGTAGTTGGCAAGACACTGTGTCTTGTGAAGTTAGTACCCTGGGCACTTTGTTCTTAAAGTTAATGTGGCTTCCAAGGCAGTGTTACTTTTATTATCTCCCATCTCTTTCTCCTCTCTGCCTACTCGCCCTGTAGTTGGTGGGTGAGCAATACAGTTAGGTGTTTCCCCCAATCTCAACACACTATAAGAATTCAATTCAACAGTCTAAAATCTGCTTTCAATCTTTTAATGTTTCTGACTGAAATCTGAAATGTTACCCATTAATTAAATCTTGACTTCTTCAAGTCTAGAGTTAGCCATTGTCTTTCCTGCATAGCCCCTCCCACTAAAAACTTCACTTCTTGACCACTTTCTTACTCCTACAATATCCTCTACCTTGAGTGACTCTTGGGCTTTGTATAAGAAAAAGAAAGAAAGAATCAGGCTGAGAACTTTTCGGCTTCTCCTTGGATTCATCAATGCATTAATGTCTATGTATGTGTTCATGCTTATATAGAGCCGACAACACGCAACACCCACATCTGTCTGGGAGATATTGTCATATCCTGCTTCAGTTTAGCAGGACGAACAATTAATCCATTATCAGCATTAGAAGAAGTCTATTCAGCCTCACCAACTGCTCCCAGGGGTCATCTCCTACCCATAACTGGTGGAAGATAATGTCAGGTCACACCCTAGAGACTAAAGAGCTATACAGATGCAGATTATCTCTATTATATATTTTGCTATCTATTAAAGATGAAGATGGAGAAATTTGAACGATGAGGATGAAACTGCTGTAGTGGTCAAGATATTTGTGTATTTCACCAGTTCCAGAGATCAGTGTTCAAGCACAGGTGAAACAGAATTTTGAATTTCAAATCACTCACACCACCATTTCCTCTAATTTAACAAATTTTATATCAGCAGAATTAACTTCCCTATATAAATAGATAAATGGTAAATTCTGTCTATCCGTCCATGTGTCTGAAACCCCTCTAACCAGAGCCAAACTTGCTCTACATAGACATATTATACCTTTTTGGAATCAAGATGATCGCGGGATTGAAAATCTGCCCTTCATCTGCTACTATAAGTGTACCAAATTTGAAAATAATCTGTGTCAGTGATGGTCAGACACTTGTTGATGTGACACGGAATGATATATATGTAGAATGTTGGTTAGCTTGCAAGTGGTCTGATACACAAGTAGACTGGTGTAGTCACTTCAAGCTCAATTTTTCCTGAATGGTTTGATGGAGAGATATATGGGTGAATAGAGTCCACTCATGCAAATGTGGTGGGAAGGTCCATTCTAGCAAAATGGACCAACAATCCACTTTCAACTACCAATTTGCCCTGATGAACCTCCCTTCCCAGCAAATGAAGAAAATGTGGAGAACCTGAAAAAATGGTTACCAGAACAATTTGCTAATTCAGCATTCAAGACTGATGGGCAATTTCCAGCCATGTCTGGTAAACCAGCACATATCCATCTAAAGGAGGGGGCAATCCCTAAAGCTAAGCACAGACCTATACCAATACCATACCACTTTAAAGAACCGGTGAGGCAAGCCCTTATGCAAGACATAGAAAGAGGCATATTAAAACAAGTGTTCATTGGCACTCCTACAGATTGGAGCCTACAATATATATATATATATATATATATATATATATCTTGCGTGGTCATGTGTGACGTCACAAGCTGCGATGTGATTTTCGCTTCCATGTCTCATATACACTAGTTAGTCATTGTTTTAAAATTTTTCATGCAACAAAAACAGACTATCATTATTGTTTCGTACGTGTATTGGTTGATATATTGAAAAGTAATTGTCATCTTTGATAATGGCTTATGTAAGCTGAAAGCTTAGATTGGATTTAAACATGTATCAATATGATGTTTTCTTTTCGTCTTTCAATGATAATGTGATTAAGCTTATCAGACAATATGAAAGGAACTTACTTAAAATAAATAGATAAAACTTGTCTATATTATTTAATGAAACATATATATATATATATATATATATATATATATATATATATATATATATATATATATATATATATATGGCAGACTCTCCCATCATATTCAATGTATAAGGGTCAAGCAGCTCAGTTCCTAGGAACTGACAGCCCAGACACCAGCACATATGATTTGATTATAGTGGTGAAGGCTTTGTACAGAACCAACCACATTTTTGAAGGGTCAAATACAGAGACCTGGTGCACTACGTGCTACAAGGTCCCCAAACGACCCTCTGCAGGTTTTGAATTCAGAGTTGTCCTTCTCCGAGACCAGTTGTCATCCAAGACTATAGAAACCAGTCTGTCTTGCTATTTACTAATAGCTGGGAGATATATCTACACACATTTTATATATATATATATATATATATATATATATATATATATGGTCTTGTACAGCCATAACATAGGCTCTACTATGATCAGCAGCTGAGGCATAACTCTTTGGACACAGATTCAAAGTTTCTCAAGACTACCAAATGACACACACAATGTGTATGTGTGTGTAAGTCATTAACTAATATAAGAAGTTCATCCACCTATTAACAGGTCTTGTTTTTTGTCCTGTGGGGTAAATCTTAATTGCCATATTTATTCATGACAATTCAAAATTTCTTGGATCAAAAGCCAAATTGGCAATAAAAACATGGCATTATGCACATTCCATTAATTTTTTTTTGTTTTTATTTATGTGTGTGTGTGTGTGTGTGTGTGCGTGTGTGTGTTCATGGTCATATCATGTTGAAATACCAGTTCTTGTCTGATCATTGAAATTAAGCAACATTAAGCCTGGTCAGTACCTTCATGGGTGACTGCTTGGTAATTCTAGGTGCTATAAACTTGGATATATGGGTGACGTAATCAATAATGGCTCAGAATGCAAAATTGGAGAGCAGAGTTCAAATTCCAGTTGAGTTTGTTACATTCACTTATATATTCACATGAGAAAGGCATGAACCTATCTCTTCTCTCCTTAGTAGAAGAGAAGGAAAGCTGAATACAAATCATCTTGGAGT
Organism: Acanthosepion lycidas; assembly: GCA_963932145.1. Lineage (NCBI taxonomy): Eukaryota > Metazoa > Mollusca > Cephalopoda > Sepiida > Sepiidae > Acanthosepion > Acanthosepion lycidas. The sequence continues at coordinate 18,324,809 of OZ010592.1, forward strand.
CGGCTGGCAAAGAGAGGACAAGCTTCTTATAGAAACCAATGACCAGAATGCATTTAGGAGACACAAAATTCCTAAAAAAAAAAAAAAAAAAAAAAAAAAAAAAAAAAAAGCCTACGATTGTAGGATCATCTGATATGTGACACGCAGTGAAGCAGTAGACAAAACAGTTGACTTGTGCAGGTTGTTCTCTAAAAATTAGAAATTACTGAACCCTCATCCATTGTCCCTGATGGGAGGTCATTCACCAATTAAGCACTATAGAGAAAGGGTAATTTTAAAAATAGTGGCTGTACCTGCTATTAACACATCACTTTTCAGTTATGAATTGAGCACTCTTGGCTACTGGCATTTGTATACATAGCATATATACTATGTTAAAAATTTCCCTTTCTCTGCCATGCACTGATAGCTTAGGGGGCAGAATCCCTGACTGATGCCAAATCGATCGAGTTTCAATCCTGGCTTGATGCAGTCAGATGTCTAGCTACACTGATGAGCTGTGATACAGTGAAACAGGCTTGTATGTGGATGACTACATTATATATATATATATATATATATATATATATATATATATATAGAGAGAGAGAGAGATATGAATGTACACATTATATATATATATATATATATATATATATATATATAAACTTTCAGCTGTATACAAGTGCTTTCTGAAATCAATGATTAAAAATGGCCTTGAGTGAGTGAAGACGATCCTTCTTCAAACCTTGTAAACTGGCAATGCAGAATCATAAACAAGGAACTGTAACAAATAACAGATATCACATGATGACTTGCAACAACTAAAATGGATAGTACATGTAACTTGAAAAGAAAACATTAACATAATCAAGATGTCGATATTCCACATTACTCCAAACAAAAGGTCAGGAAGGAACCTTCCCCCCATCAATACTGGAAAGAGCAATAAAAATTATTGGACTTTAGAAACCTATTTTCCTGAAATTAATCATGAGTAGGAAGTGAAAAAAGGTACTGTATATGAAAGGAGAAATAAAAAGTAAGAAGAAAAAGGAAGGAAATAAAAGAGAATGTCAGGTAAATAGAAGGAAAGAATTGGAAAGTGTTTCAAAATGGTGGGACAATGTAACAATAAAAGCAGACATATTGCTTTCACTGTACATATACATTGTGCGCTGATAAATGGACAAAAATTTTAAACCATTCACTCTTATAAGGAAAAAAAAAGAAAAGGAAAAAAAAGAAAAGGAAAAAAAAGAAAAGGAAAAAAAAGAAAAGGAAAAAAAAGAAAAGGAAAAAAAAGGAAAAGAAAAGAAAAAGAAAAGAAAAAAAAAGAAAAGAAAAGAAAAAAAAAAGAAAAGAAAAGAAAAAAAAAGAAAAGAAAAGAAAAGAAAAGAAAAAAAAAGAAAAGAAAAAAAAGAAAAGAAAAAAAAAGAAAAGAAAAAAAAGAAAAGAAAAAAAAGAAAAGAAAAAAAAGAAAAGAAAAAAAAGAAAAGAAAAAAAAGAAAAGAAAAAAAAGAAAAGAAAAAAAAGAAAAGAAAAAAAAGAAAAGAAAAAAAAAGAAAAGAAAAAAAGAAAAGAAAAAAAAGAAAAGAAAAAAAAAGAAAAGAAAAAAAAGAAAAGGAAAAAAAAGAAAAGGAAAAAAAAGAAAAGGAAAAAAAAGAAAAGGAAAAAAAAGAAAAGGAAAAAAAAGAAAAGGAAAAAAAAGAAAAGGAAAAAAAAGAAAAGGAAAAAAAAGAAAAGGAAAAAAAAGAAAAGGAAAAAAAAAAAAAAAGTAAAAAAGAAAAGAGAGCAGCAGCTGCACAAATATGGTTAACAGGTAGAAAGCTTTTCACAATGTTTTGCAACAAAAACAAAAATGGAAACCAGATTAGAAAGGTGGGGAGGATAAAAAAAATGAATAAAAAACAATGCTAAAAACTTGTTGATAGTAGTTTAGAAATTAGTACTTAATAACAGAGTAAAAGAAAGAAATTAAACTTTCAGTTTTGACAGTGTTGTTGTGGCTAGTGACTTGAATAATGTGAACAAAAAAATGTCAATGATAGTTGCAGTATAAGTAATTACATAACAAAGAACAATAATATTAATTATAATAACATTAATAATATAGAATGGATAGCATTACAAAAGTTACAAACTCAACGACATAATCATAGATATGAACAATTGTTATAACAGAATGAATAACTAATTAATTTATATTAATTCTTGAATAATTATAATCTTAATAGGAAATAATTCATAATTGTAATAATAGGATTAATAATTAGAACAATGAAATAAGTAAAAAAACAATATGTAATTATTTACATAATCCAAGCAATGCATAAAAGAAACTGCTAGAGAATCATTATATTTACAATAAAAGTGAAATGCCAAGGTTTAATTGAAACTCAGCCTCAGCATACCTGATTAAACACAGACTGTCATCAACACAAAAGAGGAAATATGATTGAATAAAGGTTGCATTTGCATGACTCTGGCTTTTCAATGTTATGATAGAAAAACAACAAAGTCTGGTGGTAACCAAAAGTGAAGCTGTGATTACTCTAAGAGACAATAACACTTTATTTACTACTAGCTTAATAGCCACCCTATCAGGCAGAATTTAAGCTAGCTCCTGCGGAGGGCTATTCATTGATCCTTCATCACAATAGATAGGGAGAAGTAGATGTGATAAGCAACAATAAACTACAGAACTCAACATTGATCACTGCATTTAAGTACTTCATTAATATTTAAGCTTACCTTTTAAAAGTTCAATGATAATTCTTCTGCCACCACTTAATTTAAGAACAATTTGATGTATGTAGGTCCTTACTTATCGTACAAAAAATTATTTTAATTTCATGGGCGACTTTTGCTGGATTTTGCAATTAATTTTATTTCCAAGTTATAAAAATTGTACAAAAAAAAAATAAACACCTAAATCTATGTATAAAAAAAATAAAATATTTACATTTTAAAAAGGAAAAGTGTTTAACTTAAAACAATAAAAACAATAATAAGCATTTCCCCTCACAAAAAAGTGCAGCATTTCTCTCAACAAAAATGATAAAAATTCAACTATAAAGCTCAGGTACCCCCCCACCAAAAAAAAACAACAACAAAAACTTGAAATTTTGAAACCAAAAAAAAATCCAAGAAATTATTATCCAATCAATAACCAAAATTTTCTGTCCAATCATAACATTTCTCTTCATTCACACCTCTTCAAAATTCTTTTGTGTCTTAAATCAAGATGCTAAATGACCTGTATAAAAAATAAACTGCAAAGCAGTCATGCTTTCTCAAGGCAGTCTAACAGTTGAAGAAAAAAAGTGGTTATGAGAATTTATTTTACAAAATGATTATGATAACAATATTCATAATAATGAAAAGGAAGGAAATACTTGAAATGATGGAGGTGGACTTTTAAGCAATTTTCTATTGGCTAATGGGCAGACAAGTGCAGTATTTGAGCTTCAGTTAAAATAAATTTAGGAAATTGATTTTAAACAATGAAACCATTACCATTCCCTTGGAAGAACACTAAAATTGATTCTTTACAATTTATAAAAACTTGAGACAATTTGAACAACCCTATTATATAAACTTGTTAACTGAATCAAATTCTGACACACCAACAACTATACGAGTCTCATAACATTTAGCACAAAGCACTTTTTAAGATTTTTTTTTTTTTTTTACAAAAATGCATTAATAAATTCACAGTGCGAATGTTGATCTGAAATTTTCACTGTACAGTACTCCCTTCTAATCTGTGAGGAATATTTTCCATGAAATTCAGAAGATGCCTGAAACCATAGATCAAGCCATATATATTATTATTATTTGGTCAAGCTAGCTCGGACATTCATGAGTCTATCATGCCAATCTCAATATGTTGCATCAAGGTTGGAAAGTCATTAATTCTGTGTCATAACATAGCTGGTCAATACAGGTGGTTGCTAGGTGACCAGCCAGTCTTGCCTCATGGCTAGATTTCCAGAGCAGTAGAACATTTGCGAGTTCTTGCCAACAGTGTCTTGCAAAGCACATTCTGTAGAATTGTGATTTAGTTGGGTGTTGTCTCCAAAAGATGTTAAGTAGAGTTCTCAACATCCAAGTGTAGGTTCTATCAAGCTTAGACTCGATGGTTTTAGTTAATGTCCAAGCAGTACTGCCATACTATGCTATTAGGTTGGTGCAAAAATAATGACGGTTTTTGACGTATTTTTAATGTCAAAAACCGTCATTATTTTTGCACCAACCTAATACCTACAGTGTCTCAAAAGAATGTCCATTTGGAGTTGCCTGGTAAATCAGATTTCCAGATTACATCCATTTTATTCAACGCAGCCCAGGCTTTAGATATGCAAATTTTCACATCCTTTTCAATAGAATTTATTTCACTTTTTAGGAATGTAAAAGATTCAATATATTTTATTGATTCACCTGAGAAAATGGTTGGCTACTCATTTCTAACCACACCCATGTGCTCAGGCAGCTAGCACATCCCTGTTGCCTACCTATGGTTCATACTGCAGCTGTGCAACAGACCTTAGTTATAGTTTCTGGGAGAGAGTGAATAATCTGGTGGGAACAACAGTTTGAACAAGGCCAGCATGCTCAATCCCTCAATAACATTGACTTGTAAATTCTTGTTAGCACATCAATGGCTTCTGAATAGTTCTGTATACCCTTTGGGTTAACCCATGGTATGGTTCTCAAGCACTTAACAATGGTGCTACATGCTAAGATCGCTTCCTCGGGCACCAAGAATTTACACCCCTGACAAAATTGACCGTGGTGAGATTCAAACCCAAGTCTCATGGTCTGAAAGAAAACGTTCTAACTACAAGGAAATGATGGATTTTTTAATTTATTAATCCAACAGATTATTTAAACATTATTTTTAGTGGATACCCATATTTGAATAGACATTCCGTTTATTTATTATTTTTGTCTACTATCCTGTATATTTGAGAAATTTTATTAAAGAAAAATGTGCTCTCTGGCAGGCTTCAAACATGTGTACCCCTGCTCAGGCCGGCAAATGAAAATAAATATGTTTGATAAACAGAGTGTCTACTCAAATATCGGTATCCACTAAAAATAACATTTAAGTAATAATATATATTATAAAGAAGTGTCCAAAAGCATTTAGGACAATTGACAATTTTTGTACTTTTTTACTCCCACCGAATGGAAAACTGTACGAACACTAGAAAGACTAAATAAAAAAATTAATTTCCTTGTCTGTCATATTTAATGAAAGATGTTTAAAAGAAAGGTTGCTGGCCCAATATACATTAATATAGTAGAGTAGTGGATTGCAGCTCAGATTGAGGAATTGGAGAGCTGAGTTCAAATTCCAGTTGAATCCATTACATTCACTTATGTACTAATACCCTTGGGAAAGATATTAATCCTCTTCTTCCCTCTCCAGCTATGGGTAAATAGCAGGACAGACTGGGTTCTATAACCTTGGATTGAAACTGGTCTAGGAGAAAGACAACTCCGAATTCAAAACCTGTGGAGGGTTGTTTGGGTACATTGTGGCACAGATCTCTGTATTCAGCCCTTCAAAAAGTGTGGATTCTGCACAAAGCCTTCACCACTATAATCACATCATGTGTGCTGGTGTCTGGACTGTCGGTTTCTAGGAACTGAGCTGCTTGACACTCATACAATAGGAGAGCCCACTATATATATATATATATATATATATATATATATATATATACATACACACATACACTTTTTTTCATATGCTTATATACCAATGAAAGACATTTATTTTATAAATTATGTATGTACAATACAATTAACAAGCATCATCAGTCCTATGACTAGGTGTGGTTGTAAAGATGCTGTACCACTGAGCACTTGACCAGCTTCCTCCAAATGTCTTAGTTACATGCCAATGTCTGAGTCACTGTGAATGATCTCCCAGTTCATTCAGTGACATTGTTAGCCTATTTTTTTTTTTCTGTCTGCCTCTTCTTTCGACTAAGGTAGAACCTTGTAGAATGACAATATCATTTCACTAACAACATTAACAACAATAACCAATGATAAAATAAAGCAATACACTTTAATAAAAGTTATGCGATCGATAAGAAATTTGTTTTTTTACCATAGATTTTAACAACTTTAGCATATGATTTCTACTGCTTTCCTTGTTAAGTAGAGAAAGTACTCGTACTCCTTTTTATTTAACAGAAGCATTTTACAGCTTCTCTTTGACATATCTGAACTGCCAGCATTTGTGGGTTATTTAAATCCAAAACATTTTTTGAATTATAGGAATAATTCATTTCTTTTTTTTTTGCAAGAGAATGATGAATTAACAATTTTTTAGATAATGATTTTTCTGGATACAAGTCTTACTATTTAACCTTTCAAATCTTTCTCAACAGTATTTGCACATAGATGAATGTAATGAACTAGGTTGGATCTTGAACTTTAGCCTTACATTTCACATTCCAAACCACTATCCATTACACCACCTGCACATCCACGTTTTAACATGAAGAAGGTATGATGAAAAGTTAAACTACTAAGATTTTTTGATGACCAAACTAGTCATCTTAAGTACTACTGAAAATTCTAGTTAAAAATAAAAAATAATGTGAAAATAATTTAGAAAGTTTTGCTCTTTATGACCTTGTGCCAGACTAAACTTAAATATCTGTACCCAATTTCTGTGACCCTCCTTATTCTGTTGTCCTTCAATTATAAGCTTAGTTTGATTTTTTTTTTAAAGTTTAGTAGAAAAACTATCAAGAACTTGGTTCTTTGGTAAAACCCAAATAAACAATCAGGCAGAATGAGGCTATAAAAGAAACCTAAGAGTCTGAAAGAGTGCCAATTCACAGGTATTCTATGTTGTTTGGAAATATTTCAACATAAACCCACGCAGAAAATGGCACAACTGATTGCATTTAGAAGCAGGCTAGCAGGAATTGCTGCATACCACTATCACAAGCCATCAGCATCAAAGAACTTGCGTACTTCCTATATCTTTCGACTGCACCTTTACATGCCATTTCATTTGCACCTGTAGGAACAGCTCAGAGGTTACACTAGCAGAATGCAATTGAAGAATCCCTGGTCCTATCTTAGGTAAAATACAGTTAAGTTAAAAATAAATAATCTTATTTTTACTTTGAATCCAAATGTTACAATACATGCTTAAAAGTTGTTTTTATTTATATATATGATCGACTATCCCGTTGAGATTCGACGTATGAGGGTCAAGCAGATCAGTATATATATATATATATATATATATATATATATATATAGAGAGAGAGAGAGAGAGAGAGAGGGAGGGAGAAAGGGGGTTAGTGGATGAAATCAGTCTGGTAGAAACAGTTTTAGCATAAAGGCCAGTGTTTCAAATATTTTATATCTTAAATTGGCCTACTTTTCATTTTGTTTCTCTCTTTGAGTCTAATATTCTTGATTCTTTAGAGTTATTTTTTTTTAAATGTGTAGATTTTTTTTTTTAATGGCTTATCAACTCTTTGCAAATTATTTGAAAAACATTTTTTATAATCATTTCAACCCAATCATGGCAGGAATGCTACTAATATGCAGAGGGCTACAGGGATTGAAAGTGAGAGAAAAGACTGCGTATAGGGAGGATTGAGGAAAGGACAAAAGATGAACAGGATTCAAGAAGATAGTAGATGTCAATTGATGTTGCATTTAAATTATGTTAATCATTTCACCCCAAACAAGGTGGGAATGCCACTAATATGCAGAGCGTTACAGGGATTTAAAGTGAGAGAAAAGACTGAGTATAGGGAGGATTAAGGAAAGAACAAAAGATAAATGGAATTCAAGAAGTTAGATGGCAATTGATGTTGCATTTTAATTTTTGAAGATTGTAGTATCAGAGAAGCAAGTAAATGGAAGGGAGTTCCATAGGTGGGAAGTGTGACAAAAGAAACTGTTGTAGTAGAAGTGGTGGTTATATTTCACTAATTCAATAGTAAAAGGATGAGAACTAGATGCCAATCTATTAGCACACTTAAACTCACGTAGACTGGGCACCAGGAAAAAAGCTTGTCAGAGCAGTTGCCATGAAAATATTTGTAGAAAAGACAGAGGGAAGCCATGTCACATCAGTAGAAAGAGATTAAAATCAAGATCAGGATCGATTAAATTTCAGACCCTTCTTTGGATTTTGTCAAGAACCTCGAGATGAGTAGCAGGAGCACCAGTATTCAATGCACAGGCAAATAGTAGATTTGTAAATGTGCAAGATGGACTCTGATGAGAAAATCCTCTTGTCACAACACAGTGACCCAACTTTCCTTGCAGTAGATGCAGCTATTGATTCGATATAGTTGTTCCACTTCAAGTCAGTTGAAAACATGAGAAGAAGATAAGTGGAAACACATTTCAAAGTGTAGAAAGTCACTTACAGTGCTTAGGGTTTCCAAGCAGTACTCTATCAAACGGTCAACACTACTTATCCTCACTGACTGAATGAGTACAATTTTTCAGCAGAATTTGACCATAAGCAAAAAAACTAATTGAAAAGCTGCCATTTTACAAATCACAAGAACAAAATAACCAATTTCCTTAGTTTCTGAACATTTTTGAGGATATGTTGTAGTAAGAAAAATAGGTGAATGTACTAATGTCTGCAGTAATGGTTGAAAGGACCAAACAAATTCTGTAAGAATTTCCGAGAAGAAAAGTTATTATTTACACTATTTACATGAAGACTATTGTCTTTATCTTTGTTGTTATTATTCCCTGTAGATTAAAGAATTCAGTTTGGAATTCCTTCTAAGTTACCTGGATCGATATACTCCTGATGATGGACAGAGAGCACAATGGCTGAAACATTGTGATAACAATAAGAAAGATGAGGTCAATAGTTCACATGTAAATAAATTCTGTAGGATTCCCCATGAAATATGATATTAGATCATGTGTCATCTCAAGTGAGTATATCATTGCCCCTATCCACATGAAAAAAAAAAAAAAATTCCCCATATAGACAGGTGTTAGTCATTGTTTTTTTTTGTTTCGTATCTTCAGAGGAAGGAAAACAAATGTTAAAACTACACTCAGCTGAATGACCAAATTTGTCCATTCTTCTTTATTTTTAAATTTATAAAATCAAACTTAACCTTTAGCATTCTGCATTATTAATATTACTTCCCTTTCCACTGCATTCTTTTTCAATGCCTGTCAGTTGTAGTATTCTTATTGTTAATTTCACTCAAAGTTGTTTTCTGTTGCCATAACAGGATATGATAACACAATTATGACATTCTAACATGCTATTCTTCAGGTATCAGAGCCACCTTCAGTGGCAGGAGAAACATTTTGTACAGAAAATGAAGTCCCATACAGAGACATAACAGTTAACCAACATAAGTGTTATATTCCATGCTAATAGGAATATATACTTGACAAACATGGTGGATAAAATACATAAAGGTTTGCTGTAAAAACCAATACAATAAAGGTAACAGTTATGCACAAAGTCGTCGCAAGTCAATCCAGTAGTGAGTGCTACTGTTGGAAGGTCGGTAATTCTTGCGTAAGTCCGAGTTGTACTCAACAGATCCCAGCTAGATGGTATCTAGCAACTGCCCCATGCAGTCACATGCGGCATGTCAAAAAAATCCCTGTAGACCCCGCATAAACGGGATCAGGTCTGTTTACCTCTCCAAACGAGAGACTGCCCTTCAGCATAGCCTCGTCCAGGTTCCTCTCCGCCTTCAGGCAGAGAGTTCAACCAGCACAGCCAAAAAAGATTCCAGCTAGACTCTGTAGTCTGTTGACTTACAGATACTTATAGGTAGTTACTACCTATAGTGTAGTCACTCATGGGGGTAACAGGTTATTCCATTACATCAATAAATTTTGAAAATAAGCAAGAAAATCAGTCAGATGATGGTGGCTGGAAAGACTGCTGGTTAATAATAAAATGTGTGTCAGTTCAAAATTAGTTGGCAACCACATGATTGCATTCCTAAAAGTTTTGCAAGACATTTGGTTCTTGTCAATTTTTCTTTTTACATCACAATATTTTAGGAAAAAAAGAAAAATTCCTCATACAAATAAATCAAGTGTAGAAATTTAATGCTATACAGTAAGAAATCCCATGGCTTAAAAAAAAATGATTGCAATAAAATTCTTTGAAGTTTTAAGTGCAAGAAAATAGCATTTTTTTTCATGGATTTTTCAAAATGGGGAGTTACTATAAATTGATTTGTTATTGTCACAATATTTTGGTGGTTGCTTGCTGTATCCATTTTAAGAGATGTGTTTACTGATAGCAGACATGGAAAAAAAATTACAAAATCTCCTACAGAAGGTAGCGACAGAGAGTGAGATGAAAGGACTAAGCATAAACTACAAGCAGACAGAATGCATGGTCATCAGTAAAAGGCTGAGCCTGAAATGCGATTTACAGGTCGAGAACATTAGAATCAAGTAAACGCAGAAGTTTAAATATTAGGGAAGTGTTTTGACAGAGGACGGTAAGTGTTACACTGAGATCTGTAGGTATATTGGAATAGCCAAGGACACATTCCAAAAGACAGAGTATTGCGAGACAAGCGGATTTCTTTGGTAACAAAGAAAAGAATACTTAACTGTTACAAGACATCTGTCCTTTACAGCAATGAATGTTGGATGATTTTCTCAGACTTGAGGCGTCATAGATGTGATTCTACAGAAGGATGCTAAGGATACCATGGACCGAGCATGTGAGCAACGATGAGGTCTTAGAGAGGATGCAAACAAGGAGGAGGCTTATACTTAACATCAGGATGAGGCATCTGAAGTTTCTGGGACACATGAGGAGGAAGGAGAGCCTGGAGAATCTGATACTCACGAGTCAAATAGAGGGAAAGTGTGACAAAGGAAAACAACGTGTGACAAGGGAAAACAACGTGTGACATACCTAGTGGGCTTAAGCAAGTGTATGACAGAACATGGTCTGGGGAAGGAACTTGTTGAGAGTTGCAAGGTGGAGAGCCATGATTGCCTATGCCCTGAAAGGACATGGCACATAAAAAGAAAAAGAAAAAAGTTGGAGTTGTTATCATTTCGAGAATATGGATGAAAAAGTCACAAGTCCAAATGGTGCTCTCTGAACTATCAGTACCAACAGACCCACTTCCTGGCACTGAAAAAAAAGAAACATCAGTCTTATATACTTTGGCAGTGAGTGCTGGACAATCTCCTCAAAGATGAAGAGGAGACTTGAAACAACAGAAATCTGGTTCTACAGAAGGATGCTGCCGATACCATGGACTGAATATGTGAGCAACGACACTGTTTTGGAGGAAATGGAAACAAAAAGGAAACTAATACTTAACATCAGGATGTCACAGTTGAGGTTTTGAGGCACATAATGAAGAAGGAGGACTTGGAAAATCTGATACTCATGGGACAGATAGAGGGCAAGAGGCACAGAAGAAAACAGTGTATAACATAGTGAGTTTGACTAAATGAATGGCAGAACAGGATTTAGGAAAAATAATAGAAAAACAAAGTTTATTAAGAACTACAAAGGATAGGATATTGTGGAGAGCCATGAACCATGTGCGGAACACAGCATATAAAGCCAGAGGTTGGCTGTGATTCATTGTTACAAATGAGCAGAATGATGCCATTTACATTGAGAGACTGTCTTATTCAAGAGAACTTGGCTCTTACCTACAGTAGACACACCCAACTCAAGATCTTTTTTATGTCAGTCTGGTTCTCTTCTACAGAAGAAATAAACTCTGTGGAGAGATTGTTTTAATTCTGTTGTCCATATGAACGGATATCATATCAGTCAATGTTGTTTGGCTCTTTCATTAAAATGGACTAGATAAGATTTCATACTGCCCAACCCAAGGATTGAACTTATAACTTAATTTGCTTATCCAACACTTATCTAAGTGGAAATGTAGAGAGTCTTAAACTTAATATCATTTCTCTGCCTTTACAATTGAACTCTACAATATGACTTCAAAGGTAACACACCTTCCTACCTCTCTCTCACAGGCTGGAAGTAGCGAGCCTCTCGCTGCTCTATAACTACTTCCATGGAAAGTCTGCGGACAAACTACATTTCTTGGTTCCGCCGAGTCTAACCTTAACAGCTAGGACCCACCATGCCACTTATATAGTAGCAAATAACCCACATTCCCTCTGTATGTCATTGGTGAGAAGTAAGTTCCATACAAACAGCTTCTGTTCATGAATTGCCAGTCTGGAACAGATTCTCAAATGATGTTTCCCCCCGATCAGTACAACCTGTTGAAGTCTAAAGTTAACAGTTATCTTCCCCTCTTATTTATACCATATAAGCTACCCCTTAATGTAACCCTCTACCTTGCATGGCTCCTGGGCATTATACAGGGCAAACCTTATTGTAAAAAAAAAAAAAAAAAAAAAAAAAAAAAAAAAACTTAGTCCTAATACTAACTGTAGCCATTTTCAAAATGGTTGCTAGCTTAAAACTTTCTGGATCAGCAAAAACAATAGTCATCAAATATACATTACGGATTGAACCAAGCTAAGCAGAGAATGACCTTGCAAATCACGATGTTGATTCTAAAATAAAAAGTTAATTTTTTTTCTATAGAATTTCCATTCAGAGAACAGACTAAAATTCCTCAATTTTGAATTAAAAAGCATGTCCTTTATTTTGCAGTCCAAAACTATTTCTGTTTAGTTTTTTTAGAGTGAAAAAAAATTTTTTTCCCTTGGCTCAAAACTTTTGTGGCTATATAAGCAACAGAATTCAAAATTTTCCACCAAGAGTTCAATAGCAATCATTCATGAAATTATTGCTAGCTTAGCTTAAACCTTTTTGATTGAGAGAACAACAACGAGCATCAAATACTAGCATGGAAGGAGATAGAAAGAAAATAAAATAAAAGAGAAACCAGAAAGAGGCTACAGAAACTTTTACAAAGTTAAAACTTACATAAAAGAAAATAAATCTACAAATTCTTCCAAGTAACAGAACACTGATCAACACATGTCAGCCATACTGTCAAAATACTTCTTTGAAATCAGACAGAAAACCTCAATCTATGACCTCGAGACTGAAATGTCTTGCTGGGCCAAAACACGTAAATGTCTGACCGAAAATGTTGAAGTTAGTCAAGCCGACACCATACTGCACACCAGTTCTAGTTTATTGACTAATCCACGTATCTCTTATATGGGAGGGCTTGAAATAGTAATAGAAAAAAATGGGAAAATTTCCAACTCTTCTTGTGCAAAACCAAGTATAGTAATATTTTATATTTGTTTAGATTATCAGCAACACAATTGGATCACTTATTTTGTTTTTTAAAGGATGGTGATTGTTAACAACCCAGCAGAAAAAAATAAGACATGTCAAAAGGTGGATAAACTCCCAGCATCATCAATCAACTAACTCTGGTGGTGTCATATTAACATTTCCAAAGAAGGAAATTGGAAACCACTCTCCCAAACCAACCATAACAATTACTAACTGAAAAATATCAGATAATTCATCTTATTTGATGGATTGATTTGTTTTTTATGGCTTATCAACCCTTTGCAGATTATTTAAAACCAGAAAATACTTTTAAGAATAAATTTTTTTTGGGGGGGGTAGGAATTTTTTTTTTTTTTTTTTTTGAAGATAATGGTTTAATTATACAAATCTTACTAATTAACCCATAGCTAGGGAAGAAGAGGATTCATGTTTTTCCCATAGGTATTTGCATAGAAGTGAATATAATGAACCCTACAGGAATTGGAACTCACCTCTCCGATTAACAATTCCAAGCCGTTATCCATTATACCACTCACACATAAAAACTTAGAGTACCTGGTATTCCCAAGTAGTCACCCCTCTAGGTACTGACCAGGATTGATGTTGCTTAACTTTGATCGTAGGGGAACCGATGTTTCAACATGATATTGCTGTAAGCCCCAACATCTCAGTCAAAACAGATTTTTGCCTGGTAAGGATAGACACATGTAATGTCACCCGGTCATCATTCTGTAACTATTTGAAACAAAGATCAGAATTGGAATATGGAATATTAAAATCGGAAAAGAGCCATAGAAATTTTATAAGTAACATTCATAGAATTCAATACATGGGGAAAAGGGAAGAAAAATGGACTAATACAAAGTGCAGACAAGTTGAATTGTTTTTAAAGTCGTTTATTCAATGATGTTAGAAATCACTTAAGAAATAGTTAAGTTTTACATTGTATGAAGAAAAAAAATGTCACAAAAATTATCCTAATTATGGGAATTTAAATGCTAAAATAGAAAGGGAGCAAGACAGGGAAATGGTTGTTAAGTATTATAATTCTGATTCTTCCTTTGTTAGTAAGTTAGCACATGTGTTATACACAGCCATTACCTCAGATAAATAATGGACCATTTCATTTTGAGTGCGAGGAAAAGATGAAAGAAAAAGATATATCAAAAATTCTGTTGGTTTTAGAGCAAAAAAGAAAGCCGACATAAGAATAAAGAAAAGAAAGGTGAAGGACGTGATAATGCTCATGTGTGTTTAATTTTTACTTCAGTAAAATTGAAAACCTTGTCAATTCTGAATCTCTCATTTGTACCATCTTTAAATAATAACCTGTATTCATAATCTATGATTTTTATTGCAATATTTTGTTAAAGTTGTTACGCTCAAATATTTAAATAGAGGGATTTCTATGGGTATTTTATAGTCTTGGAACTTTATTCCATCATTGATTCATCAGAAAATTCAAATAGGAAAACTGAAATTTTCACTTGGACTGCTCTTATGAGCTTATGAAGGTAGACATTTGCACCTCATTCAAAGTGACAAGCTTATAGGTTTGATCCTGAAATTACTTTACTAAACTTGGTACAAGGCCACAAGTGTATGACACCTAGTGGGAATTATGCATACTGCAAGTAAACTTGAATTATGCAAGAACTGTAGAAAAAAAAATGAGCTGAAATTAGTTAAAATCTAATTTTTACAAATGATACAATTAAAAGGTACAGAAACCAAGGAGCAAGTGAGTTTAAAGTGAAAAAAAAAGGACAAATAACAACATTCTATATGTATGTGCATGAAAAAAACCCAAAAAACTTGCATCAATGAAAAGTGCATATAAAACAGAAAAAGTGAGAAGTATTAACAGTCAATAGCTGATAATCCCTGGACGAGTGGATGGAGTAATTCCCGGAGGGTCCACCTATGGAACTCTGGAGTTAGGATGCTGAAGATAACATCAATCAGCTAAGTGACAAACCCTTTACTTGGATTATATATATATATATATATATATATATATATTTCAAAGGGCAAAATACTTCAACTTACTATGACCGTCCTTCATCCCTTCACAATCATCAGGTGAAAAATTACCTGATCATTGCATAAGTATGAAACACTGAGTTGTGGTAGATTGAAACACTTTGCCCTTTTATAATATTATATATAAACTGTCTTGTGATATCGAGTACTTCATTTTCCTTATAGTTTTTAGCTTTGTTTTATTTTGTACTAATAATTGTATATCATTGTTTTATTTTGCACCAATAACTATATATCATTGTTTTATTTTGCACCAATAACTATATATCATTGTTTTATTTTGTACTAATAACTATATATGATTTTAGTTTATATAACTGTCATGCAGAGAATTTGCCAATCAAAACAATGCATTGATGAAACTATTTTAGTTGGAAAATCTTTTAATGTTACTTCATCTGAAAAATAGAAAAACAAATCCTGCAGAAATTTACTTCATTTTATTGTACACACATTTCCAAAAAGGAGAGAGATGTAAAGAAAGTTTAGGCATTAAGCAGGTTATATGTCACTTACCTGGTGATAATGAACTGATCTTGGATCCATGGGCATGCCTAGAACCTCTCAGCACCCCGTCGGTGAGGATCCATATACTAATGTCTGTAAACTCCCTTCTGCCACAGATCAGAGAGGATAGACCTGAAAAGTCAAATAAATGTGAGATGTCAAAAAAGCTTTTATATATATATATATATATATATATATATATATACACACACATACATACATAGACACACAGGTTTATATTTCTATATATAAGTAGGCATTAGTGATCAACACCCAGTGGTGTCAGTGTTTCATGTTTAAACACAATATTCAGACCTGAATATTGTGTTTAAGCATGAAACAGACTGAGTGTTGACATCAATACCCACTTTTATAATTACATGTGCTCTATCTCTGATATTGAGCGCTTCAACCCATAAATATAGCATACTATAATTCTATATATATATATATATATATATATATATATATATATATATATATATGTGTGTGTGTGTGCACGTGTACACACACACACATACATACATACATACATACATACATACTGAGAAAGAAAAAGATAAATCAAGAACATGATTCTCTTTCAACATCTGTCTATATTTCTGAGATGAAGTATTGTAACTATTTGCATTGTTCAGACTGTTGTCCTTATCTTTATCGTCATATTCACAATGTTTTGTCCCAGTGGATAAAGGCTTTAATTGAAGTAATTGACTTGTCCCAGAGTTGTGAGTTCAATACTTAGGCACAGAAAAGTTGAAGAAAAACATGGAAAGTTAAGTTACTAAGAGGAAATAACTGAAACTGAGATATCCAGAAAAGGCATGGCATGTGGAACTAGATCAATCTACCCCAATGGACTAAAAGGATTTGGTTTGAAATTCCAACATCACCTGAAGAAAGCCAGAAGGTACAATATGACAAAGATGAGGACAACAGTTTAGACATTGTAAAATGTAAATAGTGTAAATAGTATAATACCTCAACTTGGAAATATAGACAAATCCTGAAGAAGACAAGAACGTACAATGGCTGAAATGTTGTGAATATAACAATGAAGATGAGGACAAAAGTCCACACAATGTAAGTAGTTACAATACATCATCTCAGAAATATAGACAGATCCTGAAGAAGGCCGGAGCATACAACAGCTGAAACATCATGAATATGACAATGAAGAGGAGTACACAGCTGGACAATGTAAATAGTGTAAATAGTTACAATATATCATCTCAGAAATAGACAGATCCTGAAGAAGGCCAGTGTACAACAGCCAAAACGTCATGAATATGACAATAAAGATGAGGACAACATTTCAAACAATGTAAATAGTGTAAATGATTCTCTTTCATCAATATCAACTCCTGCCATTTCAGCAACAGTCTGTTTCATGCTTAAACACAATCTTCAGGTCTGAATATTGTATTTAAACATGAAACACTGTCACTACTGGGTGTTGATCACTAATGTCTTCATTTCAAATCACATCAACACATGTAGACGTTTGTTATGGTTCTCTAAGAATTATGAATACTGTTCTGTAACTCAGCAACAACACACATTATATTGTTAATATAATTTAACAATATGTTTCGATGTCAATTTTATATGTCAATCTATATCAACTTTCAAACTCATTCAAGGCACAAGGAATTTGATTCATCTTTTGGTGGCTAATGAATCATAACTGTCATCAGAATTTTTGAGGAAATCTTTTGCATGCTTTGGTATTCAGACCAGCATGTTCATCCTGATGATTGCAATAACATTAATGTTACTTCTGGTTTAAATTTATAAAATCTTTCTCAAGTCCACTGTTATAGCTCTTTTTAGTGTTGATTTTGGTTTACGTCATATCAACCTCAATGGGTTATTTAATACAGACAACTTTTTTTCCTGGTAATATTTTGTTTTGTCAAAAATCTATTTCTGGTAATATATTTTTCCTCAAAAATGTATTGTATAGCTGGTAATATTTTAAAAATGCATTGCTGGTAATTTTTTTTTTTTTTTTTTTTTTTCAAAAATGTATTGCTGGTAATTTTTTTTTCAAAAATATATTGCAGGTAATAGTTTCTTTTTTCCTTCAAAAATTTATTTCTGGTAATAATTTTTTTTACAAAGTATTTCTGGTATTAAAACCTATTTTTACACTTTCATAATGCTTTTTGCCTCAGTTTCAGAGTTAACTATTTGCCCATAGCTGGGGCCCTAACAGGTGCTACTGCACTGGGTCAGGGTGGACCTGGAAACACCAGCATTTAAGAGGTGGTTCCACACTCCTCAAAACCTCCTAATAAGAGGCTTTGTTGTTGGACGTAGTTTATCATCTTAGCCTGGACGCGGATGTAGTTTATCGTCATACCCAGGATGGCTTTTTAGTATTGATGGGAGTTTCCTTCCAAACCTTTTGTTTAAGGTAGTATGGAAAGTTAACATCTTGATTATATCACTATTTTCCCTTCTAGTTACATGCGTAACTAATTTTTATTGTTGTTACTGGTGGAAGCCTTCAAGTGATATGGTTTTTGTTATTTAGTAAAGTTCTTTGGTTGTGATTTGTAGTACCAATCTATGAGGGACTTTTTTTTTTTTAAAGATTGATTGATTGATGTGCTTGTTTAGTGGCACACCAACTCCTTATGGGTCATTTAATGCCAAAATTTAATTTTCTTGGGAGTTTGGAAGCAATGAAAATATGATTGGTTATTCTGCTTTCACAATTGAATACATGGTAGATGATACTCAGCTTTTGTTCATATACGTTTGTGTGAAGATAATTACTCAAGGTAGTGATACTTGCATTTTATGTTGTAGTTTTGTTGAAATTATATTTTGGAATGCAGTTTGATTTAAGAAATTGTAGCATATTATATGGATTGATGCATTAGTAATTCTACTATGAATATATATTGTTGGTAATTCTTTTTATATAAAAATGTATTGCTGGTATTTTTAATATAAAAATGTATTTTTATACTTTCATAGTGTTTTATTTTTTATTTTGGTGGTTCCCATCACTAGGACTCTGACAGGAGTTAATACTTGGTTGCATGCTCCTCAAAACCTCCAGTCTCCTGAACAGAGGTGTTACTGCCCAGGACTATCTTTTTTAAGACAAAAGATTAGAAATGATATCCTAATGATAATATTGATCATATAGTGGTGTCATTGATAATCTTTAAATGAAATAGGCACTGGATTAAAGATCTATAAAAAAAAAAAAAAAAAAAAGTGTGGGTCATCTGCATTTGAATCTCATGGATTAGCATTAAAGAATCACAAAGAGTTGTACCAAATAACAGAAATGGCATCACTTGAGGAATTACACAGCAACAACTGGATAGCATATCTAACTTGAAGAGAAAATAATGACATAATCAAGATGCTGATATTCCACACTACCTCACACAAAAGGCAAGGTAGGAAACCACTCTCTCCATCAATACTGGAAAGGGCAATTACAGGCTCTGAAATTTAAAAAAAAAAAAAAAAAAAAAAAAAGAAGCTATTTTCCTGAAAAAATTGCTTTAAAGAGAAAATTTTAATAAATTTCAACTAAAAGCTGTACTAGCTGCTCAGTCAATGAATGTTGAATGTTTCCTTGGAGGGAAGTGGCTAAAATTACCATTAAGTCAAATTCAAAGAATACAAGAAAACCATATTGAAAAAGAGGTAGTAAGGTCCTGGTAAAGAAGACCTATCAAGAGGAAAATGGTTATATATTAGTCTTTCTGGGATGAGATCTAAATTATAGAATGGAAACATCACTGAAAGTGAGTAAAAAAAAAAGTGGTATCCTGCATTGGTTTGTAGTACAAGTCAACCCAATTTAGATTGCAGTATGGTAGGGTTCCCTTTATATCTCATAGATGAAAGTTATGAAGAATACTGATGTACATAAATTAAAATCAGCAGAATTATAGGCCTGTTTCTGAATTCTATTATCTAGGTTTCTCTTCTTAATGAAATGAACTGAGTTAGTTGGTATGTTCATGACCATATTTGGCTCAAGAGAACAGAAATTAGCTGAAAAGATAAAATAAAGCTACTTAAAACTGCCCAGTCCACTCATAAAAAAAAAATAAGAAAAAAAAAAAAAGAAAGAAAAAAAAAAAAAAAAAAAAAATGTTTTTTGGAGTGTGTGTGTGTGTGTGGGGGGGGGGGTAATTTTTGTAGATTAGTATTCATTATGTCTTCCTCAGACCACAACATTTGTCAGAATTGAAAAATCTTTTTTTATCATTTTAGAAGAGGAAGCTCCTATTCATAACATAAATACAGTTTCAAATTGATTTCAGACTTCTTAAAGAGTTACTACACTTTGTTTTTATTTACAAATGTCAAGTTTGAAACATTATCATTGAACTGGTTTCAGTCAGTTATGTGCCATGTGTGATACATGCTTAAACAATCATGTATCTTTTGATACATGACTGACGAGGCAGATTTTTTCCTGCAGCAGGTTGCCATTTCTTTCTGCGGTAGATCAGTTGCCATCCAAGGATATAGAACCCGGTCTGTCCTGCTATTTACCCATAGCTGGGGGGAGGGGGAGAAGAAGAGCATTCAGACCTTTCCCACTGGTATTAGCAAGTAAGTGAATGGAATGTATTTGACTGGAATTCAAACTCGGCTCTCTGATTCCTCAATCCAAGCCACTATCCATTACGTCACCTAATTTGTAATAGTACACAATGGTGTACTAGTACAAATTAGTAAAAAAAGGAAACATCAGTTGTGCACAGCTTCAAACTTGACATTTGTAAATAAAAAGTAGATAACTTCATAAAGTCAGTGATTGATTTGACACACATATATTAAGAACAGGACCCCATCTTCTAAAATGATAAAAACTATTTTTGATTTTGACAAATGTCAGAAGTAAAAGAAGGTCTAATAAATTAAAATCTAAAAAATATTACCCCCTCTAATTTTGATGTATTTTTTTTTTGATAAGTGGATCGGTTAACTTAAGTAGTGCCTAAAGTGATTTTGTAATGTTTTATTTATGTACTAACCAATTACTGAGTACATGATTAAATACACTTTTATTGATGATACTCTGCTGAATTGGGGTTACATCCGATATAAACATGCATCTCTTATGCTAGTGTTTCTCAGCCATTTTAAGAAACAGCACACCCAGGAGCAAATGAAAATATCATGGCACACTTAGCAAAATTTTTAAAGGGTATACATTTAAATGATATGAAATAAAACCATAGATTTTTAAAAAATACATACATAAATATTATCTTACTTTATTTCAAAGTTTCTATTCAACTATTTGTGCAGTTTCTTTAGTGTGAAACTTGTGTCTGGTGTTTTTTTGTGATTTCTTCAATGTAAAAAATGTTTAATACTTATTCATTTATTCAAATACCAAAGCTGTCAGTCAGTTATGTGCCATAAACACTTAGGCAATCATGTATCTTTCGATACATGACTGATGAGGCAGATTTTTTTTCTCCCTGGAATAGGTTGCCATTTCTTTCTGCAATAGACCAGTTGCCATCCAAGGCTATAGAACCCAGTCTGTTCTGCTATTTACCCATACCTGGGGGAAGAAGAGGATTCATACCTTTCCCAGGAGTATTAGCACGTAAGTGAATATAAGAATATAATGGATTACTATTTACACACAATATATATATATATATATATATATATATATATATATAAAAATAATGAAATGTCTGAGAAATTTTCATAGAATTAAAAGCAGTAAAATCGACCTTGCTAACTGAACGATCCTCTGTGTCTCAATCGCTTAAGGCACGTCAGGCTATATGACAGTTCCGTATAGGATACAGGTTCGATTCCTGTCGGAGGACAAATGTTTCCTATGAAAATTTCTGGGACATTCAGGCATTAAATGTTTTTAATACTATTTATCATCAACAGAATGTTTACTTAAATATTTGTATCTATAAAATGAAAGTATAAACATAAAAATATCTTAAAATAATTGTCAGACTTTGTCCATTTCATAATGTGAGACGTTATTTGTTTACATTTGGATACACATTCAGCAGATATGAATGTATGCGAGAGATTCAGGGAAGATTGTAATTTGAAAGCAGTAAAATCGACCCTGCTAACTGAACGATCTTCTGTGGCTCAAATGGTTAAGGCACGTCAGGCTATACGAAATGAGCATGAGCAGTTATGAATGTACGAGATTCATAGAAGATTGAAGTTTATAAACAGTAAATTCGACCTTTCCTACCGAACGTTCCTTGGTGGCCGAGTGATCAAGGCACGTCAGCGTAAATGACGGTTCCATATAGGATACAGGTTCGATTCCTGTCGGAGGACAAATATTTTCTATGAAAATTTCTCGGAGATTCAAGTCGGTAAATGTATTAATACTGTTTATTATAAACAGAGCATTTACTTAAATATTTGTATCTATAAAAAGAATGTATAAACATAAAAATGTCTTAAATATATATATATATATATATATATATATATATGCCATGACAATATTTTGCAGTACACTTATGTAGCACACTAGTGTGCCATAGTACTACGGTTGAGAATCACTGTTTTATGCCATTAAATATGTTAAATAAAGTGTAGTATTAACTTAATTAAATGTACTAATTCTCTGGAAATTGATTGGCTGCAGAATGCTAATCAGAACCACATTTTACTAGAAATAGGTAGGATGATGATGTAGCTCATTTACACTATTTAAAATATCCTTTTGTTGCCTCTTATCTCATGAATATCTTTTGACCCACATCCTGAAAGAGAGAGATGGGTGTGTTATACAAGTGCTCACTTGAGATAACAACAAAATTTCCTTTGTTGCAGGATGACAGAATCAAGAAAAATCTGTGACTTGAGCTTAAAAGTTGATATTAATAAGAGAAATGGAAAAACACGTGTGAATTGATAATTTGAAGTCATGATGAGGATTACTGCAGCTGTTCTGAGTGATTATTGTTCTAACCTATTGATGTCCAACAAAATCCCACTTGACTTCTTTGCTCTCCATAAAAGACAAAGCACATTTCAAATGGGATGAAACTGTTAATGTGAAAATAAAATTTAATATTTTTAATTTGTCTAACCAGGAAAAGCAGTTCATTTTTAAAAAAATACACTAAACCTAAATAAAGAAAGAAACTCTTGACACCAAATTTGACTTTTTTTTTTTTAAGTCCACATTATTCCTGTTAACATTTAGATGAGTATACCCATCTTTGTTGTTTTCTCTCTCTCTCTCATTGGGGTCAATATGTTCTGATATTTTCAAGCAGTTGCCTCAGCTAGTGTGCAGGTGGTGTAATGTTTAGCGGTTTGGAACGAGAAACTTGCAAACAGAGTTCAACTTCCATTCAAGATTGTTGCATTCACTTTTGCACAAATGACCTTGTAAAAGGCATGAGTCCATCTGTTCTTCCCCCAGTTATGGGTTAAATAACAGGACAGACTGGACTCTCTAGTTGTGGCTGGCAATCAGTATAAGAGATGGTTAATTCTGAATTCAAAACAGTATATGGCCCTGATATTTCATATACTTCAACTGACGTCTGCTCAGTTTGCTGAATAAACCACTGCGCCTGAGCAGATGCTCATGCTTGGAAATGTGCAACCATGCTGAAGATGATTTTCAATGTTCTTTCAAGTTGAAACAGATTTGATGATGTCTCATAGTTTTGCCAATCAGCCAGTTCACACTCCTCCCAGATCTTTTGAACAGGAGTAGAGGTTCATCCTTTGTTTCCTGTTTAGGATTGGGTTTCCAGTTCTTTCTAAAATCTGCTTCAGCTCTGTATTCTTAATTTCAAAGCCTGAAATCTGAAATTTTATTAAGTAATTATTTTTTTCTCTCCTCCACCAATAGGAGTAGATAGGTTTGCCTATCATCCAGTTCACCACCCCTCCCCAATCTTTCAAACAAGAGCAGAGGTTTATTCCTTGTTTAGGATTGGTTTTCTGGTTCCTTCTAAAGTCTACTTCAACTCTATACTCCTAATGCTTGTCCTTTCTTACACTAGTACAACTCTACACAGTAACATTCTACCTTGAGTTGCTCTTGAGCTTTGTATATATGATATATGAGTGTCTTTTTGATTTTTCCTCTTTTAATGAATTGTACCATCTCAGGTGAGAGTTTTCAGCTAACACTGAAAATCTTTTTTCAGTCAGTCAAAAGAAAAAATAATGATAAAACCTGTAAATCTTAAACACAGTCTGTTTCAGATATGGAAGAGCATAAGAACAATAAACAATTTTTCTTGTAAACTATTTATGATTCATGATCTTTACATAACACTGACTTGGGATCTTCTCTGACAAACTACTTTGATTTTTCACCTTGTATTCTTCCTTATGTGGTGACCAATTTATTATTTTCACCTGATCCTATCAGTGACAGTGTGTGTGTGTGTGTGTGTGTGTGTATATATTAAATCTGAAGTACATATCTGTCAACTGTTCCAATGGAGGATTTAACAAGATTCACCCAAAATATACCATAGTTAAGGGAAAAATAAAAATTGACCTCAAAAGAGATAAAACAAAAACATATACAAGTTTAAGAAAGCATCTATTTTGAATATCTCAAGACCCAGTTGTATATCCATAGCAACCAATCAGAGGGGAACTTATTGTAGATGCTTGAACAAATATTCTCCCATACAGTTACTAAATCTCCAGTGAAACATCAATCAGGAATTATTTATACTATCAGGAGGTGGGTGCAATATGACCCTTCCCACACACACTCCAGATTTGGTGCTTTAGAAATTCTGGATTTTCCCAAAGATAAAAGATTAAGGTGAAATTCAGTGAGAATGCTGATGGTAATTCTGAAAGGGGTCTTTGTAAACTTTTGGTGTGTCAAAATTATATTCAGCAACCAATGTATTCTATGCATCATGTCCTTTCAAGACAATGGTGATAATGGCTCGCCACAACTTCCTGTCCTTTGCCGTTCTCAATAAATTGTCTTTTTGCCATCTCTCCCAAACCTTGCTCTGCCAATCATTCACTGAAGCTCACTTGGTAGGTTATGCTTTATTTACCTCTATCTCTCTGTTGCCTTCAATCTGTCCTATGAGTATGTAGTTTTCCAAGCCCTCTTTCCTTATTATATGCCCTAGAAATTTGAAGTATCTCTTCCTGATATTAAATATTAGTGTTTTTTTTGTTGTCAGTGTCTCTAGAACTTCATTGTTGCTCACATGTTTGGTCCATGGTATTCTTAGCATCTTTCTGTAGAAGCTTAATTGACATAATATTGCCCAGCAGAATAAGCCAGTTGCATCACTGGCAGAGCAATAATAATTTTATTATTCTGCGACCTGTTCTGCTGGGGAGGTGACTGGCTTATTATTTTACCATTAATAAGCCACTTACATTGAAGTGTAAATTAATAATCTGCTCACGTTATTATTCTGCCAGGGATGCAGAAGCTAATTTTATTAGAAAATGAAAATAAGAAATAAAGGGATTGTCTGTGATCAGGAATTAATGCAAGCATTACTGACATTAGGGCTATTAAATGTATAATATAAAAGCATTTCTAATGATCTTATTATTATAGAAATACATTTAAAATATAAATAAAAATATAATAAATTTAAAATATAAATAAAAATATAATAAATTTAATATATAAATATAATAAATTTAAAATATAAATATAATAAATTTAATATATAAAATATAATAAAAAGATCAGGAATCAATGGAAGTATTACTGAGAGTTGTTATATTTATAATGATTGTAAAAGTCTATAACCGTTTAAGTACAAATTGACATGAATTTATACAAAGAAAACTTGAAGGACTCTTAAGATAACAAGAAAAACATTCCATACTAGGTGCACTTGAGAAAAAAAAAAAAAAAAAAAAAAAGGAAGAAAAAAAAAAAATGAATGAATTTCCGGGTCATATAAATTGGACTAATGAACACCTGCACAGATCATCTAGCATGAAGTAACATTTTCTTTTTATATTAACAAGAAGCTAATAAAACGGTTCTATTACAATGTTTGCAATATTTGGTAGTCAAGATAAAAACCGATACTTGCAATGTTTACTACAAGCAAACTAATATTCTAACATGCCTTGCTAACCTTTCCAGGCAAACAATGAAATGGGTTGGGTTGATATTGCTGTCTGACTGCTTCATTTCCTTAATGTCTTTAAATAGTTCAATCCTGTTTATCAAGGTCATCAAAACTGTATTTCAAATCCAAATAGCCCAAAGGCACTCTCTCTCTCTCCCTCAACTCTCCTTTATTTTTTACTTCCTGGAAAATGATGTGCTCACTCAATAGTTTGTCTGAAAAGTACTTTCAGAACAAGTGTTTGGTCATACACACATGTAAATAATATATCACTTGCATTTGTATAGGAACCCCTAACAAAAACCATTATACCTAAGGTTTAAAAGTAATTTTTTAAAATGAAGAATCTTTCTTGAAGCTTTTACTTTAGTTTTAATTTCAAACTTATAGATTAAAACTTTGATGTATTTCAAAAATTAATTTAAAACTTTTTAAACCTTTGGTATCATGGTTTTCACTTAATATCACTCAAAGCAATGCATTTGAAACAAATGTAATTTTTTTCTTAAGATTATAGTGTCCTTAATATATCTTGTTTGTAAAAGCAATTAAAAGCTTTTCTAATTAAAAAGATGTCATTGTTTTATTGCTTTTTTATTTTAAAAATAAAAAAAATTAATCTGATTTGAAACAAATATTACTTCAGAAGTTTAATTATTTTCTATGGGGGACATATCTGTAAAAATTACTTGAGGAATATAATGTGAGCTTTTTTATATAATTTTTTTTTTTTAACTACCCAGTAGTCTTAAAAATTTCAGAAAATATTCTCTGTAATCTAATGTTTTATTGAATTTTAAGTACTTTGGTTTTAAATTTACTATAGTTATTGCTCTTATATTCTGATAATTCTATATTTACAAAAAAAAAAAAAATGAAAGGTTTATACGCACACAAAAAAAATCTTTCTAATTCTTTTTAAAATGTAGAGGGAAGGCGGAATTGTAGAAAGCTTTTCCATTTATATTAGTAACTACAGTTTTTACTTAATAACAATTCACTTAAGTAGTACAAATTAACACAGAATTTCAAAAGATTTAAAACTTTACAAATTATTTGAAAATTTTAAAAAATTAAAACAATTCTTGTAAAAATTAATCATTCATCAAAAATTTTTTCTTCAGACAATAGTGTCCATAATATATCTTATTCCTAAAAGCAATTAAAAGATTTTCTAATTAAAGTCTTAGTTTTATTGCATTTTTTATTTTACAATTTGTATCAGATATTCAGTCAATGAAAGTCCTGTTCTACAAAAAAAAAAAAAAAATATTAATGATTTAAACTCTCCAAGGAGTTCTGCTGATAACTGATATCAATGTTAAGCTATACAAAAATTAATTTCTTGAAATTTCATAAAATTAAATAAATGCGTGTTTTAATAGACATTAAAAAAAAAAAAAAAAAAAGTTTTTACCAAGATTTTCTGAAAAAGAAATTATTTGTAAAATGATTTTATTTACTTATTTGTGAATAAGTTCTAAAAGTTCAATTAAAATCTGACAATTATTTGATTTTTCCAAGAATTTTTTCAACACAAAAAAGACACTAAAATTCCCAATAATAATTTTTGGCTCCTGCTAACATAAAAAAAAAAAAATTTAACCAAAATTTCAAACATTCTAAAAAGAATCAAAAAATATCATTTAATAAGAGAAAAAAAAAAAAAAAAAAAAAAAAAAAAAAATTTTTTTTTTCGTCTTAATAAAGATTTTGACAATAAAACTTTTTATTACGCAAGTGGAATTTTTCATCATGAATGCTCATTTTTAATGAATCACTGGAGTGAGCGACTTTATGTGTGAAAAGATAATTGTTAACAGCTAAACAAAATATCAATTTCATATAAAGCCATCATTTTTGACATTGTTTTAAACCAGAGCATATGTGCATACACACACATTTTGTAATTATTACTATAAACATCATTTTTAGTGGGTACATGCATTTAAGTTTATATCTTTTTTATTTTATTAAACAGTCAAATTAGTATCAACCAGCATAGATCAAAAAGTACTACTAAAGAAAAAAAAAGAAAAAAAAAGAAAAAAAAAAAAAGTGTCTCCCAAAAGAAATCGAACCTGTCTTCCCTTTTTTTCATCAAGTTCTATCGGTAAAACATGCTGTTACCAATTTGACCATGGGTAACCATCAGAATAAAACAAGGCTCAATTACCAACTTAAGGAGGCACATTTCGTTTCTTTAGTTGACCTTCTCAAACTAGGTCAGTTGATATGAAGCTCAAGAAAATTAAAACAAAGATGTCAGCTCAAGCATATAGAGCCACTAAAGATAATGTTTATAGCAATAAAAAGTAAGGAGACATGCTGTAGTAATGGATAGCAGCTTGGATCAAGGAATCGGAGAACCAAGTTCGAATTCCAGTCAAATCCATTACATTCACTTACATGCTAATACCCTTGGGAAAGGTGTGAATCCTCTTCTTCTCCCTCCAGCTATAGGTAAATAGCAGTACAGACTGGTTTCTATAGCCTTGGATGGCAACTGGTCTGGGAGAAAGACAACTCTGAACTCAAAACCTGTGGAGGGTTGTTTGGGTACCTTGTGGTACAGTGGACCAGATCTCTGTATTCGGCCCTTCAAAATGTGTGGGTTCTGCACAAAGCCTTCACCACTATAATCACATCATAACCCAGAATGGAGCCCCTAAGGCGGATGGACGGCACTTTGTGCTACCTTCCGGCAACTCCTGCAGCCACACTGATACCAAACTGTATTGGTTCACCCTCTCCTTTGGACTCTGCTAGCAAGGCTGAGAGGGGGAACTAGATATCCGGGCAGCCCTAGTTCTCCATATATCTCGCTCAGGCTCGTGGCACACTGTGCTACTCCATCTCTCGAGACATATGGATGCCAATGACGAATAAAAAGTAATGTCAGATTAAATAAATGAATTTAAATACTTGATAATATAAACAGCATAAAATAGGTACACATTTCCAGTTACATGTTACACATAGACACATGCATATTTATGCATGCATTATGTATGGGAACATGTGTACATATTATGAGTACACATGCACACCTATGCACATGTTACATATTGTTATGAATTTGCAACATATAAAAAGATGTGTTTGCTCAGATAGGGTCACATGATGCGAACACAAAATGAACATTTGTGAATAATTTTAAATAACAAAAACAATAGAATATGGAAAGTGTATGGAATAACAGACATAAAATCAATGAAAGACGCTTATCTGATACTGGGTGTTAGTTCAAGCATTCGTGTTTCAGAAATTTGTAAGTTAAAATGTTCATAGTGGGAAATAGAATCTCTTTAAAATGTCCAAATAAACGTTGGTAGTTCTTCTTTCCACAATGTAAGTTGGACAACTCTGGAATGGTATGTGTACTTCATTCCCCCTCTAGCAATCGAATTATATCCACAATGAAATTGGGATGATATCTTTGCGTATAATATTCTTTTATACACTACACAGTCTTTGAGAATGATCATTATTCCTTACACAACAAGTAATAGAAATAAGTTCATAGGTGCATCTCTCATGAGTGCATGAGAGTCGATTTACTCACAACCTGTCACAATTAGAGATTATTGGGAAACTGAAACGACAACACAAAACTCCCACTTGGTGATGAATGTCACATGGGCTTGAGTGACTGACTTTTACTTACTCCCTTAGGATGTCAAACTAGTTGTCAAGCAACACAGATTCTTTCCCGTCATTTCTTGGTCTAGGCAGTGAACGAGGAAGAAAAGAGAAAACACAAAGACAGCATGTTCCTTAATCAATCATACATACATCTGATTTAAGATTCAACATTGAGGGCCATGTCATAATGTAGACACATGCTTGCCTAACTTATAGACAAATGCTCGCCTATGCATGTGTTACGTAGACAGATACCCGCCTATGCATGCGTTATGTATAGACAAATGCCCTATTTAATGCCATATTTAAGGAAGCTTTGTGCTTCCATCCTTTCAGAACTCTGAATTTCTCTGGATGATGAACTGCTCTAAATGGTTCAAGGAAATTGAAATTCCCATTAAGAGAATTGGTAATCCAAAGTTTCAGGTTGTCATAGGACATCCAGTATAGTGGGACCAATTTTTGTTTAATTTGCAATGAGACCTGGGGTCTGGCGCTGTCCTGATAGAAGATGACACCCAACACACCTTATGATTCTGCATCCTCACTTATTAGCAGAGGCAAGAAGGAGGGGAAAAAAGGAAGTGTCTTGATCAAATAGCAGACATCTGGATATTCCTTTGACTCTTAATGCAATGAAGGTGCCTAACATGGTGCAGTCATTAAAAACAAATTCTCTTCCAAATCGATTTGACATTGCAGCAAGTCAATTCTCCCTATGACCTTGTGCCAGAATAATTTTTTTGTGAATAGATTTTTTTTTTTTTTAATTTTGTTCCAAGGGCTTGAAAAGAACATCTATGAAACAATATGTCTTTGATATAAGAAAATTTGCTGATTCAATGTGCAGATTATATGGGCAATTACTGTAGGCCAGGCAATATTAGGTGTCCTTGCATGTGTCAAATGGAGATAAACCACAGATCAGAGATCATTCATCATTCAAAATCTGGGTTTCATATCAAACTGAAGCCAATCTTCCCCAACAAGTAAATAAATATAAAGCCCCAGAATGCCAGTTTAATGATCAGCCTGGTTAGGCAGGTGACTGGCTAACAAAGCTCAAATAAAAACTAATAAATCAAGAACAAAGCCAAACAGAGTAGCAGCTTCAATGTCATTTGTTTGAGGAGGCCAGAAATGGCCAACGGTGTAACCTGATATTCTTCTCAGGAAATAAGTATCTGTTACAGTTGTTAGCTCAGATGAGCAAAGGCACAGAAAATAAATAAGATGTTGTTATTTATAAACAGAAGGTCCATTGATATTAGATGATAAAAAAAAAAAAAAAAAAAAAAATCAGCAGATCATATTTTCAGGTTAGTTAAATTGTAAAGTCACAAAATTAAGTTAAATAATGGAAGGTCAGGGGATGGGGGAGAGAAGGAGAGAGAGAGAGAAGGAGAGAAGGAAAAAGACAGAGAGAAAGCAAGGCAGAGAAGGAGAGAGAGAGAGAAAGCAAGGCAGAGGAGAGAGAGAGAGAGAAAGCAAGGCAGAGAAGGAGAGAGAGAGAGAAAGGAAGGCAGAGAAGAAGAGAGAGAGAGAAAGGAAGGCAGAGAAGAAGAGAGAGAGAGAGAAAGGAAGGCAGAGAAGAAGAGAGAGAGAGAAAGGATGGCAGACAAGGAGAGAGAGAGAAAGGAAGGCAGACAAGGAGAGAGAGAGAGAGAAAGGAAGGCGGAGAAGGAAGCCAAAGAAGGAGAGAGAGAGAGAGGAAGGCGGAGGAGAGAGAGAGGAAGGCAGAGGAGGAGAGAGAGAGGAGGAGAGAGAGAGAGAGGAGGAGAGAGAGAGAGGAGGAGAGAGAGAGAGAGGAGGAGAGAGAGAGAGGAGGAGAGAGAGAGAGAGGAGGAGAGAGAGAGAGAGGAGGAGAGAGAGAGGAGGAGAGAGAGAGAGAGGAGGAGAGAGAGAGGAGGAGAGAGAGAGAGGAGGAGAGAGAGAGAGAGGAGGAGAGAGAGAGAGAGGAGGAGAGAGAGAGAGTGGAGGAGAGAGAGAGAGAGGAAGGCAGAGGAGGAGAGAGAGAGAGGAAGGCAGAGGAGGAGAGAGAGAGAGAGGAAGGCAGAGGAGGAGAGAGAGAGAGAGGAAGGCAGAGGAGGAGAGAGAGAGAGGAAAGCAGAGGAGGAGAGAGAGAGAGGAAAGCCGAGGAGGAGAGAGAGAGAGGAAAGCAGAGGAGGAGAGAGAGAGAGGAAAGCAGAGGAGAGAGAGAGAGAGAGGAAAGCAGAGGAGGAGAGAGAGAGAGGAAAGCAGAGGAGGAGAGAGAGAGAGGAAAGCAGAGGAGGAGAGAGAGAGAGGAAAGCAGAGGAGGAGAGAGAGAGAGGAAAGCAGAGGAGGAGAGAGAGAGAGGAAAGCAGAGGAGGAGAGAGAGAGAGGAAAGCAGAGGAGGAGAGAGAGAGAGGAAAGCAGAGGAGGAGAGAGAGAGAGGAAAGCAGAGGAGGAGAGAGAGAGAGGAAAGCAGAGGAGGAGAGAGAGAGAGGAAAGCAGAGGAGGAGAGAGAGAGAGGAAAGCAGAGGAGGAGAGAGAGAGAGGAAAGCAGAGGAGGAGAGAGAGAGAGGAAAGCAGAGGAGAGAGAGAGAGGAAGAGAAGGGGTATAGGGGAGGGATATAAAGAGAGCGGGTGAGAGAGAGATATATATAGAGAGGGATGGGGAGCTTAAGTTTAAGTGGTTTTTTAACGGCATATCATCTCTTTAGAATCATTTTATGCCAAAATTGATTTATTTTGGTTTATATTTTGGGGAAAATAGACTATCTTTGTTTTTCAAATTTTCAGTTGTAATCCAACTGATTTCAGGAATGTTAGAATTTATTTTAATATTTTTTTAATAGTTCTTTTGGGCTGCTTTGAACAAAGTGTGTCTTTTTGAATCAAAATCAATGCATTCAGTTAGAAAATGTTTAACCATATATTGGATTTTGGCATCTAAGACACCATGATGATTCTTCTTGTTTCAGGAAGAAAGAATGCATAATTTTAGTGTAACCTATTTGTAGTCACGTTATAGTAACCTCTTCCATTCAGGATTTTCCATAAAGACAGGGTTTTTTTTTTTTCCTGGGGGTTGGTAAGACTGTATTTAGTTTATTTTGTTTTTTGTTTTCTGCTCCATTGTTCTTGCCAGTGATTTTGCATGTATTTCTTAATGGTTCTAGATCAGTCTATGGAATTTGGTAATTTTCAGGAACTAGTCTTAATGCCTGTTTAGCCCTTTTGTCTGCTCTATCATTGCCTTAAATTCCAACATGGCTAGGAATCCAGATGAACAGAATTTTTGGGAAAATCGAGAGCGCATGGATTTTTTCGAACATTTTCAGTGAGTTTTCCAGGTGTTTGTTTTTTTAAAAATATTAATACTGATATGAGAGAGAGAGAGAGAGAGTTGTAATAAAAATATTTTTCTAACTTACATATCCAACTTCCCCTATTTTATCACTAACAATTGCATTAAAATTGACCATTGATCATCCATTTATACAGGATTTCTAATGAAGACTGCGTGATAAAACTTTCTCTTCAAAATTCAGAGGTCGATTCATCAAATTTTGCGCACTAATTTGCATTCCCTTATGGTTTTGAGAATAGCCTTTGGGGGTGGGGAGAGAAAATTGAGGTTTTCATGATGTACACTTCCTATTCTTAAACTTAAGAGTGAACATTTTGCATGATTTTTTCAGCAAAAGATGACATCTGGTAGCCCTTCGCAATCCAAGGAAGACGGCCGTCTGGTAGTCCTTCGCAGTCCAAGTAACACAGCATGTAATAGCCCTTCATGGTTTCATGGTAATCAAGCACATGATATAATTCATCTGGGCTTTGATAGAGCAATTATCTTTATAAGGTCTGAATAACATATTAATAATAATAATAACTGATGTCATCCTCCTCCACCGATTTTTTTTTTTTTTATAAATCCTACCCATGATATCAGATGTTACATAAACTGCTCACAATAAAGAAGTTCATAAAGTGAGTCACTGACTGACATCAGCTGATTTATTGATGTTTACGGACAACCCATCTTGGTGCTGATTGGGCTGAAGTAATTTACAAGCATTGTCATCAATCTTTGTCGGTTAATCTTATCCTCCATATCAGATTCATGCCTCGACAAACTCAAATTCATGATAGTATAAAAGCAATTCACAGACAAAACAAATTTTATTCTTTCACTGTTAAATCACTCAACATAGCAGTAAAAGGTTTAGTCATTATTTTAAAAGGTTCAGGCATCATTTTAAAAGGTTTAGTCATCATTTTAAAAGGTTTAGTCATTATTTTAAAAGGTTCAGGCATTATTTTAAAAGGTTCAGGCATTATTCTAAACCTCATACTCAAGGCTGCATATGTTGTAATTTTTTATTTTGGGAATAGTGAAATGCAAAGTGGTATCAAAAAGTCCATGGATTGCACGTGCTTTGATTGTATCATTCAATAGATTGTGAATGCATATGGTACTCATTGGTACCCAACCTAACAAGTCAGTCTGCTTTGTGCAATCCACTTCTATTCAATTATTGCACAAAGCTGAAACTACTCTGCAATAATTACAATGGCTGACAAATTCAAACAACAAGGCTGTTATAGAGAGGCTCTTGAAATGCTTTGTTCAGCTTTTGACAAAGATTGTTTAGGGAATTTAGGCCACAATATAGACTGGCTGTAGAGAACATATGCAGTAGCAGCCAGCAACTTAAATTGATGATGACAAAAAGAAATTTCTTTTTTACCGTTGAATAGGGTCACAATCCTAATAGGAAGCACTCCCCTCCAATCAGTTGGGCTTCTGGCTACATCACGTTGAAACACTGGTTCTCGTACAATCACTCAAGTTAAACCTGGTCAATACCTCGATAGGTGACTATTTGGGAATACCAATTTCTGTAAGCTTAGATATACAAGTTGTATAATGGATAACAGCTCAGGACTGGAAATTGGAGAGCTGAATTACAATTTCAGTTGGGTTTGTTATATTCACTTAAGTGCAAATACACATGGAAAAGTTATGAATCCACCACTTATCCCCACAGCTATGGGCTAATTAGTATGACATATCAGTTATTTTTTCCAAATTACAATCTAAAAATATTTTCTATCTTTAAATAACCAGCAAAAGGTCGGTAAACCATAAAAAACAAATCAATCAATAAAACTCTCCAGTCAATCAGTAAGTGATACTTTTCTTTGTCCAGAAATGTAAACTTTTGTACACCAACTTTGTTGTTAATGATAGGCGTACCTGTTTCCACAGACAGATTTATTTATCCTATTCCTATTTTATGAAATAAACATTTCAGAAAAATTTTGATTTGTTATGCGTTTGAAATTATTCAGTACTTTTATGGAAAATATTTTTTGCTGGTTTAGATACGTCCTTGGCAAATGTCCATTTTACAATTGTTTAAGTCAACCACAGGTTTTGTCTCACATGCTGTATGTAGCTTCTAGATGACAAGCATTCAAGACATCTAATCACCAGTGGATGGCAGCATGCATGGTCATCAGTAAAACGATGAGCCCAAAATGCAATTTGCAGGTCGGGAACACTAGAATCAAACAGATGCAGAAGTTTAAATATCAGGAAAGCATCTTGACAGAGGATGGTAAGTGTGACACTGAGATCCGTAGGCATATTGGGATGACCAAGGACACATTCCAAAAGGTGAGCAGGGTATTGCGAGACAGGAGGATTTCTTTGGTAACAAAAACAAAAAGAATACTGAGCTGTTACGTGACATCTGTCCTTCTTTACAGCAGCAAATGTTGGACAATTTCCTCAAGGATGAAGAAGAGACTTGAGGTGACAGAGATATGATTCTACAGAAGGATGCTAAGGACATCATGGGCCAAGCGTGTGAACAACGATGAGGTCTTAGAGAGAATGCAAACAAGGAGGAGGCTTCTACTTAACATCAGGAAGAGGCAGCTGAAGTTCCTGGGATTCATAATAAGGAAGGAGGGCCTAGAGAATCTGATACTCACGGGTCGAATAGAGGGAAAGAAAGACAAGGAAAAACAACACGTGACATACTTGGCGAGCTTGGGCAGGTGGATGACAGAACATGGTCTGGGGGAGGAAGCAGGGAGAAGGAACTTGACAGCTGCAAGGGATAGAAGGAGGTGGAGAGCCATGATTGCTCACGTCCTGAAAGGACATGGCACATAAAGAGAAAAGAAAGAATCACCAGCAAAAAAAAAAAAACAAAAAAAACAAAAACAAAACAAACTAATCCATGATGATGACTGCCAAACAATACATCAGTTCTCTTATAAGATTGGAATCAGTTATAGAGTCTGTATGTACTAGTCTATTCAATATCATTTTGTACATATATATGTTGGTATATCAATCGTGACAAAAACAACTTAACCCAATACTTTTCCATTAATCATATAAATAAAACAAGACTAACCCAGAAAATTAGTTATTGCAGAATCTTAATCTCAAAACAATCAATCCTTTCCTCTACCATTTACAAATTAAATATACAGACTGGCTGCAATGCAGATGAATGCAATTCTAATTAAAGAATTGCCTTCTATAAAAGACAAATTATTTCAGTCACAGACTGGCAGAACTGGATTAAGGCCAACAGGTACTCTAAGTATAGCGCCCCAAAATAGCACTTCCTCTTTAGTTCTCCCATGTTAACAGCTCAGCCTAGATTAACTCCATTCAACTTCATAAAACAATATTCATGTAGATTAAAATGAATACCTACTTATATTGTAAATAATAATAGAAATCAATAACACCTATCAAAATGCATAAAACTACTAGAATTTAGAGCATTTCAAGACAAGCAGAATTTATTTTTTATCAAGAAAGCGCTCAATAGAGCAACAATAGTCAATAAATTAATAAAGATTGAAATGACTTTCAACCAACTTCGAAATTCCATGGCTAGAGGTAGAAAAACAAACTTTGAAATCAGTCAAAAGATAAGTCATTAGAATCTTTATTAATTTACTAGCAGAAAAACTGCCCTATTGGTTGTTGAACTTTGAAATGACATAACAATTTTGATTTCAGATTATTGTGATTGACTGATTTGGTTGTTTATTTGGTTAATCTTTATGGGTCATTTAATGTTGAAATTTAATTTTCTTGGGAGCTTGGAAGTAATGAATATATGATAGGTTATTCTGCTTTCACAATTGAATACATGGTAGATGATACTCAGCTTTTTTTGCATGTACATGTTTGTGTGGACATAATTACTAGAGGCAGTGATATGTATGTTTCATGCCATAGTTTTGTTGAAGTTATATTTTGAAATACAGTTTTATTTCTTTCAGAAATTGTAGGATATTATAAGGATTTATGTCAGGAAAGGGTTTTTTTCAGGTTGGTTGTTTGGTTGATTTTGTTCCTCTGTGGGTTATTTAATGCCAAAATCTAAATAATTTGAACACAATTTTATGGTTTCAACTAAATATATTTTGAATACAATTGTATCCTTTTGACTACAAATAAAATGTATTACTGGTCATTCTTGTATAAATAATGATTTTTTATATACATTTTATACTTTCATGGTATTTGGTTTAGGGGTTAAAGTTAGGGTTAGTAAAGAAAATGTACTTTTTTGGTAGGATTCGAAAACATATCCTTCTTATATTGGTGAAACCACCTTCAATCCATGTATGCTTCACACAACTCAGCCATGAGAGACCTCACAGTAACACAAGACTCAATTACCCTTCTAAAGAAATGCACATCTTTTGTTGGGACACTTCAACCTGATAACATTATTTTTGTATCTGAAATGTATATACAAAGTACTTTCTAAAGAATTAGCCTTAGAGGCGGTTCCTGTATGATTACTGAAGTTAAGCAACGTTGAGCTTGGTCAGTACCTAACTGGGTCACCACTTGGAAATACCAGGTGCTCTAAGCTTGGATGTGTGGGTGGTAACAGCTCAGAATTGGAAATTGGAGAGCCAAGTTCCAATTCTAGTTGGGTTCATTATATTGACTTATGTGCAAATACTCTTAGGAAAGGTATGAATTTACTTCTCCCCCAGCTATGGATTAATAGTAAGACTTGTATCACTAATGCATTATTATCTAACAAAAAAATAAAATAAAAAAAACAATTCTTACAATTGAAAAATATCTTATGGCTTTAAATAACCTGCAAAGGGTTGATAAGCCATAGAAAAATTAATGAATCAATCAAATACTGATTAGCTACACAGGCATGTCTTTTAGATTCATTTACATTCTCTGTAATTAAATGTATAGAAAATACCATGGCCATAAAGTTAGGGATGGGTTTTTATATTGATTGTGGTATACAATTAATCCGTCACATAATTTCTTGTTTATCAAATTTTGATTAGGTATGAATCAACCTTTTCTCCCCCTAGCTGTGGGTTAATTAGTAAGACTTGTATCACTAAATCATTATTATTAAAAAAAAAAATTTTTTAATTCTTACAATCTAAAAAAATTTTGTGACTTTAAATAACCTGCAAAAGTTGATAAGTCATAAAAAACAATCTAAGAAATTAATAGAATTTTTATAACCCAACATTATTTTTTATTACTTCAAATGTCCTATTTAGTGAGTGCATGTTTGAGTAGATATATTTTTTTTAAATAGTTTATTATCTTAAGCTGAGTGATTTAGGAGAAATAACACAAACAGAAGCTGAACAGAAAGATGAAGTCATTTACTTTTTTTTTTTCTTAGCCGGAGTGATCCTTAGTGCATCTGAATAAAATTAACCTTGTTGCCTTTGTTTTTTGTAACCCTATACGAGACTTAAAAACCAAAGCTAACAGTCCAACATCAGTAAAGAGTAATGTACATTCATGAACATGACAACCAAAGCAAAAAGATACACTGTTGTCTTCAGGCAACATCCCTCAGAATAATGGCTAGCGTTTCGTTTCCAAGCACACCTGTCTATTAATAGTTAACAGACACCTACTTAGGTACATTTGCCATTTGTTTAACACCCACGGTCAACCTGTGGTTTATACTACATCTATACTATGCGAACCATAAAGTTTCTGGTTTGATTTGGTTCACAGCATATCAATCTCAATGGTTTATTTAATGCCGACAAGATTTCTATTGCTGGTAATATTTTTTATCTATCTCAGTATATAAAACCGACCTTGTGTCACATCCTGACTTCGTGGGAGTCAAAGATTTTTTCAAAAAAATGTATTGCTGGTAATATTTTTTTGTTCAAAAATATATTGCTGATAATATTTATTTTCTTCAAAAATGTATTGCTGGTAATAATCTTTCCTCAAAAAATTTATTGCTGGTATTAAAACCTATATTTACACTTTCATAGTGATTCTGACTTTAGCCTGGGGGTTAACCACCCACCTATAGCTGGGACTTTAACAGGTGCTACCACCCTGGGTTAGAGTGAACACATAACCTGGCATGATCAACAGCATGAACAAGGCCAATATACTGAAACCCTCAGTCAAGATGACTTGGGACTTTGTGCTAGCACAACTATTGATAGTCTTTGAACAGTTTTTTTTTTTTTACAGTAAGGTTCACCCTGTACAAAGCCTGGGTTCCACTCAAGATAGAGGTTTATCTTAAGGAGAGAGAAGATCATAGTTAACTTTAGACTTAAACAGGTTAAGATTGTAGTGATCGGGGAAACATCCTCTTGGGAGTCTGTTCCACAATGAAAAGAAACTGTTCAAGAAGAACTTACTTCTCACTGATGGAACATGGAAGGAATGTGAGTAGTTTGTTATAATGTAAGTGAGCATAGGCAGGTCCTAGCCATAAAGATACACAATTTCATTTACAAGACCTGGGTCAACCCATGGTATAGTTTTCAGGCACTTTCTATATTAACTGCATGAAGGGATCACCTGCTGAGGTTGATAACATGAAGAAATCATCTTTCTGACAAATCAACGATGGCAAGATTCAAAACACAGGTCTCGTGGTTGGAAAGCAAACATTGTAACCACTTGGACATGCACACAAGTTTCTCTTTCTAAAAATGACATCATAATGACATCCTAATGAATAAATATTCAGCTATCATCAAGTGTGCAGATCATATTTAGGTGATTTTTAACATTAATTTGTTTTCAATCCACATAGAGAATACTCAATGGAATAGAATTAAACAAGTCAGTAGACATGAGAAAAGGTGACATTGTGCACAAATTAACTTTAAGACAGAAGGTGACCATCATATCAGATACATTCACGTCGAAGAGAACAAAAACTGAATTTTGGGGATGAGGAATTATCATTACCTTATTTACAATAAGACTATTGTCCTAATCTTTGTTGTTATTATTATCACAACATTTCAGCTGTTGTGATCTTCAGACTTCATCAGGAGTTTTTCAACCCAAGTAACTTTCAAGGAATTTCAAAGTGAACCCTTTATGTCATAGTTTAATGGATTAAAGTGTTGGTTTAGAAATTTGGGGACAGTCCCTGTACCATGTAGTACAAAATTACGTCCATTAGAAAAAGAGCTAGCAATAACTGAGAACAAAAAAAAAAAGAGCTAGCAATAACTGAGAACAAAAAAAAAAAAAAGAGCTAGCAATAACTGAGAACAAAATGAGATATCTCTAGACATTTTGGTTTTTGGTTTTTACTTAGACAAGATACTGAAAGGGAATGTTGGAGGTGTAGACAACCTCACAGTTAACTGCACAGAAAATGGAACCAGTGAATAAAATTCAAACGCCAGCTGAAACAAGTCACACTAATGTCCTCGGCAAAAGTATGAATTCATCACTTGTGTCCCCACCCTAAGCTAGGGTAAACTTTTTATTTTTTTTTTTTATTTTGTTTGACAACTGATTCCAAACTAGATAGTAATACTCACACCACCACCACTGAGAGGTAATATATTGGGGAGTGAAAAGAGTATGGTGTGTTGTGTATAGTATCTTATTCGTCTAATGGATCACAGTAGGTCCCCTCTCATTTTGGGAATGGTAGCCATTAATGAGTTATTGATAGAAACCTGTAATACCAGACGTTTATGAATTTATAAATTAATATTATTTTTTCTATAATCAACACCATTTTATTTTTATTTTTTTTTTAATTGAAATTTATAATTGATACCATTTCCCCCTCAAAAAAATTACAATCAACACCATATTTAATTTTCTTTATTTGAAATTCATACCATTTTTAACCTATAATACTGATTGATAATCTTGCAATGCAGAAATCCAAAGAGGTCACCACAATAGTGAGGGCCAGACTGGAAAGGATATATTAGAGAAACATCAGCTTCTATACCAAGTTCAAGCTCTACAAATCATTGGTTGCATCCATTTTCCTCTTGGCACTCCTGGTTGAGGCAGGAAAAAGGATCCAGGCGTTTGAAAACAAATGCATCTTCTATTTGAAACACAAAACCAATGACTATGTATGGAGCAAGGTCAAAAATCTTGTGGGCTGACAGGAAACTCTTCTCATGATTATTAAGTGTTAGAAGAGGTCATGGTCACACAGCATAACAGCCTCTGCAAGACCATCATGCAAGGCACTATTGAAGCAGGACACAAGCAGCGATGGCAACGCAAAAGCTGGCCAGACAACATCAAAGAGAGGATGGGCATGACAATACCAGAACTCCTGACAGTTATCTCCAACAGATCATCCTGGAAAAGGTTGTCTGTTTCTCCTGCCTTTATCCCCACCGATAACTGAAGCAGTCAAGGGACTGATGATGATGATGATGATGATGATACTAGTTCACACATTAAATTTCCAAACTTAATCACCTATTCATGGTTTCAGCATTTGGTGTGTGTCACAATTTGTTTAATAAAACTTTCACCTGCTATCACCAATGATTTATTGAGTTTCATAAGGAACAACAGGAGTTTTTACCATGACACAGGTTGTCTGTTTCTTCTGCCCTTAGGGTCCACCCCAACCAGGATGACTGAAGAAGTTAAAGGGACTGATAATGATGACAACTGATTAAACTTATTTTAAATTTTATGATTAATACCAAATTTTATTGTGGACATTAACAGATTAATATTCTTGATAATTGTTAAGTGTCAAATGATGTTAATTATATAATGTTCATCTCATGGAAATTCACTCACTGTCCTCATTTTAGCCTCCAAACATGAGAGATGACTATTAACTACTTTTCGGTATTTGCTAAGTCTCTGGAGAAACTATCATTCTCTCCATAGCCTACACACATTAGCCATAAAAATATGGTGTTGAACAATATTTAACAAAGTGCAAAATAATCCAAAAGAGAGAATGTGGGACTCTTGCCATGGAGTATTGGTTAGTAAATTCATCTTATATACCAATTAAGACAGTGACACAAGTACAATCCTCACAGGATGCCCCACACTTGACCTTGTGTTGTTCTCACCAGGCTGAGGACCATCTGAGTGCAGCAGATAATTATTAGTACAGCTGTTAGCATATCTTATTTTCCTCTCACAATGATATGGTCTTTTTTTATATGCTGTACCCCTTCAGAATGTAGGTCATCATGGCTCTCCACAACTTCCTATCATTTGTAACTCTTAGTAAGATTTGTCTTTTCCCCCCATCTTTCCCCACTGTTATGTCATCCATTTACACAAGCTCGTTAGGTAGGTTACTCACTGTTTCTCTCTGTCCTGCTTGCCTTCAGTATATCCTGTAAGTGTCATATTTTCCAAGCCTTCTTTCCTCATTATGTGTAAAAGAAGATGATTACATATGCTGTCTTGTATTCAATGTCATCAATTGCGCATGATCGTGAATCCCGTGACCCATCAGGGTCGTAGGGACACTGCATGTACTATGCAGCTGCAGTAGTAGTAGTGCTTCTTGGGAAAGATAGCCTGACAGAGCTCAACCCTCTACTGGTCAGTTTTGAGTTTCCATCTCCTAGACCGGTTGCCATCCAAGGCTATATAACCCAGTCTGTCGTGCTATTTACTCATAGCTGGTGGGAGAAGAAAAGGATTCATACCTTTTCCAAGGGCATTAGCATGTAAGTGAATGTAATAGATCCAACTGGAATTTGAACTCAGCTCTCTGATTCCTCAATCAGAGCTGCTATCCATAACTCCATCATGCCTCCTTCATTGTCATATAGGAAGATTAATATTATTAGGTTGGTGCAAAAATAATATTGTTTTCTCACATAGTAACATATGTGTGAAAACGACATTATTTTTGCACCAACCTAATTAAGCACTCTTCCTTGTTTTTAACAAAATGGTCCTGGGTTCAGTCATTGCTCTAGTCTTGTGATAGATTAAATCAAATAATATTTAGAAAACAAAAGATTGCTTATTCTTCTTGTAAGATTAACCTGCAGAAGTAGTAACATTTGTGTTTAATTACAGGCAAAAATTTTTAAAAATTAAAAAACAAAAAAAAACTAAAGGAATAGAAATTTGTTTTTTCATTATAATGTGACGAACATCACAACCACAAGTCCTGTAACCCATATGGGCCATAAGAGCCCCATGTGCAGTGGGCATGTCTAGAGAAAGAGAACCTGATGTAGCCAATCCCTAGTTTTGATTTCAAAATTGTCTTTCTAGAACAGGGCTTCTCAACCTGGGGTCCATGAATGGGTTTCAGGGGACCCATAAAGATCAGATATAAATTAACATTTGTATTCACTATACAGCCCTTGTTCCAATCAATAGTTTCTCATTGAAAGAAATAAAAGAAAATACATCCTGCCACAGCTTGAAAGAAAATGCACCCAGCCACTACTTACAGTGCCAACCACCAGGTATCTTATCTTGCTATTGGGTCCATGTTTACCATATAATGTGTCATTCTCTGAAGGACTGCCATTTTTTACCACTCCATAAGAGCAAGGTTATTTACCTTACCACCCCACGAGGCAGAATGTGGCACAAGACTGTTATTTAACACAGGGAAAAAATGAGCCCATATGCTTGGGCAAAATTTCCCCATAGAACCCGTAAAAAGCGGGGTCAGGTCTACCACCCCAGACGAGAGACTGCCCTTTGGCATAGCCTCGTCTGGGTTCCTCTCTGTCTGAAGGCAGAGAGTTCGACTAGCTTAGCTGGAGATGAATCTCCAACTAATTGCCGAATAGCAAGTGATGAATTCTCATTTTCCATGGTTTATTACAACTTCATTATCTTCTCATGTACTGGTAAGAGTTAATAGACCACAAGTTT
Organism: Acanthosepion lycidas; assembly: GCA_963932145.1. Classification (NCBI taxonomy): domain Eukaryota; kingdom Metazoa; phylum Mollusca; class Cephalopoda; order Sepiida; family Sepiidae; genus Acanthosepion; species Acanthosepion lycidas. The sequence continues at coordinate 18,368,499 of OZ010592.1, forward strand.
TTTCAAATGTGGCTAGCTGAAAAGTGGTATGTGCATGAGGGTGCAGTATAGAGAAATGCATGCACAAGGGCTGTGAAAAACTAATCAGACACTGAGTATCTGCATGTCTGTCTATGAAGGGCTAATTCTTACAGGGGTCTAGGACTCAGAAAAGCTTAAAAACCACTTGTCTAGAATGGGTGTCCTATCAAGGCTACAGATCCCAGTCTATCCTCTATCACATGAAGCAATCCTAGTAACTGGGGGGTGTCAGTGGTTTGATGCTTAATCAGCATATTATTGCAGGAAATGGGATAGGTTTGAAATATGAAAAAACTGGGCAGCTTTTATCTTTACCCAAACAGACTTAATGTCACCAACATTGGAGGACTTTCTCCTGCAACAGGGAAAAGTCTAATAATGATGATGCAACATGGATAGATATCAAGTGTTTCATATTTGGACATTACAAGTCTAGAAAGAATTTCAGTCAGACTTCTTTACGTGCTGTGTCCCCATCATGGCTCTCCACAAATTCGTTTGTAATTCTTAATAAATTGTCTTTTTGTTGTTTCTCCTAAATCCTTTTCCACCACTCATGCTCACTAGGTTAGGTGTTTCCCTCTGTCCTACTTGTCTACAATCTGTGAGTATCAGATTTTCCAAGCCCTCCTTCCTTATTATGTGTCCTAGAAATTTGAACTGTCTCTTCCTGATGTTAAGAATAAGTTTCCTTTTTGTTTCTGTTAGCAGTCAGTCTAGTAACAACTTAATATAAACAAATCTGAAAAAGACTCAAGAAAGAATATAGTAAATGCAACATCTGGGAATATTGCTTGAGATGGAAGAGAAATGGTTAATGTAAATAAAGTTATGGTCAAATGATATGCTAAGCTGTAGGTGTGTCTGGAGGGGGTTTAGAGTTTGAGTAAATGTGGCTGAGTGAGTGGCTGTGAAAAAGAATCAAGTGCATTTAAAGGGAATGACACAGGATATATACTCTAAACCAACTTGTATTTCTTGTGGTGAGGTTACAGTCAAGTCTCTCCTGAGAGAGTCTGGAATAGAGTGAGCAGCTGAAACATTGAAAACAACAAGAAATCCTCAAAACTGAAGATGAAATGCTAGATAAGGTAGATAATTGTAAGAAAAAAAAAAAAAAAAAAAAAAAAATCACAGAACATTTTGAGGTGGGGGAAAGAGAAGAGAGAATGGGTGGGAAGAGGAAAGAGAATGAGGGGAAAGAAAGAGTGGAGGAAGTGAAGAGAAAGGAGAGAGCCGGGGAAGAGAGGAGAGAGAATGTGGGGAAGAGAGAAGAGAGAGCCAGGGAAGAGAGAAGATAGAATGTGGGGAAGAGAGAAGAGAATGGGGGAAAGAAAGCATGGAGGAAGAGAGAAGAAAGAGGAGGGAGAAGAGAGACTGTGGTGAAAACAGAATAGGAGAAGAGAAGAGAGAGCAGGGAAGAGAGAAGAGGGGAAAGAGGAGCAAGAGAAGGAAAAGAGTAAGAGCAGATAGGGGAATATGTACACATTGGCTATATATCAGAAGGGATATACAAACAAATTTCATTGAAACCAAATCTTTTCTGGGTATTTTCTTCATTTTACCAATGCAAAATGGCCCACAGATATCAAAGGTCTGGACCTGGCAATCTCCCAAATCATATTCATCCCTTGATTAAAAAGAATAAATGAAAACTGCATATTTTCCACCACCTCAATTACAAACTACTTTCTCTGACTAGTTTCTGTTGGCTGCTATACTTTCAATTTTCTTTGCTATGTGAGACTGGCACATCAACACCAGATTAAAGTTTCTTAGAGACCAATATGTTATCTTAGAAAAAAAATGGTAATGCTATTACTGTATACACTCTTGACTCCCTCAGCAATTTTTATTTACAAGATTATAAAAATATGTGAACCAAGTAGAATATAATATTTATTATTTACCTTTTATGAAGATTTATTTATCATTTTATAAAGAAATAAATTTGAAAAAGTATTCTTTTTATTGAAAAATTTATAAAAAAGTCTACAAAATTATAATTATATATGAACCAAGTAAAATGAGATATTTATTATTTATCTTTTATAAATAGATAAATTTAAAAAGAAATCTTTTTATTAAAAAATTTGTAAAAAAAAATTACAAAATTATCAAATATGTAAACATACTAGAATGCAATATTTATTATTTACTGTTTTATAAATAACTATTAAAACATTCATTATAGTTTGTTCACATTTTTATAATCTTACAAATATAAAATTATTCTTGTAAATAAGCAATCTAATGCAGTGAATGTCTTTGTTATCAATTCTCAAGAATAAAGAAAATGTATAAATCCACTTTCATATGTTTGGATTTTATTAAAATTCTAATCATCAAATTTTAAAACAAACATTGCTGAGGGAGTCAAAAGTGTATACAGTAATAGTGGTGTCAAGGGAATAACTGTCTTTTTGACACTTTTTTTTTTTTTTCGGACATAAAGGTTAATCACAGACAAAAGAATCCTCAGGTTCCGACAGCAGGAGGCATTGCCAAGATATTCTTCAGTCTCCTTGTATTTTCACAATAAATTATCAATGAGCACATTTTTATCAAATATTAAATTTTAGTAATTTAAAGGTTAGTAAATGTGGTGCATGCGTGTATGCATGTGCACACACATAAGAGATTATCTCTTCTAAAGTAGTCTCACAAAGATTAATAAAGAAGTTTGTATTACATACACTATTTACATTATACAGACTATTGCCCTCATCTTTGTATATATTACAATGTTTCAGCCGTTGTACGCTCCGGCCTTCTTCAGGTGGTTGAAATGTCAAACTGAATTCCTTATTTCGCTCACTGGGGTAGACTGTTCTAGTTCCATGTGCCATGTCTAATGGATGTCAGTTATCAGTTATCTCCTGTTAATTCCCCTCTCCAAGTTTTCCACTGCCTTAACCGGGTATTGAACTAACACTCTTTGGATCCTGTCACTGGATCTAACACCTTTATCCACTGTGTCATGTGTCCTTGAGGCGGAAACGTTGTAATAAATATGACGACAAAGATGAAGACAATAGTCCGAATAATGTAAATAGTGTACATAATACCTCATCTCAGAAATATAGACAGATACTGAAGTTTGTATTACATTTAGTTTTTCCACTTTTCAAATTCCCTCAAATTGTGTGTAGCACCAAACACACAATGTATGTGTTTTAATGCACCCTAAATACATGCATTTTGAAATGTATACAAAGAAACAGACTTTGGGAGGCAGATAGATGTGCCTTCCTGCAACATCCATTCTTTTTATTACACACATTTAATTGCAAACACACACACAAGTATAAAGACACATGTAACAAGAATATTTTAGTGATTGTGTGTCTCCTATAGACACACTTAACTAAGTGGCCAACAGTGTGGTTTACTAATGATGACATACAGAAAGTATTGTTGGTAGTATTAATACCATGGCATCAAATTTCTCATTTTAATGACTTATTAGCAATTGACTTTCATAGCATAGCCCAGAATTCCAAGGACTCAATATTGCTCAAGCAATTCTATTACATTACACACACACACATATATATATATATATATATATATATATATATATATATATATATATATATATATATAATGCCTAGGCAAATAACAAAGATATACAGCTATTGATGTAACCTACAGACTTGTCAAATCTGTGAGCAAATATATTGTGCATATATTAAATGTTTTACAAAATCTTTACATTAAATATGTCAAGAATTACTATTTGTAAAAAGATAACATATTTCAATTTACAGGTTTATTTCAAACTTGATAAGATCTATATAATATCTGTTAGTTTGATAGAAATTATAAATCTGAAAAATAATGTGTGAGTATTTTATTCATGTAGATAGAGAGGGGGATAATGTGGGGGAGAAGAGAGAGTGCAGAAAGTAGGGGGTGGGAGAGGTGGAAAGATTGTGTTGAAAAAACTGGTGTGGAGAGGAGGAAGAAAGGAAGCTGCTGGGGAGGGGAAATCTAAGTGGGAGAGGAGGAACAAAAAGGAGTCAGAACTCCAGGGGTTGGAGAGAGAGTAAAAGACTGGGGGCGGAAAGAAAGAGACAGAGGTAAGAAGCTGATAATGAATGGAAAGAGAGAGAAAAAACCTACAAGGTAGTGAGAGAAAACCTGTGATGGAGGGGAGAGAGAGAGAGAGAGAGAGAAACCTTGGGATGGAGGGAAAGTGGGAGAAAGCCCACGATGGAGGGAAAGAGAGAGAGAGGGAGGGGGAGAAAACTAGGGATGGAGGGAGAGGAAAGAGAAAGCCTTAAGTAGAGGCAGAGAGAGAGAGAGATAAAGAGAAAGCAGGGAAAAAGTGGGAGAAAACACGGGATGGAGGGAAAATGTGGGAGAAAACACTGGATGGAGGGAAAAAGTGGGAGAAAACCCAGAAATAGCAAATAGACAAAACTTAGAGAGTAAGAGAGAGAAAGCCCAGGACAGAGACAGAGAAAGAAAGAGGAAGCCTGGGATGGAGACATAGAAAGAGAAAGTCCAGGGTAGAGACAGTGAGAGGAAGGGAAAGATTGATTCAGTGGGTACAGTGAGATGGTATATGAAAATGGAAAATCTGGAGGAATTAAAAACGAGGTGATAACCTGCTGCTTCATCTCAACTAACATATTGGTCAAGTGATACTACCGATTCATTTAGCAATCAAAAGATAGGTACTTCCCTGTTGTGGTGGAGGAGATAAAAAATAAGACATCAATGATCACCATTTTGAAAAAAAAAAAAAAAAAAAAAAACTGAGAGGTTGGAGAGCACACAAGCCAAAACATTGAAACTATAATGAAAATGCTAGTTCAAAATCTCATTGAACTTATGACAAATTTCACTTTAAGACATCAGACAAGATATATGGGAAAAAAAAAAAAAAAAAAAAAAAGCACCCCAGAAGCTATCAAATACATAAATAAATAAAAAAAAAAGACAAATTATCCTGAAGAAATTAATTAGGTTCTTTTTTAAAATTTCAACCTTCAAGAATTGTGCAAACACAGCCATTTAAAAAGAAAAATAGAAACTAGAAGGATAAATTTGAGAAAGAAAATAAAAAGAACAGGTTTACCATTTCTTCAGCTCTCAGGCAGACGTAAGTTCATGCAAAAAAAAAAAAAAAAAAAAAAATCACTTATGTTTTTATTTTTAATAGGCTCCCTACTTAAAAATGCTGTTTTTCTCACTCAACAAAAGTGCTGCTTGACATCAACAATCCAAATCTGTTCACTTTGAAATTGCATGAGAGAGAGAGAGAGAGAGAGAGAGAGAAAGTGAAACAAGTTGTGTCAGGTAAAAAAGTTATTCTGATTCAATGTCAGAGGCAAAAAACATCACTTGGAAGGATTTAATTGATACAAGAGATGACAGTGGAAAGAGAACTATTAACCCTCAAAGATAGAAGTTCACAGGTTACTAACTATAACATTTGAAGGATGCAAGAAGGTATGTTGTAATAAAAAGATATTTGCAAGTCTAACAGTTGCTACGACACTGCACACCAGTAAAAAAAGCATTCCACACTCTAGTAAGCAAGAGCTTATACAGTGTAACCCAGATATAAGAGAGTTGTCGGGGCCGGAGAAGAAGTCTCTTATATCCGGGTTTGGTCTAATTTATATACATTAACACAGGCTCTAATTTGGGACCATAGAAAATCTCTCTTATATCCGGATTTCTCTTATATCAGGGTCTCTTATATCCGGGTTACACTGTATACACTCAAGATGCCCATGATTGGTGAAAAAGCAGAAACAAGGTCTAGGCTTGACAAGTTTAAGCAGAGAATATAGACAAGACATGTCTTTATTCAGCAAAGTAAGCTACTATGTTCTTGACTACTACTACTTTTTTCTTTATGTGACACAAGCGATCATGGCCCTCCGCATCTTCCTGTTCCTTGTATCTCTTAATAAGTTTTGTCTTTTTGTTATTTCTCTCAAACCCTGTTCTACCACCCATTTATCCAAGCCCATCAAGTATATTATGTGCTGCTTCCCTTTTTACCCTCAAATTGTCCTGTGAGTATCAGATTTTCCAAGCACTCCTTCCTCATTACATGCCCCAGAAATTTCACCTGCCTCTTCTCAATGTTAAGTATAAGTTTCCTTTTTGTTTCTATTCTCTTTAAAACCTCAACGTTGCTCACATGCTTGGTCTATGGTATCCTCAACATCTTTCTGTAGTACTTCATTTCTGTTGCTTCAAGTCTCATCTTTATTTTTGAGGAGATTGTTCACTGCCATACAGGAGGACATATCACATAACAGATCAATACTCTTTTCTTTGTTTCTAACAAAATTTTTCATGTCTCTTAATACACTGCTTAGCTTTTGGAATGCATCTTTGACAATCTCAAAAATCAAACTAGTGACATTCTATCACTGCTGTTCAGATCCAGAACTTTCAGCAATCATGATGAACAGATATTCCTTCAGGCAAGTCCTACAAATTGAGTGCCAACTGGGAGAAACTCATCCCAGACTTTAAGTGGAACTCATACATACAATCCTTTGCTAAAGATGATGGAAAAATGGTCAGCTCCCTGTACAGCTCCAGTAAGTATCTGACTCCATCTGCTATTTTCTACCATTACAAGAGCTAGATCTGGCCAAAAATAGAGTACTGCTACCATATATAAGCAGAAACTGCCCAGTCTTCACTTTTCAGCCTTGAGAGAGTCCGAAAGCACTTCCACCTCTCAGTAGGTGACAAATTATTTTTGACTCTACAACCACTTTCTTACATACAAAAAGTCACAAGCTTCTCACTGCTCTATCGCTATTCCCATGGAAAGTGTTCCGACAAACTACATTCCTTAGTTTCACTAGATTTTTTTTTTTTAAAGCATTTCACGCCAAGCAAGGCGGGAAGCCACTAGTATGCAAGGGGTTACAGAGAGTTGGAGTGAGAACAAAGTGGAGTGATAGAGGAAAGGATGAAGAGAAGGATAGGGGATAGATCAAGGCATCTGGAGATGTCGATTGATATTACATTTGAATAGATTATAGCTATCAGGAAAACAAGAAATGGGGAGGGAGTTCCACAGGTGAGAGGTATTGGAGTAGAAGAGATGGCTACATTTAACAGTTTCGACAGTAAAAGGGTGAGGGCGAGATGCCAGCTTAGTTGAACACTTAAATTCATGAAATCTGGGAACCAGTGAAAGCAGCTCATCGGAGCAGTTACCGTGAAAGTATTTGTAAAAAAGACAGAGGGCGACGACCATCATAGTTAAGACTTGCTACACCATGCACATTGTAGTAAACAACCCTCATCCTCTTTGTATTCCATTGGTTAAATGTAAGTTCCACTTGAGCAGCTACTCTCCATGAACTGATGCTTTATGAAACTGACTCAAGTGATTGCATCCCTGATCATTATACTCTTAACCCGTTCAAGTTTAGGGTTAATCATTATCTTTCCCACATAAACTGTGCCTCTTACTCTGTAACCCTCTACTTCGAGTGTCTCTTGAGCCTTGAGGATGAATATCACTGTAAAAAAAATATTAAAGCAAAGATGAGGATATTAGTCTCAGTAAATTGGCACAATAATTTTACAAAACAAAAGGTGATATTTTATATCAACCTCCAAAATCTTACCCTAAAATGACAGAGAGAGAGGTTTTAAAGAACATTATTTTTTATGAAGTGAAGAGAGTGTACAATAAGTATATATTTTGGAAACTGTTTTTGGTTTCAGCTTCAATAAATTGAAATGTGCTTAATCACCAATCCTTACAGTACGATTAAAGAATATGTTGTGTACTAATAAAATCTGGTCAATATTCAATGTAGTGTGGATGAATTTTTTATGAGTTATATCAGGATGATAGCCATAAAAAATCTGATAGGAAAGATAAAAGGAATAAAAACAAAATGAAGACAATATTCATCAAAAGAAAGCAATGTTTAATCATAGAACTGCACCTAAATAAAAACCATAACGATGATGTGTTTACAGAGAAACTGAAACTGCACAATTCTAATTGCTGAATGTTTCATCTAAAGATCTTCAAAGAACACTCAAGGAAGTCTGCTTAATTAAACAGTGAGAAATAAAAAGGAGAGAGTAAATTGAAATAGACAGAGTGGGGGGAATGGGAGAGAAATTGAAAGAAGAGAGAGTGAAATAGACAGGGTAGAGGAATGGGAATGAAATGAAATAGAGAGTAGACTAAAATAGACAGGGTGGGCAGAATAGACAGGAAATGGAAAGGAGATTGAAATAGACAGGGTGGGGGGAATGGAAATGTAAACGAGAGAGATTGAAATAGAGAGGGGGAAAGAGAAAATAAAAAGATTATAGAATAGGAATGAGAGAGGGAAATGTAAATGAGACTAGATTGAAAATGGGAGTGGGATCAGAGACAAATAGGAAAGTGTAGACAGAAATAGATAAAGAAAAAGGAATAGGAGAGAAATGGAAACAAGAGACTAGATTGAAATAGGGAGGGGGATGGGAAAGAAATGGCAGAGAGTAGAATAAAATAGGGAAGGGAGAAAAATGTAAAGGAGAGAGTAGATTGAAATAGAGAGGGGTAATGGGAAAGAAATGGAAAGGAGATTAGATTCAAATAGTGAGGGGAAGAAGAAACAAAATAAAAGAGTTGGTTGAAATAGGGAGGGAGGAGAGAATGGAACAGAACTAGAAAGGAAAGAGTAGATTGAAATAAGGAGGGGGGAAGGAAAAATAGAAAGAGTAGCTTAAGATAGACAGGGGAAGAAATGAGAAAGGAATAAAAAGAATTGATTGAAATAGATAGGGAGGGGTGGAATTGAAAGAAAGAGTAGGTTGAAGTCAAGAGGAATAATTGAAATTTAAAAACCCATACAATCTTCAGTAAAATTTCATAACAAAGATGGCCATTTTCGGCAGTCACAGGCAGATTCCTCACAAATTCTTTCTTTTTACATACCATTCTGGGAATCAGCTCCCAGTGTCATCAAATTCCTACTGCATTTGGAGTGACATATTTAAGAAGTTTCTTGTCACCAGGGTGGGATGTGAAGGACACTGGGGTCCAACAACGTGATACTGAAGGCAAGGCTGATATGTAACAGCTGCTCCAAGAAACTCACAGTCAGGATCCTTACTCAAGAGCAACGGAGCATATCCTTAGAGAAGAAACGTTACCTATGCTCACAAGGAATGTATTCATGGATTGTGGTAGAAGGAACAGTAGCAGAAAACTTTATAAGACATATAAAAGCAAAAAAAGGAAAAAACAAAACAATACTCCATCTCCCTAATATTTATCTGACTCATGCTGTGTCACACATTTAACTTTTTTTTTTTCCTAACTAGGGTAAGACCATCAGGAAGAGAGAAGCAGTCTTATCTCACTCTGACAGGACCAGGCTTTTAAGTGATTCCCTTATACTTACCCTAAGATATAAATTTAGCACAATTATTATTATTATTATTATTATTATTATTATTATTATTATTATTATACTGCCATTGCCGCCACTAGACATTCACTGGATTAGTCATGTCATAAGCTGAGTTATCCATTTGGGTTACATAGACACCACATTTACTGCAATTATAGCAGCAGTGGTTTGTAGGGTAAGATAACCTGACAAAGGCCATTCCTCTTCAGGATGGTCTTGATTTCAGAATTTTTCTTGTTCATCTCTGGGCAAGTGAAATCAATCAGCTTTATTATTAACCTATAGCTTGGGAGAGAAGAGATGGATTCATACCTTTCTCAGAGGTATTAGTCTGAAAGCAAACATAAACTTGACATAATTCTAGCCCAGTCCACAAATTTCTCTTTCCAAGTTGCTAGAGGAATCCATAAAAAAAAGTGCAGTTGCATTTAATACTGCAAAATAGTTTATTAAAAAAAAACAAAAAAACACACACACAAAGGCATTATCACTGAGGTGGCAACTACTCTATGCCATCCTTGTATAACATTAAGAAGTTGATACCAGGAATATGTGACTTGTAGATAGATATCAGTGGCATAAGAAAACTGCAGGCGCCTACAGCTTATACAAGAATGCCAATGTTATTGACAGTATCAACCTAATAAAGGGAAGAATTGCATCAAATCACATCTTAATTCAATGACAGTACATCTCATTATTTGTATTATTTACAGTTTGACTAACTGTAATAAGAAACAGAAGTAAAGAAATACCTTGGCATAGGCTTTAATAAACAGAATAGTCCATGACAGGTCTAAGAGCAAATATGAATACATAAAATACAAGAGGATGAATAGTAGAACAAAAAAGTGGATAATTCCAGAAGAGTCCAAAACAACGGAAGTTAATGCGCTTATAACACCAATATCCTTATTTTCATTGTTATTATCACAATACTTTGGACTTTTTGATCTGACTATAAATAATAACTGATCAACCTAGACATTCAGACAGAAATTAGTAGCAGCTGTCACAAAAGAAGAAAAGCTTCTGTGAGTGCAGTCAAGCATGACAAGTAGCAACACTCATCAGCAGGCAGGATAGGTTTAAGGCTCCAAGTTCTCCACAGAGAATTGTCCCAGTGGATTGGTTCATGAATTTGGTGACAGTAATTGTGAGTTCAATCCTTGGGCCAGGAAGTGTGTACTTAGGCAAGCTATAACTGAACAATACTAAAAAAAAAAAAAAAAAGGACTAAACAAGATATCCCAAGACATGGGTAGGGGAACAAGAACTGTCTCCCCCTCCATAGGTTTAAATAAAGGCTCAGTTCAGAATTCTCTGTTGGTTACCTGGATTAATATATACTTAATGAAGGTCTTGCACAATGGCCAAAATGTTGTGATAACAACAACAAAGATGAAGATAATAGTTTGAATGTAAATAATGATAACTTCTCATTCCAGAAATTCAGGCAAAAATTATCAAGTAGGTACAACAGTACCAGTTAACCTATCAATCAATGCAGTATCCACTGCACTTCATGGGGTTTTTTGTAGTCTTTTTCCAACAAAGGCACCATTACTGATGCGTTGAATTCAGTAACTGCAGCTTAACTGCAACATTGTACCTGGACAGTTGAATTTTGGTTCTGTGTCATCTGATCAGATGAGTCACATTTCCAGTTCTTTTAAGCAGAGTTGAGTGTGTGGAAAAAAAATATACGAGCAGCGTGTTAGAAGGTTGTTCGACAAAGTGGATCTGTAATTGTGTGGAGTTATGTTGGTAGTCAAAAGAACCATGAGTGAAACTATTTTCACATGCATCACATATTTAGATCCTGTTGCAGTCCTTTCTGCACAATATATTTTTCTAGTAGTGATGGCTTGTACTGGGAAGGTAATACTCCCTCATTTAGCATGAAGGACAGGAAAATGGTTCCAGCAACTCAATAACTTAAACCCTCCACTGAGCATGGATGGTATATGCTGCAGACCTCTATAAATTCTCTGCAGTCAAAGACAAGACAGGTCAGTTATAGACAGCCTCGAGGTATACCTGAATTACACCCAAGCAGCAAACAGCACCTTGTCGATTGCATGTCATATTGTGCTAACTGGCATTATCCTGGCAAAGAGAAGAGCATATCCACATAACAAATTTAGTCGGAAGAAATCCTAAAGAGAGTGGGAGCAAGAGTAAAGAGGCGTAAAAGATGAAAAGATGAAGAGAAGGACAGGGAATTAGACCAAGGCATCTGAAGATGTTGATTGACATTGCATTTGAGTAATTGAAAATTATAGCTATCAGGAAAGCAAGTAAGAGGGAGGGAGTTCCACACATGGAAAGTACGAGACATGAAGCTATTGGAGTAGAAGAGACAGCTACATTTAACTGTTTTGGCAGTGAAAGGGTGGGACTGATGTAATCCTAAAGGACAAAATGCATCACATGAAAACATTTTACACTTTGTCATATATATTTTTCCCCAAGTGTGCCACAAGGTCTTACAAATGACCTTCCTCAGGTTTTTGTTTTTTGACATCCTACAAAGTCATTCGTTGGGCAATGAACAGAGAAAGAAAAGAAAGATTCTTTGAAACAACTCCAGATAAAAAAAAGAAAAGAAAAGGTGATCCATTATTGGAAATGAGAAGACAAACTCTAGATAACATAACCTTAGCACCTGCAGATTACACTAATATTTATTAGGTTGGTCACATGTTTTGTTAAATTCCTTCAATAGGTGAACATCCAGTGTAATTTTTTTTTTTTTTTTTTTTTAAAGCATTTCACTAGCATGCAAGGGGTTACAGAGAGTGGGAGCAAGAGTAAGGAGGTGTGAAAGAGGAAAGGATGAAGAGAAGGACGGCAAATAGATCAAGGCATCTGAAGATGTCGATTGACATTGCATTTGAATAGTTGAAGATTATAGCTATCAGGGAAGCAAGTAAGAGGAAGGGAGTTTCATACATGGAAAATGCGAGACATGATGCTATTAGCAATGTGAAAACAGATCTTTTATATATATATATATATATATATATATATATATATATATATATATATATATATAAATAAATATAAATTCTATGGCTTCCATTAGTCCATCTGTCACACTCTCTAAAATAGCCATACACTGACTGATCAAAACCAAATTTTGGGGAAAAGTGCAAACAGGCAAGGGGGTACAAAGTACAGTCAGTTGTATGATTATGTAGAATATTGGTTATTAAAATAATAAATACTTATTTAATAAAAGTGCAGTATTGTTTTTATATATATTTAATTCTGGTAAAATATAATACACAGTAGTGGCAGTGTAAATATAAAAACAGTAAGGAGAGTAGAGTTTGTATATCTCGACAAAAAATGTTAATGATAAATAAATACTGTGAGGATTTCAACATACATCAGTGTGTTGCAAAAAAAAATTCTAGTTAGTACAGTAGAAGCACCAATTTACTGTCATTTGTTTTTTTATAATTCAAAGTACTTGACTGATTCAGTTTGTATCTTTATTATCATGAGCATTCTTTGTACCACATCTTCCTTCAAATATTCTTCCAATTCAAACTTTTTTTTTTCTACAGCACTTCTTGTCCTTGATTGCGAAATACCCTTTTATCAACTTTGTAAACAATTCCCAACATATACACTTGCACTGACTGCATCATTGTCGTAAGCTTTAGTGATTAATTGCATAAATTCTGATGCACTTTTCCCCAGGTTAAGTATGAGTAAGCCATATTGAATGTGTATTTCATATTCTGCAGAAATTTCACTGAAATAAAATTATCGCTTTTCCATAAACAGTTCTTAAAAGAATGAAACAATGATAAGGAGATGAGTAAAGTTCGGAAACAAAGATTTTCTTAACATTTGTGCTATGACAAGGAAAAATATTCCATGTGTAATAAAAAAAAAAAAAAAAAAAAAAAGGGTTAAAACTTTAGTTTAACAAATTTCAGTATATTAACTCAAAATTCTTTGCTTTTTTTCTGCTAATTCAATGCAGGTTCAGATGTAGATTTTCAACAATTGCTGAATCTTATTGCAAGCCTATGCCACATTTGAAACAAATTGGTCCAATGCAGATTCTCAAAACATCATCCAGAATGTTTAACAGTTGAAATCCTCCTGGCCCACTTTTGAGCAGTATGGTCACACTTAAGTTCCCCCATCACAAAACACAGGCCATTTTTGCTATTTATGCTTTAAGATTAAATTCATATATTAACCATGCTCTAACAATCAACATAAAGCTCATTTTTAAGAGATCACTGGCTGTTTTAATGCTTTTCTTTTTTAATTATTTCACCCCAAGCAAGATAATAAAGCCACTAAGACACAAGGGGGGCTACTGAGTGTTAGAGAATATGAAAAAATATATTATTAAGGAGAGAAGAATATAAAAGAACAAGAATTAAGAAGACAGAAGATAGAAATTGATATGGCATTTAAATTTTTGAAAATTAACAGTTGACAGGAAAACAAGAAGACAGAAGAGAATTTCACTAGTGATAAGTGCGGGAGAAGAAACTGTTAGCATAGAACTTAAGGTTCCATCTAGCCATTTCAACTGTAAAATGATGAGACCTTGCCACCAATCTAGTACTGTGCTTAAATTGTTAAAGTCTAGATACCAAAGAACAAAGCTGATCAGAACAATTAACATGAAACTATTTATACAAAAGGGACAGAGAAGCAACAGGTGTAGAGAGTGAATTTGCCAGATCACCTTGTAAATGTGAAAGAAAAAAATCTATTTACATTGTTCAGACTGTTGTCCTCATCCACAATGTTTGTAGGCATCGGCCTTCTTTGGAATTTCAAACTGAACCCTTTGTTATGTCTACAGGGGTAGATTATTCTATAATAGTTCTACATGCCACACCTCTTTCACATATCTCAGTTTGGTAATTGACATTATCTTATAAACTATGAAAAGAAAAAAGATAAATATACAAATATTTGGTAGACATTCCAAGAAATAAATAAGCATTAGAAGAACTATGAATGCTCATAAATAAATAAATATATATATATATATATATATATATATATATATATATATATATATATATATATATATATATATATTTATTATAAATTGATTTATTTAAAATGCTTTTTCGCTACACAGTTCTAACCATGTTTCAAAAATGGAAGCTAAAAGCTACGAATTTAATTTTGTAATTAAATTGAAGACATTTCATCCTCAAGCGAATTTCAAGCAAAAAATTTGCTTGAGGATGAAATGGAACTAATGTCTTTAATTTAATTACAAAATTAAATTCGTAGCTTTTAGCTTCCATTTTTGAAACATGGTTAGAACTGTGTAGCGAAAAAAAAAACATATTTTAAATAAATCAATTTATAATATTAAAGCTCTGTAAATTCACATTGAGCACTATTTTGTAAAAATAAAAATATCTATAAGAACACCGGATTATATATCTTACTGTTCTTTCTTTTTATATATATATATATATAGATAGATAGAATGGTGGATCAGATGTCTGTTACTGAATAAGGTATTATATATTTATACTATTTATATGGTTCAGACTGTTGTCCTCATCTTTGTCATATTCATGACATTTCAGGTGTTGTATACTCCAACCGTCTTCAGAATCCGTCTCTATTTCTGAGATGAAGTATTGTAATTATTTACACTATTTACATTATTCAGACTCTTGTCTTCATCTTTGATATATTCATGATTTTTCAGCCATTGTAAACTCTGGCCTTCTTCAGGTGATTGGAATTTCAAACCAAACCCTTTATTTCGTTCACCAGGGTAGATTGTTCTAGTTCCATGTGCCATGCCTCTTCCAGATATTTCAGTTATTTTCCTTTAGTAATTCAACTCTTCATGTTTTTGTTCACCTCTGCTGTGGCTAGGTATTGAACTCACAACTCTTTGTGTCAAGTCACTGGATTACTTCAACCAACGTTTTTATCCACTGGGCCATGTGTATGTTCTTTTTTTCCCCTTGAAATATTAATATTTTAAAGAATATTTTTATTTTATTTATTAAATGACCAACGAGTTGTTAAAAAAGCTTAAATGGCTGCCCTTGATCTTCAAAAAAATGCCAAAAACTGTAGCGTAAAAAAAAAATGCAAAATATTGGCACCTAAAGAAAAAACACACACACAAACAACCAAAACAACAAATGTCTGCTCTGGCTTCCTTGAAAATTTGCTTTTTGTCTTTGAGGTCAAATATTAGACTGCTTAATGACCTTTACCTTTTCATACAGATATTGATCCATACCAGATGGTAATTCAACCGTCTCTAGATGACTCTTGAACAAACTACAGAAACTGTTTTAGTAAATAAATTAAGAATAATTCATTTCCACATTTTTTTAAAAAAATATCTGTATAGTAAATCAATCGATGTGCTACTTATAAATTGAATGCGAGTTGTTCCTGCCAGCCATGAAGGCATTAACAATCTGACATCTGTTCCTGCACTCATTAGTTGCCTTGTCCCTCCCACAAGTCTAATGATGGAGAATTTTAACCAATATCATCTTGGGATCAGTTTAAATAGATGTATTTTTTTAATATATATATCTAAGTCAGTGATTCTCAACTGCCATGCCATGGCACACTAGTCAAAAGTGTCGAGACCTTGTTAACAAAGACAAAGTTCAAATACAATTGGCAATAAAGTACATGCCTGATTTTTCTTCACAACCATCAAAGAGTACTGTCTTACTATAGGTCAGTGATTCTCATTTGCCATGCCACATGATCCTCTTAAGTGTGACATGAAATATTGTCACAGCATACATAAATACAAACACACACACATATATATATATACTCCTGAAAAATTTATTTTGGTTGAGCTCTCTGGGGAAGGAAGTGTGGGTTTGTAAACAGTGACTATTATGGCTGATATAGCAAGACTCTTCGGTAAAGCGAATTGAGTCCTTTCAATCACTGTGTATTTATCTAAAAATAAATACGCTTAAATTCACCTTCATCCATGCCGTGTGCCGATGGCTTGGTGGTAGAATCTCCGACTGACACTAATTCAGCCAGGTTTTGATCCTAGCCAAAGGCAAAAACGGACATCTAGCCACACTGATGAGCTGTGATACAGACAAACAGTCTGTCTGTGGATGACAATATATTATATATATATATATATATATATATATATATATATATATATGTGTGTGTGTGTGTGTGTGTGTGTGTGGAAGTAGTAATAGTACAATGTTAGTATTTGTATACCTGTTGTAACCTAGGGAAGGTTAATGAATAAAATAATCAAATGAATGATAATACTTAGGGCAAGAACAACACATATAAGATTTGCCAGTGACAAGTAAAAGTAGTAGTCAACTGCTAGAAGTGAGTCAAGTGAATTCCACAATGAATCACCAACTGCAGACCAACATACAGTATTTACTACTGTATTTATATGAATGAGGACACACCCATTATCATCCATAGGTATGCTACAACAATATTGTAAGAGAGTCTTATAGGATAAGCACCCCCCCCACACACAAAAGACCTAAATCATTCAATCAACTACTGATCCTAACAAGACCATTCAAAGATGGCAACAGATGAAAAAATGTCTAGAACCAGTTAAGAGAAAGGGAATAAAATTCTGACTAGACTCCATGTTTCTTGGGTAGCCAGGTAAAAATTATTACAACTGAGCTCTCAAAGTTTACCCATATCTGCCTTATTTTCAGATATTGCAAGCAGTTTCAGATTACTTTTCTTGTGTTTACAGAATTCCTTTTTCAGGGGAAGAAAATTTGGTTCCCTAGAAGACCTACTGGGAATAAGATAAAATATATTAGGTTGGTGCAAAAATAATGTCGTTTTCTCACATAGTAACATATCTGAGAAAACGACATTATTTTTGCACCAACCTAATACATATAAATGCTGTAATAAGCAATGGGGAGTACTTATTCATGGTTTATAGTGTGGCTATTTAACTTAAGTCATTTTTCGATCTATGTCATGACCTCTGGAACCAATTAACAATGTAGGGTGAAGTATACTTGTATATTCATTTTTTAAATACCCTTTATTATCCGTCTACGTCTTTTTGGGGAAACTCCTAGAAGCCCTAATCAATTCTGAATTGGTTCATCATTTCTCATCACACAGCTTTTTCTCAGACAAGCAATATGGATTTTGTTTCTCCAGATCATCTGCTGATGTAATGTGGATAATTGCAGAAAGAATCTATCGTGCTTTAGATAAAAACGATGAAGCCCAGGTTGTAGCATTGAACATCTCGAAAGCCTTTGACAGGGTCTGGCATTCAGGTCTTCTCCACAAGTTGAAAAGTTACAGTATCTCCGAGCATGTTTTTGAGCTGATCCTGTTGTTTCTATCAAATTGTCAAATGAAAGTTGTCCTGAATGGCCACTTGTCTACATCATTTTCTACTAATGCTGGTGTCCCCCCCGCCAGGGATCCATCCTTGGTCCTACACTGTTTTTAATCTTCATTAATGTCTTGTGAAGTCGGTCCTGTGGGCACTTTGTTCCTAAAGTTGCTGTGGTTTCCTAGGCAGTGTCATTTTTGTTACCACCCATTTCTTTTCCCTCTCTGCCTATTCACCCCCATTGTTGGTGGGAGAGCAATCAGTTAGGCGTTTCCTCAATTCTCAACACACTCTTTGCTTGCATTACAACAAATGTACTAAGTATATACCGATACTATAATTAATAATGTGTCATAGATGTACAATTTGGCAAGAAAGGTTTAGGAAGAAAACCTTAAATTGTCATTATATCACTTGTTTATAATAGTTATTTTTTAAAAACCATTATTCTATTATTATTCTGGATTGTAACCAGAATCTAATCGTATATATTTCAATCTGAATTTGTCATAGAACAAGTGTTAAACGATGGATGTGCACATAACATGGCAGTACTGAAAGTGGGATCAGCAAGCAAGAACAAATTTTTTATACTAATGTTCACCCAATAAAAGGCCCGAAAGCCACACAAGATAGAGGGTTATTGTGTGGTGTTGTGAGAGCATAAAAAAAAAAGTCAAGAAGAAAAAAATTCATGAGGTTATGCAGGAAAGGTAAGTTAACCCTAAAAAGGTCAAAATTGTAGTGATTTATGAAAATATCTTGCTGGGAGTCTGTTCCACAAAACAGCAGTTTTTGGGAAGAAGCTGTTTGGGTGGAACTTACATCTTACTGATTCTGTACAAAGGGAATGAGGATGATTCATCCTTGTGTATGTGGCATAGATGATCCCAGTTGTAAAAATCATGGGAGGTGTGACTAAGGAACACATGCCATCTAAATAGCGATGGAACAATGAAAAGCTTGCTACATTTTATCTGTAGGGTTGTAGGGTAGAAAATAATTCATCACCCACAAGGCTGTGTAGACACTTTTAAACTGTCAAGACAAGCAAGTTTGGTTGTTTAGCAGCATATCAGCTTGTATGGGTTATTTAATGTCAAAATCTACATATGAAAATTCAAACTTTATAATCATTCAAGAGAATAACATTATTTCATGATAAATTATAATTACTTAATTAGGACCCTAGCAGGTTCTACTACCTCAGGTCAAGATGGACTTGTGAACTACAGAAATTAACAGGTAAGACAGGCAAGTGAAGACTGGGTAGCTCCAGCACATATGGCAGCAAGACTATTTTTGGTTTGGTCTGGCTCTTGTGAAGAGTATAGCAGGTGGAATCAGACACTTACTGAAGCAGTACAAGTCATTGGCAATTCACAGATAATAAAGAAAAAAAAATTGTGGAGTGCCATGATCGTCTACATCCTGAAGGGAAATGGCATTAAAAAAAAAAAAAAAAAAAAGTTAAATAGTTTTGTTTTCATAATAGTCAAATACTAGTAATCTCTACTCACTGATTGATGTTTTTTATGACTTAGTCCTTTGGGGGTTATTTAAAACCAAAATATATTCTGGATTGTAGGAAGTTGCTTACAGTACTGGATGTTTCCAAGCAGGCCACCATCTAAGTACTGACCGGGCTTGATGCTGCTTAACTTTATATGATTTGAGCATAACCTTTACACAACAGAGGCAGATATGTAATATAATTGGCCCTGATCTGGTATCTCGTTTGCAGTTGCTCTCTCACAGATGTGCCGTCGTCTCTCTCTGTCTTTTTTACAAATACTTTCATGGTAATTGCTCTGAGGAGCTGTTTTCACTGGTTTCCAGACTTCATGAATTCAAGCGCCCTACGAGGCTGGCATCCCGCTCTCATCCTTTCACTGTAGAAACTACTAAATGTAGCCGTCTCTTCTACTCCAATAGCTTCATACCTCGCCTGTGGAACACCCTTCCCAATTACTGTTTCCCTGAGAGCTATAATCTCCAGCTATTCAAATGTAATGTCAATCGACATCTCCAGTTACCTTGATCTATCCACTATCCCTCTCCTCATCCTTTCCTCTATCACTCCTATCTGCTCTCACTCCAAATCTTCTGCAACCCCCTGCATCCTAGTGGCTTCACGCCTGGCTTGGGGCATAATGCTTAAAAAAAACAAACAAACAAAAAAAAACACACAACACAATTTTTGTTGGGGTGTGGGGTAAAAGGTGGCTTATATTGCAGGACACATCTAACCACCATAAATGTTGTCAGAAACCCGATTTGTACTTTCTCTTTTGACTTATATTTAACAGAATTTTAACTTTTAAATGAATATCACATGTTAGGCCAAAAGTGTTTAATTATTTCAAACATTTCAATATTTTCATTGTTCCATCAAATGAATGCAACAATTACAGTAGTTAATAAACCTTACATCCGTTAATGGAATTTTCCTGTGACTCATAAAAGGTTTAACACTAACAGTTAATTTCAAGGGAGACAACTTTCTCCAATTACTTCACTGCTTATTCTTTTAAGAAGGACAACTAATGAGATTGTCATGCTGCTAAAGAATCAAGCATTCTTTTCATCCTCTGAAGATCAATTACTGTTTATTTTTTTTTACTTCTTTTTTTCTCTAGGGTTAATGATCGTTTAACAAAGTTAAACAACACATGAGACTTCACTCTCATCTTTCTGATGATACAGCTGACAAAATGAGCTTAAAAAACAAAACTTTTTTAAAGCTTGAATTTTTTTCCTCTTTTAGTAGAGAAAAAAAAAAAGGTTATTTAACATAAAAATGAAAAACAAGCTACATTTTCACTACTAAGAAGAAAGACTCCATTTTTAAAGGTTAAATTGACTGTCAAAGATATACGGGATAACAATCATAATCTGAATGTTTTCCTTACTTTGAAATTAAGACATTTTTTGTTTTTCTCTTCGTTGCATAGGCTATTAAAAATTCTCACTTAAAAATAAAATTCTAGAAATAAGCTTAATTAATTCATTTTTTTTAAGTTTAAAAATGGAGTCACACACAGATGTGTTCATAAGATTGATCTGTATGTGACTATTTTTTAAATAAACTCCTCTGCATACAAACATTCAACTTTCAGAGATACAAACAAATCTGTAACTTCAAATATTTTTTTTTTTTTTTTTTTAAACTGAGCCAGTAGAGTTCAACTTTAGTGACATTAATACCATTGTTTAGTGTAAACACAAGTAGATTATTGTTTCACTGTGGTGTCACAAAACACATGTGGACATTTAAGTTTGGATTGGAGCCTTAAGACAAAAAGGAAAAAGTGGCAGCAGATGAGGAGACTATGAATGGAGACACTAGTAAAAAAAAAAAAAAAAAAAAAAATGTACAAATACTTATGAGATAATTTTTTTGATATTTCCCCAAAGACTTAAAATAACTTATGTGAACAAATTTTTTTTTTTCTTTTGGTTCTATTTCTTTAAAGCAACATCAGTCTGTCTGTACAGACAATTTAGGACCAGAATAAAAAACAGAAATAATGTGAATGATCAATCTCTTATTACCTACAAACTGGATGCTTAAACACATAAAATTTGGGAGATTTTTCTTTTATATAATGGCTGGCTGCTCTTATCCAGGCATATCTACCTGCTAGGGTGGCTAACCAATCTCTGCTGCAGACAACTGCTCAGGCACATTTGTGTTTGTTCAACACGTACAGAACCCATTTGTAGTTTATCCTGCAACTATGCTGAGCAGACCTTAGTTACAATTTTTAGGAGAGAGAAATTATTTGTTATGATCAACAGCTTCAACAAGACTAGTACACTCAACCCTTCCGTCACAATGACTTGTTACTTTGTGCTCGCACAAGCATCGATGAACAATTCAGTTTACTGAACTTCACTCACAATGATTAGACATTGAGCGCTGTTTTATTAACACTCCCACTCAAGGAACACTTATCTTTAACACCATATTAAGGACTTTACCTTGATAAGGTCCATCAGAGAATGAAATACATTTGTAAAGATAACTTTTCCTCGTCTTTATTCATAGCTTATACAGGTATACTTTGGGTTATGTTATTTCAAGTCGTTCTCGATTATACGTCGTTTGTCAAAAAAAATATATGGAAAAATAAAAATCAAGGTGAAGTCATTTTATTCAACTTTACCTCTGTCCACCACAAATATTGAAATCGTAATATCACTAGAAAAGCATTAAAAGCACATAAAATCATGTAACTGTACAATAAATAAGAATAAAAGTATACAAAATCATATTAAAATGCATACATTTACAGTAAATGTTAATATAATCATCACAAATCCTAGAGAATGAAATATGAAAACATCTGTGACTTGTCATTTATTAAGTGTTATCACTCTATTAAGAAGCAAGGTGAAAGTGCATCAGCTGACAAACAGCAGCTGATTTTCCTAATGCATTGGCTAAGACCATCGAAAAAAAACGGGTTTCTTCCTGAACAGCTTAACATTGACCAAATTTGATTATAATGGAAAAAATTGCCAGACCGTTCTTTCATTGCTAATGCTAAGTGTAAGGGTATGTCGCTGATAAATTATTTTATTCAGAATACTGCACGTACATATCATAAATACTGTAATATGCAATGGAGAGTGCTTATTTGTGGTTTATAGTGTGGTTACTTTGACTAGAGTTGTTTTTCAACCTAAGTCGTGACGTATGAAACTAATTAATGACGTAGGGTGAGATATACCTGTATATATAAAATGGCTGGCTATTCATTTCCAAGTTTGATAGAGTAAAATAACTAGCTAATTCCTGTTGCAAACACTGCTCAAGCACATTTTTCAGTTTCTCCAACACCTAGAATCAACTTGCAGTGTATATTGCAACTATGTTGACCAAACAAAGTACATAATCTGGCATAATTAGCACATGAACAAGGCTAGTACACACATAGCCCCCATCACAATGGTTTCTGAATAGTTTCATGACTTTCTCTCTCTTTCACATATTATATATATCTATATCTATAATTCTCAAAATGTTTGTGTGTGTGATTGGATGTTGTTTATGTATTTCCACAGATTTCACCCGAATGCTTCTGTGCATGAGGCTGATAATGATGATCAAAGGACTCAACGGCTAAGGAGAAATGCCTCTTCAACTGCTGCTGCACGTGAGGCTGAAACAAGTTTGAGATCACAAAATGGCGTGTTTCGAGGCCACCCCCCCCATTCATAACCTGCTCCAATTGAATGGCAAAAATTCCCAGTAATAAAAGACCCAGTTGAAGAAGGCTTATGCTGCTAGTGTATATATATATATATATATATAAATAAAACAATATGGAATTTCCAGGAGGATATAGATCCGGGAAGAACTATGTCGAAAGACAGAGCAAAGAGGAGAAACCACAACATTCTATGCGCGCACACACACACACACTGCAAAAAAAAAAAAAAAAAAAAAAAAAAAAAAAAAAAACTTGCACCAATGAAAAGTGTATATGAAAAACAAAAATTGAAAAGCATAAGCAGTCAATTGCTGATACTTCCTGATGAGTGGATGGAGTGATTCATGGAGGATCCGTCTACAAAACTCTGGGGCCTGGATGCTGAAGATAACATCAATTAGCTAAGTGATTAACCTTTTACTTGTAATATATATATATATATATATATATATATATATCCCAAAGTACAATAAAATTCCAATAACCAAAAACACTATTCTTAAAAGAGTGCTCAATACTGAGTAGACATAATAATATTTATTCAAATTTATAACATATGCATGTTATAAGATCACTACAAAAGTTGCAATTTTGTTTTGACACTTATGATGTTTTATCAAGTGATGATGTTGAATGGAAATTTGAATATAGATGATACACCTTTGCTTCATATACACTTTCATGTCAGAGCTGATGCTCGTAACAAAGAAAAAAAAAAATCATAGGTTACTGGGTGGAAGGTCTATCCTCTACAGCCTACCACCAACACTTGCTTCTGAAGCCATGTCTCAACATCATAAAATAGGAGGCATTATTTCCATACCAATGTGCACGTGTGTGCGTGTGTGAGAGAGGGAAAGAAAAGGAGGTTTCAGATTTTAATGCACAGAAAACTTGCTTGAACTCTTAACAGCCACTCCTTACATGTGGAATGTGCCTTAAATTATAGAGTATTGACAATAAAATACTGTGAAGCCATTTATCACTATGCACAGAGACATGACAAAATGAAAAGAGACCAATTTTTAAATAAGAACCTTTAATCACCTTTAATCACTTACATAAATATTTCCAATATATTTTATTAAAAGTAAAATATGTTGGACTTGATAATAACAAAATTTAAGTTGTTTTACTTTCTGACATTCTCTCTTCTCTTTGTTGGTTATTCAATTTGGCTGCATTAAAAATGGGTCAGGCACGTTCCACAGGTTTTATGTTGACTGACTGAGTGAACTAAAAGAGACTTTTAGGGGCCTGTCAATTAGGCTTGTAGCAATTAATCGGCCAATAATTGGCAATATAAGCATTTGATGATTAATTGGACATCTTTGCTTATTACACCACAGACATTTCATTCCAGGCTGAAGAGTCATCGGTTATTTCAAAGAATGAACTTAAATTATATTCTTCTAATTTTTCATTTTTTTTTTGTAAAATATTTATTGATTGGTAATTAAATTACCAATTATCAATCAATTAATTGATGCTATCCTACTGTAAATACTGATAGAATACACTAAAAAGGTAGTAGTTTTTATTTTTCTTCCAAACAGTATGCGTGAATATTTACACTATTTACATTGTTCGGACTGTTGTCCCCATCTTTATTGTCATGTTTATGACATTTCAGTCATCATACACTCTGGCCTTCATCAGGTGATAGACATTGGAATTTTGAACCAAACGCTTTATTTAGTCTGGGGGCAGATATCCAAATAAGATATGGCACATGGAATTAGAACAATTTAACACAAAATTCTGGGAATGGTAAGGAAAAAAACAAAATAAGGCATGCATGTGCAGAGAGAGAGAGAGAGAGGTGTGCAAGGAGAGAAACAGGAAAGAAAAATACAGAGAGAGGGGGTAACGGAGAGAAAGAGAGGGAGAGAAAGAGAAACTTTCTTTTAATAACTAAAGTATAAAAAAAATTTAGAAGCTCAAATTTTTTATGCTGTAAGCATCATCTTCCTCTCATTAAAGAAAATTAACCTTTTTTTAATTACTTGTTAATTACTTTTCAAAGTTACAAAAAAAAATCTGCAACACAAGAAAAGTTTCTGCAATAGTTAATTAAAAAGTGAAACATTATTTGAAATAAAAATAATTTCATAAGATTAATATATATATATATATATATATATATATATAAAATTTAAAATGTCCCTCCTTTCATTAGTTCACATGACTGTTACACCCAGCCAATGCTTCATAAATAATGGACTATTGTTTTGATTGTGTTGAAAGAGGGGAAAGACACTACTTGGTTTCAGTGAGAAAATGAAAGGGAGGAAGAAGTGTTTAACGTCTCCTACCAATACCTCATAAATAATGGACTATTCCATTTTGTGTGTGGGGAGAGAAAACAAAACACATGTCAGGGACACTACTTGGTTTCAGTGAGAAAATGAAAGGGAGGAAGGAAGAAAGACGGAAGTGTTTAACAGCTGTTTTGGTGAAAATAGAAAAAAGTTGGCAATTTCAAATCTTTTCATTTGCACTTTAAATAATGACCAGCATTCATTTTTATCATTGTTATTGGAATATTTTCTTAAGTTGTTAAGCTCAAATATTTAACAATGCAATAGGTGAATTTCTACAGATATTTTATTATCATAGAACTCACCATTAACTTAAGAATTATTATTCATCAGAAAATTAAATTAGGAAAACTGAAATTTTTACAGGTATATCTAGTATCTATAAATATGTATTAAGTACAAATAAATATAAAGATAAAATAACCTTCCTAGACCAACACAAATTAGTAAATAAATGATTCTTATCCCAAAATGCAGACACAAAAACAAAATTTTACGTTACTTAAAAGTCAAAAATTGGAAATACTTTGTAAAATACAAATATGTACATTATATACAACGCAGACAAGATAATGTACTTTAGACCTTCTTAAACTTTTTCATCACGAGATTTTTCGCGACCTCAGGTATTAACCAACTACACCGAAAATACATCCATTGTCACTGCACTAGTCACAACCATGCTGAATGCACATTACATGGTGCATCACATTAAATATTGTGCATTTGTGAAATAATATATGAACTGAAACTCAAGCATTTGGATTTAATTTTTGTGACCCCAGCATTTCCCTTCGTGACCCTATTTGGGGTTGTGACCCACAGTTTAACAATCACTGCTTTAGACAAAGCCAGTACCTTAAACTAAACAAATAAGATAACCAACCCCCAAGAATAAATAAACAAAAAATCTAAATAAATAAACAAATTAAGTAAATAATAAAAAAAATGATAAATATACACATAAATACATATAATAATAATAATAATAATAATAATAATAATAATAATAATAATAAACAAATGATTAAATCCTCAATAATAAATAACAAGGAAAAAAGTTAAAAACACTATAAAGCTGCATTTGGATCAACAATTATTCCAGTTCAATAGTCTCTAGAATAATTTGAGACATAACCGTTACTGCCTACCCAATAACCATTAGGATAATACAATAGACTATACTACCCATAATGCACTACTGACCAGCAAACATAAATAGTTGTGCCCAAAAACACAACACACAAGGCCTGAAGATTGCATTGAAGCATAACTGGTGCCACTTGCTTAACTCAGTGTCTACTATTATATCTACATATGCTCTATCATGGATATTGAGCACCACTACTCATAAATATAGCATACTTTAGAACTATATTTTTATCATATTTATAAATATATGTAGATATAAATAAATACATGGGGAAACAATGTAAAATTTTATATATCAAGTGAAATAGTTTTCATGCAATGCATTTCATCCTTTAAGACTTCAGACCAAAGTGATATTTATGTTGACGTGACTACGCATGTGACACAAAGGAATTACAAGACAATAAAAATGTATTTGTTGATTCAAAAGTATTCATCCACAGAAAGATATTTTTCCTGATTTAAGAGGATAAAGAAAAAAAGAGAAAAAAAAAAGAAGAGAAAAAAAAAGAAAAAAAGAGGGAAAAAAAGAGAAAAAAAGAGAGAAAAAAAGAGAGAAAAAAAGAAAAAAAGAGAAAAGGAGAAAAAGAGAAAAAAAGAAAAAAAAAGAGAGAAAAAAAGAAAAAAAAGGAGAGAAAAAAAGAAAAAAAAGGAGAGAAAAAAAGAAAAAAAAGAGAAAAAAAGAAAAAAAAGAGAGAAAAAAAGAAAAAAAAGAGAGAAAAAAAGAAAAAAAAGAGAGAAAAAAAAGAAAAAAAAAGAGAGAAAAAAAGAAAAAAAAAGAGAGAAGAAAAAGAAAAAAGGAGAGAAAAAAAGAAAAAAAAGGAGACAGAGAAAAAAAGGAGACAAAAAAAGAGAAAAAAAGGAGACAAAAAAAGAAAAAAGGAGACAAAAAAAGAGAAAAAAGGAGACAAAAAAAGAGAAAAAAGGAGACAAAAAAAGAGAAAAAAGGAGACAAAAAAAGAGAAAAAAAGGAGACAAAAAAAGAGAAAAAAAGGAGACAAAAAAAGAGAAAAAAAGGAGACAAAAAAAAGAGAAAAAAAGGAGACAAAAAAAAGAGAAAAAAAGGAGACAAAAAAAGAGAAAAAAAGGAGACAAAAAAAAGAGAAAAAAGGAGACAAAAAAAGAGAAAAAAAGGAGACAAAAAAAGAGAAAAAAAGGAGACAAAAAAAAGAGAAAAAAAGGAGACAAAAAGAGAGAGACAAAACGAGAGAGACAAAGAGAGAGAGACAAAAACAGACAAAAAAATAAAAATAAGACAAAATGACAACAAAAAAGAGAAAAAAAAAAAAAAAAGGAAAAAACCAAAGGAAAAAATAGGAAGAAAAAAAGAAAAAAGAAAGTTTCAGAGAAGAGAATTGCTAATAATTAAACTTTCACTTTGAACAGAATAAAGTCTAAGGAGTGGTTTTATTTTTACCATTATCTGTTCAATATGAATGTCTAAGACACACCAACAGATGATCATTTGGGGAAGAGGAATTATGATCAGAGACATATGTCTTTATTTATTTACTTGTGGGGTCCACAGAAATTTTATGGTAGACAAGTTGATACCTAACATACTGTCATTACATTTTAAGTCAGATAAATTCTAACCTTATATTAAATCCCCATACAGTCATATACAACATATAGAGTTATAATTTTTCAAATAGGTTTTTATGATATCTATTTCCTTTAATTACGTAGAGTGGAACCTGTGGAAATTACACTGTTTTTGTTAATTTTTATTACTGAAACTAATTATTTCATATTGGCATATTTCATTACTGTTTCACTGAAGTAGACATTAAATGCATGAGGGCATTATCACTTTCTCTACCTTCCTTTTCTTTCTTTCAATAAATACATATATACAGCTTCAACAGATCCCAGAATGAGATTTGCCAGATGATGAAAAAATGGTTAGAGAATTTGTGGGCAAGGATTTGTTGGGAAGGTATAGTTTTCATTTCATTTTCATCTGTTGTTTATCAAACAGAAAATATCAGTAAAGCAACACAAATCAAAGGAGAAATTTTAAACTTTTCTGTCTGCCTCTCTTACACCTCAAGAGAATGGGACACCTGAGGAAGAAAGAGGAGAGAAAAAAAAAAACAACTGACAGGAAATACGAGCTGCAGAGAGAGAGAGAGAGAGAGAGATGGACAACCACATACAGGAGAGAGGGAGTCTGCAGAGAGAGGAGAAAACCACCTGATTTTCACTATTATGCAAAGAAGTTAAAAACACTTACAGTTGGGACTATTTGCCAATTGTTCAGTTTACAAAACTAAACTTGCTTATATTTTTGTGAAAACCAGAGATTACAACTTTTTTTTTTTGCTTGTTCTTTTTTTTTTAAATTGACAATATAGTTTTCTTTAACAACAAAACAATTGCATACCTTGGTGCAAATTAATTGAAACAAAACGAATAATTCTATTATTATTTCTTTTCATATTTTTCCAATGAAACATGTGCATATTAGTACTTCATACGTCCATTCCACAAAGTTGATCTTTACAGATTAATGACAGATTCTCAATTGGACTTAAATCAGGAGAATTTCCAGTCCAGTCTATAGTACTTTGATTTGCTCACTAGTAAGGCTTGCCAGTGTGTTCGTGCAGTGTTACAATTTTCGTATGCTTCCTTGGAGTAACGTCCATCGCAGACAATGGCTGTAGGACAACTAAATAACAGTCGAGACAATAGTGTCTGGGTGTGATGAAAATCTGATGCAATCATGAATGATGCAATATTTTTCAAGACCAAAAAAATTTCATCATAGACCCCGAAAATAGATTCATATTACTGCACAGCACAACAAATGACCTAATCTAAGGAAAAAATAGGAATTGATTTCACCCTGTCACTCCAGTGGGTCTAAAACTGATTGTATGGTGAAAGAAAGGAAACTAAAGTGGTTGTTTCAATTAATTTACACAAAGGTGTATTAATAGTAACAGAAGACAACAAAACTGTTTAATAAAAAACCCCAAAAAGCCAACAAATTAAATGTGTTTTCGTAAATATAATAATGAAGAAACTAACAACTATCAGGTATCTGAAAAGATGACATCATCATAGAATCAATTCCTTTTTATTTTTTAACTGTAAACTCTATGACTATAAGCAATCAAGGAAACTTGGCACTGTAACTGATCAACTATTTTTGCTGTAATGTTTTTTATTTAATGAATTGTGAAGAGAATGAGAGAGCCAGATACAAATTTGCCGTTCATGCATTTTCTTAATAAATTAGTAATAAGAAAGAAGGCATTGAAAGGAAAACGAATGCAATCTAATAAAAATGCTCATGTGTTAAACCATTGGAAATTCTATAATGAATAAAATGAGATATAGGTGAGAAGAGGTTAAAATTTTAAATTAATAAGGCTAGAGAGGGTTCAACATAAAAGTTGGGTAGAAACAAATTGTAGCAGGGTGGAAGGAATAAAGGGTGGCAATGGATGAGAGAGAGGGTGGGAGAATCATAATGCCAATTGTATAAAGTAGGAAAAGAACAAGTTAGAAGAAACAAAAAGGTCCCCAGAAAAGAAGTGAAGAGAGAGAGAGAGAGAGAGATGAAAAGGTCCCCCAAGAAAGAAATTATGTACCCCACCAGTCAGTTAAGTACCTTATTGAAGGTGTCTGAATAGATGACAGAACAGCAATAAAGAGGGATGCTTCAAAAGTTACTTCGAGCAACAAAAGACAAGAAGTTGTGGAGAGTCATGATCAGTCATATACTAAAGGGACCTAAAAGAAATACAAAGAGTATAGATAATTCAGATGATAAATCTCTAACATAAAATACACAGATAAAGGAAAGTGTTTTTGTCTCTATTTCCGAGATGAGGTATTATGTACAGTATTTACATTGTCATCTTTGTCGCCATATTTATCACAACGTTTCGTCCGTTAGTTGGAATTTCGAACTGAACCCTTTATTTCGATCACTGGGGTAGACTGTTCTAGTTCCACGTTTGATGGATGTCAGTTATCAGTTATCTCCAGCTAATTTTCCCTCTACCTTAACCGGGTATTGAACTCACACTCTTTGGGTCTGTCACTGGATCTAACCAACGCCTTCATCCACTGTGCCATCTGGGTATGAATTTCTCGGTATTATAAACCTAATGTTTTCAGCAACCATTTTTACCAGTGCTCATATTGCAATTTTGCTGTTATCATTACATGTTTTTACCAGAGTTCATATTGCAACTTTGTTATCATTGCTTTTCTCTGGCACTCCTTATTACTGGTTCGCATATTGTATTTATTTCTATGCTTGGTTAGCTCAGGAGATTTTTGTGGCCTAGCATATGTGCTGATTCCTTAAGTTTACGAATTTTCCAATGGTGTTCCCTGTCTATGATCTCAACATGATCCCACAGGGGACGGTGATCTCCCTTCTCTCTCCATATGTGGTCAGCCACGCCTGATTTTTCTACTCCCCCTCGCATTACAGCTTTCTGGTGTTCTTGAAGCCTTACCTTGAGGGGGCGGCCTGTCTCTCCTTTATATTCCTTTCCGCAGCTGCACGGGATAGCATACACATAGTCTTTAGTCATGTTCTCCTGTATGGGGGGTCTCACTCGAGAGAGATATCTGCGAAGTGTTGTCAAGCTCTTGAAGGTTGTCCTGATGTTATATGGACCGCAGATCCTTTGTATTTTCTCTGATAACCCCTTCACATAAGGCAGGCAGACTGTTTTCTGAGTATTGTTGTCCTCTTCTTCCTCTTGTACCCGCCTATCCCAGTTTTTGGCGGCTGCTGCCATGTACCCAGGGTAGTTGTTACGTTGTAGGGTACTACTTATACTGACCAATTCTTTATCTAACATCTCTGGGTCACCACTTATGACTTTTGCTCGGTGTTGTAAGCAACGGACGATCCCTTTCTTTACGCTGTATGGATGGTGGGAGTTGAAATTGAGGTACTGTCCAGTGAATGTTGGTTTACGGTATACGGATGTCTTGAACCCATGCTCTGTTCGAGATATTAGTACATCCAGGAATGGGAGTGTGTTGTTACTCTCTTTCTCCATTGTGAACTGTATCAAAGGTCTTATTGAGTTCACATGGTCCAGTAGAACCTGGACATCTTCCTGGTCTGGCCAAGAGTATGAAGGTGTCATCTACGTACCTTAACCATATAGTAGGCTTTAGCGATATAGATTCTAATGCCATTTCTTCAAAGTATTCCATGTATATATTCGCCATTGCTGGTGATAATGACGAGCCCATTGCTAAGCCCTCATCCTGTCGATATATGTGTGATTCCATTCTGAAGTGTTTTGTTTGTGTACAGAAAGTCAACATCTCCATCAGATTATCTATTGGAATACTGGTCTGTTCTTCTAGGGAAGCCATATTTATCACGTTTCGGCCGTTGTACGCTCCAGCCTTCTTCAGGTGGTTGAAATTTTGAACTGAACCCTTTATTTCGATCACTGGGGTAGACTGTTCTAGTTCCACGTGCCATGTTTGATGGATGTCAGTTATCAGTTATCTCCTGCTAATTTCCGGAGTGTACAACGGCCGAAACGTTGTGATAAATATGGCGACAAAGATGAGGACAATAGTCCGCATAATGTAAATACTGAAAGTGTTTTTATTCAACATTTAAAACTTAATATCAGCCAACTGTGAGATTTAGGTATATATTCTAATCCTTTTTCAAGCTTGAACCATTGCGAATTAAGTCATATGTAACATGACTTCATACAGTTTCAACTGTTGAATCCTGTAGCCTTCTTCAGGTGTTCAGGTGTTTGTTGATATGTAATTTCAAACTGAACCCTTTATTTTATCTATAATAGTACATCGTTCACAGGTCTGCCCCACAAGATAATAACCTAGTGATTAAAGTGTTGGTTTGTGAATTTGGTTGCATAGTAATTGGAAGTTGTAAAATTTTGAGGGAATAAACTTCAATACAGCAGCTGCTTGTCTCAAGAAATTCTCCTTCATGCCTGGTAATGACTCAGAGCCAATTCGTTGGTCACATGCAGAATCTGTTTATATCTAGGTCAAGAAGTCAGTGATTGGTTAAAGCACGACCAAAAATTGGCATGACATTCTCATATATAAACAAGAGTCACATGTGCACTTTGTTTCTTTTTTGATGTAAGATACACGTGACACACTGTCACTTGGTTTTGATGAGGTAAGCCAACATTTTCTTTGCTACATTCCCCCCTGGTCTCATGATCACAAATCAGACAGCCTGGAGGCGAGGTCTAACCTATTGGATTTCAACTGCAATGGGTTAGTAATACAGACTCAGTGGAAACAGAGTGAGCAATAACTGAGCAAGACTAAAAAAAAAAAAAAAAAAAAAAAAAAAAAAAAAAAGACTAGACCTGGACATCAGAGCAAGAAAATCTCTACCCCGATAGAGTTAATAAATGGTTTGAAATTCCCTGGATCAACAGGCATCTGAAGAAGGTCAGTGGGCACAATGAACGAAATGTTTTGATAATTACAAAAATGAGGAAATTAGTCCAAAATACTGATAAATCTGAATCTCCAAAATTCAGAAATTAATAATTAATAAAGTGAGATCAAAGGGAGATAAATGTCTATATTATAGACAGATTAATCTTACTTATTATAAAATGCAGATTGTGTGTGTGTGTGTGTGTGTGTGTGTGTGTGTGTGTGTGTGTGTCTGTCTGTACGTTTATATATTGGATCGGATTTCCTACATTTTTCAACCGATTTCAACAAAACTTCACAGGACTACGTAAAATTACCTTGCGGTGGTTCTGACAGCGCCAAAAATTGGAAAAACACAATTGTTTTTGCACGAAATCAATTTGAAAACACGATTAAGAGGCATTAATGAAAGGGGGACAACTCATATCAAGTTACACTTATTAATATTGAGTTATACTTATTATAAAACCCAGGTTGGTTGGTTGGTTGGTTTTGTGTGTGTGTGTGTGTGTTCGTTTATATATGGGATCGGATTTCCTACATTTTTCAACTATACTCATAACGATTGAAAACAATGTTTTTGTTCGAGTTTGACCAATTCGTAAAAACAAAACAAAAAAATAAAACTAATTAAGACATGCGTGTCCGTCAACATTAAACAATAATCTTTGTCAATTTTATTTTTCAGGCTTTATGATGGTTGATACTTGATCTATCTCTTACTGTTACATCCCCGGGCAACGCCGGGCTCTACTGCTAGTAATAATCTATAATTATCAAAATGTGTGGGTGTGTGTGTATGTATGTATGTGATCGGATGTTCATGTGTTTCCACAGTTTTCATCAGATTTCGATGGATTTTTTTTTTTTTTTCTTTGATAGATAATTCTTCAGTGGCAGTTATGAGTCCAAATTGGATGGAAAAAAATTTGGAACCTTGAAGGTGAAAAAAAAAAAAAAAAAAACAGATTTTTTTAAACTTTGCGCAAAAATCAAAGGCAAAATTTAATGTCTGTAAAAATCAGCGTACAATCAATTTAGATTATTAGAATTATAAAAAAAAAAAAAAAATATTATAAATAAAAATTATTGTATATTATTATCATGATGGTCCATGGAAGAGGTTCTTTCCTCGCAAGATTGTAAACACAAGAATGGCCCTTTTCAAGGCCATCGCCCCCATTCAAATTTTTAACTCCCGATTTGGTGATGTGCCTCAGTTGCACCCAATTGTTGTTACTAACATTGCTTTTCAGGTGGGCTGACTTTAAACTTAAACTGCTCCAACTGAACAGCAAAATTTCCCAGTAATGAAACACTTGGTTGAAGACGGGTTATACTGCTAGTAATTAATAAAGTGAGATCGAAGGGAGATAAATGTCTCCACTATAAAAATATTAATAATTTCTTATGGTAACCAAAGCATTTTCTATTTGACATAGATTTTCAAAAAAAAAAAAAAAAAAAAATCATTTTACAGAGACTATGAATAGTTGAAATACAGAAAAATTACTTACTTTTTTTAAAAGAATTTTATGAAGTTATTGTTTTGCAAACCTTACTGGGACAAGTTCCAGACTTACCTATAAAAGAAAAAAAAGTAAATTGAATTGTTATTAAGGAGCATATTCAAAGAAAAAGAAAAACTGAGAATATATCACAAAGAAAAAAAAAAGAAAAGAAAATCAAACAGTGATTAAATAAACTGTTACATATGAGGAAGGCGTCTACCAAAGAGCAGACTAATTTTTATTGAATGCTCCGCTACTATGGTCTTTTGCCATACATATCTTTGTAAATAATTCTCCAGAGATCATTATATATCTGGCATAATATGGAAAGGGGTGGGGACAGTTTGGAGGTTCCGAGCAGTGCTTTGTGACTGTTGCTATCTTATCAACATTTCTTTTTCTCTATCTACATTTATATCTGTTACAAATTAAACTAAGCACAACTTACTGTTAAGGATAAATATTTTTAATTGTTTTTGACGTCATTCTGAAGGCTTTTTTTTTTTCTTTTGTCCAAATCGGTGAATTTGTTTTACGCGTGCTAAGTCTCAAATAAATACTATAGAAAATTCACTATTTTTATCCCTGTTGAATGTGTCAAATTATTAAACTTTTTAAGAAGAAAAAAAATGTTAAAAATTACCTCAAAACATTGATTTATTTAAGATAGAATTATCTATAATAGTCTCTAATTTATATTTAGATACATTGTATTTATTTTCAATTTCTCTAGTTGAATTGTTAACCTATACTGCATGTGATCCATTATTGTACATAATTAGATTACAATGAAATTTGTATTTTATTTGAATACTGCCTTATAAGAATTAAGATGATGTAGAGTGGGTGGGACATGACCCTAACACCAGCCCCAACTGGCTTAAATTGCTCCTTGTGGTTCATATCATTCCAGTGTTGGCTTACAGCTGCATCACATTTTGAAACAGCAATTCCCATATGATCACTAGTTAAGCCTGGATAGTACCTAGATAGGAGACCAGCTGGGAATAGCAGGTACTCTAAGCTTGGATGTGTGGGTGGTGTAATGGATAATGGCTCAACCTGAGAGCTGAGTTCCAATTCCAGTTGGGCTCGTTATATTCACTTACACTCAAATACCCTTGGGAAAGGTATGAATCAACTTCTTTCCCAGCTATGGGTCATTTAGTAAGACTTGTATCACTAAACCATTATTTTTTTTATTAATGTTCACCCAATAGAAGGGTCACTAAAGGTAGAGGGATACTGTGTGGAGTTGTATTCATATAAGAAAAGGAACAGTAACAGGAAAGATAGCTAATTCTAGACTTGAAAAAGCCAAGATTTAATTAACGAATAAAATTTCAGAGTTCAGGTGATGTTAGGAGTAACAAGTTGAAGTAGACTTTAGAAGGAACCAGAACTCTAATCTTAAGCAGGAAACATGGGATGAGCCTCTACTCCTGTTTAAAAGACTGATCCCCAAATAAAATAAAATTGCATACAAAATATCGGCATTAAATAACCATTATTATAGGCATACAAAATATTCAGCATTAGATAACCCATAGAGGCTGATATGCCACTAAACAAAAACAACTTTAATGTCCTTTTTTAAGTTAAAAAGAAATCTTTATCAGAAACTGGTTTCAAGAAAAAAAAAAAAAATTAAAAACCCAGATTTAGCATTCCAGTTCTTAAAGATTTCAGTTTTTCTTTTAATTGTTAAAATCTGCAATACCCACAATGTATAAATGGTTTACTCCCATTTGTCTCAGTGACAAAAGATTGTTTTAAATGAAGCAGTCATTGAGAAAAGTAGAAAGTTGAAAAACAAAAAAACAGGACAAAAGTGTCAGATTGAAATAGTTTTCTTTAAGGCCAGCGCCAATAAAGGTAGGGACAGTATTTTCAGTCCTAATTTAACAGTAACAATGGCTAGCTATTTACTTGTCTGTTAGATTTAGCTCCTTGTCTCTGTGGTGATAATCTTGAGAAAATCATTCCCCAAAATGTCACCAAGTGTAAAAACATGCTCTTCAAACTGTGTTACTTTAAAACCTTTGAATATTAAACACCATGTAAGATATATAGATTTCTATAATATAACATGACACTATTTTTGTTTTGCACAGGCTTAACCCTTTACCATTCGAATCAAATCAACTCAAACCTGACCTGTAAATATTGCCTCTCAATGTTCAATCCACCATAGCCCACTTCATGTATACTCTGCCATAATATACACCAGTGATTCGGTATACCTCAAGAGTGTGGTGGAAGAGGATAGCAGGTGAGGCAGAATGATTTAAAGAATCAAAGATTCAAATGCCAAAAATAAATATGATTTCAAAATTTAAAATATTATTACATATTATTTGTAATTACATTCATAAGTCTCAGAACAAATAGTTATAATCAATTATTGATCAATTTTTAACATTGTAATATTTTTGCATTATATCAAGTATTAAGAATATAGTAACTAGGGTCTGCAAATTAGAGGAGAGAGTTATCAATGATAATGTTCTGACTTTGAAACTGCAGTTATCTCCCTTTAACATCTGTTTTTTTTACTTTTTAAAATCACATGAAATTTGGTGAGGCATGAGCAGATTTTCTTTCTGAAAATGTGGCCCAGAGAAAAAAAAAAAAAAATTGGGAACCACTGATATGCAACAACATCACAAATAACTCAAGAAGTCACAAACAAAAAAAGGTGAAACTTTGAGAGCCGATATTTACAAGGACTGGTTTAAGCATGTTGAATGCTAAAGACTTAAAGGCAGAAATATCTCCTTTTCAATGGAAGCATTAACATTTTTCTAGAAAGAAAATTATCTAGTCTATTTTGCATGTATCTTTCACAATATTATCTTCAAATATTCATTATTATGTACCCCCCTACAAACACACACCTTAACTTGGGCTTACAATGACTGATTTAAAAAAAAATTTCTATCATATAAATCTAACATTCTTGTCAGGCAGTGTGTACTTGCACTCAATAAAAACAGGTGAACAATAACTGAACAGTACTAAATAAAAGTGAAAACTAAACGATATTCCTAGTCATGAATAGCGGAATGAGAACAGTCTACCCCCATAGATTAAATAAAGGATTCAGTTCAGAATTCCATGTAGGTTACCCAGATGAATATACACCTGAATAAGTCATTACACTATTGACTACTGTCATCATGCCTACAGATGGGCATTGGAATGAAAATAGCCTACCCCCATAGATTAAATAAAGTCTTCGGTTCAGAATTCCATGTAAGTTACCTAGATCGATATACACCCGAGGAAGGACGGAGGATATAACAATATACACTTGAATAAGCCATTACGCTATTGACTACTGTCATCATGCCTACAGATGGGCATTGGAATGAGAATAGTCTACCCCCATAGATTAAATAATGTCTTCAGTTCAGAATTCCCTGTAGGTTACCTAGATCTATATACACCTAAGGAAGGCTGGAGGATATGACAATATACACCTGAAGGAGTCCTTACACTATTTATATTTGGACTATTGTCCTCATGTCTATGCATGGGCATTGAAATGAGAAGAGTCTACCCCTGTAGATTAAATAAAGTGTTCAGTTCAGAATTCTATGTAGGCTACCCAGATCAATATACACCTCAGGAAGGTTGGAGGGCACAACAGCCAAAACAATGTGATAATAACAAATATATGGACACCAGTTCAAATATAACTTGTGTAAACAAATTTAACATTTGTTCAAAGTTTTATTCTGTTTGCATTAATTAGAAATAATATTTGAAATTTACACAGTCTTTAGAGCAAATTCAGGGACACATGGATATAAAAACACAAGTTTACAGTGAAAATAAACTCACACAAAGAAGTAAACTAATAAGCAGAAACACATTTCAGTCGCTTGTGGCTATTTCTCTATAGAGGTATATGAAAGAACCAAAAATGTTTGACAATTTATTGGCCTTGACTGTAAACATACCCAACATCCACAAATTTTCTACCAATTAGACTCGATTTCCTTTTTATTCTCAATCTCATCAATGTATAGCGAAAGCAGAGAAAAGGTCCACTGCCGCTCACAAAGTAACACAATGAAAGTCAAATGGTACATCCAGAAATAATGCAAACTATTTCCCATATTATAAAATAGATGTTTTATTTAAGGTTTTACCTGCTTGTTTGGGTGGTTAGGTAGTTGATACTTGAGATGACAACACTATTTTGGTCTAAAAGCTCAGCTCTTCCTCCTGCTAACTCCTTGCCCATCTATTAATGGACAGCACAGGAACCAGATGACGGACACCCATCTCCTGCCATGGGTGGACAAAAACTCTCCCTTGATCCCAAGCAGGATTATTAATATAGACCAGGACCTGGATATACTCTATTTCTGGTTTTGTTGCCACTTGATCTCCAAAAACCCATCATCCTCTTCTTTACTTCTTGTTCCCCTTTGGTCAAAGTGTATGCAGCTTAGAAGATTCAACTTCAAAAGCAACCATCTGCTGGACATCAAACAGAAACACTTGAGATCTAGATAAAACCTTTTCCCTTTCTACATAGGTGTACATAGTATCACATTGTCAACTCTGCTTATAGATTCAATGAAGTCATCTAATATGCTGACAACATTGAGGAAACTGTCATGTTGTTTAACTGCGGTGTAGATAACAGTGAAGTAGACTAAAATGTGCTTTAAAAACTATTAAAATAATTTTATTTCATTTTTTTGAACAATTACAGAATTTGGTCAGTGATTTAAATTCTGTTAGATATTAATTACTTTGAATCGGGAAAAAAAGTACAGGAAATATGGTCCAAGCTTTTGTCAGACAATTTCTGAAAGTGTGCAATTTATCTGGTAGAAAATGCAGTAATTTTTATTATTGCTAATGCAATGAGGTTTTGTCACAATACAATGATCAAGTAGGCTTGATTCTCAATCTCAATGGATTTCCCCATTCAGAAGGATTTCTGTTAAAGCTAACTCCATCCACTTTCCATGTGTGTAAGATCTTCACTAAACATGACCCATAAAGTCAGAATAACATTGATATTATTAAATCTTACATGATTTCAAATAGCACGTTAAAAAAAAAAAAAAAAAAAAAAAAAAAACTTTTGTGATTGACCTTTCCCAAATATCATAAAATTTTATTACGAAAAGGTTTCACAATCATTACCCATATTCATAATCTTTTTTTTACCAAAAAAACAATTTAGATAATCATTATTGTTAATAACTTCATCATTAACATGATTTTATTATTGTCCGTGCTGAAAAAAAACAACCTGTTTGAGTATTCAACAATTGATCCCAAAGATAGCACCAATAAAATTAGACATTTTAAACATGGCTGCCATAGAGAAACTGAGGAAGCGATCATATTTAGTCATTAAATAAAAATGATCTCAGATCATCATCGTTCTAATCCTAGTCATCTTTGAAAAGCCATATTTCTGGCTAAGAACTGGTTCTTGCTTGCAACCAGCGCCATTGCCAATAGTTGATGTTTATAGGGAAGCAGAAGCAGAAGTAGTTCAGCTATTAATAATTATGCTAATTGTGTTTTACTGGCTTTTTAAGGAGAGTCAACTGTGTCAGTGGTCTGCGTGTTAATCCTGCTGATAGAAATCCAAGTGGGCCATTTGTGAAACAAGGGGAAACATGAGAATCTCTCAGGGATTTTTTTGAGAAATCATTACAGATCAATGATTCTTTTTAAAGTGGCATCCTCATCTTTAAGGGGTTAAAAAAATCCCCTTTCAGCAAAACCACCAGCTTTTATTGATCTGATTGGTTAAACTGTTAGTGGAGAAGAAAAGTGTAAAGCAATGAAAAATTTTTTGTTTTGTATTAATGGGTGGGGTGAAGAAAGGAGAAGGTGAAAAAAAGGGGTGAAGGAAAAAAAAAAGAGGAAAGTGAGATTTGAAAGATGGGTAAGAGTGGCAAGAGAGGAGATGAGTGCATGGTGAGAGAGACAGAGAGAGGGGTGCACAGAGAGAGAGAGAGAAGCGCATGTTTCATGCTAGACGCAATCATTGGGCTGCCTGATGATTGCGTCTTCAATGTTCACACACATATATATATATATATATATATATATATATACACACACACACAGAGGTAAGCATGTGTATGCAATGGGTGTAAAAGAGATCCACAAAGAAGGAAAAGCAACAAAAATTATGACGTGATATATTTCTTTTTTATTGAGTTAAAAAAAAAACAAAAAAAAAACACCGTATTTAATGAATTGGTTTTATTCAACAGATATTAAACCAACCAAAACATAAATGTAAATATTGTCTTTGAAGACAATAATTGTAAAAAAAAAAAAAAGAAAAAAAGAAAAAAAAAGTTAATATTAGAAGAATTGAGAAATATGAGAAAATGATAGAAAGAAAAAAAGAAAAGAGCAATGTGATATTCATAAAGAAATTAGGTTAAGATATAAAGTAACAAGCAAAGCAAGGCTGGCACAAGAGAAGCTGACAGGACGAAGAGAAGACTGGCAGGAGCAAGGAGGGGGATCACAAATGAAAGCAGAAGGTAGGACAAGACAAGGAAAAAATAAAGACTAGGGGCCAGGTAGGTAGGTGAGAGAGAGAGCAGGACATTGTAATTAAATATTCATCTTTTTATGTGCTTCTGATTATTGCAAAACATTTTCTCATGAAAAAAAAAAAATCATGCTATGCAAAGTAGGACTGGTTAAATTTTCAAAAACTATTTCAGACATTCACTCATCCTTCATCTATTAAAAAACTAAATAGAAAAACAAATATTTCTTTGAAGCCAATGATCAATAATTATTGAACATTCTAAATTCATAAATAAAAAGTCAATATCTGAGATCCTAATCAAAAAATAAAATGGAAAACATTGAATGCTTAAAGCATAAAACTTGGTTCTTTCATTTGTCTACAAATTGACAATGAATTTATAGGGAGCGAATATTTCCTGTCTTTAGAATATTTTAAGGACTGAAAAGAAGACTTTGGAATCACCATTTTTCATAAATTATTAAATCCAGCATTGCAATTTAAGTAGACATTTGGTGCTTATTTTGTACTAATGCTTTTAGGAAAGGCATAAAACCATTTCTCCTTTGTATAGTACATTGTTCGACTGAGTGAGTAAATACTTGACCAGACAATTTTCCTCTAAGAGCATCGGTTTCCAAGGTAATTGTGTGTGTGTGGGGAGGATGTACACAGACACAATTCAAGGCACACAAGATGCACAAACACAAAAAACACAAACATAGAAAAAAACTCAAGAAATACAAACAAGACACACACACAAGCAAGACATACACACAAACAAGACATACACACACAAGACTCATGACACACACACACACACACACAAGACTCATGACACACACACACAAGACTCATGACACACACACACACAAGACTCAAGACACACACAAGACTCAAGACACACACACACACACACACACACAAGACTCAAGACACACACACACACACAAGACTTAAGACACACACACACAAGACTCAAGACACACACACACAAGACTCAAGACACACACACACAAGACTCAAGACACACACACACACAAGACTCAAGACACACACACACACAAGACTCAAGACACACACACACACAAGACTCAAGACACACACACAAGACTCAAGACACACACACACACAAGACTCAAGACACACACACACACAAGACTCAAGACACACACACACAAGACTCAAGACACACACACACAAGACTCAAGACACACACACACACACAAGACTCAAGACACACACAAGACACACACACACACTAGACTCAAGACACACACAAGACTCAAGACACACACACACAAGACTCAAGACACACACACACAAGACTCAAGACACACACACACAAGACTCAAGACACACACACACACACAAGACTCAAGACACACACAAGACACACTAGACTCAAGACACACACACACAAGACTCAAGACACACACACACAAGACTCAAGACACACACACACAAGACTCAAGACACATGCAATATAAGAGTATGAAATCCAATCTGCATAAATGAAGGCGACAGAAACACAGATTGTGTGAAGCATAAGAAAGATAGCCATTGTGATCAGGAGATGAAAATTCTTTACTGCCAAAAACTCTTTATCCCAGAAAGTGCTTAGACATTTCCTCTCTAAACTGAATCATTAAAAATAAGTTGATCTGCCTGTTTTTAACCTAAATAACTAAAAATCCACACAGCTAATTTTCCCCTCAGAAACAATTTAGGCAAATTAGTTTATTAACAATAACCTTTCGCTCAAACTCATTTCACGAGTTTTTCCAGATTAACATCTCTCTCCTCAATAACAGGGTTTCGCTTAACGTTTTCACTCGTGTCCCCTTTTGTACAAATATTTTTCATGAGCTGCCACACCATCATAAAAAATACCAGGCATTAAAACTATACAAAAAATTTAACCTCAAACAAAAATATTTTTAATATAGAAAACAAAAACTTACCTGATGAAAACATTAAAATAATGAATAGATTTGTAACATTTCACTATAGTTTCAAATTTTTATTTGACCCCAAATAACCATTAAATCATCCCCCCAACATTTCGACCCTTATTTTGAGAATCAATGCAGTAGAACACAATAATTGAAATGAACAGGCTTGTTAAGTTTTAAATGCTTCAGGGATTTTCTTTAACTTCTGACATATTTAAATAATCTTTGGGTCATCCTTTGCACTGCTTCAAAAGACAAAAGCAAGAAATTGGTATCTTGTCTGTGTACAGAAAAAATAAATTATGAGGAAACGTCTACAGGTATAGCTGAAGATCTCCGAAATTCATGAGTGTGTTCTTCATTATTGACAAAAAGCCTGTCTATGAAAAAAAAAAATAACCAAATTTGTTTTTTTTTTTTTCTTGTCACACTCTCCTCAAACTGCAAGAAAGGACAATATATTTTAAACAATTTCAAAAATGATATGTTTATTACTTACAAGTTTTACCATATATGGGTGGCTTAATGTTAATGTTTTGTCCTCTGATGGACTTTATCAAACCAAATGTAAAGATTTTATTTTGACACATGTATTATTAATAAAAGTAAAAGTATCATTAGGTTTCAAAAATTTTTAAATTTAAGAATGCTCAAAAATATTATTCAGGTTAACTGTAAGTCAAGGTAAACTATGGAGGATGCTAAGTAATATAATTTAATGCCTAATAAACTATGGAGGATGCTAAGTGATATAATTTAATGCCTAATAAACTATCGGGGATGCTAAGTAATATAATTTAATGCCTAATAAACAAATGTTTTTATTGTTGTTGATTTTTTTTGTATTATTTTATTTTAGTTTGAAAAATTAATTCATTTATTTTAAATAATAGGTTTTGATTTAACTTTCTTTTAATTTGAAAATTTTTTATTATCATGTAGATTTGCTTGGGAAAGGAGTAAATCTTTTAGAAAAGGAAATATTTGAAAACACACACACACACACACACACACATCCCAGCATTATACTTCAGAAAAAGACCAAGTCCAGAGTACTACTTCAGTTTCACATTACCATGATCTTCAGTCGACAAGCACTTATTCAGTCTTTTGGTCCTTTTTTTTTTTTTCTTAATTTATGCTTAAGTTTTTCCTCCCTGTTTTCTTATATAGTGTTTTTTTCCCTTGGTTTTTGGTTTATCCATTGTCGGTTTTTCTTTTTACTAAGTTTCCTTTTGGTCACCTGGCAGGTTGTTAATAATATTATCAAACCACCTGACAAGTGGATGTGAAACACTGTGT
Organism: Acanthosepion lycidas; assembly: GCA_963932145.1. Classification (NCBI taxonomy): domain Eukaryota; kingdom Metazoa; phylum Mollusca; class Cephalopoda; order Sepiida; family Sepiidae; genus Acanthosepion; species Acanthosepion lycidas. Next base: position 18,412,716 of record OZ010592.1, read on the forward strand.
AGGGACAGATAAGTGAACATTTCATTTGTTGCTATTAATACCCTATCTCTTGATATTGAGCACTTTAATTACAAATACTGCTAGCCTTCCTTCAAGAATATTTTTTTTTTACAAAACATTTTTTGTTTAAAAAAAATTATTGCTTGGTGCTATGCCCCACCCCCATTTTTCTAATGGCTTCCCCTTGCGACCCCACTTTTCCTAACCACTTTGGGAATCCAAGGTATAGAATAGTAATATCCACCTTCATTAACCCAGGACTTTTGTATAATTAAGATATTGAGATAAATTGGCTCAGTAAGCATGAGAAAGAATTTAAACTTACAATGAAGTAGTAGTAGTAATAATAATAATATAGAGAAAGATCCCTTTTAACCCACTTTCTAAACCCTAATCAAACATCAATTTTTTTTTGAATCCCTTCTTATCTGTGACAAGAACTTTTTTGCCTGTCCTAATAAGCACACCTCACCAGGGAGCACATGGTCGAGTAGTTAAAACATTCACTTTCTGACCATGAGACCTAAGCTTGAATCTCATCAGGGTTGATTTAATAAACTTCTTGAGGTTATCAGACTGAGAAGGCAATGCCAACATGCAGCAACTTTAGAAAGTGCTTGAAAACTATAACACGGGTTAACCCAAGCTCTGTGAGTGAAATTGGGTAAATGAAACTGTCAGTTGTCGATAGTTGTGCTAGCATGCAGTCACAAATCATTATGACCAAGGGTTTGAGTGTACTGCCCTTGTTGATCCCACCAGATAATGCGTTCTCTCGCAGAAAGGTCCACTCAGCGTAGTTGCGGTATAAATCACAAGTGGACTCTGTGAGTGTTGAACAAGCACAAATGTGCCTGACCAGGCATCTGCAACAGTATCATCCTAGTAGACAGGTATACTCAGATACAAGTGGCCAACCACCACTAATCCCTATTTAGTTCCATTCCAACTGGATAAAAACATCCAAATTTATAACATATATATTCATAAATTATGTTGAGTTTAAAATTAACGAGGTTTTTAAATAATGCTTTAAAATCTCACAGGGTTCATTCGTTATCTACTCTCCTCATTCTCATATTACCTCCTACTGCTTTACAAGAGAAAACAAATTCATGGACAATATCAGCATCCAAACTTCTGTGATTCACACCAAGAGCAGAGCAAAAGGCACCTTCACTCAAAATATGTCGATCTTAAGTATATGTGGTCCCAACCACAGATCAGCAGCAATTAGCCAATGAATGAGCATTACTGTTTTCATGTAATTCAGTACCACAATTTTGGCAAAAGGGCTGGCTAACTGCATTGTTTAATTATCCTCTCCAAAAAGCCAATTCTGAATGAGGACAATTCTTGTTAGAAAAGGCATAAACTTGTCAACCAATGCTTCAAGGGAGAATTCAATTGTTCCCATTACATTTGACAAAACTAAGTTTGGGAATCTTCTCCTGTTTGTCTGGCTAACTTCTACACTTTCTCTTTCAATCATATCACACACTTTGTTCATCATTATCATTTTAACAGTGACCCCCCCCCCCAGTTTGAGCGGCTCTCGAGCCATGTATTGAGTGAATCTTAGAATAAAGAAAAAGCTTTCAAAGCACAGTTTAGAGTAAATATTTAATGTGAAGGGATCAAAAATGCCGTTTTGTTGCTACTTCAAATGAGTGACTTAGACTTACTTATCGACTCTTTGCCAATTGTGACATGCTAGGTACAAGAATGAGACAGTTGGATTCATGCCTTTCCAAAGAGCAGGAATATGAAAAGTAGTCAGTTAAAATCTGAATTGAATTTACAAAATTCTATTTACTTAGCTGATAACGATTCTTTGTTTTGAATTTTGATGTCATATGATATTTTTAGATAAAGTATGTGAACTTTTAATATTAACAAAGAAATAACCTACCCAGGAAACCTTCTCTTTCTCTTCAGAACTTTTTTGTCTAAAAAGTCAGCACTGCCATGTCATCACTCCATAGCTATGGATCCCAGTCTATCTCAGAATGCTAGATAGCCATCGACTTTACAAGAAGGTTCATCCACCCTTTGACAGGTTTTGTTTTCAATACTGCTAGCTGTTTAGCCACTCTCCTTACCTGAGAAATCTGGTGGGGGGAAACAGTTTAGATGCCGATGAAGCAACCATATAGCAGATAATACTGGGTTACATGGTAGCACTTGTAGAGTGACCATACAAACTTTTTTTTTTATACTCTTGTTCAGTCAATACATGGTGTAAGAGCCACTCAAGGTAGTGAGTTACTGAATGACATCATTCAAAGTAGATAACAGTTGATTCAAGATCTGAAGAAGTTAAGATTATTAGGATCAGAAATGCATCCTCTTGAGAGTCTGTTCCACAAAGCAGCTGTTCTTGGGAAGAAGAATGGAAATTCTCCCTTACTAATGGAATATGAATGGGAGAATTCAACTTAATGTAAATAACATGGCAGGTCCTAATTGTAAAAGTCTGAACTGGTGGAATTAAGGAATGCAGCTTGTCAGAGGATTCACCATGTAAATAGCGATAGAGTAAAAATAGACGAGCGTCATTTCGTATGTGGGGAAAGAGGTTGTAGGATGAAAAATAAACACTTTTGAACTCTGTCAAGACAGGAAGGTAAGGACTGAGCAACTCTAGCTCAGGTAATTTTTAAAAAAATCATTTCAAGGCAGTAAAGTCACTAGGACACAAGGGGTTACCGAGAGTGAAAGAACAAGAAAAAAAACAAACATTATTGAGAAGCAAGAACAATAGAAGAGTAATCAAGAGGTCATTAGATAACAATAGGTAGGCATGACACCAATACTCCCTTTTTAGCTTGATCTGACTCTTGTAAAGAATAGAACATGACCAAGAATATCTTCATAAATATAGACAAATTTATTCTTGCAAGATCTTAGCATATATTATAAATGATTTTATAATAACACTATTAGAAAATATTTGTTCTCCTTAAGCAAAGTCTTATTAAAAAAAAAATTATTTTCTTTATAAATACACTGATGCAAATAAAAACAAATTTTATTGCTATGGGCATAAAAACAATTCATAAAAGTCACTCAAATACTGGGCAACACCAGATTACATTGCTGATAATTAATAATGACTTGCTCAACATAAAATTATGCATGTCTAGTGTGAATAATATCTCGAACAAGTTCAACAGCAATAATAAGCTTCACTATTTAAAAAGGTTAATTCAATATTCAACTACATTGATATGTAAGATTATGCAAATAGATGTAATTATATTGTGTTCTTATGGTTCCCTCGAGAACAGCAAGTCCGACGAGGAAAGAAATGAAGGATAAAGAGAGAAAAGAGAGTCTGATAAAAAAGAAACGTACATTTTTATCCACATGAAATAGGACTGATAATCAAAACACAAGCAGTAAGTAAAAATTAACCATTACCTAATGATGCATTGTGTTAGGCACTAAATACCAAATTAGGTTTTTAATGAAAGTTTATTGTAAGTAGAAAGTTTTGCAGCAAGGCCAGAAGCAATGTCACTCTGCAATTCTCTTGCTTGTTTTTGTTAATCTCACAATCATGAAACCCATAACCTTCTAGGTTCATAGAGGCACCACATGTACTGTAGCCGCAGTGGTGTTTACTGGAAAAGATAATCTGACAGAGACCCGAACTCTCTAGCCTTCTCCTAGACTGGTTGCCATCCAAGGCTATTTACCGATACTAAGGGGAGAAGAGATGGATTCATACCTTTCCCAAGTGTATTAATATGCAAGTGAATGTAATGAACTCAACTGGAATTTCAATCTGAGTCATTATCCATTATCTGCTAATCTACAAAGGATATAAAAAGAAAATGCATAGCAATCAGCAAGACAAGTAAGAGAGATAACGTGTCCTTCAAACAGCTTCTGTCTGTCTCAGTTTCTGGAATGAGGTGTTATTATTTACACTATTTACATTTGGACTATTGTCCTCAACTTTGGCCATTGTGTCCTTGGGCCTTCATCAGGTATCTGTTGATCCAGGTAACCTACAAGGAATTACTTTTATTTAATCTGTGTGGGGTAAACTGATCTCATGTCTAGGGATATCTTGTTCTACTGCTCAGGTATTGCTTGACTTGTACAGGGATTGAACTCAAAATTACTATGTCACCAAATTCATTTATGAAGAGGAGGAAGAGTTCATTCTACCATAGGTGGCTTACAACAGAAATGCACCAGCATCAACTAAAATGAATTTTGTTTTTCTTTTATGCTATTAGTTACTATTTGATATTACTAATTACTATTATACAATGGACATGACTGTCGTTTCCAGAAAATAATTCACACAGTTAATGATTGACAATAACAAAGACAATGTGAAAAAAGATTTTGACAGATGGAAAGGAAACATAAAAAGGTCTTCACAGACCAAAGGGGGAGGGGGAGGTCATGGCAGACCAAAGAAGGTGGAAAAAGGTCTCGACAGACCAAAGAGGGTGGAAAAAGGTCATGACAGACCAAAGGGAGAGGGGGAGGTCATGACAGACCAAAGGGAGAGGGGGTGGGTCATGACAGACCAAAGGGAGAGGGGGTGGGTCATGACAGACCAAAGGGAGAGGGGGTGGGTCATGACAGACCAAAGGGAGAGGGGGTGGGTCATGACAGACCAAAGGGAGAGGGGGAGGTCATGACAGACCAAAGGGAGAGGGGGAGGTCATGACAGACCAAAGGGAGAGGGGGTGGGTCATGACAGACCAAAGGGAGAGGGGGTGGGTCATGACAGACCAAAGGGAGAGGGGGTGGGTCATGACAGACCAAAGGGAGAGGGGGAGGTCATGACAGACCAAAGGGAGAGGGGGAGGTCATGACAGACCAAAGAGGGTGGAAAAAGGTCTTAACAGACCAAAGGGGAAAATATAAAAGAATGTATTGACAGATGAAATAAAAAGATCTAAAACAAAAAAAAGCTTTACAAACCAACGGCCAGAGGTGGGGAGGCCTTGACAAAGAAAAGTAGAAAAATAACTTTGAGAGACCAAAGCGGGGGGAAAAGAAACATCTTGATAGACCAAAAGGCAGTGGGGGGGGGTTGCTATAAAAAAGTTGACAGATGCAATAAAAAGATCTAAACAAAAGAAAAAAATTCTTGACAGACCAAAGGGAAAAATAGTCTTGATAGACCAAAGAGTGTAAAAAAAAGGTCTTGACTGACAAAAAGTGGGTATAAAAAAAAGTTGACAGATGGAATAAAAAGATCTAAACAGAAAAAGAAAAGATCTTGACAGATGTTTGACTGCAGCACTACCCAATAAGCTCAAGTGAATAAATATAGAACATAACATGAAAAAAATACAATTTTTGTCCTGAAGACAAAAGAAATATCTATTATACATTATTAGGAAAAAAAAAAAAAAAAAAAAAAAATTAAAGACATCTTTGAAACAAATTATTAGTGAAATTCTATAATCACAAAGTTTTTAAAAATCATGCCTGTTAGGTTATCTAATATACAAAAAAAAAATAGTTTTAGTCTTGTAAAATATGTCGCAAGGAGGGGAGAGGTTCATCTCATTCCCTAATGAAGGACAGATGTGTTTATTTTTGCCTCTATAGCCCAAACTTCTTACAGACAGCAGACAGATAATGTCTTGTAGAAGATCTTAACATAACTAATGAGGTAGCAGGTTACAACGAACTTGTAACTAAATACTTCAAAGCGAAAGCAACGGGGTTGAGGGCATGGCTTATCCAGTTATAACATCAGCTTTTACATGACAGTAGGAAAAGTCAACCGAACAAATAAATGCTACAAAAAAGTGAAACTGCTATGGATTCAAATCTTACCCCTCATTACAATATCCTCCCTTCTGCAACTGAGTAGGGCATTATTCAACTTTATAAATTTTTTTTTTTTTTTTTTAAATATTTAACAGCTATATATTATAATACAAAATTACTGGTTTTAGAGGTGTGGGACATTTCACTCCAAGCAAGGTGATAAAGCCACTAAGACACAAAGGGTTACCGAGTGTGAAAGAATGTGAAAAAGAAAACCATTAAGAGAACATATAAAAGTTATAGTTTGTTTAATGGCATATAAACTCATGGGTCACTTAATGACAAAATTTAATTTTCTTGGGAACTTGGACGTAATATTATATATGTTATTCTGTTTTCACAATTGAATACAAAAATATACTGCTAGTATTTTTTTCCCAAAAGTCTATTTCTGGTAACTATTATTTTACTCTGAAAACATATTGCTGGAATTTTATTATAAAAATGTATTTTTATACCTTGATAATATTCCAATAACAAGAACAGAATTAAAACATTCTTTAAGAAATTCTAGGATATTATATGGATTAATGTTCTGAAAGTGTCCTTTCATGTTGGTTGATGTATTGTTGGTAATTTCTTTGATATAAAAATGTATATCTAAAATCTATTTTTATGCTTTCATAGTGTTTTGACCTCAGTTTAAAAAAAAAAAAAAATTAACTATTTGCCTATAGCTGGGATCCCCAAACAGGTGCTACCCAGGTTATGGTGGACCTGAGAACAACAATGCTAGGTGATTCCATGCTCCTCAAAACCTCATGATCTGGGGCCTTGCTGCCGGATGTAGTCTATCATCATACCCAGGATGCAATCAACAATCTCTAAATACATAGAAGCACCACCAAACCAGATGTGTTAGCAATATTCAATGCACGGACAAATAGTAGATTTATACATATGTAAGATAGATTCTGGCAAGAAAATTTGTCTAGCATGACACAGTGAACCAACTTTTGGATAAAATTCCTCCCCGCCCACCTCTGCTTATTTTTCCCTCCAATTAGAAAATTAAGCAAAATATTTACATGTATGCATATATATATATATATATATATATATATATATATATATATATATATATAAAACAACATTATATATATATATATATATATATATATATATATATTTGCATAGACATCAACATTACGAAAGTAACTTATCCAAAGTTCTTCCACATCCACTTAAACAGACTGTTGCTGTTCTCATTTCCATAGCAAGTCGGCTTTTACAGGGAGGAGTTGCCAATCCCATGTTCAGTTTTGAATTCAGAGTTGTCCTTCTCTTAGAAGGATTACCAACCAAGGCTAGAGTGCCTAGTCTGCCCTGTTACTTAACCCATAGCTGAAAGGAGAAATGGATTTAAACCTTTCTCAAGAGTATTTGTAAGAAGTCAATGCAGTGACCTCAGCTGAAATTTGAACTCAGCATACAGATTCCAATTTCAACTCCAATCGATGCTTCATCAAATGAAGGTTCTTAAAATGTTTAAAATTGCTCTTCATGTACAAAAATGTTCAGAAATACTCTTAAGTTTTGTTTTTTTAAGAAACGTGCTTAAAGATTTTTTTTTTAAAAAAAAAGAGAAGAGTAATTCCCCAAGCATTAACATAATTGACTAGTCCCTGACAAAAAGGGTTATCAGTGGTGACAACAGTTTTTCTTTCAGTTACTATTGCTTGGGCCTTGTGGGATTTAAAAGAGAGATGGCATGCCAGTGACAAGATTTCTTTTTCCTTATTTGGGGATGGTGGAAAGCATAATACAAATTCATATTGTTGATTAAATTTGAACTTGGTTTCATGATATTGCTTTTTGTATTGGTTGATTGATTTGCTTTTTTTTATGGATTATCAACCTTTTGCAGGTTATTTAAAGCTAGAAAATATTTTTAGATTGTAAGAATTTTTTGTAGATAATGATTTTACGGATACAAATCCTACTAATTAATCCATAGCCAGGGAAAAGAGGTGGATTCATACCTTTTCCAAGGTTATTTGCACATAAGTGAATATAACAAACCCAACAGGAATTGGAACTCAGCACTCAGATTTTCAAATCAGAGCCATTATCCATTACACCAGCTGCACATCCAAGCTTATAGTACCTGGTATTCCCAAGTGGTCACCCATCTAGGTACTAACCAGGTTTGATATTGCTTAACTCTAGTGATTGTACAACAACCAGTATTTCAATGGGATATGGATGTAAACCTGATAATGCTGGAAATAATCAATATTTGATAAAAAAGCCAATTTATTTTTCTTAATATGATTCTATGAAAGTAAGTGTCAGTCGTTCATGATAAAAATTAGTTTAAATATTTTAGTTGGCATATGTGTTCTTTTCATGCTAAATAATGAAATAGAACAAAAGTGTTCAGGGTTTTCGTATTTATAAAATCGATCATACCCAACAATAAATATTTTAAGTAGCACTGAAGAAAACTTGAATAGTTTTTTTTGTTTTTTTTTTATTATTTTTTAGTTATAGAAAGCCAGACGACACTTCCACAAGTAAAATTAAGAGAAAGAAAAAAAAAAACCCAAAAAAAAACAGAACTCTTACACTAAGCAAATAGTATTGGAAATACATGTTCTGTTTACTTTTGGAACAAAACATTGCTGGAACCTCTTACCTAAAGGAAAACAAAGCATTTATTGTCTGAGATATCATCTTCATGTCTGGTGAGGAGAGAAGAAAAGAAAAATGATTTTAGAGACCTCCAGCTGCTTTTGTCTGATACTTGTAACACGTAAAGGGAGACAACTCTTAAAAAACATTTACTGGCTAAAGGGAGAAAAACAACACAAGCTTTAACCAAAGGGAAGATTGAAAAATGATCGGCCTGACACACTTCCCCTAAATCTGACCAAATAGAATTTTATTTATTATTTTCTTAAATTTCTGCTTAGTTGGGCCAGTACTTTTCAGCATTGGAGGAAGAAAGTATTTAGACAAAGAGATAGACCCAAACAAAATGGAAAATACCAAAGTTCTGTCTTTTTGTCCGTTTTCTTACTGATGAAGCTTTAATAAAAGTGAAACATGCTTCATTAACATTTCCTATTTGTCCTTTATCTTACCATATATATATATATATATATATATAAAAAACAAAAACGGAAAGTAAAATGTTGTTTCAAGCAAAACAGTTATCCAAATAAAAAGTGCTCAATGTACCTTTAGAAAATACAGAGCAATTTATTTATTTTTTTTTTTTTTTAAATATAGTCAATAAAAAATTTAAACCTTGTTCATACCATGATTTCACCTGTGGATCAAAAAGTCAGAACTTTTTCTCCCTCTCTATTTGCCATAATATGATGTCCTATCCTGGTTCATAACTTGCCAGAAGAATTTTTTTACATTCATGCAAGGCATCATTAATTAGAATCTTCCATTTATTACACACACACAAGACATATCTAAGATCTTGTAATTATGGACAAGTGCCCTTATTAAAGGAAGAAAGAAAATTACTGCATTGATGCATATTCACTTTATTCAGAGTACTTTTGACATTAGCACAATGTCATCATCAGGGTCTTGTTCTTTCTAAGACAAAAAAAGTGTTGTGCTCATCATTTTTCTAAGATAAACTTTTTGCGTATGAAGTGAAAAACGCTAAGTTTATGTACTGTTTCATTCTTCCTTTAATAAGGACACTAAAAAACTTGTCCATAATTATGAGAAAATCTTATTAAAAATAAGTAAACAAAACTTGTCTAAATTATTTAATGAGACATGTCTTAATGAAAACATACCATATATATATATATATATATATATATATATATATATATATATATATATATATATATATATATATAAGGATTAGTTGTTCTTTCAAGTTTCATGTGCATAGAAATCATGAGGTCTAAACTTTTTAGTTCAGTTGATGACTGCCATGTGCATAAAACTAAGTAGCCTGGAGTGGTAAAGAACAACTTTAAAATTCTTTAATATATATTTTAGCTCTGTTACTTAACAGTGAGCAGTGTTTTGGGGTTTTTTTTTCTTTTATTCCCAGCACTCACTGTGTAGTCTTTTATGTGTATATATAAAACCAAATTTGAATAAATTAAATATCGCTTCCCAAATACAGCAGACACATGTATATAAGAAATATATGACAAAGTGGGAAAGTTTTCATGTAATGTATTTTGTACTTTATGATTTCATCAAACTAAATAAAAGAAAGTAATATATATATATATATATATATATATATATATATATATCTCCCATAGGAGTAAAAAGATAAGAAAAAGATGAAAGTGTGTGTGTGTAGTAGTAATACCCCCCCCAAAAAAAAATCAAAATTACCTCATATGGAGTATAAACCTATTTCAACTGACAGAAACTTTGTCAGTCTTATTCAACCCCAGTATATAGACTGAGTTCATGTCAGAATTAGAAAATTAACTGTAACAGTGTTTGAAAAATTGATACAGAATTTATCCATTTCAATGTTACAAAGGAAAGGCACACGCCTTTCTAATAAGATTATATAGATAAGGTTAAGTTTTAAAGTTAAGGTTAAGTTTTTTAAAATCTAATAAGATTATATAGATAAGGTTAAGTTTTAAAAAAATACAAGTTCCTTCTTAAAAACACTTCCAAAGATAAATTATACATATATATACACACACACACTTATATATATATATATATATATATATATATATATATATATATATATATATATGCACATATATGTATACATACACGCATTATATATACATGCATACATACATACATTCCTTCTGGCAAATCTACAACAGTCCCACCCCTTATAGGCAGGGAGTATATTCCAAGACCCTCAAGTCCTGTCCATGGGAATCTATATAAGTATATCTATAATATACTTTAGTTTAGAATTCAGCCACCAAGAGATTAACAAAAACAACTTATAGAACGATTATATAATAATACTGCACATGTAAATAATATTATAATATATAATATATATAATATATATATATAATAATATAATAATACCGTACATGTAACTGTAATGAATATCATGTGACATAACATTCTTTCTTATTTGCTTTTATCAATCCCAGTCTACAAGATTTTTTTGTTTCTATTTTTAAGTCAAGAACTTTTTATTTAACAGAAATACTTTATGGCTTCTCTTTGGCATATCTGAATAGAAGAAAAGAAAAAAAGAGAAGAAAAACGTACAAATCTGTTATGTGACATCTGTCCTTTTTTACAGCAGCGAATGTTGGCTGATTTCCTCAAAGATGAAGAAGAGCCTCGAGGTGACAGAGATGTGGTTTTACAGGAGGATGCTAAGGATATCATGGACTGAGCGTGTGAGCAACGATGAGGTCTTAGGGAGGTTGCAAACAAAGTACTTGTACTTAACATCAGGAAGATGCAGCTGAAGTTTCTGGGACACATAATGAGAAAGGAGGGCCTGGAGAATCTGATACTCATGGGTCGAATAGAGGGAAAGAGAGACAAGGGAAAACAACGCATGTCCTTAAGCAAATGGATGGCAGAACGTGGTCTGGGGGAGGAAGCAGAGGGAGGGAACTTGTAGAGAGCTGCAAGGGACAGAGGGAGGTGGAGAGCCATGATCACCTATGTTCTGAAAGGACATGGCACATAAAAAGAAAGAACTATCACTAATCTTGTTCTATAATACCATTATTAAGTAAAAAATATATTGGAAGGGGCGGAGAGCTGACTGTAGTGGAAATCAAACTATGGGCAATGAAACTACAGATAAGGGAGAGTGTGTCACTGCTTAAATGTTTTTGGTGAATAAAATGTGATTCAGTAAAACAAAAAAAACCCAAAAAAACAGGTGTCATAGAAGAAAAAAAAAAAAAAAAAAAGAAAAAAAGTGCCCAGAGTCTACAATAGAATCTGCCACTGGAGGAGACAGGGGGGAGACTATTCTTGCCAATGTCTGTTATTAAGTCAATCACTTAATTGGATCACTTTCAAGGCTGGCCTGGTGTTTTATTAATTAAAATTAATTGCAGCAAATAACTGAAAACAAAGAGCTGCAACCAAGGAGTTGTTTTTTTTTTTTTTTTTTTTTTTTGTTGTTGTTTCTTTTTTTTCTCTCTTTAATTTCCTATAGATTTGCTCTTTAAGATTTCTCTTGAAAATAGATGTCTCCTGCCTAAAGACATTCAATTAATGAAAGCCAAAAAGAAAAAAAAATAGGTAGACAACTACAAATCAGAATACCACACTGATCCACCCCTCTAACAACTCTGAGAACCACAAATGTTCAATGTTCTACATTTGGACACTCACCTTGAAATGATAGTCAATGTTCGTATATTTTGATGATTTTTTTTTTTTTTAAAATAGGATTACAGTTAAAGTTTCCATCTATGTTAGAGTCACTATTTTTTTTTTTTTTTTTTTTTTTTTTTTACTTTATTTACATTTGGACTAATTTTGTTTTAATCATTTTTTTTTTTTATCATTTCATCTCAAGCAAAAAAATAAAGCCACTAAAACACAAGGGGGTTACAGAGTGTGAAAAGAATATGAGAAAAAATTACTATTAAAGAGAAAGAACAATAAAAGAACTGGAATTAAGAAGACAGATGATAATGATTGACATTACATTTAAATTTTTGAAGATCAAAGTTGACTGGGAAGCAAGAAGCTGGAAGAGAGTTCCACATGCAAGACGTGTGAGAGATAGAATCTGTTAGCATAGAACTTACAGTTACATTTAGCAATTTCAAATGTATTAGGTTGTTGCAAAAATAATGACGGTTTTTGACGTATTTTTTAACGTCAAAAACCGTCATTATTTTTGCACCAACCTAATAAAATGATGATACCTTGCCGCTAATCCAGTACTGCGCCTAAATTCATAAAGTCTAGATACCATAGAGAAAAGTTCATCAGAACAATTACCATGAAAGTATTTCTAGAAAAGGCACTGGGAAGCTAAGTTACAGTGATAGGAAAGTAAGATGCCAGATCAAGACCAATAACATTGTCGATTCTTTAGAGTTTAGCAAGAATTTCTAAATGTATATAGCAGGAGCACCACACCATATGTGGCAGCAATATTTAAAACAAGGATGAATAGTCAACTTATAAATATGTAAGATACATTCTGGTAAGAAAAACTTGTCTAGCACAACACTGTGAACCAATTTTCCTAGCAGCAGGCCTAGCAATTGATTCAATATAATCTTTCCACTTCATGTCAGTAGAAAATGTTAGCCCGAGAAGGTTAGCATTAGCCATACTGATGAGAAGACAGAAAGAAGCCTCTCAGATGATTGATAGAGAGCAGTTTAATTTTGGAAGCATTGAAATTAACAAGACATCCAATTCCCCAGTTAACGGTAGATTCTAGGTCATTTTTGAGATCAGCTGCCAATTTGACTTTATCCAACTGATGAAACTTGCTATTAAGAGAGGAGTATATTGTCCTCATCTTCATCAACTCAGACTAAAAGTGAGGACAATAGTCCAAGTCCCTTCATCCCAGAAATTCAGACAGAAACTGATTCATTTGTTTGAAAAAGGCATGAGCTTTAACTTCCCAGAACCATGATATACTAGATATATGGTATGTCCACTGAGGACAAGTTCAGGTCAAACTAACTTCTTGTGAAGCTAGGCTTTGATGACCCGGAGTCATTTGTGTGCAGCCATAGACTACACTGGCTGGCCATATTGCTCACAGCAAAAGGCCTATCAAACAGGTTCATGAGGTGACGGTTGAGGGCAGCAGAAGAAGAGAATGACCCAAAATGATGTGGGTGAGGGGATGTTTTTCAGAAGGACAGGGAAAAATTGGGTCAAGAACTAGTCGATGCTTGTGACAGACATATGTAGAGAGGTAAACTGAGATCCTCTGTCAGGAGGGACCGATTTTGCTTTGTACAAGATTAATCTCATTCCTGCCTCAAGAAAAAAAACATGATGACGATGATCTTGCAACAGCCATCTTGAATAGTTCTCAAAGATTGACAGAGAAACAAATTGGTCTTAGCCGTGCAAGATTTTGCTTTCAATCATTGACTGCTTTACAAGTATTAAAGAAATTAAATTAGAACTTTACCCTCAACATCACAAACATTTTATTTGGGATAATGTTTTAGCTCTACTCTTTGAAATGCCATTCATTTTTTTTTTCTTCTTTTATGTACCACATCCCTATGAATACATGTGGGATAGATAGTGGTTGACCCTAGACTTGAAGAGGTTAAGATTGTAGTAATCAGGGAGTCATCCTCTTAACGCGTCTGATCCACAAAGGAGGAGCTTTTGGGAATATGCTGTCCGAATAGAACTTCCTTCTTACCAAATGAATACAAAGTGAATGAAGTTAGTACATAGCATGGTGGGTCTTAGTTATAAAGGTCTGAACTGGTGGATCTAGAGAACATTTTCTATGGAAATGGCAAATAGACTTGTAATGTTGTGTCAGTGGAAAAAGGGGTTGTAAGATGGATCACCTAAAACACTATTTTGGACACACGGCAAAGTACATACAAAGAGGCTATAGAACTGGATTGTTAGCAGGGAATGGAGCAAAGAATTTCAGAGTACCTCAATCTTTCTGAGGTCAGCAATCATTATGCAGTGTTAAATACAGTCCAAATTCCATGGCTACCGCAGCTTCACTACCTCTTTACATATGTCACATATAGGTCAATCTGACAATTTTGGTTGTTTTTGCTTAGCAGTATATCAACCCATATGTATTATTTAATGCCAAAATCTAAATATGAAAATTCAAACTTAATTATTACCTTAAGAGAATGACATTATTTCATGATTAAATTATAACTACTTAGCTGCATTTTTTTTTTCTATCAAATAATCTTACAAAATCAAACAAGGAGTGAAAAGTTGTTTCTCCTTGAAGAAATGAGATTAATCATTGCAAATTGTTTTTTTTTCTTTCTTTTTTTTGTGTTTTTTTAACTATGTCTACAATTTTACTATAAAATATATTGCTGACAATTTCACTACAAAAATGTATTGTTGGTATTTTTTCATTTTTTTATTTTCTTTACTTACCTAGTGTTTTTATTTCTGTTTGGAGGGTTCACTATTTGCCCATATCTGGGGCCCAAACAGGTGCTACTACTGCATGTCAGGGTAGACCTGAGGACAACAGCAATTAAGAGGTGATTCCACACATCTCAGAACCTCCAATCTCTTGATCACAATCAGATGAGTCCAATTTTACAAGTAAAGTCAAAAACTAACAAGCATATTGCTGTTTAATTTTGGGGTATTCCAGCTGATATATCAGCCCCACTCATTAATTTCCTCACCTTCTAAACATTCACCTTCTTGCACCCTTCTCTAATTCACACCTTATTTCATTCTCTCACTCACATTCTACATTTGTCTTCATTATCTGTCTATATTTCTGAGATGAGGTATTATGTACAATATTTACATTATTTGTCTTCATCTTCTCCACTCTCTCCAACATTATTCCAGAATTTTCTTTTTAAATTCTTCAGCTCTTATCTCCATTATTTAAATGTATTTCTTCCTCTATTTCTCTCCCTTGTCACTCTTTGCTCTCCTCTCTATCAGAGTTATTCTTTCATTCCCACTCTTCTACATTTAACCTCACTTTGAAACTCACTATATTTTTCTATTTTTCTATTGTATCTCTCCTCAACCTTCATACTTTACCTCAATTTTATTCAATTTCTTCTAAATATATTGATTTCCATTGAATTATGTTGCATATGGATAAAGTGTCACTGCCAACACTTGAGTTTGAACATAGATTGCCATGGAGCAAACACAGGTAATCCCATTATTGAATTAAGTAGACCATGTGACCATAGAGGAAATGCATATATGTAGGAAGTAGCTGATGACTAATGATCTCCATTTCTAGTCTTTTATCCATTACTATATGGACTGCTATTTCTACTCTATCCTCTATTACTATATGGACCGCTATTCTCTACACTATCCTCTATCACTATATGGGCCGCTATTCTCTACACTATCCTCTATTACTATATGGGCCGCTATTCTCTATTACTATACGGACCGCTATTCTCTACGCTATCCTCTATTACTATATGGGCCTTTATTCTCTACGCTATCCTCTATTACTATACGGGCCACTATTCTCTTCGCTATCCTCTATTACTATACGAACCGCTATTCTCTACTCTATCCGCTATTACTATATGGACTGCTATTCTCTACTCTATTCACTGTACTATTTCTCTATTCAGTTCACTATACAGATTACTATTTGAGCAAGTATTATTAAGCAAATACTATTCATGTGAGTGCTATCCAAAGGCGTCTGACACCAGTATTGTCCAATGGTGTACTGTAGTTGTATCTGCAATTACAAAGTCTATACTACAACAAGTATTATGAAAGTGACAACGAGTGTTCGTTAACATCACAAAAATTTATATTTATGAAGTTTATCTTACTACAACATAAAATCAAATGTAGCAAAATCAGTCTCAGAAGACTGTACTGAGACTATCTTCCAATGGAGAGAACATACTTGCTTAAAAAAAAAAAAAAAAAAAAAAAAAAAATCAGTATTCAAAAGTCAGGCTTTTACTTAGTATCAAGCATTTCCAAAACATTCATTCTCAAATTTTCATGAATAAATTCCAAATCTATGATCTTTTTAATTTTTTTTTTTTTTTTCGTAAGACAATTCACCCCCAAGAAGGGTGATAATGCCACTAATATACAAGGGTGTCTACTGGGAATGAAAGAGAATGAGAATACTTTAAGAAGAACCAGAAACCCAATTCTAAACAGGGAACAAAGAGACAAACTTCTACTTCTGTTCAAAAAACCAAGGAGGAATAGGCAAACATATCTACTCCTATTGAGGAAAAATAAATAATAAATCTACTTCTATATATTGCATCCCTTTAGGACATTGACAATTATTGCTCTACACAATTACTTGTCCTTTGTAGCTATTAATAAATTTTATCTTTTTGCCATCACCCCTAAACGCTGCTCCACCATCACTTTACTCAAACTTGCCAGGTAGTTTATGCATTGCTTTTCTCTGTTTCTCTTACCTTCAATCAGTCCTGTGAGTATCAAGTTTTACAAGCCCTCTTTCCTCATTATGTGCCCAAGAAATTCCAACTGTTTTTTTCTGATGTTAAGTATCCTCTTTTGTTTCCACTGTCTCTAGAACTTTCTCATTGCTCACATGTTTGGTCCATGGTATTCTCAGTATCCTTCTGTAGAATCATATTTCTGTTGCTTTTCTTCATCTATGAGGAGATTGTCCAGTATTAACTGCCATGTAGGAAGACTGATATTACATAACTGTTCAGTGCTCTTTTCTTTGTTTCTAATATTTTCTGGTTTCTTAATACTTTGCTTAGATTTTGAAAGCATCCTCTGCTATACCAATGGACCTTTAGATTTCCATGTTGCACTGTCTGGTTTCTGTTATAAAATTTCTCAGATATCTGAATTGTTCCACCCGTTTGATTTCGGCATCTCCATTTTGTAATTTGTATGTTGGCCTGTCTCTTTTGCTAACAACCATGCATTCTGTGTTCTTGCAAATATGATCTACTGTTTATCTCTAAAAGTCATTTCCTTCCTTGCACATGTACAAGAAAACCGATTTCCATAAAAGAGGAAAGGGGGCAAAAGATGAGAAAAATTAAATTCCGAGATTTCAAAGGATTATTTTCCTTTGCTTAAGTAAAAATAACCAAACAAATCAAGATGTTCAACCTTTCATCTTCATTTTTAAATCTTCTAAAAACTTTCGTGTAAACAGAGACAAAAATGCAATTCTCTGAAATATGTTGATTTTCCTTCAAGGCATTTCATGAGAATGGACAGACGGCCGACAAGAAAGATTTCTTTCTCTTTCCCATTTTGCCAAGGAAAATGATATCTCAGTTACAGTTTCAGAATGGGTGATCTTTCAAAGCTCATTTGGAAAAGGTATCAGGTCTTCAGCTTAAAAACAAGCATCCTTAACAACAAGACAAAATTAGCCAAGATAAAGTAATATGATATACTGTCAATGCTGGTAATATGAAATAAAATAAATGAAAAATATGCCCACCCATATGACAAATTATTTATTTTTACTATTGTCTGCCTGTAAAATCAAAAAGTCAAAGATCATTCATATGCAAGTTGTGTACATGGAAGATTTCTGCAATATTATTAGTAAATATTAAAGAAATTCACAAAGCAAATGTATTATCTACTTACAACTCAATAGACAATTTTTTATTCACTAATTGATTTATTTAACCATAATACTTCTTTTTTTTTTTTTTTTTTCAAGAAAAAAGTCCGGAAAGCCTAGTATCTGTCTATATTTCTGAGATGAGGTATTATGTACAGTATTTACATTATGCGGACCATTGTCCTCATCTTTGTCGCCATATTTGTCACAACGTTTCGGCCGTTGTACGCTCCAGCCTTCTTCAAAGTTGCAATATGAGCTCTGGTAAAAACATGCAATGATAACAGCAAAATTGCAATATGGGCACTGGTAAAAATGGTTGCTGAAAACATTAGGTTTATAATACCCAGATGTCCACAAGGACACATGGCACAGTGGATAAAGGCGTTGGTTAGATCCAGTGACAAAACCCAAAGAGTGTGAGTTCAATACCCGGTTAAGGCAGTGGAGAACTTTCAGAGGGAAAATTAGCAGGAGATAACTGACATCCATCAAACATGGCACATGGAACTAGAACAGTCTACCCCAGGGATCGAAATAAAGGGTTCAGTTCGAAATTCCAACCACCTGAAGAAGGCTGGAGCATATAACGGCTGAAGCCTAGTATATTTAGGAGAAAAATAATATTCATCCATACTAGTATGATACATTTGTCACACAAGCACTACACTCTCTCATAGGTTGACTTGTCATTTATTACAATTTGTGCTCACATAGATCAACATATCAGAAATAACCAAAATAATACAAGACAAATTTTAACAGATAACTCTAAAATATTACATAGCATTCACTACAAAGACTCAAAATTCTAGAAGTCATTATAATGGTCGTAATGTATGCAAAGAGTGTATTGAGATTGAGGGCAAAACCTAATCTATCGCTCTCCCAGCAACTATGTGAGTAATAGGCAAAGAGGGGGGAAAGAGACAGTAAGTAACAAAAATAACACTACCTAGGAAATCACAGCAAATTTAGGAACAAAATGATCATGTAACAAACTTCATAAGATACTGAGTCTTGCCAATTTCTGACTGCTGGTTTTCCCATTGTGTTTATTAGCATGAGGCATCTTACAAAGACCAGTTGCAGAGAGGCCTGTACCTAGACATGCCAAGCTGTCCTGCTGCTAATGGGGAAAAAACCCTCGATGTAACTGGTGTTGATAAACATGTCATGTGATCTGGGGCTTCTTTTGCATCTGTGCTGACCACAATAATACAAAAGAAACAACCACCAATATTAAAATATCTTTCTCCATAGGAGATAGTATATGGAAGTGTGTATAAAAAAAAAAAAAGTAAAGAAAAAGAAAAAAAATGGAGCCCATATAAATGCTTGGTACACACATTTTGGTTTGACCATTATGGAGGACATCATGTTTAACTGACTTAAATCCTAATACCAGCAATTCAAATCAACATATGTAATTACTTTTTTGTAAGTACATATGTTAGTTTGATCACTCCAACTTTATAAGATGTCTTACACGCCATTTGTTGGATACAAGTCTTATCGCACAACACATTCCTGTCCACCTTCACAATACAGGAAAATACTTGTTGACACCAATATACTACACTACAAAAATAATAAGCACAAACTTCAAATTCTCAAGGTCCCCTATATCAAAAGCAACCAACCAACATTCAACAAAATTTATTATGAGTGTAGTAGTAATGTGTTGAAGTGCATATAACAAACATTTAATGCAATATTGTATTTCTACTATCTCCGTTTAGCTCCCTTATATTGTGGACACTTGTTTGCAAAAACACTATAGCTACAACAGATAAATTTAAAATTTTAAAATAATTATAACTGAGCATGTTCACACTGGTTTTCAAAATTCACCACCATAATAATCACAGTTATAAGTTTGTCCTCACAATTCACCCTTGGGTAGGGATAAACTATGGCACCTTCCTTGATGAATTTCAACTTAACATCAAGAAGCTGATTAGAGAACTAGAAAGGACTATTATGAAATAAATAGATATAATATGTGTATATATATATATATATATATATATATATATATATATATATATATATATATATATATATATATATATATATATAAATGGGATCAAATAAATACCTGTAACATACAAAGAATTTATTATTTCCTCAAATAAATGTAATTATATTTATAATAGCTGTAGGAAATTTGACATCTACCAAGATTCAAATGTAAGAAAAGAGAAAATTAACACCAGAGATCCATTAATCAAAATAAAACAAATTAAGTGAGAAATAACAAGTGACATAATATATCTTTCATCAGTTAGAAATAAAATTTACATGTATTTATTTGATGAAATAATAAATACTTCGTACAATATGGTTATTTATTTGACCCACTGTGGTTTGTGGGGTGCTGAGAAGGAAACAGAGAGAGAGAGAGAGAGAATGGAAACAATGAAAATAGACAAAGATTAGTTTTTGCCTGTAACCACAGAAAATCGATCCCACACTTCATGTACAAATATTCTAAAACTGACTTCAACACATGCCCCTGGAATCAATTTAAACTGACATCTTTTGCTTTTAACATATATAAAATATAGCTTTCACTAAAATATATTGGAAAATTTCCAAGTTTTTCATTTCAAATAAAAAAAACCCAAAAAACTTAAAACAAGATGGTTACGATATATAGTGATTTTCCAAGTGAAGCTTAGATGTGGCACAAGGTCGAAAGTAGGGGACACCCAGTGAGGATTGAACTCACTAGTCAGTCATAATTGTTCTAGCAAGACAAGCTTGTTAACCATTACACCACCTCAAGGTGCCCTAAATGGTCACAATGTATACATATATAAAAAAATGGTAGTGCCAGTTTAAACTGACACCATAGTGGTATGTTGCAATCCAAATATATGGATATATTTTATGGTTATGTATGTAAAATAGGAAAGGTCTACATTTGATATATAACTAAAAAGATAGTGTGACATGTTTTGTGTATTCCAAATAATGTACACTGGGTTTTATTTACAAACACGCACAATTTACAAGTTTAAAATGGATAGTTACTTCAGTAAATCTTAATGTTAGCCCCCCCCCCTCCAAATATATCAAACAGAAACAGCAAGTCATCCAACTAGTATACAAGAAAGTGTGTGTATGTGTATACGGATTTATTTTATTGATTTTTTTTTTTTTAATTTCTCTATTTCCCTTTGTTGCATAAAACAAGATCTGTTTATAAAAAAAAAAAAATAAATAAATAAAAAGTAAACTTTCAAGAAAGAAAAATCAAACTGTTTACAATGTCACCTGAGCCAACAAATCCTTAAACATTTAAGGTGAAATCATGGCACTTTTTCTTCCCACACTACCAACCCAGTTTCTTTTCTATTACTTCATCACTATCGGATCAGGTTTCCTCATATTCAGTTTAAACAGAAAAAAAAAAAAAAAAAAAAACATGATAAAGTTTAATAATATAAAACCAACAAGTAAACCACTAACTTCACATCCAAATTCGATTTTGCTAAAAATTGATCATTTTCTTACCCATTAACAATGATAATTTCCCCATTGATTCTGTGTCAATGGGTTTTAATGTTTTCTGGTTTAGATAAATTAATAAAAAAAAAAAAAAAAAAGAAAACAGATGAGCAGGTTTGCATTTTGTAAAAATGCAACACATCATAGCAACAACTTTGCATTTTGTTAAAATTAATAAATAAATTCATTACCACAAGCTGGTAAATGTTGTTAATACTGTTTATTATAAAAAGAGCATTTACTTAAATATTTGTATCTATAAAAAGAATGTATAAACATAAAAAATGTCTTAAAAAATAATTGTCGGACTTTGTCCATTTCATAATGTAAAACATCTTTCTAAATGTTTTCCACTTGTGGAATCTATGCTACCTTAAATTGCTGCCATTTGCCAAGTTAGAAGAGAGGTCCTATACAATACTAAACCTTCCTATCCCATCACATTCTGACTATGAGAAAAATAAATAAAATAAAAACTGTAGCATCTCTAACACCTTATTTCACACTGTCTCCTTTGAAGTAATCTCTAGTATATTTGCTTACAAAATGTGTTGCTCACAAAAAGTAGCAGTAAAAGTCTGTACTACATTCAGTTTGTCCATGCTGTTTAAATTTACTGTACTTTTGAGTAGCATCTCATGAGACAAGTTAAAATAATGAAGGGAAATAATTCAAAGTTTATCAATATTGCTGAGAAGAATACTTTTCCTTACTTGGTCATTGTACTTTGCAAACACCAAAAATTGACATACCTAAAAAAGAAAGAAAAATAATGATCAGCAAAGGAAAACTTGATTTTATTACAAAAGGAAGATAAACAGTAATAACATTTAAGAGAACTGCAATCAAAGAAGAGAACTGCAATCAAATATTGCTATGATTTTAATAGTATTTGACGTGTCAACTTTTGACTGGCATTTTTATCAAATTATTCTTCTTGCTTTGTGTTGCAACTGCCATATATTCAATTGACAATCGTTAATAAAGTGGTGTGGATAGAAAAAACAAAATATGTTTAATAGCATATCAACTCCTTATGGGTCATTTAATGCCAAAATTTAATTTTCTTGGGAGCTTTGAAGTAATAAAAATGTTATTCTGCTTTCACAATAGATCACATGGTAATTGATACACAGCATTTGTGCATATACATGATTACTAGAGGCAGTGATATGTGTGTTTTATGTAGTTTTGTTGAAGTTTATATTTTAGAATACATTTTGATTTCTTTAAGAAATTGTAGAATATTATATGGATTAATGATAAGAAAGTTCTTTCATGTTGATTGATGTATTGTTGGTAATTTTACTATAAATAAGTATTGTTTGTATTTTTTATATAAGAATGTATTGCTGGTATTTTTACTATGAAAATGTATTTATATACTTTCATAGTATTTTGTTTGGGAATTCGCTATTTGCCCATAGCTGGGACCCTAACAGGTGCTGCCACCCAGGATGGACCAGGGAACAATAGCAATCAACAGGCAGTTCCACGCTCCTCAAAATCTTCAATCTCCTGATCAGATGCCTGGCTGCCGGATGTAGTTTATCATCATACCCAGGATTAGGACTTAGGCAACCAAGGTAACCACTGATATATAAGACATACTATATCCATCTTGTATAGCAGATAATGCCTAACATAACCAGACAATATAACAAAAGACATATACTAAATATGAAATCAGACAAATATATTGAGCAGTCAAAATTATTTTATTAGTTTTTTTGGTTTTTTTTTTTTAAATCGACTAGTAGGTTATCTTCAACACATTTTTGTCAGAATTCAATTAACTATTTCAGACATTTCCGTAACTCCTCTCAATAGGAAGAAAGCACAGCAGAAATAAGGATTTTCCGACGGCATTGATTGACATTTTCTTGAACTGCAGGAAATGGTCTAATCATGGATATCACTATCCTCGGACTTTTATCTGGAACACATTTTCGGATCCATGTCAGCAAATGACAATAGTATTATTGACATCAGCACTTTTAACAGATTTGCCATTTCTGTGTTGTATAATAAGTCTGTGGAAGAAGAAATTGATTTCAGCTAAATTTGTGCAAGGTCTGCTGCAGTTAGCAGCAGCAGCAGCCACCGCTAGATTGTTACTCCCTCTCTCATGCAATGTATTGACAGGTTTAAGTAAAAATATTAATGGAACAAAACAATGAAATATGTATGTGTGTGTATATATATATATATATATATATATATATATATGTGCGTGTGTGTGTGTGTGTGTGGATAGATCAAATAACTACATATTAGCAACCGTATATATATGTGCATACACAGGTAAGCGAATAAATATTTACTAAATTTAATATAAGGTGCAAACAAAACAGGACTCAATGTGGTTGATTCTTATTAAATCATTTTGGCAGATTTAATCCATGTCTACAACTGTCTTTCACGCCCACACACATGTTAATCCACAAAGTTTATTTCTGAAAAAAATTATCGAGAGAGAGATAATGCAACTGTGTGTTTGCAGGATGTATAATATTGTGTGTTTGCAGCAGGTATAATATTGTGTGTTTGCAGCAGGTATAATATCGTGTGTTTGCAGCAGGTATAATATCGTGTGTTTGCAGCAGGTATAATATCGTGCGTTTGCAGCAGGTATAATATCGTGCGTTTGCAGCAGGTATAATATCGTGCGTTTGCAGCAGGTATAATATTGTGCGTTTGCAGCAGGTATAATATTGTGCGTTTGCAGCAGGTATAATATTGTGCGTTTGTAGCTTGTATAATATTGTGCGTTTGTAGCTTGTATAATATTGTGTGTTTGTAGCTTGTATAATATTGTGCGTTTACAGGATGTATAATATTGTGCGTTTGTAGCTTGTATAATATTGTGCGTTTGTAGCTTGTATAATATTGTGCGTTTGCAGGATGTATAATATTGTGCGTTTGTAGCTTGTATAATATTGTGCGTTTGTAGCTTGTATAATATTGTGCGTTTGCAGGATGTATAATATTGTGCATTTGCAGGATGTATAATATTGTGCGTTTGCAGGATGTATAATATTGTGCGTTTGCAGGATGTATAATATTGTGTGTTTGCAGGATGTATAATATTGTGTGTTTGTAGGATGTATAATAGCATCTAAAACGAAATTGAAGATAATGAGACAAAATGGAAAGGGTACATTTTGTGGATAGCGCCTGCTCTCTCTAGTTTCTTCAGGTTAGAATTAAAGGAAGATAAAACTGCACACGAGGAAAAATGTTGGGATCTCTGAGGTTGGGAGGTGCATAAATCAAATTACCTTATATCTATGGCCAGACTCAAGAGATTGTCTGTTTTTTATATATATATATATATATATATATATATATATATAAATAAATAAAAGAATTAAAGATCAAATGTAGATCAAATATGCATCGGAATCAGGATGATAAACTAAAAAAACAAATAGGAAACGTATATCAGTTTAACTTATTTCACTTTTATTAAAGCTTTGTCAGATATTGAGAGAATACAAGCTGTTCAATGTCTGTTGGATTTTAAATTAGTCCAACAAAAGTAGGCTGTTTTTCATATATATATATATATATATATATATATATATATATATATATATATGACCAGGCATGCTTATGTGTACAAGTATCACGTATACATAAAAAAAAGGATATTATATATATATATATATATATATATATATTACACACGTACAATAACAGCTTTTATTATTCAGGATATAATATTTACATGGCTAATTTATACAGCACGAGTTACAGCTGATGAAATTTATCATGATTAAAGATATAATTTGTTTTGAGTGTCAGTTTTTTATTAACCAAACAAAATGCAACAAATTTTTATTTAGAAATAAATCCAAAAGATATATGCCAATTCACAAAATACACCTGTATTTGAATTTATTGTTATTTTACATTTTAATAAAGGCTTCAGGATGTTCTATAACCTTCAATTTTTTGCCATTGATTTTATTAACTTTTCTATTTATTTGATTTTAATATTACCTTTTAGTTTTTATTGCTTTTTAATTCGATTTTCATATGTATCTGTTTTAATGATAGACCACAAATTTTCTATTAAATTAATATCTGAAGTGGCTGGGGTTCCATTTGATTCTTTTATGAAAAAAATATTTTGGTCAACATTGTAGAGTAAAAGAGTGTTGACTTATTTGAATCTACTCTTTAACTTAAAATTTCTTGGTTATGACCTTTACCACTCAAAAAAAAAAAAAAAAACTCTTGTTCAAGAATTTAAATATTTATCTTGATACCAACAGCAACTTAAAAAAAAAAAAAAAAAAAAAAAAAACAGATCGAGAGAGAATGGCTGTAGGTTTGAGACTAATTCATCAGCTGGTTGGTCAAAGCATGCCAGATCAGACAGTAGTTGCTCCTGCAAAGGAGGGTGCAGGTTCAAATTCTGCCAGAGGACACATTTTCTTTATTAAGTTTTCTTGAGTACATAGGCTGGTAAATGAATTAAATACTTTTTAAATAAATAGAGCATCTACTTCTACTCATATACGGTTACCCACTAAAAATAACATTTGAAGTAATAAAAATAAGATAACCTGTATGATAAACCAGAAAATAGCCATATAGACTTGGCTGAAATGTTTATAACATCAAAACAATCAGAGATAAGAACAATAGTTTGAATAAGCCAAAGTGTATTAATTAACTATTTTAAAAATATTTATTGTTCATAAAAATGTCCAAACATCGGAATATATTCTTAATCTTAATGTTGTTTTGTTGTATCCACATTTCAGTCAATTCATTATACAGTATTTTTGTTCTTGATATATTTAACAAATACCTAAGGAAAAAACAAATTAACAGAAAAAGCAAACTTTCCCACCAAGTGAGGAAAAAAATGTCAGAAAAATATTGAGATCACAGTAACTGAAAAAACGATTTTTATTAGCTGAATTTTAAGAATCAACCGTTATATTCTGTGCTAAAGGAATAAACACACAACACCAGGTGGATACTAGAAGAAAGGTTTATACACAACAAGTACAATATGAAATACGGTACAGTTATACACACAGGTCAATCTAGTAGTGAGTGCCATTAATTAGAAGGTCGGACGTGCTTGTGTCATCTCGCTCTCACTTTCTCCGAGTCTTTCGTAGACGGTCGACTTTATAGGTACTTACTACCTATAGTGTAATCATTCATGGGGTGACTGGTTATTCTATTACATCACAAACCAATATGTTTAGGGCAATGTAGGTCCATACTTTCTCTGAGGCAAGTGAAAATATACCTTCTTGACATAACTCTGAAATTAATTTTCTGTTTATATTTTTGAGCAGAATTTTGATGAATAGACAATGGTCAACTTTTTGAATTCATATGCTGATCAGATCTGTTCACAAATATAGAAATATTTGAAGCTGATGGTCATACCACGTACAATCACTGAAGTTAAATAATGTTGAGCTTGGTCATTACTTAGATATGTAACTGCTTGGAAATACCAGGTGTTGTAAGATTTGATGTACAAGTGGTTTAATGGGCTTAGGACTATATTACATTGAAACACTGGTTCTTGTGTAATCTTCAAAGTTAAACAACATTGAGCCTGGTCAATATCTAGATGGGTGACTGCTTGGAAATATCAAGTGCTGTAAGCTTGGATGTGCAGATCCGATAATGAGCTTACAGCCACATCACATTGAAACACCTGCTCTTTTATGAATACCAAAGTTAACCCAAGTCAAGCCTGGTCAGTACCTAGATGGATGACCACTTGGGAATAGCAAGTGCTGTAAACTTGGAGGTACAGAATGGATGATGACTCAAAATGGGAAATCGGAAAGCCAAGTTCAAATTCCAGCCCGGTTCATTATATTCAGTTTACAAATATCCTCAGGAAAGGTATGAATCCCAAACATAATACCCCAAGTATGGGTTAAATAGTAAGTCATTATTTCTAAAAAAAATTCTTATGTTCTAAAAATATTTTCTGGCCTGCAAAAGGTTGATAAACCATAAAAAACAATCAAATCAATATAGAAATATTGGTATCTCTATTTTTCAATATACACTTCTCGTATTTGCAGAGGGTCACAATGTAATCATTAGAATGAAAGGTTGACATTCAATAAATACTACCTCTTCTATCTAAGACTGATTACATAAACATCTCATTTATTCATATAGTGTTTTTTTTTTTAATTTTGATTAAATGGTGTCTTATTCCTAAAAATACTTCTACTATTACTAATTTTTTCCAATAAATTAATCCTAACATCCAAGCACTGTTATCACTTGAAATTTTATCTCTAGAAAAAACTGCTCAAGTTGGAAATTGAGATGCAAGCAAAGCAGCATGGCAGAGAAAAAAAAAAGTAAAGCGGAAAGCATTGATACAAAGTGATAGAAGTAAAACTGAAAAAAAAGAAAAAAAAAGCGTGGCAATTTTTGCACAGTTCCACATTAATAGTCACACTTAAGCCTGGTTAGAGATTAAATATACACCTAACTCATTCGGCAGAGAGAATTTTTTTTAAGGAGAGGAGATGAAGTGGGAGGGAATATAGTTGAAATGCAACATTTAGGAGGAAAAAAAGAAAATGCATTTAGTCTCTCAAAAACGAGAGCATGCTAAGTGGATACTTAAGTGTTGAAAATGGTCACAATTTTGGTGATTGTGGCCAAAATTAGTCAGTCATTTATGGCTATTCTAGAAGAAACATTTTGTCACTCAAGTAACAATGAAAAACTTCAGTTAAGACAACTTTAGTTATTTAATCAGCTTGTCTAATATTATCTATACAATTAATTTTCTTATAGTGATATGTGTGTGTGCATGCCATATATATATATATATATATATATATATATATATATATATATATACACACACACACACATATAAGGTGTAACAGCAAAATTGTCCAATAGTAATCAAGGGGCTAAAGTCTGGGGAGTTAGATGGCTATGGAGTGATGTGGTCACAGAAATTGTCTGGCAGCCATGACTGGGTTCTCCTGCTTGTGTAGCATGGTGCAGAGTCCTGTTGGTAGACAGAGTTTTCCAGCACCCACCCACTTGACCCAGGGCAGCACTACCTCCTCAAAGCATCTGATGTAGATCTCCATGTTTAGTCCGAGGTTCTGTGCGAAGATGAATGGAGGCATAATGTCGCCATCACTAGTGACAATTCCAAACATCACCGTAATCCCCATTAGACTAATCCAACTCTTTCCGAATCCTCTGCACTGTCCTCAGATTGATACACAAACCCACTGAAATGTTCATATTAGAGCTTTCCAACATGAATGCCAAGCAGTACAGCATGCTGTTTCCAAAGTTCTGGTGGAGTCAATTGTGTAATGGTGATCTTTTCCTCACAAACAGAATATTTAAATTAAAAACGAGTCCGTCGCAGGAGTCGCTGTAAAAGTATTTTGATATGCAAAAATGGGGTGTCCTCTCCCAGTTGTCGACGAATGAAAAAAAAAAAATGCTTGGTCGATAAAAGCAGTTGGTGTTCTCAAATCGGGGAGCAAAATTCGGGTATTTTGGCTACCGCGGTTGTTGAAGAGCGAGTTATTTTTCTGACTGATTACGTGCATTCTGATTTGTGAGATAGTACCTGTGAATCGAGTTTTCAGCATTTCTTTCTGTCCCCGATGTTCGAGTCTGAACTTACAGTGATTTATTTCCTGCGTCGTGGAAGTAATCTGCGACAAATATTTCCTTTGCAATCCCAGAACACTTACAACAATTTATCTATTGCACACTCTGTGTGTGTGTGTGTGTGTGTGTGTGTGTGTAAAATGGTTGATTACTCATTTCTGAGTACATCTGTCAGCTTGTGTGGTTAGCCAGTACCCATTGCAGATACCTGATCAGGCACATTTGTTTCTTTGACACACACAAAGCCAACCTGTGGTTTATCCTACAACTAAGTTGAGTGGATCTTTGTTACAGTTTCTTGGAAAGAAAGAGTGCATAATCTGACATGATCAACAGTTTGAACAGGGTCAGTGTGCTCAAACCCTCGGTCACGTTGACTAGCACAACCATTGACAGCTTCCAAAAAGTTCAGTCTATCCAATTTCACTTACAAGGCTTTGTTTTGGGGTTGGCAACCTATGGTATGTTACAAGAAGTAGCTGTCTGAATGAAACTTCTGCCTTACCAATGGAATATAAAAGGAATTAGGATGATTCAACCCTGTGTATGTGGAATGGCATGTCCTACCTATAAATGTCAGAACTGATGGAACTAAGGAATGTAACTCTTATCTAAACATTTGCCATGAAAATAATGGTAATGTATTGAGAGACTAGTAACATTTCATCTGTCAGAAAGACCTAGGGTTAGGGTTGCAAATAATGCATCATCCACAATGCCACATGAACTCTGTCAAGGCTTGAAAGTGATGACTGGACAGTTCCAGTGTATATATGGTAGCAATATTCCATTTTTGGTCTGAGCTAACTCTTACAGAGCTTTACTAGAGCTGAGTGTAATCCTCACTTTGTGTTTCACTAGTATTGTGGCCTTGTGCAGAGTCAAACTTAGTAACTGAATTTACATCTATAGTAAATAAATATTCAAAAGCATTATACATAATGTTTTGATGATTATGGTAGTAGTGGTGGTTTATTTGGTGGGATATCAACCCCCTCATGGGTTATTTAATACCAAAATTTAATTTTCTTGCAAGCATTAGTAATTTCATTTACAAAAATGTATTGCTAGTAATTTTTTTTTTTTACTATGAAAATGTATTGCTGGTATTTTTTTTATTATAAAAACATATTTTTATACTTTTCTAGTGTTTTGACCTTAGTTTGGAGGTTAACTATTTGCCCATAGGTGGGACCCTAACAGATGTTAACACTCTTTGCGCCAGCATCCTATAAACCTCCCAGAGGCCTTGCTGCTGGATGTAGTTTATCATCATATCCAGGATGAAGTAGTGGTAGTGATTTTAGCTGGGGGAGAAAAAGAGGATTCATACATTTCCAAAGAGTATTTGTATGTTAAGTGAATATAACGAACCCAACCAGAATTAGAACTCTGCTCTCTGATTTTCAATTTTAAGCTGTTATCCATTACACCGCCCACATATTGAAAATTGCAGCACCTGGTATTCCCAAGTAGTCATACAGCTAGGTAGTGATCAGGCTCAATATTGCTTAACTTTGGTGAACCTATGAGAAGCGGTGTTTGCAGAGTAAGCAGCCTGTATCATGACTAGCTGTAATGATAAGACCAAGATGGTAACATAAATGCATATTAAGTAATATTGCAGTGTAAAAGGCATTTTTCTCTAGGTATCTTCCCACAGTCAAAACAAAAGAAATCAAACTCAGAATGGCATTCTAGCATGTTAAAAAGGAAAGTATTAACAAACGGGGCAATAATCCTTCCACCTTCAGTCTTTATTTTAAAATCTCAACTAGCAAAAAGAAACAGGGTTTTACTTTACAGGGATACATCCATATGATCTATCATTGTTTCTGAACCATTACTTATATTTTCTCAAGTCTAACCAAACAGTTGTCATTTAAAACTTCCATGATTATAAAATTACAAAAATAGCTGTGCACATGGGTAAAGAATCCTGAGAAAGTTTAAAGAAAATATGAAATAAGAGATTTAGGCCAAAAATGAAAAGAACCTGATACACATAACATTCACGTCTAGAAATTTATTTTTTTGTCTGCATATCTAAGATTTCCAGTTCATTTTTCTACAATTTTATTTATATACCATTTATAATGAGAAAATAACTTAGAGGCAGTTCCTTTTTGGAAACTTTGAAATTTAACATTCAAGTTTGTTCTGCAAAAATAGTTAAATTCTTAACAGATTTAAGAACCGGTAATTTATAATGCAAGAAAAGTGAAATGTAAGGACCATATTTTAGTGCCAATTGCACTTTACCTCAAGCAAGGTCATAGTTTTTATCATTACTCATCCTTCACCATTATATTCACCAAGCAACAGTCAATTACTAAAATAAATATTGCTGTGACAGAAAAATTTTAATTACTAAAAATCAAATTTTGGAAGCTTAACATTCATCATTGCTGTACAAAAAGTTTATCCTGCCACTGAAAGTGACTGATCCCTGAACAATAGTATGTTTGAATTTCATAGTTGTGTTGTTATATCCTGCTATGGCAACAGAAAACAACTATGAATGAAATTAACAATAAGGATACTGCAATTGAGAGGCCTTGAAAAAGAATGCAGTGGAAAGGGGAGTAATATTAATAATGCAGGGTGCCAATGGTTAATTTTTTTTTTTTTTTTTTTACTTAAAACTTATTTAAGAGAGGGTGCTGCAAACTTTTGCACACATCTAATATATACTTTAAGCCATTATTTTTTTCAGTAAGATTAGCAAAGGATGCTTTCCAAAAGCTAAGCAAATTACTAAGTAACAGGAAAGTTTCATTAGAAACAAAGTAAAGAGTACTGAACTGCTATGTAATATCAATCCTCTTACATGGTAGTAAATACTGAACAATTTTTTCTAAGATGAAGAGGAAACTTGTAGGAAGAGATGTGCTTCTACAAAAGGATGCTGAGAATACCATGGATAAAGCATGTAAGCAACAATGAAGTTTTAAGGAAAATGAAAACAAAAAAAACAATGCTTAAAAAATTTTTTTTTTTAAATGATATATAGACTTATACACAGAACTAAAAGATTTTAAATTTCTTTTGACATAGATAGTTTAGAGAATTTGAAAGTCACAGGAGATATTGAAAGCAAAGGAAGAATGGGAGGCAAGTCCATTGACATGACCAGATTGTGTGAATGGATGGCAGAACAAAGGATCAGGAGGTATAGAAAAAAAAAGACATTATTAAGAGCTACAAAGGATAGGAAGTTGTGGGGGACCATCATCATTCACATCCTGAAGAGACACAACATATAGAAGAATGATTACTGCTTATAAGTATTAATTCTATTTTTATACATATTAACTGAATGTCTTTATTTTTCTTTTCATAATAAAAACTCTAAAAGATGAAAATGCTAGTCCAAATTATATGTAATAAATACTTCATTTCAAAAATGCACTCCAGTATTTAATTTTTAATGCCAACAGGTTTCCACTGTGCTTTCTCTCATGAAAAAACAAAGAAGCATAAAAACCCTATTTCACAGCACAAACTTCAAATTTACATATTTTTGGTTTATAACAAACCTCACTTGTTGATGCTAATTACAAATGACTGATCAAGACAAAAATAGCTTTTTTTTTCTTTCTTTTTTTTTTTTAAGCATTTCACTCCAAGCAAGGCAGGAGTGCCACTCTCCGGCAATGGGTTACAGAAAGTGAGAGCAAGAGTAAAGAGGAGTGTTTGAAGAAAGGATATAGAGAAGGACGCGGATCAGGATCAAGGCATCAGAATATGTCGATTGACATTATATTTGAAGAATATAGCTATCAGGGAAGCAAGTAAGAGGAAGGGAGTTCCACTGTTAGGAAGTGCGAGAGAAGAAGCTGTTAGAGCAGAAGAGATGGATACATTTAACTGTTTTGACAGTGAAAGGGTGGGACAGAGATGCCAACATAGGAACATGCTTAAATCATGCAGATGAGGCATGAAAGTGAAAGTAGCTCATCGGAGCAGTTGACATGGAAATACTTGTAGAAAAGACAGAGGGAAGCTACAGCACGTCTGTGAGAATGTGACTGCAGACAAGATGCCAGATCAGGACCTATCACATTGCATTCCTGTCTCTGTATTTTGTCAAGGACCTCAAGATGAGCAGCAGGGACACCAAACCATATATGGCAACAGTATTCAATGCAAGGACGAATGGTAGATTTGAAGGATGGACTCAGGTGAGAAAAAAAAAACCTTAAACTTTCCTTTCAGTAGAAGCTATGAATTCAATTTTCTAAATATACAAGCCATTACTAATCAATGTATATAGAAAGGACTAGTACAGCATGGTTAGAAAATTTGTCTGCTTCTGAGAATTCTATCAATTCTGGGTGGTCCATTACTTTGGCCTTGTGCAAGACTAAATTATGCTTAGTAAGCTAGTACTGTTCCAGTCCATGATGATAGGTTTTCTCCCTTGCACATGACCATAATTGCATGTGGCTGAGCAACCCCGACCTAATTACAATATACTCAATGAAATCCTTCATCTGTCAAATTTAAAACAATATAGAATTTTTTTTACTGCACATAAATTATTTGAACTAGTAAAATCTTTCAACACAATTTTTAAAAAGATTCAATTCTTCAGTCTCTTGCAGGGCTATGTTGCATTTGGTAAGCTTTGAATCGTGTGCTAGATTTTTTTTATCTTAACTTCTACCAGAACATAAAAAATATCAATGTAAGTTTCAACAATCTTTTTTGTTGCAATAGAAATTACATAAAATGTCTGAAAACTACAACTTATATAAGTTAGGAAGATTGCTTTTTTTACTTTAGTAATCATGTCGAGAGAAAAAAAAAAGTGGTGAGAGAGAGAGAAGATAGGAGAAAAGGAGAAAGACAAGATAGGAGAAAAGGAGAAAGACAAGATAGGAGAAAAGGAGAAAGACAAGATAGGAGAAAAGGAGAAAGACAAGATAGGAGAAAAGGAGAAAGACAAGATAGGAGAAAAGGAGAAAGACAAGATAGGAGAAAAGGAGAAAGACAAGATAGGAGAAAAGGAGAAAGACAAGATAGGAGAAAAGGAGAAAGACAAGATAGGAGAAAAGGAGAAAGACAAGATAGGAGAAAAGGAGAAAGACAAGATAGGAGAAAAGGAGAAAGACAAGATAGGAGAAAAGGAGAAAGACAAGATAGGAGAAAAGGAGAAAGACAAGATAGGAGAAAAGGAGAAAGACAAGATAGGAGAAAAGGAGAAAGACAAGATAGGAGAAAAGGAGAAAGACAAGATAGGAGAAAAGGAGAAAGACAAGATAGGAGAAAAGGAGAAAGACAAGATAGGAGAAAAGGAGAAAGACAAGATAGGAGAAAAGGAGAAAGACAAGATAGGAGAAAAGGAGAAAGACAAGATAGGAGAAAAGGAGAAAGACAAGATAGGAGAAAAGGAGAAAGACAAGATAGGAGAAAAGGAGAAAGACAAGATAGGAGAAAAGGAGAAAGACAAGATAGGAGAAAAGGAGAAAGACAAGATAGGAGAAAAGGAGAAAGACAAGATAGGAGAAAAGGAGAAAGACAAGAAAAAAGAGGGTGAGAAGGGGGAAGGTGATTTTGATACCTCTGTTCTTCCTTTTTTATACTGCCAATCCAAGAAAATCACTTCTTGCTCTACATGACTAATGTGACACATCAAAATCAATCTTGGCTTCAAACCAAATCCCTCATCTTCAATAACAAAGGACAAGTGATACAGGTTCTCCTTATAATTTGTCAAAACTGACTTCTCTCTTAATTCTTGTAAAGTAAATTTAACTGACCAATGTACATCCATATATATATATATATATATATATATATATATATATATATATATATATGTCAGTATATCAACACAGATTACTACTATATACTGCTCCGAGATAGTACACACAGATAGTCCAATCCTAAACAGTAGTACCAATCCATATGGAAATTATTCAGTCATTTCTTGCCCTCAAAACAACCATGATAATTTGAGAAGGTTGACTATGAAATTGCCAATTAAAATACATATGCTTACGGAAGACTTCCTAACAATTACATATATAATTTGTTTGCTTCCCACACAATCTTACAGAAAACCATCCCATATCTTTTAAAGTTATGATTAAGTGTTACAGCTTTGAGGCTAAAATCTTGCTGTTACCAATTTTCATATTCTCTATATGTTAAGTCCCAGCTTAAATATGTTAAATAGTAGTGTAGACTGGACTCTTTAACCTGGGCAAAGAAGGAGAATACTGAATTTCAAACCATCAAGAGAGCAATGGAAAACCACTCAACTTTTTTTTTTCTTAAGATGAATTGGCAATTAACAGATAAGAAAAGGGAATCTATGGATATGACCAAGATCCTGAAGAGACACAGTATTAAAAAAAATCTTATAATTCTGCTTGTTCCTCCCTTATTTAGTATGATCAATACCTCATAAATAATGGACTATTCCATTTTGAGCTCATGGAAATTTTGATCTCATGGAAAGACATATCAAATATGCTACTTGGTTTCAGTGAGAAAATGAAAGAGAACGAAAGAAAGGGCAGACAGAAGTGATTAACATCTACTTCAGTGAAATGGAAAAAGTTGTCAATTTCAAATCTTTTCATTTGTACCCCCTTACTTCTTTCAATAATGACTAAAATCCGTATTTATGATTGTTATTGCAATATTTTGTTAAAGTTGTTAAGCTCAAATATTTATTGATGCATCAGATGAATTTCTATGGATATTTTATTGTGCTAGAACTCACCATGAGCTTATTGAACCATTAACTTAAGAATTATTATTAATCAGAAAATTCAACTTGGAAAACCATGAAATTTTCATGGGTAATTCTAGTGTTAATAATTTATCAAAAACCAAGAACCCTACCTTTTAGTAGTCAGTCACAGAAAGAGTCTTGATAGAATAAAGCAGAACATTTTATGTGGTCCCTTTTGGAATACTGTTTCTCAAGTAAATATTTTGTATGTCATATCACTTCAGGATATATGCAATCATTGCTCTCCACAACTTCCTATAGTTTATTACTCTTAGCAAAATTTATCTTTTTACTATCCATCTCCCTGCCTGTTCTGCTGTACATTTAGACAACCTTGGTAGGTAGGATACCCACTGTTTTCCTCTCTGCTTCTCTTTCCTACAATATATCCTGTGAATGTCAAATTCACTCTTTCTTCATTATGTGTCTAAGAAATTTCAACACTTTCTGAATTTAAGTGTCATTTGTGTTTCCATTTTCCTTCAAACTTCCATGTTGCTCACATGCTCGATCCATGGTATTATCAACATCTTTCTACAGAACCACATTTGTTTCCTTAAGCCTCCTTTTCATGTGTGAGGAATTTGTCCAGCATTCACTGCCATATAGGAGGATTGATATTGCATAAGAGTTCAGTACTCTTTTTTCATTTCTAGTGAAATTTTCTTGTTTCTTAATACTTTATCTATCTTTTGAAAGACATCTTTTTCTACTCTAATGTGTCTACAGATTTCAGTGCCACATTTTTTGTCATCTGTTAGAACACATCTCAGATAATTAAATTTCTGCACTTGTTTGATTCTGAAAACTCCATTTTGTCACTCACGTCTTAGGATCTTTGTTTTTGTTAATGGCCATAGCTGTTTTCTTGCAATTGATGGTTACACCTTTCTTCTTGCCATCTGCATATCTTGCATTGTTAAGGATATATATCTCTCTTAGGATCACCCCACTTTAAAGGTTAAATAAATCCAGTGAGAAAACCTTCTCTTAACCCTTTCTATGTAATTACAAAAAATTCAATCATTGTTTAAGATGCTAGTTATTCTTGAGTTTTGTGACAAAGTCCTCATTATGGAAAAATTATTAATCTATAATCAGAAAATATCAAGCGAATAGGCATTATTATAAAAAATAGGTCAGCATCAACACAAAAATTCATTACAAGTGTTTGATAAAAACAGATACTACACTTTGAACTTAGTCAAAAAAAAGTCATTTCAAATGGGACCACAGAAATTCATGACAGAGTTTAAACCATTTCAAGCAATTCCATGTTACCTTACATTGCAAAAACAAAAAAAATTTTTTTTGGTCTGCCTTATGCATAAGGTCATAAAAATGTTACTGGTAAAGGAGAGAAAGAAGTATGTGTCTGTGTGTGTCATGATAGAAGAAAAAAGTTCACTTCCAGAATGACTGACTGACTGACACACACACTTAAAAATAAGTGCATGGTAACGACAGTTTCGCATTAGACAACCATGCTTTGAGTGAAAGAATGAAAGAGAAAGAAAGGAAGAAATGAGGAAAGAAAGAAAGAAAAAAAAAAAAAAAAAAAATGAAAGAAATGTGAATGTTTACGCTTGTTGGACCAAAGAAAGAATGCTAACAACAACAATGAAGACATCACTACCATCACAAACATCATTCTTATAGCCCGTTCCCTACCACAGCACTATCATCCTTCTTCTTCTTCCTCTCTTTCAACCCCCCCCCCACACTTCCACTGCAAAATGACTCATCTATTCTATGACTCCGTATGTGCACATGCATATACAGATCTTTAAGTAGAGGCTGGTGCATATACATACATTTGTTAACAATGTTAAAAAGATTCTGATATAGATATTATATATATCTATATCGAGCAACAACTGTGAGCCTTGCTGCTGTTGCAGAACCAAGTGAACCTGTTATGTTCATCTTTGTTTTTGCATTAATGATGTTAATAGATACATGCATATATTATATCAGATTATGAATAACAGATTTAAAATTTATTTTCATTGTCATGGTAACAACCAGGTGTTTAATTGCATGAAAGAACCCAGAAAGAAAAGAAAAAGAAAAAAAAAAAAAAAAAAAAAAGAAAATCACCGTTATAAATCAAATGCTTACATTGGTTGGTTGGTTACTAAATACATATCCTCCTGGCATTAATTTAAAGTGCCACTTTCCTCTCCCTACATTGTGAATCCAAACCTAGGGCTTTCTCACTGCTGTTGGAACCCCTCTATGATAGACCATGTCTTCAGGAGTGCAGCCGTACTCATCACACTTGGTCAAATGTGGGTTGGTGAGACTAATCTATAGATGGAGGTTTTGAATTTAGAGTTGTCCTCCTCCTAGACTGGTTGTCACCCAAGGCTATAGGACCCAGTCTGTCCTGCTATTTGCCTATAACTGGAGGGAGAAGAGATCAATTCAAACCTTTCCCATAGATAAGTAAATATTACATGCATTATTTACATTATTCAAACTGTTATCCTCATCTTCATTGCCATACTCAACATTTCAGCTGTTGTACACACCGACCTTCTTCAGGTGATTGGAATTTTGAACTGAACCCTAAATATTACAAACTTGAACTCTGCTCTCTGAATCCTCAACCTGAGCCACTATCCATTACTCCACAGTTCCTCTGGGAATATGTTGCTTAAAGTTTGTACTTTTTAAATTTCAGATGAAAATCTTGGAAATTTTCCAATGTATTTTAATGAAATTTTCACTTTCCAAAAATATACTTCATAATTATCGTTTTAGAATATGAGGGAGGGGAAGACAATATAATTCTGCTTGTTACTCCATTAGTTAGCATGTGTGTTATGCCCTGCCATTACCTCAAATAAATAATGGACAATTACATCTTGATTGTGAAAAAAAGAAAGCATACATAATAATAATAAAGAATAGTAAGACAGAGGTGATGATGCCCTTATGCATTTTAAAATCTGTTGCAAGAAAACCGAAAACTTTGTCAATTTTTAATCTTTTCATTTGTACCCACTTCTTTAAATAAATAATGAACTGCATTCATAATATATCATTTTTATTGCAATATTTTGTTCAAATTGTTAAATATCTAATGATGAAATAGGGGAATTTCTACAGGTATTTTGTCATCATGAAACTTGCAAGATGTTTATTCAGGTACTAAATTAAGACTTAAAATAGGAAAACTGGAGTCAAGACAAAATAAGGAAATATTTACACCAAGGAACCTATTAAGTTTGATACTGGAATTAGCTATTTGAGCTATTATTATTTATTAACCTGTTACATGGTCACTTTTTTTTTTTTTTTTTTTGTTAAACTAACTTGATAACCACACCCCAGGATGAAGCACCCAGTATAGTTTAGTTTGGCACAAAGCATAAAGCAAATGTGAAGATTAAAATTTATTGCATCAAGCAATTTGATTTATACTATTAGTTTTATTTACGCTATTTACATTTTTCAGACTGTTGTCGTCAGCTTCATTGCTATATTCATGACATTTCAGCCAGTGTATTGCATTTTTTGGAATTTCAAACGGAACCCTTTATTTCATCTGGAGTAGATTATTCTAGTTCCATGTGCAGATCTCCAAGTTTTTGTTCACTTCTGCTGTAGCCAGGTATTGAACTCACAACTTCTTGGTCATGTGTCCTTGAGGACATCAGTTTATGAATTTTTGGGACTTATAAACTAAATATCTTAATTAACAATTTTTACCAGAGCTCATATTACAATTTTGTTGTTATTATCGATTTTTCTTTTTTACTATTCCATATTACTGATTCCCAGTATTAATTGAATTGACCAGCTTAGGAGATTTTTGTGGCCTAGCATGTGAGTTGATTCCTTAAGTTTTCATATTTTCAAGTGATGTTCTCTATTATTTCACAGGGAGCAGTGATCTCTCTTTTTCATCCATATGTGGTCAGCTATGCCCGATTTTTCTACTTCCCCTCATGTTACAGCTTTAAGTTGTTCCTGCAGTCTTACCTTAAAAAAAAAAAAAAAAAAATGTTCCTAATTTGCTAAATCACTTAAGTACCTAGCTACAGTTGACATATTGCTTTACTTTGGGTATCATCAAAAAGCTTAAAAGACTTCCAAACTACACTTTTCTGTTTGGCATTGGATACACTTGCTATAATTGAGGTCTGAAAATAATAAACATTAATTTAAATTTTTCACCGTTAGATAAAAAAATGTTCCTGGTTTACTAGTGTGTATAATTTGTAAAGAGTCAACTAATAATGGTTTGCTATTAATTGTAAAACAAAAAGTCTATTTTAAGTATATATTAATAAATGTACATATGCCCCCTGCCCAAAAAAGAGAAAAGCCAGCTTAAAGTTTAAAAGATAAATGTTCCTCTTTTAAAGTTTAAGCTTGCTTTTTTTATTTATTTTTTTTTCTTCTTTTACAATAGACTTCTACCTACACTCTACATTTTGTATTTACACATCAATAATATATTAAGTTTATATTAAATTTGAGTTTTGAATCTGAATTTAGCATTCCTCCCATTGGACACTATTTTTAGAAAAAGAAAAATCAAAAGTAATAATCTATGCCTGATGAGTTGGTAGAACAACTTTGAACACACACATTATATATATATATATATATATATATAAATAAATGGATTTTATTTTTTTAATCCAACATATTACTTCAAATGTTATTTTTACTGGACACCCGTATTTGAGTAGACGTTTTGTTTTTTTGTTTCTTTATTTTTTATTTTAAACAGTATTTACTTCATTTACCAGTCTGCAATGAATAAAAATATAATAAAAAATGAACCATCTATTCAATTCTTTAAAAATTGCTTTGTTTATGTTTTGGATACAAAACTGAGCTGATATACCTTCCTAGAAAATCTGAATGAGTGAGTGTGCTTTAAAAACAAATAGAACTGGGCTTGATTGTGAAGTTTGTATATGAGCAGTTAAAGCTTGTTGGATCAGATGGTGTTTTTTTTTTTTTTTTTTTTTTCCTGCAAAAAAAAAAAAAAAAAAAGGAATCAGGTTTCAATCCGGCCAGTGGGGCTCATTCTTTTTGTTTTTTTTTTTTGATAAGTTTTCAAGTGTGCAGGCTGGTAGATGAAATAAATAATATCTACAATTTAAAATAATAAAAAAAAAAAAAAAAAAAAAAAAAATCAACAGAGCATCTACTTAAACATTAAAAATAAAGTTTTAAGAAATATATTTAAAATCAGTAGCTGCTGACAATATCTCCAGGGATATTTGTTATACAAAGAACCTGGACAAAAATGATTTCTACTTTTTAAAAAAAAAAAATATAATGGGGCAAAAAAAAAAAAAAAAAAAAAAAAAAAAGAAAAGAAAAAAGCAAAGTCGTCCATGCATGCAGACATTAAAATGAACATTCAGATTTGCTGATGCAAGCGTGTAAATAGGAAATGTTCGATCACTGATGCAGCAATGCAAATAAACTTTTCTATAAATATGCAACGAAACATGCATGTCTGGATTTATACGTCACACTCTCGAATCTGCCAAGATGCATACATTAACATTAGCAATTTACACACAAAACAACACACACATGTACATGGGTATACACATAATTCAAACATCACCAATATGCATGTTTACTGGTCCATGTCCAGAAATTTATCCATCTGACCTGACATAAATTGTACTATGGTGGTGGTGGTGATGATTGGGGGTGGAGTGATTAAGCTACGTTTACACTTTTTTAACACTTCAACAATTCAAATATCTTTGTTGTCCTCTAAATAAAAATTTAGCTATCTACTCAAAATTTTATGTTATTACTTAACACAAAGATTCAATTTTAAAAAATATCTTTCCAGGTCCATCATCGTTTTAACTTCTTACCAAAAAAAGATTTGTTTTCATCTCGTATACATGTGAAAACTTGAACAAATCTATGATCCTAATAAAACATTTTTTTTCTTTCAATTTTGCAATAATTTCATGAAAAATTTACTTTTAGAATCTAATTTTGTACTACACATTTAACAAATTTATACTCTTGTACTTTCCTTTTTTTTTTCTTTTTATGTGCCATGTCCTTTCAGGATGTAGGCGATCATGGCTCTCCACCTCCCTCTATCCCTTGCAGCTCTCAACAAGTTCCTTCCCTCAGCTTCCTCTCCCCAGATCACATTCTGTCATCCACTTGCTTAAGCCCGCCAGGTATGTCTACATTGTTTTCCCTTGTCTCTCTTTCCCTATATTTGACCCGTGAGTATCAAATTCTCCAGGCCCTTCTTCTTCATTATGTGTCCTATAAACTTCAGCTGCCTCTTCCTGATGTTAAGTATTAGGTTGGTGCAAAAATAATGACGTAATAATGTCGTTTTTTGACATATTTTTTAACGTCAAAAAACGACATTATTACGTCATTATTTTTGCACCAACCTAATATAAGACTCCTCCTTGTTTGCATTCTAAGACCTCATTGTTGTTCACATGCTTGGTCCATGATATCCTTATGTATTAATTTAATACCTATACTCAGGCTATGTGAAAAAAATCTGCATAAGACAATTTTCAAATAATATATTTGACAAACTGATATCATGGGAGGGGGGATTCATAAGAAAATACTAAAAACATCTGTGTTGGTCAAAAATAATCGATCAGCACCACAATGCCTAATCA
This sequence comes from Acanthosepion lycidas, assembly GCA_963932145.1. Taxonomy (NCBI): domain Eukaryota; kingdom Metazoa; phylum Mollusca; class Cephalopoda; order Sepiida; family Sepiidae; genus Acanthosepion; species Acanthosepion lycidas. The sequence continues at coordinate 18,455,293 of OZ010592.1, forward strand.
AAAGAAAAAACACTAGTAGAGTAAATTAAGTAAAATGTAAAAGTACAATACACTACATAGAGCAAAAACTAAAAAACCTAGTGAGCCAGAACCTACCTACCAAGGTTTTACCTAACAAATCTTCAGGTTAAAAATCTGGTTAAAGAGGGTAGGACCAAGCAACATTTTATTCGTAAAAAGTGCCACTGTAAAATGATAAAATTAGCATAAAAGCAAAATGAGAACAAGACAAAAAAGCAAAAGAGTAGGCCAAATATATTTTATTGAAAAACAGTCAAAAAACTCAATTATTTTATTCAAGTAACCAGGTTTTTTTGTGTCAACCCCAAGTAAGAATTTCCAATCTTTGATTAAGTAACATGTTGGGGTTATTATAAGGGGATATGGCCAATTTTTCCTCTATGCATAGGAAGCGATACCTATCACCTGCCTTATATTTGCGGCAATTTCTTTTATTATCTCACATTTTAGTATGGGGTCAACGCAAATATAAGGCATGTGATGGCTCACTAGGTTTTTATATATATATATATATATAAATAAAATTTTGTATGTGCAGTACATAGCTGAAAGTGCTCAATATCAGCAACAGAGCTAACATTCTGTTGTATGAGTTTGTGATCCTGGGTTTCACGCTTTTGCAATCATCAGACAAACTGGTTTATTTTTTAAAATTGGATCTATTTACTCTTGTTTGACAATGTCATCCAGAATAAGCATGGAAGGAAATTCCCCCTCCCACCACCAAACAAGAACAGATAACTACTGCAAACATACATACATACATACGCTATGGGGTGGGGGAACTTGTGTCAATGAAAACTGCATATAAAAAAGAAAAATCAAAAAAGTATAAACAGCTTGATATGATGATCAAACTTAGTAGCCATAGATATAGTTGCCCGTGAGCTATAGTTATAGCTCTCTTTATGCTAATTACCTATTAGCTAAACCAATCCCATTACATCTCCCAGAGTCTTTTGGGTTTCACAACCTGTAAGGATCTACAGCTTCTTCTACATCCCCCCCCTCATTTCACTGGTTTCACAAGTATTTCTCATTATGGGGGACCTTGATCTAATATTTTTTCATCGTCATGTATTATTTTGACAGTTTTTGCAGTGGTATCTCGCCTTCTTCATACAGTGTAGCGATAAAAGTGATTTTTCTTTTTGCCCTTATTATTAGGTTGGTGCAAAAATAATGTCGTTTTCTCACATAGTAACATATGTGAGAAAACGACATTATTTCTGCACCAACCTAATACATCCCATGCTGGACATTTCTCTCTTTTTCATTCATGTTTATAGTTGCAATATCTGCATTTTATCAGTGTTCAATTTATCACACATGTGTCCATAAGGTCAGGTTGGTTTTCATTTGTATTAAGTTTTTCAATTAATTCCTCTTGTTGTATGAAGTCAATACAAGCTTCTAAAGTCATTTTATTTGTCTATAACTGCTCTAAAATTTTTACTCTATTAGAGGTGCTGTATGGTCCTTCTATCAATCAAAGTTGAATTAATTCTTCCTCTGTTCTTATTCCTTGTTGTTGTAGTTCATGAAATTCACAATATTTGCTGGTATCTCTTAACCTTCTTAGATATTTCCTTATAGGCTCCTCAAATTCTTGCTTCAATCCTAAGAATTTAGTTTGTTTGGCTCTGACCAATCTTTTCTTTGGTTGAATATTTCTCGATATTATTTCTTTAACGTCCTTCAATGTCAAGTTTTCAATTTCAGCCGGATAAGTCATTAGTAAAATCTGCCGAATGGTTTTGCATCCCATAGTACCCAAAAATAAATCCGTGATTTCTTTCTGTTCTCTCAGTGTTTGGTCATCTCATGACTTCTTTATTCTTGCACGTGCCTGAATGCATTTTATCCAAATCTTTACGCATTCAGGTTCTTTTGTGTTTAACAGATCGCTGTCAGTCAACGCCATTTTGTTATGATGATCCAACTTAGTAGCAGTAGATATCCTGTGTACACGGACTCAAAGTTGCCCGTGAGCTATAGTTATAGCTCGCTTTATGCTAATTTCCTATTAGCTAAACCAATCCCATTACACAGTCAATTGCTGATACCCCCCTGACGAATGAACAGAGTGATTCCCAGAGGCTCCATCAAACAAAACTAGTCGGGATGCTAAAGGTAAAATCAATCAGCTGAGTGACAAACCTTTTACTTGTCTTTATATATATATATATATATATATATATATATAAAGTAATCCATTGAGTTTAGAATAATCCTCAACAGAATGCAGAAAGCACTTGATGGCTGTTTCATCCTATTTTGTGACTCATCAGCAGTACACATCCACTACCAAGAATCGAATCCGGACCATTACGACATGGCGCAAGTGTCATACCCACTGAACCAATGAGTCTCAATGACAAAGAGGTAACAAACTAGTCTTGATATAGCACCACTCTTCACAAATTTTGCCGTGTAACTCATCCAAGTTTATTTAGTCCAATGGGCTGTGCCCCTACAAGTCATGTCTTCTATCCCAAAGTCACTCCATCCAATTTCTATCACAGACACACACATATATATATATATATATATATATATATATATATATATATATATATATATACACACACACACACACACACACACCCAAGTATAGGATTGGTGTATACGGAATAAATTCCAATAACCAACAAATACTATTCTTAAAAGAGTGCTCAATACAGAGTAGAGCAAATATAATTATTTATTTGAAAATTATAACCTAAAAATGTTATACAATCACTACAAAAATAGCCATTTTGTTTCAACACTTCTGGTCTTATTCAACACCATCACTTGATAAGACACCAGAAGTGTTGAAACAAAATGCTATTTTTGTAGTGATTGTTTAACATTTTTATGTTATAATTTTCAAATAAATGATTTTATATATATATATATATATATATGAGAAAGAGAGAGGAGAGATATAAAGAGAGAGAGAGAGAGAAAATGTTGACATAGAAATTGTGCATGGTGACAAACATTTTCATGCATTAAGCAATCAACAGATCATATTAATTTCTCCAATCATACATTTCATATCTACATGCATTCTATCCCTGATATTGAGTAGTCTTCCTCCATACATATGTGTGCACACACACACACACACAAAAATGTGCCAAAAATCATGGGATAGTAATAGTATGTGTAGAGAGAATGTCTGTATATTTAGGCAACAATCCCTCTCTTATATTAAAAATGACTGACAATAAGTTTTTCTTTTATGATTTTCTTGCATGCATAAAAGAAAAAACAACCCTTAACAACCTCAACTAGAAACACACAGTTGTAATGGATTGAGCATGTGTGGTAATTAAAATATCTAATTCTCAACAGCACACACACAAAGTGCAGTAGTATAATCAAACTCCTTGAAAACGGTTAATAGATTAACTAAAAGTACTTGGAACAAACAACCATTTGAACAATTTATATATACACTTAAGTACAAAAGTAAATCTTTTGTACGGGGACAAAAGTAAATCTTTTGTACAGGGAGGCACAAAAAAACAGGCACAATAAGAAACTTAACCAAATTAGCGAGTCAGTCATTTTTAATGAAACATTCATGCATTTTTTCAGTTACTATGTTTGTCAACATGCAGGAGGAAGAATTAAATTTTAAAAGAAGCAAATATACTTCATGTTAAGTGCTGGCAATATTACAAGTAGGCTACCTATCAAATGAAAGTCAAAATAAACACCAGTAGGGCTTTGAGAAGTTATAGTAAAAGCAGTTTAACTTTCATGTCCACACAAAAAAAAAAAAAAAAAAAAAATTCAAAAGAACTCCACCCCACCAGGTTTGCACTTATTACTTTATACAACTGAAACTCCCTTGGCAATGTCAATCTACAAAAAAAAAAAACTTGTAGAAAATTTATCATTTTATAAAGAAATAGATTTGAAAAATCTTTAAATCATTGCTAAGTTTTCTTAAAAAGAAAAAAAAAGCTAGAAAATCAGCCAACAGGTTATTTATTGTTAGCCAAGCGCTGCCTGATGAAGAAATCTTGTAATTGGTTGAGCTGGAGAATAGTGTTCTTTGGAATGTTTGGCAAAACATCAAAATTGATTTGAACTTTATAAAATAGTAAATAATAAAGATGTTGCTGGGTCACATAATTTAGTAATTTTTTTTTTTTTTTTATAAATTTATGAATAAAAATAATTCTTTTTTATATTTATTTCTTTATAAGGTCATAAATGATAAACATTGCATTAGTTGGTTCACATATTTTTATAATGTAAATATAAAATTATTCTTGTAAATAAACAATCTAATAAATAGTGTTTAATATTTTTGTTCTGGATTCCCAAGAACAAGAGAAAATGTTTAAATTCAATTTCACATGCTTGGGTTTTATAAAAATTCTAATCATTGCTTTTTAAAACAAACATTGTTGGAGAAGTAAAGGAAGTTTGTAATAATAATGGTGTCAAAGTTTGGTTTGACTTGTTTATTTAAAGGCATATCAACTCCTTGTGGGTCATTTAATGCTGAAATTTTATTTTTTGTGAGTTTTGGTCTCCATCCCCCAAAAAATCATGGCTCTCCACAATTTCCTGTCTTTGTAGAGGCATAAAAAGGATCTTGTTAAACACTCATACATTAGATATTCAACAATACAGTTTTGCCGATAATTTTGATTTAAAGGATGCAGTTTTGATTAAAAGATAAAATTATTTATTAAGGTGAAAACATTGCAAGTGTACTGTTTTCAGAATCTACTGCACTTATGTCCAAGCATCGTACAAGATATTTTTTTTCTTCACAAAACTATGGCTGACACTATGTGGCATAATTAAAAAAAAAAGTAGCAATTGGATAAGTTAAACATCGAGATATATCAGACATCAAAATTTTAATTTAAATCTGACCATGTTTGTATCTACTGTTTCCATATAAACTGTAACCTATATTTGTTGTATGACCAACCCCGACTTTTATATATATCTTAGTTCCTTCACTGGGCAAAACATCACTAAGGTTTTTTTTTCCATTTGGTCATAGTTTACTTTTCCTTACATGGAAAGATTTTAGAATAGAGCATTCTCTAATTCAAAATTTAAAAATTTTTTTTTTTTTTTCTCTGCATTACTTCTGTGTATGAATAAAGGTGAGCAAAAAAATGTACATACTTGCCTTAAGGTTTCTGAAGGAATCAAACTGAATAATATAAAAAGCATTCCTCTTGCCTTTTCTTATATATATATATATATATATATATATATATGTGTGTGTGTGTGTGTGTGTGTGTGTGTGTGTGTGTGTGGGTGTTTTAACCCTTTCACTGCTACTCATTTGCCCAGTGCTGCCCCCATCTGGACATCCATTTTTAAAGAAAATGCCAAATTTCAACCTACATATTTTATTACACAGAAAACTGGCACCAGTGTGTTTTACATCATTCCATTTTCATAGATATACCTGGGAATGACTTACCAGATCAATAATGGGTATACACATGATATCTTTTGAAGCATTGTCCTTTGTGATTTTACGATAGATGGCGCAATGGGACACTCATACCAGCGGTATGCAAAAAACGTAGATTTCCGTACTTAGCCAACTGGAGCAAGATAAGAAAATGAAGATCTCTGTAGTTAGCAGTGGAAGTGTTAATATATTTTCTCTTTATACATTTTTTTTTATTTTTTTTATTTTATGTATTCATTTATTTGAGTTAAATGCTCTGTTTTTTAATTAAACAATATTAATTTCATTTTACTGGACTGAATGTTCAAGAAATTTTGTAAGTAATACGAGTTCCTCAACAGGAATCGAACCTGTAATCTATATGAAACAATCATTAAGTCTGACATGCTATGACTGT